>JAEOAD010000004.1:22615000-23215000 GCA_036365145.1 Orientallactaga sibirica
TGGTGGCCATGTTATCAGAATGACTTGTGGGTTTCACAGAGTCTGTGGGCGGGTGGCTCTTATTTCACTTGACCTGGTCACAAGGTGAAAGAGGAATGATGCTCGCCATTCAGGTGTGTGGAAGAGAAGCTGTAAAACGCTTCTTTTAAATGAAAGTGTTAAGTATGATGAAATATTTTGACAGTAAGAGAGGAGCTACATCTATATAAATTTTATTACATTATTATAAATGTTCATTTTTATTAATATTCTTGTGAACCTCTTTATGGATCTGATTTGTAGATTGTACTTTATGTACATATAGGAAAAAGACATAGTACATACAGGAATCTATAAAATTGGCAGTTTCAGATATCCACTGGGGGGGGGTCTTGTAACATATCCCCCACGGAAGAGGGAGGACCCACTGTAGTGCTGTGATAAACAGTGTTGCACTTACATTTTTGAATGTTTGGGTCAGTACTCACTTTCATTTTGTTGCTCTCGCTGGGTTCACACTACTCAACCTCCTGCCTTAGCCTCCCAAGTGCTAAAAATACCAGTACATCTACCATGCCCAGCTCTTGTGTCAGTAGTTCTAAGAGAAATGATTTCTAGATGCCATGGGATACACATTTAATTTGAGGGACATTGCTAAATTTCCCTCCAGAAGTATCAGTTTACTAAAGTCCATTATTAAGCATGAGATGCAATAGATGAGATGTTTGTTTAATGTCAGGAATTACAAGTCTGATGGATCACAAAGGTATGTTTTACAAATGAAGTTGAATAACATTAGGTTTTATGGGAATTTAAAATTCATTTTTTAAGTAGACATAACTTGAAAAGAAGAATGGAAGTTATTTTTAAACTTTGTAGTTTCCATTTTGTGTGATGCAAGTTAGTGGCCCAAAGCAAGTCACCATGGGGCCTTGGGAACAGGTGTGGAGTTGAGTGAAGGGCGTCTATAGGGAGGTGTGGTTGGAGCAGCATGATATTTAGTCAAGTTTTCATGATTTTTTTTTTAAGTAAACCAACTGTGACTGGGATGCAGTCCAAGAAAGTCTTTGTGTTAGGACAATACGGATCTTTAGGCTATGGAATAAAAGTAGAATAACAAAATTTCCTGTGCATATTTGGTTTATAAAAATAACCTCTTTAAAAGCACATTTACAAGTTTCAAGTATCCCGGGCTTCTGAACTATTTCTAGACTATCCTGTTTCAGTCAGAGGGCTTGATTGTAATACAATACACATGCTTATCTTTTCACTCAAGAGCAAAAGTGCTCTATCTGTTGGGGAGGTATGCAGGCATTAGTCACATACCGTACTCTCCTTCCTCAACGCGACACTCCTTCCTCTGTCTGTCCCGTTTCCTTGCTAATGTATATAACAGGAGTGATGCAATTTCTCTGCAATGCTAGCAGTTATAATTAGGCAGTCTCTTTCGGAAAGGCCTCAAGAATCCCATAATGAAGGAAGGCTATAAATGTGGTAAACACTGTTCTCTGGAAGATTATTAACCTTGCTGAAAGTTTGAAATTTGTTTCTTAGCTCTCTGAAGAAGCTCTCACAGAAGGCACCCAGGGAATGGAGCCTATTAATTTCTAATAAGACAAATTCTCCATGCTTCCTCAGTTTACCACCTTTTCCTGTTTTAGGGGATAACCACTTACTAATTACTCCTGTGACTTGGTTGTATGGTATTTAATTGCTGATTACCGTATAATATTAGGATCTTCTCTGGGACTAGGAATTTATTTAAATCCAGAGGGTATTTTCTTGTGCTGAAAACTGAGCTTGGCAATACCTAGTATACTTTTCTCCTGGCTAGAAAATGCCAGTACAAGGTATTCAAACCATTTGTTCAAAGATGTGTTATTATAGGTGTGCAATTTAAAATTGGCTCTTTTAAAAAAAACAATTTTATTGGGAACATTAATATATGAACATAATGCAAAATGGTCATATTCCCATGCTTTTTTGTCCCCTCTGCCCTTCCCCCATTCCACTGAGGGCCTCCTTAGTGGGGGGCATCTGTCATCACTGTGGGGTTGTGAGTATATCAGTCAGTCTCTGGAGTGGGAGGGCACAATGGGCTCAGAGTAGACCTTCCTACCCTGTGGCTCTTACATTCTTTCTACCCCTTTTCCACAGTGCTCACTGAGCCTTGGAGGCTGTGTTAGAAGCCTCTTTAGCGTTGAACTCTTAGCAGCCTCTGCTTTTCTGCTTTGATGAGTTTTGAGTCTTCCATGGAGAAGTTTCTCTGGCTAATGGTGAAAGCAGCACTAATACTTTTTTTTGAGGCAAGTCCAACAGACTGGCCTTTTTTATGTAAGAGAGCAAGAACAAGAGAGAGAATTGGTACACCAGGGCCTCCAGCCACTATAATCGAACTCCAGATGTGCGCGCTATCTTGTGCACATGTGCAACCTTGCACACTTGTGTCACTTTGTGTGTCTGGCTTACATGGGACCTGGAGAGTTGAACATGGGTCCATAGTCTTTGCAAACAAGCACCATAACTGCTGGGCCATCTCTCCAGCCTAGCACTACTGTTTAATCCACAACTTCCACTGTAGTGTTTCTTGGGTCCTGGCTGGTGTAATGGAGATGACTCTGGAAAATTACTTAGACCCAAGAGTTCCAGCATCTGTTAGTTGTATGTTAGTCTGGCTGGAAAGATAGCATTGGTGTTCTGATAGGTGGTGTTTGATCCTGCCTTTGTCACCGACTAGCTGTTTGATCTTGGACAAAGTTATGAAAATGTATGTTGTGTCATGTCACATGGATACCATCCATCACCCCTGTCTGCAAAGTGGCTTGTGCAGTGCTAAGCTCCTAATGGACAGTTACTGTTCTTATAGGTGGCACTTCATTCCCAATTTTGTGGAATACTTAAAATAGTGTTTTCAGAGTTTTCCACCAAATACTCTTAGCTTCAGAAGGTGGTGAATAACTAGTATCAGTTTCTGGAAGTTTAGACCAAGTTAAATTATTTGATGCATTGTTTAAACTCAATCCTTTTTGTTTTTTTTAGAAAGAGAGAGAGAGAGAGAGAGGAGAGATCAAGAATTGGCATGCCAGGGCCTCAGCCACTGCACTCGAACTCCAGATGCTTGCACCACCTAGTGGGCATGTGCAACCTTGCACTTGCCTCACCTTTGTGCATCTGGCTAACATGGGATCTGGAGAGTAGAACATGCATCCTTAGGGTTTGCAGGCAAGCACCTTAACTGCTAAGCTGTCTCTACAGTTCTCAACCTCTTTTTAATATACATGTTTTTATGTAGGAATTCTGTTTTAAAATCAGTTAAATTTCTTTTTCGCCACTAGATACCCAATGCACTGTCCTTTGTGCCACAAATCCACCTTGTTTCATGTTTAAAATGGATTTGGATGTGGAACACAGGACACCACTATGTGCTTCTGGGATATTCTTGAGAAGTACAGCCTGTCTGAGAGAAACTCTAGAACTAGTAAAACTTAGAGGAAATGCAGTTGCCATTTTCTGGTTAAGGATGGACTTCAGAGTCAGTATGTCATTGTTACTGAAGCAAAATCATGTAATAACATCAGACTGTATTTATATTGGTTTATAAACCATATTTTTGCCCCTTCCCTCCTTTTATCTGTTCTTTCCTTTTATCTCTTCTTTTAAATTTTTTTATTCATTTATTTTTGAGACAGACACACACACACAGAGAGAGAGAGAGAGAGAGAGAGAGAGAGAGAATGGGTGTGCTAGAACCTCTAGCCACTGCAAACGAACTCCAGTCACATGTACCACCTTGTGCATCTGGCTTTACATGGGACCTGGAGAATTGAACCTGGGTCGTAAGGCTTCATAGGCAAGCATCTTAACTGTTAAGCCTTCTCTCTAGCCCTCCTTTTATCTTTTCTACTCCCCTCCTTCCTTTGAGATGAGAACTCACTACACAGTCCAGGTTGGCTTCAAGCTCATGATGACGTTCCAGGCTCAGCCTTCCACGTGCTAGGATCACAGTTAGGGGCCACCCTGCCTGGCTTTCATCTCTGTTTTCTTTAATTTCATCTGTTCTCACAGTTGTGGAGCTTCATTGTCTGCATGAATCTCACTCTCTGTGGAGATAAGATTTGGATATACAAGGCAGCTAGCCACATGTCCATAGCTACACATAGTGAATGTGATTATGTGAGAAATGAGATGTCATGGATAGTAAATGGCATGCTTAGGAGATAAAGCTACCATCTTGGACTGGATGCGGAAGAAGTATCGTGTAAATTCATAGAAGATGTGGTTAGAGTTTGAGTGGGATTTATTGCTTCAAAAAGAAAGAACAAAATTATTTTTCTTGTTTTCCCTTCTCCAGAGCTGCTACTCTTACCACTTGGTACTCCCCCAGATCCTGAAGCACCCAGTTTATTCAGAATTAGAGCAATATCTCTTACTTACTAAATCTATAAAGAATGCATAACATTTTCCTCCAGTTGAAGTTGCTAAATATTTTTATTTAACTGTCACTTGATCATTAGACTTAACAGCTGCACCATTTTACATTCCTACCAGCACAGCACAGGGATTACAGTTCCTCCACATTCACACAAATACTTGTTTTCTTTTTAAAACAATAGGTATCCTAGCCAGGCCCTCATGATGTAAGCCAGTAATTGCAAATATTCTGGAGGGTGAAGCAAGAGGACCTCAAGTTCAAGATCTGTTTGGCCTGCAGAGCAAATTCCAGGCCAGTCTGGGCATTGTGGTATATTGAATGTTGGAATCATGCAAACCTGAATTTACATCTAACTCTTCTACTAATTAAAATGAATCCTGCCTCAAAATAAAAATTTTAAAGGTGGCTGGGGATATAACTCAATAGTAGAGTTCTAGCCTAACTAGCATGTACAAGGCCCTCTGTTCAATCCCCACGACTATACTTCTGCTACTACTAGATACACACATACAGTGTGTGTGTGTGTGTGTGTCCCTATAGGTATGTATATGTATTCTCTTAGAAAGTGTGAACTGGAGTCGTTGTGATTGTGATTTCATACTTCTAATGATTAGTAATTTTGAGCATGTTTTCATGTCCTTATATATTACTCGTATGTCTTGCCTTTGAGGAATTGTCAAATTTTTTGCTCATTTTCTCAACCTGGTTGCATCGTGTTTTTGTTGTTATTGTTGTTGAGTTGCACGAATTCTTTATATATTCTAAGTATCAATCCCTTATCAAAGATTACTACTTTACCTATATTTTCTGGTGTGGTATTACTGTTTTTATGACCTCACAATTCCTAATCCCCAAGTGATAGTATTAGTAAGTGTGTGGAAAGTGGTTAGGTTATAAGGTCAGACTCTTCATGAATGGAAGAGAGCCTTTATAAAGGAGATAGCAGAGAGCCAGCTGCCCCATTCTCCTATGAGGATACAATCAGAAGGCCCTGTATTTGAGGAAGTAGGCCCTCACTAGACGTTGAATCTGTGGACACCATGAACTTGGGTTGCCAGGCCTCCAGAATTAAGGGAATAAAGCTTGCTGTTTGTGTGCTGCTGCTGCCACTTTATGATGCTTGGTCATCATAGCCCAAGTACACTGAGATATGGTTCAGCTTTATGATTTTGCATATGGATATCTAGTGGTTCTAGTCAGCTTTCTGTTGCTGGACAAACACCCAACCAGAAACAGCTTATTGAAGGAAAGGGCTTATTTCAGGCTTACAGAATTCAGGGGAAGCACCCTCAATGGTGGAAGAAGCTGGCTCACTTCCGTAGATCCAAGCAGAGAGACACACCAACAGCCAGCACCACAGAACCATCTGCTGTCCACACACTTTGGGACTGGACTACCTGATCCATCTCCAGTGACATATCTCTTCCCCAGTAGGGCTCCATATGCTGGAGACTCAAGTTGCCACCCTGAGTCTGTGGGGCCCCACATTCAGACCACCATACTAGTTTTCAAGCACTACTGTTCAAAGACTGTCCCACTGATTATCAAACACTGGTTTTTAAATTTTGGAGACAACAAGAGAGAGAGAGAGAGAGAGAGAGAGAGAGGGAGAAGAGAGACAGAGAGAGAGCATGCCAGGGCCTTAGCTACTACAATTGAACACCACCATATGCTTGTGCCACCTAGTGGGCATGTGTGACCTCATGCTTGCCTCACCTTTGTGTGTCTAGCTTATGTGGGATCTGGAGAGTTGAACATGGGTCCTTAGGCTTCACAGGCAAGTGCCTTAATGGCTAAGCCATCTCTACAGCCCTAAAACACTTTTAAGAGCAAAGTTCTCAAACACAGTTTTGGTTCTGTTAAGAGGATTTGTAGTATATTTAGCATTGTATTCATACAAACCTGGATTTATATCTAGCTTTTGACTAACTGTATGATCTACAGTTAGCTAGCCACCTTTCTGAGCCATCATATTGGACAGATTGCCCTTCTTTCTGGCTCCTATATAACTTTAGGTGGTCTGATGCTTGTGGTCAACAGGTGCTGGTGGTGTTTTGCTAAAACTGTGGGACCAGCCCACAGTGCAAGGAGATGGAGAAACCATGTTATTCTAAACTAATGATTTTGTAGATTTCACTTTCCCTTTATTTAATGGTTTATCTTACACCTTAGTTAAAGAAATGGAAAACAAAGTATACTTCATCTTTACTCTTGTTATCTGCAGTATGTTTTTGAAGTTTTTGTCTAGTGTTTTCTAAACACAGAGTGATGTTCTCTTGCTTTGTTTGCTCCATTTATTTACTAACTGGTTTCAGTACTGATTTCTATTGCTTTCACATCTTTTTTTAAAATATATATTTGTTTATTTATTTGAGCAAAAGAAAGAGGGAGAGAGAGAATGGGTGTGCCAGGGCCTCTAGCCAGTGCAAATGAACTCCAGATGCTTGAGCTCCTTGTGCATCTGGCTTCCATGGGTCCTGGAGAGTCGAAGCAGGATCCTTTGGCTTTGCAGGCAAATACCTTAACCACTAAGCCGACTCTTCAGCCCTGCTTTCACATTTCTGTAATGCTTGCCAGAAATATTTCTGAAACATAGTAGAGGCATTTGACATTTTTGTATTTCATATTTTGTTAAGGGGAATGACTCATGTTTTTCCATTACTTTCTCCCATTTTCAGAGACTTATAAACTATTATTTTGATGTTTTGGAAGATGGAATGCACATTACTGACAAAACAGGAACAAACCTTTTCTAAGTCCTTGACTTAGACATTTACCATTAAAAAATAAAATTATTCTCCCTTAAGATTCTGTGCATGAAATTTTAAGTAACAAATATAAAACTGAAAATCAAATAGTTAGAAGGATCTTTAGACATCACACAGTACTGGCACAGAAAATAGGTTTCATCTTACATACCTGTGGAAGTTGGATAACAGAAACCTCTAGCGTGCTACATCTAGAGTGTGTGGGGCTTCATTCTGGGAAGAGTTGTGTGATCAGCTAGAATGTTCAGAGATTGAGAAATTAATTTTATTGTTAACCTTAGTATAATCTATTTTTACATATAAAGAAACTGAATAAAAAAATAAAAGTTGTTTGTACAAATTTGTATAGCATGTACATGGCACCACCAAATTCATGTCTACCCAAGTGTCAAAGTCTGAATTTATTTGTAAGTAGGGATTTTGCAGATAAAAGTGAAGCCAGATGAGAGTAAGCCTGAAATCTAATAGCAGCCTGTCATGGATAAACAGAAAGACTCAGAAAAGCATGTGGAGGCCAGCAGAGATTAGAGTGAGGCACCCTCAGGCCAAGGAGTGTCCAAGACTGCCAGCAGTTCTTCAGAAGCTAGAAACTGGCAAGGAAGGACTCTCTCTAGAGCATTCGGAGGGACCAGATATTGTCAACACCTCAATTTTAGGTTTCTAGCCCCAATAACTTTGAGGGAATAAGACCCCATTTGTGGTACTTTACTGTGGCAGTACCAAGGAGCTAAATACTATTGGACTGAAATTCATACTCTTTCATGTTGCTCCCACGAGTTAAACAGAGCCTGAGGGGAAAAAACATGTAGTGAAACTTTTTAAACAACATTTTTAAAAAATTATTTATTTACTTACTTGAGACAGAGAAAGAGGCAAATAAAGAGTGAGAGAGGGAGGGAGAGAATGGGCACACCAGGGCCTCCAGCCACTGCAAACGAACTCCAGATGCATGTCCCCCTTGTGTATCTGGCTTATGTGGGTTCTGGATAATTGAACCAGGATCCTTTGGCTTTGCAGGCAAATGCCTTTACCACTAAGCCATCTCTCCAGCCCCTAAAACGACATTTAAAAAAATGTATGTATGTATGTATGTGTGTGTGTGTATGTATGTATGTATGTATGTATGTATGTATTCATTCATTTATTTATGGTGGGGGGCATGCCAGAGCCTCCAGCCACTGCAGATGAACTCCAGATGCATGGGCTATCATGTGTATCTGGCTTACATGGGTACTGGGAAATTGAACATGGGTCCTTAGGCTTCCCACGCAAGCACTTTAACTGCTAAGTTATCTCTCCAGACCTTATAAATAAACTTTGAAAAGTAAAAAAATTGTGGCATTACACCTGATAAACTTTTGAGATCTTAGAAACATGCATCAAAACATACATTCATGATTACTATAGTGGCAGCAAGCTCAGCTCAATATAAAAAATGGTTTATATCTCAGTCTAGGCAAGTTGAGGCATCTTTAATATAATTACTCCTCATAAGGATATGGTCAGAAACATAGGGAGATCACCAGAGATGATTCTGCATGGACAGTACTAGCAGGGTGTGGTACTCTTATGACTACTGGCCTGAAGGCACAAGAAGAGGGTACAGTTACTTCGACCTGGATAAGAGAGAGTCAGGCAGAGTTGGTCACTTGGTAGGTACTATATGATCTAAAGGGAAGCTATGCATTTAGGCCTGGGAGTTTTTAATTATCCCATCTTCACTCTTGTCTCTCCCTCTTATTATCTCTTTCTGGTGGTCCTTGACTAATTTCCAGGGTGAAGGAGCTTCATGATGTACTTATTCCACACAAAGCAGCATTTTGGGCTAGAGAACAGATTGTACAGGGCATAAGGGCAAGTGCAAGGGAGAATAACCAGCACCAATTCCAATGAGTGAGTGTCAGGTCATGGATTAATAGAGAAATCAAGCTGTCATGAATAGCGTTTTTAGAACATAGGCAAAGTTCAAATCAGAAAATCCCATTTTTCTTATAAGTACCCAACCACAAATAAAGACAGTCCTGCTGGTTGTGAAATTTTAATTTCTACATCTTATTTCTTATGGTAACAGGTTTTTTTCAGAGGTGTGTGTATTTGTTTCTTGATCCATGAAATGTATTGGCCCCAGCAGGCTATAAATATGAGAGTGCTACCTTAATAATAAAAAAAAAAAAACAAGAAGGTTAGAGATGTCATTATTTTCCCCAGGAAGCTAAGAGCTCATTCCCAGTGCTTCCCTGCTACGTTATGAGTTAGCACAATTTCTGCTTGACAGATGAGAGGAGCTCAGCATAGGATCTGCTATTCACCTGAGCAGGGCCACCTGGGGAGTGAGTGCATTGTGCAGTGACTTTTGTGGCTCAGTTTCAGAGGGGGTCAGAGACTGCTGGGAAGTCGTGATGTATGATAAGTTAGGGGATGAAATTATGGCTGGCAAGAATGTAAAACTCATTCCCTCCAAGAATCAAATGATGAAGCTTTCACCGTTTTCACCATGTGAAGCAGCTTTAAAGAACTCACAAGGTTCTTGGGTCTTTAGCTTAGAAAGGGGCTGGGAAAAGGGGTGGACTCCAAAGCTCAGAGGTCTCAATTCAAAGATGGAGTTGGCCTTTTTTTTTCATTTACTCATGAATAAAATAGATACTGTAATATGATCTACCTCATGGAGTTGCAGGAAAATACGAGATGATAGGTTCTAGTATCTGAGTGTAATCATAGTACTTCATGCATTGCTTGATCTGGAGGAGATACTGAGCAAATATTAAAAAAATTATTATTATTATTTTAAGTCCTAACTGTAACAGACCTGAAGTTTTACAATATCTAAAGAGATTATGAAAAACCAGGAAATCTCTTAAATATCTCAGAACCTTAGCACAAGCAGTGTACTCCTTGTAAGTGTCCAGCCTGCACTGTCCAGGAGGATGACACGATGTTCCAGAGATGAGTCTGTGTTGTGCTAAGGGCCAGAGATGCACAAATTATATTATGATAACCAGAAATTTTTATACATCTTTACTCCTTCTTTGACTTCTGATTTTCTATTACCACAAAACCTTGTGAACATAAGTTGGTGTTCTCTAGTTTTCCTATAGGGACAGATAGAGCACTCAAGAAGCAGAGGTAAGTTTGAGGCCTGAACTAGAGTGAAACCCTACATAGAAAAAAAAACCCCAAAATAAATAAAAAATAAAGCTTTCTTTCTTAATCTACCTTTCTCATTCTGACCCATGGTGGGAGCTTGATAAGATCAAGCATCTCGCAGAGCCAGGAGATTGATCCAGAATAGTGGAGGGACTTCATCAAATAACACTCTTTCCAGATGTATTTTCCAGGCTGTTTGTAATTGTTTTATTAAAAGGGATTCCAAGGCCAAATAAGTTTAGGATTCCATGCAAGTCAGAAGGTTTCTTGAGTATTTATGTTTTGCTACTATGTGCTACAAACTTCTAAGTGTGTTCAGCCTACCCTACTCTTATTTCACCAGGAGATATTTCCCCAGTAGTTGCTCAGAGCACTACAGCTTCTCACAATGTGCTTCAGAAAATGTTGCTCCAAGGAAATAACTTTCAGTAAGGCTTTTTGATAGAATCCATTTGCCTGTGACAGACAGCTCTGTAGCACGACAGTTAATTTCATGCATGAAATCTTCTTCAATTAGTAGTGTGTGATAGTTGTGCCTTATGGAAAGAAACCAGATAAGGGTGAAAAATTCATCCCTCATGGTCCGTTAGTGACTAATCCACAGCAGATTGAACTGTGATCACAATTTATTATTTACCAACACAGTGTATTTACATTCCAAACTCTAGAAACTCTAGCATTCTGGTTGCATGTTAAAGGTGTTATCGTAGAGAAGTTTATTTCTCCTCTTTTTTTTCCTGGTGGCAGGAGCCACACCCCTCATGCTGGTCTTCCTTCATCATAAGCATTAGCTTATGTAACAACCAGAAAGCATCTGGCAATGATTCTTGTACCTGAGAAGGGTATGCGTCCAACAGTGCTAACATCTTCACTCTGCAAAACAAACAAAATTGTCATAATTGTACCTAGTAAAATTCACCTTTTTTTTTGTTAGGTTTTCATTTTTATATTTTGAAAATTCTTATACATGTATGTGTCATATATACTTAGGATGCTATATACACATTAAGAAAAACAAAACATGTGTGGGTTGAAGGCCTGTAAATAAATATGGGGTAGCATGATGTAGCAGGTAGATACATAAAAAGTCAGATTTTAGGGTTGAATCCTGGCCCTACTTCTAAGTATTTGTGTATCTGTAGTACATGTTAGTACCCAGGGTATAGAACCCTTCCCTACCACCCGTAGCATGGGAATACCAGTGGTATATAATTTATAGTTTAATCTTTAGGATTAAATAAGTTTGTGTTTATAAAGACTCTTTAACAATGCATGGCAAAAGCAAGCATTATCTAAAGTACCAACCCATGTTCTTGAAGGAAGACTTGAAGTATTGTGAAGTTAATCTTTATTAAATGACATTTTTGTGCATTGCCACTTAAGAACTATGTACTAGTAACAGAGTTTGTATGCCTTAAGTTGAGGTAGGCAATAGCTTGAAGTTGATAAAACTTACCTGCTGTTGCTACTGTTCAGTAAATTAAAGATATTGCCAAGTGACAGTCCCAAAGTCACCACAAGGAAGACGAATGCTCTAATTGAGCATGCTATTCTCTTATGTATACCAAACTCCACACAGACCCAGAGATTTAGTCTCTATCATTGAGCTCATGTTGGAATGGGAGCACCAGATTCCCATCCCTGGTGATTGTATCTGTATCTATGTTTATGTCTTGGGTTATGGCTATAGGAATAGATATTTTTAAGGATGAGGTTTTTACAAGAAGTTTTAAGTTTTGTGTTTTTACTGTGGAGGTAATCCACTGTTCTCTGCTTGGGCTGCTATAACAATAATTTGGAATAGTTAATATACAAACAACAGAAAGGTATTGTGCATGTTTCTGGGGCTTCGAAGTCCAAGATCAAGACATTAGTAGATGCAGTGTGTGGCGAGGGTACATTCTAAGACCCATTCTGTGTCCTTGTATGGCAGAAAGGTGGAGGGCAAAAAGGGATGAACAAGCTCCCTAGGGTCTCTGATAAGACCATTAAATCCATTTGTGAGGGCTGCGCCTTCACGATGGACTCACCTTCTTCAGACCCCATCTCTTAATACTGTTAAACTAGAGACTCAACATGGGAATTTGAGGGGAGATTTAATACATAGATGATGAGCTTGTGCCAAGAAAGAGCCAATAACTAATATGGTAGATTTAATAGAGAGAAATTGAGTTATCACCGAGCATCATTCATTAATATCATGATGAACTCAATTTAGAACCTTTGCTGTCAGGAGTCAATGTTTGTTAGTTTCGTTAGTTCCAGAAAACCAACATTGTCAGTCACATTTGAATGTTAGTAAGTACAATTTTGTTTTCCTTTTCCCTTGTGTTTAACACATTTTTAATTTTATAGATTTAAAACTTTCAAATGTCAGTTATACATTAGTGTTTACTTAAAATTATAATAAAAATAGCATATATACTCATGATCAGGTCAGAAGATAATTTGCCCATGAATATAAGGGGTCCATTTATTAGTCACATTTGAAACAGCATTGCCTGGGAAAGAGAGGGTCTTGGACCAAAGCTCTTCATTTTCTTGCAAAGGGACCAAGAGGACACAAGTCTGAAGAGATTTTTCCTAACTTCTCATAATCTGTGTTGTTGATATGGGCAATACTGGGCAAAACTGCACAGCAGCAGTAGTGCAAAGCTAATTCAGACAGGTGGTGGGTTTCTTTACATTGCACTTAAAGTTCTTGTCCTGTTGATTTCCTTCTGCATGTCTGGCAAGGCCCCATACTGGGACTTCTGCACTAGTCATGCTGTGTGCCTCTTCCCAGAACGCATGTAAATCTTAGCTCAAGCACCCACTTGCTTTCTGCCTCCCTGTTCTGAGTCCCTTGTGCTCGCTGTCTTTTCTCCCTTATCTACTGCTACACTGTGTCATTTACCTTATTAGATTTGGCATTTATTGTCTACCTTCCTTCTCTCTTCTGCTAAATGTACGCTCTGTCAATACAGACTTCTTTTTGTTTATTTGTTTGTTTTGTTTTGTTTCAAGATACAGTCTCCCTCTAGCCCAGGCTGACCTGGAACTTACTCTGTAGTCTCAGGCTGGCCTCGAACTCTCACTGATCCTCCTACCTCTGCCTCCGGAGTGCAGAGTGCTGGGATTAAAGAAAGGTGTGCTCCACCATGCCTGGCTCAGGGCTTGTTTTTTTATGACATAGTCATGTATCCCAAGGGTATACAGAATTGTCCCTAGCATAGAGTAGGCATGCAATAAATAATTACTAAATAAATTTGTTATTCTACTTTCTCCTGCGTATAATTCTTCAAGAAATTATAGGTTATATTTCTTCTTCCCAAACAGTTTTGGGGTTGGGGTTAAAGTGGGGTTTGAATATTGTAGTGAGAAAAGTTCAGAATTTAGGGCTCTTCACTGTTCTGACCTAATGAGGCACGCTACTTTTCATAAAGCTTATTAGTAGATGCTACAGATAAGCTCCAACCAGATTAATGTGAAAGAATTAAGAAAACAAACTTCATCTGGTATAGCTGTTATTTTACCTAGTTAACTTATGCTTTGATGCATTTTGCTTGCATGAGGCAGTTGAGCAACTTTGGTAGATGTTTCCTTGGGTGGTCTTCACAACAGTCTTGTTTCAAATGCTTGGACCAGTAGATCCAGCACTCCCACGCCCAAATTACAGAGACAATAAAAGAATCGCTTCGGATCACAACAGTGAGTCTCTGAGATCCATGGCCAGGCCAAGGCTTTTAGAGTCCTACTTCGACTCTTTTTTACTAGGGTTAGGATATCAGATTACAGAGCTATAAATAGGCATAACTAATGGTTGAGATCACAGGAAGAAGTTTTGCAGGTTGAAAATCTAATTTCTCTCCACTGACACCTCATTTAAAACTTTGCTTTTACATTCCTGTTTTTCAGTAGTTTTAAAATACTTTTCATTAACTAATTAGAGATTTTATATTTTTATTTATTTACTTATGAGAGAGAGAGAGAAAATGGGTGCACCAGGGCCTGCAGTCACTGTAAATGAAATCCAGATGCATGTGCCACCTTATGCATCTGGCTTACGTGGGTCCTGGGGAATCAAACCTGGGTCTGCAGGCTTCACAGGCAAACACCTTAACCATTAACCCCATCATTCCAGCCCAGAGATTTTATATTTTGATTAACTAAATGAGCTGGTGTTTGTGAAGTAGTGAAGGGATTTAATGTCTTATTTCGGTTGCATTTTGATTTATTGCACATAGCATACAGAAAAGAAAACATCAAATAGGTGACTCAGAAGATTGACTGTTAATGTCATGAAGCCTTTAAGAAACACAGAGAATGAAGTAGATTGAGTGTAAGTAGTGCATAAGTGATTACAATTGTACAAAGCATGCAAAGTCAGTCAGTTAGCAGTTTAGCATAATTTTTAACCTTAATTCAGGACATCATAATGAAAGACTATATATATTAGTATTGATTGTTATACAAATGTTATTTTTTATTAGTGGAAAACTGCAGATTTTTTTATAATTTCACTGTGTGAATACTTAAACTTCTGTTCACTATTTGTTTTCCTGTAAAACACAAATAACTTGACATTTATGTTTTTTTACTTGCTACCTTGTGATTTTATTTACAATGGAGCCATTGTCTCCCCTGGGATGTGTGAGCTGGGACCAAACCTTTATCATTTTCATGTTCCCAGATCCAGCACGTATTTGTCCCATGGAAATGCTCCATGCATGTTCATTGCCGAGTGAATGAGTGAGCTTAACGAAAGTCCTGAATGAGATTATTTGAAATATTCAGCCATTTACTTAGGGATTTCCACAGTGAATTTCTCTTTGGTTTTGCACAGATAGAAAAACTAAGGCTTTGCAGACAAGTGCCTTAACCACTAAGCCATCTCTCCAGCCCCCTCCCCCATTTGCTTTTTGTCTGAAGTAGATGACCTATTCTGGATATTTCCTATAAATGGAGATAGAATATATGTGCTTTCATATATGGTTTTTAAAACTTGGCCTAATGTCTGTTGTTTACCCACATAGTATCATAAATCAGTATTTCATTCCTTTTTATGGTTGGACAATATGCCATTGTGTATGTGTGTTACTCTTTCTTGACTCATTCTTGTGCTGAGTTGTTCTCATCTTTTTTAAATTTTTATTTTCGAGGTAGGGTCTTGCTTTATCCCAGGCTGACCTGGAGTTCACTATGTAATCTCAGGCTGGCCTCAAGTTCATGGAGATCCTACTACCTCTGCCTCCCGAGTGCTGGGATTAAAGGCGTGCACCACCACGCCTGGTTTGTTTTTATCTTTGACTACTACAGTAGTAGCAGTGCTTCTGTGAACGTTCCTATATGAATATTTAAGTACCGCTTTTCATTCTTTGGGCATGTATACCTCTAAGTGAAATTACTAGGTCATATGACAACTGTGTATTGCTTTAAAAAAATCTTAATGTTTTATTTATTTATTTATTTGAGAGAGAGAAGCACATAGTTGAAGAGAGAGAGAAAGAGAGAAAGAATGAGTATGCCAGGGCCTCCAGCCACTGCAGACGAACACCAGACCCTGAGACAGTGAGCTCCAGGTTCAGAAGAGAGCCCTTATCAAGATATCAAAATAATAAATAAATAAAAATAGAGTGACTGAGGAAGACACCCACCATCAACCTCTGACCTTCACCATTCACACACACACACGTGCAAACACACCTACTCACACACATTTGAACACACATACACATGTACACTACAGGCACACACACACATGAAAAAGCAAAGAAAAAGCCTTATTTAAGGCAATAAATCAAGGTTGCTGCAGTCATAAGAGTCAAGGCAAATATTGTAATTTTATTCACTTACCTCTTCTGATCTTTTTTTTTTTGTTGTTGTTGTTAGTTTGTTTTAAGTAAGAAAGGTCTCCCTCTCACCTAGGCTGACCTTACAGCGATCTTCCTACTTCAGTGATGGGATTAAAGGCATGCGCCACCACACCCGGCTGATCTTAACCTAAGGGACCTTTTTTTTGTCTTGTTTAATACTATTTTAATTTAGTTTCAGTTAATACTAACTGGAGAGTTAATGTTACTTATACTCTGCATTAGATGGAGTACTCCTGCCAGTTTAAGAAAGCTAGTTTTTTTTTTCTATCCCACTAAATTTACAAATCACTTTCCACACAGAGCCTTCCTTAGAGATGTTTCTTTTCAAGTGACCTTTCCAACCTCTGCCTGTCCAGTTTCTGGGAAAATCTTGCCCTCCTTGTATTAGGTAAGTGTCTGTTTCCTGACTTCCCAGAACATCTCCTCTGCTTTTTATTTATTATGATGTAAGGAAAAATTTTGGCTATTAATAGGTTGGAACCTGCCTTTTCATAATCCCTGACATTGAAGGAATCAGTGATCAGTTTGAAAACTTCATTGTAGACTCAGGTTTAGTGAGAATTTTGTATGGTCACATATATTTAGTTTTTCAAGGTAGGGTCTCACTGTAGCCCAGGCTGATGTGGGATTCACTATGTAGTCTCAGGGTGGCCTTGAACTCAAAGAGATCCTCCTACATCTCTGCCTCCCAAGTACTGGGATTAAAGGTTTGCACCACCAAACCCTGCTTCTAGACGTGGATTTTATTTCATTTTTCCTCACTGATTTATAACTTATTAATAAAGGCACCCAAGCCATCTGAACAAAAGGCGAGGCTTTTATAGAAACTGCTGTCATAGGCAGCAGATTAACAAGGCATGTGTATTTGATTTTCTAGGTGGAGAGATGGCTTTGTGTTGAACTGATTCTTCAGATCAATGATATGATAACCATGTAAGGTTGTCCATGAAGTTTATGGTCACAGAACAGTGACTACAGAGGACTTTGGACTCTCTAAGCACTATGTTTTGAGCACCTGGACTTACTGTCAATGGTGGGCTGGTAGAACTGAGATACCCGAACCCCTGATCTTATTGTCAAGGGATGACTTTGAGAAAACACATCCATGGAAGGAGTTAGGAGCTCTAAATATCTCCTCTAAAAATTCATGAGAATGCTAGAGAAAATTGCCCAAATCATTTTGTAGAACTCTGGAAATTAGCCAGAGGCTATCAAGTATATGAGGAGCATTTATTCATGAAACAGGTTGAATCTCATTTCTCATAAGCAGGCTTTGGCTTTGTGGTGTTATAAGTTATTTCATTTCTTTTTTTTTTTTTAAAGATTTTAAAAAACTTATTTATTAGAGACAGAGAAAGGGAAAGAGGGAGAGTGAGAATGGGCACGCCAGGGCCTGTAGTCACTGCAAACGAACTCCAGATGTGTGTGCCCCCTTGTCCATCCGTTTTATGTGGGGCCTGGAGAATTGAACCAGGATCCTTAGGCTTTACAGGCAAATGCCTTAACCACTAAGCCATCTCTCCAGCCCAACTTATTTCATTTCTTTCCCCTCAACTCATAGTAACTTTAGAAGCAATAATCTTGCAACCAGGATAGCCATGAAGATCAGCATTTACCAGACCCTGAAAGGGGACAGAATGTGCTTGGAGCTCCCAGAAAGCTAAGAGCTGTCACATTTGACATGTCTGGCAGCTCCCCAAAGAAGCCCATTCATAGGACTTCTGGTCAGTTAACCTGGCTCTGAGCTTGCTTGGTGCAAACAGCTGTTTCCGCAGAACATTTGCTGAAAGCATCCAATGGCAGCTGTTTAGTCTAGCAGCTGCCTGAGGTGGCCATGCCACTAGGGCTGATGGAAAAAAATCATGAAAGGGCAAAGATTGTGTTGAAAAGCTCAAATGTATTTCTGGAAATCAAGAAAGCCAGACACATTTTTAGGGCTGTGTGCATGCCCAGGAAAGACTCTGAAAGGTGCTCATTTCTTTCCTCTGACATGAAGCTGTGTGAAAGCCTTCTATCTGTGTTAAGCTTTGGGGTCATTGCCCACTTTGATTATATGTGAGATTTTTCTTTGATCTCTGAGTCCTTCACTCTTTCTTAACCCTCTATGGTCTTTTTATTTGAAGGGGATCTGTTTGGGTCTTAGGCTTTACCTTCCACATGTGCGTGTATGTGCCTCCTCTATAGCCCTTTTACCCCATGGAGATTTCTCCCAGTGAAGTTGGATGTGGTGGTATGTATCTGTAATCCCAGTGCTGGCGAAGCAGAGATGGGATCCCTAGGACTTGTTGGCTATCCAGCCTAGTCAAATTGGACCTCAGGTGTCTACATGTACACCCACACAACAGGTACAAGTGCACCCCCACACACATGTGCTATGTGTGTATGAACACACACACACAATAAATAAATAAAACCCTATATATTTAAACTAGCTTTCTTGTGACATTGGTTCAATCCTTTATTTTATTATTCCTTTCCTAATGTGTTCTGAATCTGTGTTTTGTTTTCTAAAGCTGCCCTTAAGATGGATAATTTTAGGTTTTTCCAAGTTTTCAGAAGTGGGTGGTTGATAATATGTGGTTAGCCACAAAAATCACTTTTTAAAGAAACTCTATTTGCTGAATGAAACCTCCTGCTGAGCAAGTTTTTCATAGACCCACAGTGTAAAGAAGATTTGCAAATGTCAAATAGTTGATTAAAGATAGATTTTCAAGAGAAAAAAAATGATGTGGAAGAACCAATCCTCGTGTTTTCCATACTACTCTTCTGAATTCATCAGGTCCCCTAAGCACATTGGGTCAGTCATGCCAGCTCACTGGAGGTCCACTTGGAAAGTGTGGAAGGATGTAAGCAACCTAAATTTCCCTGCCATACAGTAATTCCTATGAACATTTTGACACATCCCTTTGCAATTATATGCTATATATTCTATGTTATATGTTGTATATATTTACATATATTAGTAAGTTTTTAAAGTAACTTAGGTTTACAATTACTAAAGTTACTATATATATAATTTTAAAGATACTTAAGTTCATATTGTGTGTATATATATTGTTTGGGGGCATGTTTTTTCACTCGGTATATCATGAACATTCCATATTAAAATTATTTTGGAATATTGCATGATGGCTACATAATACCTTATTCACATTTACTTTGATTTTTAGAAAAATCTTTATTTTTGTTTATTTATTAGAGAGGGGGAGAGAGAGAGAGAGGGAGAGAGAGAGAATGGTCTTGTCAGGGCTTCAGCCACTGCAGACCATCTTTAGACACATGTGCCACCTTGTGCATCTGGCTTACATGGGTACTGGGGAATTGAACCTGGGTCCTCAGGCTTTGCAAGCAAGCACCTTAACTACTAAGCCTTCTATAGAGCCCTTCTTTGATTTTTTTAACACACATTTGGTTTCTAATTATTTTGAATTGTGCCATAATTGTTACAGTCTTTTCCTTGAGTATCCATCTCATTTTGCTTATTCAGCCATAGGAGATGTTTATAAAGGGATAATTACTTTTCTGATGTTTTTTGTTCCTTTGTATTCTTGTCCTTTACTGAGGAAGCTTTTATATTTAAAAAAGTAGCTTTAAGCCGGGAATGGTGGCACATGTCCTTAATCCAGCACTGGGGAGGTTGAAGTAAGAGGATTGCTGTGAGTTTGAGGCCAGCCTGCGACTACATAGTGAAGTCTGGGCTAGAGCAAGACCCTACCTGAAAACAAAAACAAAAGCAAAACAAACAAAAAAAAAAAACCCTTTAAAATAAAACAAATTTAATTGAGATGTTTATATATAAATCTGAAGAAGGTTAGAAGGTAAAATTACAAATCTTGATGATAGCACTTTATAATGGAAATAGTTACAAGCTCTTATACATAGCTTGCTGGGGAAAGGTGAGAGTGAACTACAATGTTACAGTTTGTTTCATGAAAGGCAACTTGGATAAATACATCTACTTTTACAAAGATGTCCTAGGATTTTAGTTTTGTAAAAACATTTTTATTAATTTATTTGCAAGCAGAGAGAGATAGAAAGAAGAGAGAAAGACAGACTGGGCACACCTGGGCCTCCAGTTGCTGCAAATGAACTCCAGACATGTGCATACTTTGTGAATCTGGCTTTATGTGGGTGGATACTGGGGAATAAAACCCAGGTCATTAGACTTAGCACCTTAACCACTGAGATATCTCTCCAGCCCCATGATTTTAGTTTTACCTGCTCCATTTAACCTTTTCCAATGTGATCTCTGAAACAATTGTGTGTATTATGCTAAAGAAATTGGCACAATTCCTTTAGTTAGCTGAAGATAGACCATTCTTTTCTTCCAAAGATGTTACTTCAGTTTTAACACAGGTCCGAGCATGGTTTAGTCATGTCAAATACATGGACCAAGGTGGCTGCAGAGCTCATTCACCTAACAGCTGCTTTCCTGGGGGCTGGCTCCCATCTCAGTGTATTTGTCATAGTGAGAAAATGCTTCTCCAGATCGCATGTCAATTATTTAGTCTCTGCTGTGGAGAAGAGCAGTGGCACTAATGTCCAAGAAAATACCGACCATGAGCCTGCACTTCTTCACCTGGCCTGGGCTGCTCGCTTTATACTGCTTTCCCATCTCTCAGAATGGTATGGGCTGAGAGTCGTTGCTGGTCCCATTTTCCAGATGAGTCTAAAGCTCAGAAAGATTCATCATTTGGTCAAGTTCACAAAGCTAATAGGTGTCCACTTTGGCAGAAGGACTATCAATTGCTATCCTGAAAAGTTGTCACAAAGGTCTTCATCATAATTACTGATTAAAGGAGTTGAAATTTAAACATTAAGAAAACACAATAAACATATTTAGTGTGTAACTTTATACCTTATACACATTGTAGAACAAATTTGCTTATTTAATGCCTAGTTTTATTGTTTTGTTTTGTTTTTTTTTTTTCTACAGGAGGCATTATAATGTAGGGGAAATCTCTCATTTTTCATTCTTCCTGGTTAAGGTCTTGGCAACTGGGATGTTGTTGCTATTATTGTGACTTTATCCATTGTACATACACATTCATACTACACTTTGTATAAACACCATGTTTAACTTGGAAGGGGGAAAAGTTATTCTTGGCAACACTAGTAAAGCAAAAGTAGAAGCTTCAGGGGACCTTCTCAGGGAAGGTACTGACCAAAACCTGGACTGAAAAAGAATGTGTCTGCTTTTAACTTTGACAGTGTTCCGAATGCAGATCTTCAATAAAGAAAGAATTATGATTTAAGCTTTACGAAAGGAAGGAGATCTGAAACCTGAGATCTGTGTACCATGTGCTTTAAGCTGGTGCTTCATCTTACTGTTGTCATTTTCAAATGTCAGGAAATTTGTGTCAACAAAGATACAGATAGGGTAGAGACACAGGGATGCCATTCCTCCCTGGATCCTCAAATATTAAAACTCAAGGGTCTCTTTGGAAGCTGAAGGATATACACATAATAAGTGAGAAAACATTGCTTTGCACTGTTGGAAGTAAATTTGGGGGAAATATTACTAAAACATTTTGACAGATGGTACAAGCTAAAATGGGTGGTAGGTAACAAAGATTGGCTCACCACTGCAGGATTCAGAGTGGGTTGCTATGAAAAGCCAAGAGTATTTGTTCACCTAGCCATGCAATAGATCCCTCTGGAGCCATCACCTTTTGAGGTGACATCAGAGAAAGCCACTTTACTACCAGCGTCCTGTGCAGGAGGTTGACTGGGCTGAAGCATTGCTACTTGCTTCTGTCCAGAGCCCACAGGTACTTCTCATATTTATGCACGATTTTGGGTCCAGGGAGTACTTAAATTCCATAAAAATGCAGGAGCTCTCAGACCTGTGGATCCAAAGTTTTGGGTCCTTATCCACATTAGCAAAGAATTGAAAATTGCATACTCTGACAAGGGTAAAATATGAGTTATGGGGTTTATTTTAGGGATACTTAGGATCCAGAAGGAAGGCCAACTGAAATACTCAAGCCAAAGAAGAGTTCTCCCCGCCTTTTCAGTTGGAAAGGTGGAGGGGAGATGAAGAAAATCTTCATAAAGAAATCACTAGAGGAAAAGCCTCTGGAGTAGGTACATACATAGACATGGAAGGCAAAACATAATCAAAGCAGCAAAGCATCCAAAAACAACACAGGAAAGCACATGGACAAATAGAAATCCCTCCCTTCCCCTTCCCAGGCTGAAAGGGGGAGAGAGATTTACCCTATGAAAATGTCTCTAAAGAAGGGTGCACGCACGCACGCACACACACACACACACACACACACACACACACACACACACAATGGAAAGCAAAACATGAGAGCCCAAGCTACAAGATCCAAGATCCCCTTCACCTTCACATTCACTTAGGGGGTCAGAAAAAACTAAGAAAGTAAAGGACTCAGCTTAATGAGACATCACACATGTAGTAAAACAGGAAAACATTCAGAAACAAAAGACATGTAGAAAACAAGCAGCAAAACACCCAGGCAAAAGGAAACCCTCCCTCCCTCTTTTTAGAAGGGGGAGGAGCTTACTAATTGGGTCAGGAAGCAAAGCACAGGAGAGAGAATGCCGGGAGTGTTTGACAAACATAGCAAGAACAAGGAACACATGGAAAGCAGGCAGGAAAACGCCCATGCAGAAGGAGATGCTTCCCCTTCCAGCCTGGCTGGAAAGAGAGAGAACTTGCCAACAGGAGCCAGGAAGCAAAGACCAGGGTAGTGAAGAGCAGGCCAAGAGATTCACGCGTGGTTAGGCTCCTTTTTATGAGTCATCAGACTCAGATATGTCAGGGAGACCTGATTGGTTAGTGGACTTCAGAGACTGGCTTAGGAGGGGCCAGCCCAGCCCAGGAAAACTTGAAGAAGCAGGAAGCACTGCTGAACTGTTGCATAATGAGACTGGATCAGACATGGGTTCTAGTCCTGCCTGGGCAGGCAAAGTGGCGTCCATGTTCTCCTGGGGCCTTTGCCCCTGGCTGACTGTCTTCATAAAGCTATCTTTCTCCTATTCCTCCTTCAACATGACCTACATTATTGAAATCCACCACAGGCATTAATAACCTTTGTCACATTTAAACAGACCCAGCAGAAAGAGGACATGGAATTAAAAAAAAAAACAAAAACCAAGATCTATAAAATATATGCCTCCATAATTTTCTCTGATAAGCTTCTGTAAGTATATGCAGGGCTTATACTAAGTTTTTGTACTTGGATCTAGTGCAGGCCTATCATATCTTGAAGAGCATTGTGCCAGACCAGAATACAGACCAAAATCTCGTTCCTATGCTAACGTCCTTTCCCCTCTTCATTTTTTTTTTCTTTATGTTCTTGCCTGTCTCCCTATTCTTGAACATAATCATTATAAGAATTGTTAGGGGACATTGTTCAAGAACAAAGATGCATGTCTCTTCTTGAGTTTTCTCATAAAATGAATACAAAAATGAGGCATTCTCATACATGTACATGAATGTATATTTTGAGACCCTAGATCAATGACTCTTAAAGTGTGGCTCCGTGGTCACCTGTATTAGAATTGACTGGGAAATTCTTTCAAATGTAGATTCCTAAGGCCTGTCCTATCCTCCCAGAGGCAGAGTGTCTGTGGTGTATTGTATGGAGCCTGAATTTTAAACACGAGTTCCAGATGATCCCAATACATAATCCAATCTGAAAGCTTCTCTATCAGGATCTAGAAATCTGTGTGATGTGTTGGCCGCTGAATCATGTACTTTGGTGATAAATTATTATGCCAGTGTTGAACATGTTTATCAACGCAGATATGTTGTAGTCTAACATGCTTTCAGCAGTGCACTCCCAGGGCATGTTGCTAGGCTTACTGTTGTCTTGACCATATGTAAAGTGTTATTGGAAAAAGACAATGTTTCTGTTTTGCAGACCAAGGAAATACATACATACATACATACATACATATTTACATTCTTCTCACTGGTTTCATTTTAATTGCAGATTTTTTTACATGTCAAAAATCGATTCTAATATCTGTCCTAGCTTACAATGATATAGTTTTATTTGAAATAAAAACAGCAGAGCTGAAGAGCCCATTAACCATGCATTTAAGCAGTTGTTATGAACTAAATGATGAAAACGGGATTATCCCACTTTACAAAAAAAAGAACATGTTGCTGAAACTTGGGTGTGGTTTGTCTCCAAAGGTTCATGGGTTGGAAGCTGAGGCTCCAGTGTGGAGACGTGAGAGATGGTGGAACTTGGAAGAGATGGAGTGTAGTGTAGTGGGAGGTCGCTGGGAAGACTGCCTTCAGAACCCGCTAAGACAGTTCTCATGGCAGTCAGGATGAAGGAGCAAGGTGGATCAGCTCTCCAACTTCCCATTTCATCATAAGACTTCTTCTGCACTCCTGTCATGTTGCCTTCTCTCACAGTATGTGCTGCAGTTACCTGTACATTGCTGGCACAGAGCACCTGACCTAAAGCTGCTTGTGGAAGGAAAGGGTTGATTTTGGCTTACAGACTCTAGGGACGCTCCATGATGGCAGGGGAAAGGAAGGCATGCACAGAGGCTGGACATCACCTCCTGGCCAACACCAGGTAGACAAAGGCAGCAGGAGAGTGTGCCCAACACTGGCAAGAGTCAGCTGGCTATAACACCCATGAGCCTGTCCCCCAAAACATACCTCCTCCAGCAAGGTGCCACTTCCCAAATAGGGAGCCTGTGATTCAGAACACAAGAGTTTATGAGGGACACCTCATTCTAGCCTTCCCTTGCTCTTGAATTTCCAAAGCTATGAACTAAATGAACTTTTTATTGTAAAGAGCCCAGCCTCAGGTAAGAAGCATAGCCCCAGGTATTTTGTTATAGCAATAAGAAACAGACCAATACACTTATCTTTTACATGATGATAGGATTCACATAAAGTTCACAAACAGTAACACACTTAGACACTAATATGCAATTCCCCTATAAGAAAAAAATACTAAATTCTGTCGGCTTCAAGATATATGCCAATCAAATAAGGCATTTCTACTGTGGTCAAAATGACTAACATGAAAAGAAGCACAATTATTTTTACTTGTGTACACCTTTCAGAATTGAGTGCACATTACATTTACTTTATATCAATCTGTTAAATAGACAAGTGACACTTAACAATTTTTGTGTATGCATTTCTACTGTAGTCAAAATGAAAGGAAAAAAAGCACAAATATTTTTACAAATATTTTACCTTTCGGGATTTAGTGCACATTACATTTACTCATTTACCTTATATCAATCTGTTAAACAGAAAATTGACACTTAGCAGTTTTTGTATATGGAATGAATGGATCACGATGCTCACATTTTTGGCTTGACTCTGACAAAGGTACTTTTTTGACTGCCTAAGGTAAGAACAGCAGTCCACTTTTCTAATACATATTGATGGTTTTCCAGGTAAAACTGCAAAACCGTAAGGTGATAGCTTGCCCATAATTCCTTTTGCTGAACTGAGCACTGTGCTGACGTTGCTGGCATGGGGTTGGGCAGGTCCCTGGAATGCCTCTCTCTGTACCTTTCACCCTCATCACATCATCATGCTGGAACTCTCTGAGCTCCATTTTCTCCCCTGGGGGATAATGGTACCTCTCAGAACTGCTGTAAGAATTCCATCAGTGAATATCTCTGAAATAGCAGGACTTTGGCAGTTGGTGAATGGCACTTAGTTGTTGTTGGAGGTGAAAATGCAGCTCAGAGTCATGTACACAATAGATTTAAAGTCCGGCTGAATTCTAGCCACAT
Organism: Orientallactaga sibirica; assembly: GCA_036365145.1. Taxonomy (NCBI): domain Eukaryota; kingdom Metazoa; phylum Chordata; class Mammalia; order Rodentia; family Dipodidae; genus Orientallactaga; species Orientallactaga sibirica. The sequence continues at coordinate 22,640,935 of JAEOAD010000004.1, forward strand.
GTTCTTATGTGAGCAAGCCTCTCTTTCTAGTCCCCAGATCTGGGGACTGCAGGCTTTCTTTAAGGTTACTTCAAAGATGAAAGAAGGGGGTATCTGTACAAACTTAGAATGCCCAGAATGTGGTGAATTCTTAATAGATTATTGGTATACTTTATTGAATTTGATTGTCTGCCACTTATTCAGCCAATTTAAATAAACATGTATTTTGTATATGCGTATCATCCTAGGTTCAGATTGAGGTTCTACTCTTGATCTTTTAGCAGGAACCTCACTTTTTCACAAGGCTTTCTATCATGTACAGAAATGTATTTCCACTGAAAGATTTTGGGAACTGAGTGAGGATGAAATGAGCACTCTTCTGCTTTCTGAACACAAGGTCAAAGGAAAACACTGCCAATAAAAACTGCAGCAGACAGGCAGAGCCATGCTGTGAGGCATCAGTAATGTATATTGGTGACATAAGACTCGTGGTATGCATGATGCATAAGCACAGAGGAGATTCAGAATGGCCTTTCAGGAAGAGAGTTGTTCCTGAAGCTCTACCCTTGATTCTGGTTTGCATTAGGTGCCAACATCAAGATAGACAGAAGACACGGCTGAATGTTCCCATTGTCAAGGTGTATTGTAATCTAAGGATTGCCTCTTTGCTTTTCCTTGCTTTCCTGCCAATAAACATTCTGTGAGCTTTGAGGGAATAAGTTACTTTACTTAAGTGATGTCTTTAATTTTCTATGATTAATCCAGTCAGCAGCCACACATCACAGTGCCTCCCACAAGCATCATTGCTAAATCAATAGTTTTGAATGCAGAGAACTCTAAAGATAATCAATTGAGGTTTCAGAAAGTGATCTGATGGAGCTGGGGGAAAAGACCAATTTCTAAGGGCAGTTCCATGAGGAATTTCTTAACTCATGGCCAGTTCCTGCCTTCAGAGCTGGTTCACACTGACTTCTGGAGTGAGTTTTCTTTTATCCTCCTCTGTGTCTGTCTCTGTCTGGCTGTCTCTCTCTTTATGCTTTACAAGGGCAGGGAACTCTGTTTTGGTTTTGTTCACAATTATTCCCCTATGCAATATCAAAGTAAATGAAATACTAGCAAATGAAAACACAGGGATGTTATATAATGCCAGGTTATTAATGCTGTTTTCCCATTTTATGTGTTGTTACTGATATTGCTGGCTTTCTTCACAGAGGAGTGTGGGTTGAAAAAAGAAAGAGCATAATTGGATTTGGATTCTGACACTCTGGCTGTACCTTCTCAATTGTTTATTGTGATTAAAGAGGTCCTGGATAGATTACTTGTGTTTAAAAAATACTATCCCAATGAAAAAAATATGTCTTAAAATAAGGACCAACATTTCTCTATCATTCCACACTCCCACTTTAGGCTTCTCTCTTGTCCGTTATGGGGACATTTAGTTCCTGTTCTAGTTGCAGTGCTGGGCATGTAGTTTTAATACATTGTGACAGTAGCTTGGGCTGGGGCAAGCAGTGTTCCTTTAATACTTTATTCATTTATTTATTTCAAAGAAACAGATTAAGAGGCATACAGGGAGCGAGAGAGAGAGTGAGTTAGAGTGTATGGGTGTGCCACTGCAAATATATTCCAGATGCATGAGCCACTTTGTGCATCTGGCTTTATGTGGGGACTGGGGAATTGAACCTAGGCCATCAGGAATTTCATGCAAGCACTTTAATTGAACCATCTTTCCAGCCCCAAGTATTAGTTTCTATAAGAGAATAGCCCGTGTCTCATAGGTAGATGCTGGTAATACATGGGCAAACTGGGACCTGGGGTTCAGGCAAAGTGTCAAATCTGGCAAATGTCATTGCATTTGGAAGGCAAAGGATCATGGCTTGGAGGATCAGAGTGGTGGGGGCATCAGATGGGTTCTGAGACCTGAGAGTGAGTGGTAGAGGAGCTACAGCTTGGGCCTGTCTGCAACCCAGAGAGGATCTATTGGTCCATACCTGGAAAGTATCCAAAAGTTCAAGATCATGGACTGTTTTTGACTAAGGATGAAAGCAGAGACACTCCATCCTTAAGTCTGTTTGTTGTTCATGGGTTTGTGACCCCTTGGGATGCCAATAAGGGAAAAATGAATAAATGAATTTTTCTTTTCTAGGTTTATTTTTCTCATGTCCTAATGGTGACTGAGGCCACTGTGGACCCATTGGCCACTTCAAATTAGTGAGGTTGCTGGAATCTTCAGGTGTGTCACTGAGGGAGGGCAGAGTAATGTAGAAGAGAGTGGCTTGGGTGTCATTCAGATGCGCCTCCAAATGTTCCTTTCCATTTCTCTCTGGTTCCTCATCTGTAACATGGGTCTAGTGATGTTCATCCTTAGAGCACAGTGGCACCCGTCAGAAACTTTTTTTTTTTTTTTTTTTGAGACAGGGTCTTACTGTGTATCTCTGGCTGGCCTGGAATTGACTATGTAGCCCACGCTGGCCTTGAACTCAAAATCCTCCTGCCACAGCTGGGATTCCAGACATATGGCACCATGTCTGGCATCACTAACAATTTTTAAAGCATCTTTTGCTAATACATGGTGGCATTGTGTATGTACTTGCTATTGTGATTGCTAAGACACTTTGGAAAATGACAGTGATTGGTCCTAACAGTAGGCTGGGTTCCTAGTCTAGAAGAGGCCTGGATGGAGCAGAAGTGACCCAGGAGTGCCAGGGTTGTCATCATCCTTCATCCAGTATTAGACCAGGCCCAAAGCTCTGTGGCTCCTAAGAGATTCAGGGCAAACAATATCATGAAGGAGGGAAAGAAGAAGGAAAAGAAAATCCAGAAGCTGCTGAGAGCTCAGCAATGAAGTAGATTTAAACACACTCACCATGGCTCAGGGAATTTTGTGGGAGAGGGGTAGAAAGATTCTAAGAGCCACAGGATGGAAGGGATATCAAGAGACATTGCCTGTCACCAAACTGCTGCTCTCACTATCATAACCCACAACCCCATGGGGAAGACCAGCAATCCCACTGAGAAGGGCCCTCAGTAGAGTGGGGGCAGGGAGGAGGGAAGTGATGGTACCAACACATGATGTGTCTATACAAAGTTTCTACTTAATTAAATAAAAAAGAAGAGGGAAAAAAAATGCAGCCACCAGCTATAGTGCAGAGCTTCAATCCAATCTGCTTTACTTTATAGTCAGTGCACCAGACAAATGAAGATTTGACCTTGCTTTTCTGAGACTCATTGGCAAGAGATGCTCTCTCAGCCTTGATTCCATTTAGCAAGGGGTTAATGATTGTAAACAGTGATGCGGGTAGGCTAACAACTTCAGGAGTCTTTCTCCATGAAAATCCAGTGAGCTTGACCTAGGGCTAACCCATCCCAAGTCTTTCCAGTACAAGCTAGATTGATGATTGCAGCTGTTTTTGCATTAAAAGTGAGGTCTGAAAATAACTACTGAATTGATCACCACATTTGGCTTTTTATGAAAGCTATATAATTTTTGAAAAGGATTTAAAACAGTATGGAATCACAAGTCCACAAATTCCACTCTGGATTGGTTAGGCTCCTCCATGCCTACTGAAGAAAGGCTGCTGCTGATGGTTGACAATGACACAGTGGAACTCCCAGACAATGGCCACTCAGACCCTCTGAGTCTTAATCAGCAGGCTACCCTCTGTGACAGCAGGCGTCCTGTTTGACCACAGCCAACCAACTGTGTGTGTGTGTGTGTAAACATAACTCATTCCTTGGAATTGTCCCATGGAAAAGCAAAGGAAGGAAGCTGAGGGGAGGATGGGCCCATAGCATCCTGTACCCTTTGTGGGGAGTGGCCACAAATGCCTCAGCAGAAGGGACATAATACGTTGTGTTTTTTCACTTAGGAAGCCTGAGCGGAGACAAGGCTTGCAGAGCAGCAGGGATAGCACTCAGTGTGGTTCGTAACTGGACAGGACTTCCCGGTGGAGGCTGTCTTTAGTCCCACCTAGCATTCTATTTCTAGAACATTTGGGGAAGAGGAAGAGAGGCAAGCTGGTCACTGAAGTTGACCTGGGGAACTCCGAGAGCTACCTTAGGGTTCCCAACCCACTGTCATTTGGTTCTGGCTGCTGCTGATGAACTGGCCCAGTGGCACGGCCAGGTGTTCGAGTTCCAGTAGAACGCAACATGTTTCTTCCTGCTGCTTCCTAAACCCTGTGTGAAATGATGGATTCTCCCCTGGCAAAGGCACAGAGCCACTCTTTGGGATTATTCAAGGTAAGGTACTAGAAAATTCTGAGGAACGAATTTCACTCCTATCTGATTTCCTGTTCAAGTGTTTGAATTTATGTTCTGTCTTTCACTTTAAAATGTTCTTAGAGAGCCGGGAGTGGTGGCGCACGCCTTTAATCCCAGCACTCGGGAGGCAGAGGTAGGAGGATCGCCATGAGTTCGAGGCCACCCTGAGACTACATAGTTAATTCCAGGTCAGCCTGGGCCAGAGTGAGACCCTACCTCAACCCCCCCCCAAAAAAAATGTTCTTAGATATAGCCATTTCTCTCAGCTTGGTAATGGACAGTTATTAACAAACTGAATGGTGTGTTGTCACATTTAGTCTCTTAACAACTTCATACAAGAAGGCAGTGACAGGATTAGTATCTGAAACTCACAGGTAAAAATACAGTCTGCTTGCTGAATTTCTTGAAACCCACTAGTGTGAAATGGATTACTTTACTGTGATGTTAAGTACAGCTTCTTTCTACAAGAATGCTTTGGAAAATGGCATTAGATTGAGTCTAAATAGGTTTCATGACAGGTTATCTGTGTCTAGAGAAAGTTGTTTTTGATGAAATTTAAAGCACTTCTTTCAGGGAATGAGATGTTAAAACACATTTGTTTTCAAAGGCAAGTTATCTACTTCTACAATAAGAATTCATAGATACATCCTAGACACTGTTGGTTTTGACTTCAGAAAGAGAGCCATGGTGTTCAGATATTTTCTTGTGGCACTATAGCAAACTGTTTTCTTCTGGTCTTCTGAAATTCACAATCAGAAAGCCTACCTTACTTAATTGCTTAAAAACTGGAATGAAGCCTGGGGTGGTGGTGCACACCTTTAATCCCAGCACTGGGGAGGCAGAGGTAGGAGGATTGCTATGAGTTCAAGGACACCGGAGACTACACAGAGAATTCCATGTCAGCCAAAACGTGGAATGAATTCTAGGCAAAATTTAAGTTCTATCCTAATCTCTTACAAATTAGTTCTGTCCACTGAAAATTTTACCTTGGCTATTCACTGACAATAGATGTTGTGAGGGGCAGTGTTATTTTCACTATTGTACAATCTCTGCCATTTGGTATTTCATGGCTGGGAACCAGGGATGCTAAACTAACCCTTATGTTCCTGAGATGCATCAGATAGACCCTCTGCAAAACGTATGTACTAGAATTCCTGTTCTGCCCTCCCTGTAACTCAGGTTAGGGAAGAATAAGCTGATGACTTACGTACTAGAATTCCTGTTTAGCCCTCACTGTAACTCAGGTTAGAGAAGAATAAGCTGATGACTTAGTCAAGAGTCAGGTGAGCAATCTAATTTCTGGAAAGGTCATTTATGTTCTTATTGAGCAAACAGCTACAAAAAGCAGCCACTTCTGTAAAATCATTCTTTAGGAAGAGTAACAATGAATGTTTCAGAAACATTGCTCCCATATGCTCCAAATTAATATCTCCAACTGAGGTTTGATTAGCTCCAATAAGCATTTAGTTTAATAAGAGTGACTCTCTTCTGGGACTGGGGATATGGCTCAGTTGCACAAAGCCCTGAGCTTCATCTCCAGCACCACATAAAACCAGGTGTGATGATGCATGCTTGTAATCCTAGCACTCAGGGAGGTGGAGGCAGGAAAACCAGAAGTTCAAGATGATCCTTGTGTACATAGCTGGAGACTAGCTTGGACTACACAAGATCCTGTCTCAAAACACATGAACAGATGGACAAACAACAACAAATATCCAGTTAACCTCTTCTTTAAATAAAGATAACTCCTATAGTTTCAAGATCCAAATAATATTTTTTCCCAAACAATGGATATTTGTATGTCAAACATAGTTTATGATTGTCTGATTGTTAGAATGTTCTCCCCTTTAGGTACAAAGTAAAACTAACATCTTTAAAGGTTTTGTTTGTAAACTCCATTTAGTATTAAAAGGGATTATCTTTGAGTCACAGCTTAGGGTATGGACAGTATTTTTTTTAATAATTAGATGAAAGAGAGGAGGATTTGTATTTAAAACACATTATTGCTGGTGATTCTTCTTAATTTTTAATTTTTAAAATTTTAATTCTTTTTAATTTTACTTATTTGAGAGAGAGAGAGAGATACAGAACTAGGCAGTTAGAGAGAGAGAATGAGAATTAGTGAGCCAGGGCTTCCAGCCACTGCAAACAAACCTCCAGATATGTGCATCCTTTGTGCATCTGGCTTACGTGGGTCCTAGGGAGTCAAACCTGGGTCCTTTGGCTTTGTAGGCAAGCGTCTTAACTGCTAAGCCATCTCTCCAGCTCTGGTGATTGTTTTACTTAAGTAATGGTGAGAAATTGATCCTGGTTTCCTTGTGTGGGGAGATAAGGTCACTTCTGTCTGGTTCTTATAAAACTAAGTGACTTCCAGTCATGATCCAACATTGAGAAGCTGTGCTCTGTGCCTTGTGGCATGGTTTCCAAGTACTGTACAGTAAGAGCTTGACCTTAGTGACATGGCCTTTTAGCAATGGTTGATTAAGACAGCAGGGTTTTAAAAATAAAAATGTTTGCGTTTGTTCAATTTATGTGTATTTATGAGCAATTAAGATAAAATTTAACAAGTCAAAATTAGGGAAACGAGGTTGAAGAATTATGCTTTTGTGTGTTAAAATAACAATTATGACAGCTCCCTTTAAAAGAAAGAAGAGATAGATGAAAAAATGTTGCAATACATGTTTCATTTCCATGATGGCCCAGGTTCACAGACTCTACTCATGTCATCTTTATGACATTTTTTTTTTTGGAGAGAGACACAGAGAGAGGGAGAGGGAGACAGATAGAGAATGGGCACGCCAGCAGCCTCTCAGCCGCTGTGAATGAACTCCAGATGTGTGCACTCCTTGTGGTCAAGTGCAGCATTGCGCCCTTGCATCACTTTCTATCTGACTAAACGTGGGACCTGGAGTTTGGAACCAGCATTCTTAGGCTTAGCAGGCAGGTGCCTTAACCGCTAAGCCATCTCTCCAGCCCTATGACATCATTTTATACATATAAAAGACACAGTTGATGTCATTTTTTAAAAAAATATTTATTTTCAAGGGGAGAAAAAGAGAGAGCAAGAGAGAGAGCATGTGTCTGGGTCTCTTACTGCTGCAAACAAACTCCAGATGCACATGCCATTTTGTGCATATGGCTTGGGTAGTGGGGAATCGAACCGGGGCCATCGGGCTTTGCAAAAAAGTGCCTGTAACCATGGAGACATCTCTCTAGTAGAAGGGAGAAGTGGAGCTAAAAGTTCTACCTGCTGTCATGGAGCTGAAGCCAGTACCATCAGCACCTGGAGATGTACCATTCTCATTATACCTGCAGCAGATGCTCTGCATCCCAGAGCAGAAAACATGTTTCCCTTGGCACATGGTCTCAGTGCCTGTGATTTAGTAAACAGGTTGCAATGGGATTGTACTTGGAGCTTTCTATTTTCACTGAGCTTGTATGTGGGGAAAGCTGGAATTTCAGTTATTTGGATAGGGAGGAAGGAGTTGAATGTGGTGGGCAGAGAGAATAAAATTGTAGGATGCTGGTTTGCTGTGGAGAGGGGGAGAGGTGGATGAGTCACCTTCCAAGACCTCTGATCTGAAGAGTCAGAGATTGGTTCATGGCCTTTTGCACCAGGGTGGATATTTACATCTGCTACAGCTTTATCTGCTCGGGAAGAACTTTGACTAGAGGAGGCTCGTGTGCAGGTTTATGGCTCCAGTGCTCGGGTGTGCCTGCATGTGAGCATCCACGGTGTGTGAGCATTGGGGATGCAGGAGTGTCAGGGGATGTCCTTTGGCCATTCTACCGGCTGCTCTGCCCACAGCAGACATGGTTTAAAAAAATACAGATAATGTCACTGCCCTGCTTTAATTCCTGCAGTGAATGACGTGCCAGCACCCGCAGTAGAGTCCTCCATCACCGTGGTCTGGATAGACAGTGTGGGATAGGGTAGAGGAGCCAGGTCTCTGGAGGAGATCCTGGGCTCACTGTGCAGGTGCAGGTGTGATCTTGGACACATGTCCTAAACTCTCTTTGCTTTCGTTTCCTCACTGTTAAAAGTCTGACGTTATTTCTTGCCTCAGAATTGTTGGATGCTTAAATGTGCTAATAAAGTTAAAATACTGGAACAGTGCCTGACGCACAGGATGCTCTCAGGAGTGTCTGTTATTGTGAGCTTATTATGACTACTGCTGTAGTATACAAACTGGCACCTGCCTGTCTCTGATCTCAACTTATACTTTCTCTCTCCTCCATGCTATTCCAGCTACATTACTTTGATGTATCTTGGAATTTGGTGAGCAGACTTTTTTTTTGCATGCTATTGAGTGTGTGTGTGTGTGTGTGTGTGTGTGTGTGTGTGTGTGTGTTTGGAGATCAGGGGACAATCTTAGGTGTTATCATCCTCAGGTATGCTGTTCACCTCTTTTTGAGATAGGGTGTCTCTTATTGCCTTGCAGCTTATCCATTGGGCTAAACTTGCTGGCCATCAAACTCCAGAAGCTCTTCTGTCTCTGCCTCCCAAGAGCTGGATTGCACTGGCATTTTTGTGTGGGTACTGGGGATCACTCAGGTCTTCACACTTGTGAGGCAATAACTTTATCTACTGAGCTATCCCCTCATCCTATTTTTTTTTTTTTTTGGTCAGGTATTGAATCTAGGTCTTTCATGTGTTAGGTAATGTCCTGTGTAGGAACTACATCCCCAGACGTTTTTCCATGTGTGTGTGCATGCGTGTGTGCGTGTGTGTGTCTGTGTTTCCTCCTGGTCTGCCTGTAATTCACTCCCTCACTTCCTTCAAACCTGTTCCACTATGTCCCTTACCAGCCTGTATGCACGAGTACTCTACTGTCACCTGCTTACCCCATGCTCTGGCGATCTTGTATGAAGCCATGATGTCACTTCCTGACATTCTATGTGTATGTATTTCTCTGTGGGCCATGTTCCCCACAAAAATGAAATCTGCATCAAAACCATAGACTTTGACCTTTGTATCCCATCTGAATCCTTGCCACTTAGAATATGGCCTGGGAGATAGTGACACTCAGTGAATATTTGTTGAATTTCTTTTAATGCATGTCATTTTCTCTGTCCCTTCTAAAATTGCTATTTTCCTTCTGTCTTTGTGGCTTAAACTATTCTTTCTAACTATCTTTAACCTGTTATCATTTTGCCCCAAATTAAAACCTTTATAAAAAGACCACTTTATTCTATATCCTTTTAAATTAGTATTTTAATTAGTGTTCAAAACTATGGACTTCTGCCAGGCGTGGTGGCACATGCCTTTAATCCCAGCATTCGGGAGGCAAAGGTAGGATCGCTATGAGTTCGAGGCCACACTGAGATTACATAGTGAATTCCAGGTCAGCCTGGGCTAGAGTGAGACCCTACCTTGAAAAACTGAAAAATGAGAAACAAACAAAAAAAAAAAAAACAAAAAAAACCCCAAAAAAACAAAAAACCCTATGGACTTTTTTTTTCTGATGTTTCCAGACATCACATATATCATTGCATTTGCTCATATAAACCCCTCCCATTATCCTCTTTTGTTCTGTCCTGTCCCTGCTGGTCCCCTTCCTCCACATATATATACATACATACACACACACATATATATACTGAAATTATGCCATATTTACATAATAAACATAGTATATTAGTTACTTTTCTTGTTACTATTACCAAATTCTTGTCAGAAGCACTGTTAAGGGGAAGGATTCATTTTTGCTCATGATTCAGGGAATGCAGTCCATCATGTCAGAAAAGGAAGGGCGACATACCCAACTCCTGTTGGTCTCAGTACACAGATTAAAAGTGGAGCATTTTATCATCATCATAGAATATTCTGGAAGTGTCTAATATTAGCTCTTGTGCTAAGGTATTTACCAAGCTATTAGATGTCCAACTACAACTGAGTTTTAGAAGCACCTAAGTTTACTTTTTTTGAAAAATAAAATTTATTTGCAAGCAGAGAGAGAAGAGAGACAGAGGGAATGGGCATGACGGGGCCTCTAGCCACTGCAAATTAACTCCAGACACATGCACCACCTTGTGTATCTGACCCTGTGTGGGTATTGGGAAATCAAACCCAGGTCGTTAGGCTTTGCAAGCAAGCACCTTAACCACCGAGCCATCTCTTCAGCCCCACTAAGTTTACTTTGTTCTATAAATAAATGTGATTTGTATAAGTAGCCTCCACACAGTGTGATACAGAAAATGATGAACTAACAGCAATTTGTACTTGTAAGTGACTAGAAATTTTTAGCTGTCAAATTTCATAAAGAACACCTAATTCTTCAGATATTTTAGCATGAAATTGAATATAACCTATTGTAAATAAATGACTCTATTTTGTGATATGATTTATAATTTATTATAATTTTTCAATAGCCAAATAAAATGTATATATATATATATTTAATTAGCCATTTTTTAAAGTTGAAGTATAATCAAAGAACTTAAGTTCTGCCCGGCCTATAATCCCAGTTACTTGGAAGGTTGAAGCAGGAAGATCAGAAGTTCAAGGCCTGCCAGGGCTACAGAGTAAGTTCAAGGCTAGCCTGGAAATTTAAAATTCTTGCTATAAAGAGTAAGAGCTTAAACTGATCTTGTCAAATAGCCTAATGAAACTTTCCATAGACTCTGTGAGGCTTTCTTGGTTTTTTTCTGCTTCAAACAAGTTGGAGGTCTCTTTTTAAAAAAGCCTTTATTGCCAGGTGTGGTGGCACACACTATTTATCCTAGCACTTGGGAGGCAGAGGTAGGAGGATCTTTGTGAGTTTGAGGCCATCCTGAGATAGCATAGTGAATTCCAGGTCAGCCTGGGATAGTGTGAAACCCTACTTCAAAAAAATAAAAATAAAAAGCCTTGGGCAGTACGTGGCGGTGCACACCTTTAATCCCAGCACTTGGGAGGCAGAGGTAGGAGGATCACTGAGAGTTCAAGGCCACCCTGAGATTACATAGTGAATTCCAGGCCAGGCTGGGCTACAGTGAGAGCCTACCTATGAAAAAAAAAATCCTTTATTAATTCCTGGGTGAGAATGCTATTTCTCATTTGTATATTTTAAACAATGTAATGCTAATGCTTGGTTACTATCATGCAATAAAAAAAAGACATCAAGACATCTTTCATTCAGTCAAATCTGGCCTATCTGGCATTGTTGTAGGCACTTGGAATTTTCAGTGAGCACTATAGACAGAGATCTTTGACCTCTTTGCTGACATTCTAGAGAAGGCAGACATTCTAGGCATTTGGGATCATCAACAAACAGGAAAGACAGACATCTTTGATTTTTTGAAGTTGACATTCTAGAGAAGAGATAGACAGTATGCCAGATGTGTAAATACATTAGATATTATGCTAGATGATAATAGTATTATTAAAAAGGAATGGAGCAGAGTAAGACAATCCAAGAAGATTGAAGGTGCCATTGTCACTTTTAATAGGGCTGCTAGAATGACAGAATGCGCCTCTTTGAAGAAGTGATGTGTAAGCAAAAAAAAAAAAAAAAAAAGTGCGGTGGAGAGCCCACCATAAACGTGGCAGGAGAAAAATCCTAGACAATGGAATTCTTAGAACAAAAATCCTGAGACAGTATCCTGACCACTCCTTTGAGGACATCAGGAGTAGAATGTGTCCGTGCAGAATGAGGAAAGTAACAAGGGTAGGGGAGATGAAATCAGAGCTGTAATTGAAAGGGGAGTGGGGAGCCAGTCCTGTAGGACATTGAAAGCCTTCATTAGAAATGTAGCATTTTACCAAGAAGGGGAGAGGGAGCCACTGAACACAAAAGAGACATGTTCTAATACGTCAGCATTGCTGTGTTTAAAATGAGTTCTTTGATAAGCCACCTCTGAACTCTTTCTTTACTATTTGGTATGCCTGATCATGACTGAAACTTAACAAAAGTCTTTCATGAAATGAGTCCAGGTGTTTCTTTTCACTGGTCTGTCAGTGATATCCTTCCTTGTGACGAGATGGCTAAATAGACCAGTTTAGGATTTGTAATTTATGTAGGGAGTATATTGGCACACCCTCCTCTTGCCTCTCTCTGCCTAACATGTTTAGAGATGTAAATGTTTTGGTTCACAAGGGTATGGTTAGAACAGGGCTATTCCTCACCAGGAAAAGGCAAGATCTAGTGGCCTATCTCATTTCCCCTGGGTGTTCTTCTCCCTTGTAGATGTCTCCTGTACAGGAAACAGCAAGGAAACGTGTCCTTCACACTGTGTGGCATGCAGTGCTGACTGCTGACTCAAGCAGGGGCATTCTGTTCCTCTCCGTGCTGCCAAGACCACAGTCCTGGGTAGTGAATAATGTGGTCCTCCCAGGGCACCTTCCATGGTCCCTTCAATGCACAGGTGTCCTCAAGCCCAGGGGGGTGGGAAGTCTTGTCATCCACTCTTCTCACTTTCTGTTGCTTTTTCTGTCTGTTTGGCACATTTTTTTTAGCAAGTCATTCGGGGGTCTTTAAGAAAATAGTCATGCAAGTGCTTCCAAAGTCACACTTGCCAGTGGGTATTGATAGGAGGCTGGGACCACCACGGTCTCTTGAGCTTGTATGGCATGCTCTTCTTTCCATCCAGAGAGGCTGTCAGCATAAGGAATTGGCCATCTAAGAAGATTGGGCTAAAAAGTAACTTAGAGTTTGCCAATTTCTGAGAATGTTTGCTGATGGTTTCTCAAAACATGTAGTAACACTGGTCCTGTGTTTGCTGCATTCACTGGCGGAGACTCGCCCTCCTCCACAGCAGACTTCAGATCTCAGTCGTTGCTACAGTGTCTCTACATTGGCGTGGCATTCTAGTGCCTTGCCTAGCACATGCTGGTCAGTTGGCACTGTTTAGCCAGCCATACAGCCCCCCATTGAAGATGTGTACTTTGCCCAGGTTTAGAATGATGATTTCTTTTATTTTTATTCATTTATTTGAGAGAGAGAGAGAGAGAGAGAGAGAGAGAGAGAGAGAGAAGAGAATGGGTTCACCAGGGCTGCAAATGAACTCCAGACAACATGTATCACCGTGTGCATCTGGCTATATGGGGGTTTTGGAGAATAGAACCTGGGTCCTTTGGCTTTGCAGGCAAGTACCTCACTAAGCCATCTCTCCAGTCCAGGAAATGACTCATAATTGCATTGTAAGTTAATATAATTCATCCAAATTTTTCAAAGAAAACTGGGATCCAGGTAACAGTGGTAACTTTTGTCACAGAATTCAGCTTGGTCATTGCTTCTGACGATTATTCATGAAACAAAAACATGAATCTTCAGAAGGAAAAATACAGGCAATGAATGTATGGAGGTTTGAGTATAAATACATGGCGCCCCCCCCCCCATAGACTCAGGTGTTTTTGATTAAGACTACATTTCCTGCTTTAGTCTCCAGCAGGCAGAGCTCTGCTGGAGAACGTCACTGGGGGCGGGGCATACCTTCTGTCCAGCTCTACTGGGTGTGTAGAGAGCCAGTTTGAGCTCTGGCTGTTTGTGCTTTTTAATGTTGGCTTTTCCCTCTCTGCTCTGGTTGTGTGGAAGTAATCCAGCTTCTTCCACCATGGCAAAGCTTCCCCTGGCATCTCAAAACCTGACATAAACCCTTTCTTTCCATAAGCTGCTTCTGGCCAGATGTTTGTCCCAGCAACAAGAAAGTCACTGCAACAAATGGGAAAACTGAATGATTGACTTAGACTTGTAGTTCTGCAGGAGGGTATCCCCTGAGACCTCTTCCACAGACAACTTTAGCAGACCCAATAGCATGAGGATCCCTCGGTCACAGGGAGCACAAGTCATCCTCCTGTGCCTGCCATGACCAGAGTGGGCACCCCTCTGTGTTGTTGTGTTTTGTGTTGCATCTCTGTGTCAGGCTTCTCCAGTTACACTGTCACTTCCTAGGACAGGAGATGGGCTTTATGAATCTTAGAGTAGGCAGTCAACAAGTGATTCCTGAATGAACGAATAAGCTGACAGATGAGGACAACAGCTGAAGAGATATGCTATGCTATGCTGTGAAATTTTATATGGTACTTTTATCAGAATCACCTGGTTTGAGTCTTTGCTCAAATTCGGATTCCTGGGCTCACATTTAAACTGGTTTTCCTTAAGGAAAATAGGTCTATTTCTCACCTAATTAGCAAGTTGAGAAAATTCTAGGAGCCTCTAAATAGTATTGGTGTGGTTTATGTTGGTGTGTGCTTCTTAAATCTTTACTCCTTCATTTCTTATGTTCAAACCTTAATTTCTTTCCTGAGAAGCAGGAATAAGCACTTCTATAATAAAGACTAGTGTAACTGAAAACAGACACTTTAACTGTGGTAGGAAGGGAACTAGGAATGAGCTGGGAAAGGGGGCAAGGAAGAAAATGGTGAAAGAGTAAAGACAAAAATCACAGAAGCCGACACATTTCTGGCTTGAGTGGAAGGCCCCTCTGGGGTGGGGAGAGTGCAAAGAGTAAGGTAAGGGAAGGTGACTGAAGGGGAAATCAGGTCAAAGTCACCATCATAAAAGAGAGGGGGAACCCTGGGCAGGCATGAAGACAACCAGAAGATATGAACATAGAAGATGGTAGAAAAGTCAAAGGAGGTCAGGCCTAATGCCCTCCATCATTTGGGTGCTATATGGTACATGGTACTCTGCTCCAAGTTTGAAGGTAATTATGGAGGGGATATGAGGACAGTGGGACAGGTTTGAAACTGTTATAAGAAATGGGGAAGGAGGGCTGGAGGGATGGCTTAGCAGTTAAGGCATTTGCCTACAAAACCAAAGGACCCAGGTTTGATTCCCCAGGGCCCACATTAGCCAGATACACAAGGGAGTGCACGTGTCTGGAGTTCGTTTGCAGTGGCTGGAGGCCCTGGCGCACCCATTTGTATTCTCTCTCTCTCCCCCTCCCTCTCCCTCTGTCTCTGTCAAATAAATAAATAAATAATAAATAAAATATTTTTAAAAAAGAAATGGGGAAGGAAAGTGGCCAGGTGTAAATGGAACAACTTATTACTTTGTTTTGAAGAACAATATTGTGTTTTTTTTTTTTTTTTTTTTTTTTTCCCAAGGTAGGGTCTCACTCTAGCTCAGGCTGAACTGGAATTCACTACACAATCTCACGGTGGCCTCAAACTCACAGCAATCCTCCTACCTCTGCCTCCGAAGTGCTGGGATTAAAGGCAAGTGCCACCACACCCCGGCTGGTGTTTTTGTTTGTTTGTTTGTTTTTTTAATGATGTCAGAGCCTTTACTCAGCCATAGGACAAAATAGGCTTATAGGTTCCTCTGTCACTTTTGTATAGGATTTGAAGTTCTTTACTATAACATTTTATGCTCAGGGTTTGTTGTTCTTCTGGGGTGGAAAACTAAATCACCTAATGTAGGTGAGGGTTTATGTGAGAGTAGAAGAAAATTCAAACAATCCAGAATAAGGTATTTTTGTTCTAAAAAATATATGAAAAAAATATATGAGAAAAACATCTGAGCAGAAAATGAAAATTTTAAGGCTAGATTGGAATTGATTTCGAGTTAAACTACGGGTTAGCCTTTTGAAAGGAAAGACTTGTAATCTGAAGAACCAATTCAGACCAGTATCCATGGAACAAAGTAAAGGATGGGTTTTCCAGGCATCCTTTAGCCTGATGTGTCCCTGCTGTTCAGGGCTCTGCTGATCAATAGCACTAGGAGTGATAGTAACGGTGGAGGATGTGGGGGGTCACAGCAAAACTTGTTTCTAAACTGACTTAATTCTTGGGAGTTTCCATATGCCCTTGAGTAGCTCAATAGCAAGATGTTTACATTCTTCAAGAATTATGAGGGCTGGAAGGATGGTTTAGCAGTTAAGGCGCTTGCCTGCAAAGCCAAAGGACCCAGGTTCAATTCCCCAGGACCCATGTGAGCCAGATGCACAAGGTGGGGCATGTGTCTGGAGTTTGTTTGCAGTGGCTGGAGGCCCTGTTGTGTCCATTCTCTCCCTGTCTCTTTCTTCTCTTTGCCACTTTCTCAAATAAATTAAATTAATTAATTAAATTTTAAAAAGAATAATGAATTGGTTGATTCTAGTTATGAACTAAAACAAATTGTTTTTAAAAACACCAGACTGAATGATACATAAATCTCCATATGCCAACTAAAGACATACATAAAATTTAAAAAGTAATAGATTGGGCTGGGCATGTTTTCAGAGGCAGAGTGGTTGTCTGGCATGCATAAGGCCTTGACTTTAATGATCACTAGCACTGCAAAATATGAAATACCAAAAATAAGATTTCATCAGAGAAAAAACTGTCAGTCCAGGATGACCCCATCATTAGCCAGCATGGACAAACTCCTATTTGACAATCACTGCACTTGGTAAGGAATAACCCAGAAACTTCCCCCTCTATGAAGGGAAAGCCATGATGTCTTGCTATTTTTTTTTTTTTTTTTTTAGTTCTGCTCTCTCCTGAGCTGCAGGAGGTTTGTGTTCTTTGTAAACCTGCATACTCATTGATGTACATTGTAGGTATGTGGTTTTAAGAGTTCAGCCTTTTTGTCTTTATAATAAATTTACCCAAATGGAATTTTTATATTCTTTTTATCATTTAGGGTATATTAATTTTACAAAATAATGGGTTTCATTTTTACATTTTCATACATGCATATATATATATATTTTGAGCATATTCATCCCATTATCTTTTTGTATTTCTCCTCACTTTCCCCTTTTCTTAATCCACATTCCTAATAGCCTTTGTATTTTTATGTCTCCCTCCTCTAAATTCCACATGTGAGCGAAAACAGTCACACTTTTCTTTGAGTCTAGTTATTAGGCTAAACATGGTAGTCTCTAGTTTTATGTCTTTTTAAAAAAATTCTTTTAAGTTTTAAAATTTTTTTTATTTATTTATTTGAAAGAGTCAGAGAGAGAGAGAGAGAGAGAGAGAGAGAGAGAGAGAGAAAGAGAAAGAGAGAGGACAGACAGAGAAAATGGGCATGTCAGGGCCTCCAGCCACTGCAAACAAGCTCCAGACACATGTGCCACCTTACGCATCTGGTTTACATGGATCCTGGGGAATTGAACCTGAGTCCTTTGGCTTTGCAGGCAAACGCCTTAACTGCTAAGCCATCCCTCCAGCCCATGTAGTTCTATCTCTTTTTTTGGTAACAACATAATCTCATTCTTCTTTATGGTTAAATAAACCCCATTGTATGTATACCACATTTTCTGTGTTCGTTGATGAGCACTTAGTCTGATTCCATAACTTGGCTACTGTGAACAGTACTGCAGTAAATAGGGTGTGCATGTATAGTTCTGGTAAGCTGAATTTGGTTCTGTTGGGTATATATATGCCTAGGAGTGCTATAGCTGGATCATATAATAGTTCTATTCTAGCATGTTGGAGAGCCTGTGTACTGATTTCCCTGGAGAATGCAGTAATTTAAATTCCCACCATCCTCGCCAGCATCTGTTGATTGATGATAGCCATTCTATTCTGACAGGTGAGTTAGAATCTCAGTGCAGTTCTAATTTGCATTTCCCTGATGGATAAAGATGTTGAGCATTTTTATGCGTTCAATGGCCACCTTAATAATTGGGTTTTCTATATAGTCTGTGAACCAACAAGGGGAGTTAAAGTCACAGATACCTGGTTTCTCCTCATCCGCTTGAACTGGCAGGCGAATCTTCCTCGAGGCCTGTTTCCGGGTGAAGGGCCTGGGAAGGAAGAATGCATGTGCCACTTGTTTCCCTGTTTCCTGCTTCTGAGACCAAACAACCTTATATATCTACTTCAAAGTGAAAGTGACTAAGAAAAAGACCAATGCTAGTGATCGTCTTGGGACAGGAGATGCTCATACTGGGTCTCTGCCCCAGCTGCCTTCTAGGAACATATAAAGGGTTATGTAAAGCCTCAGGGAACTGTCTTGTCCTGAGGGATCAACCCCTTACAATAATTCGCCTCATCTCATTATCAGTTTACTATTCCATTTCTGCTCCTTAGTTGCCCAACTGGGGCACTGCCCTGGAATTATAGAAACTAAGTCTTGGATTTGTTCCTTCACGAGTGTTCTAGCTACTTTTTAGAGCAGAGCCTGAAAGAAGGAAAACTGATCCTTGGAATCATTTAAAGCAAGGGTAAACCTGCTGCTTCTGCTGTTACCACTGCTCTGATATTTCTGAGGCTATACCTTCTATTGACAGTCACTTATTGGTGTTTTTATTGAACAGAAAAAAAAAACACCCAGTAATATGTGAATAATTACTACTTCATGGGCAAAGAACAGGCAGCACATGAGTGAAGAGCAAGCAACTTTTGATTCTAAATAATTCTTCAAACAGTTGTTGAAGGAAAGGGTTTAGGTATAGGGCTATCACCTGTTAATACTTTACTGATCCAGAATACTCACACACACTTGGCTCACGGATGCAATCACAGTAAGCAGTGCTATGGGCAATTCGTTACATGTAACATGAGTTGTCTGCCTCATGGTCAGCATATTTCACTCATGCACACATTGTTCTGGGTTAGGAGTGCAGCCAGGTTCCTGAGGAGGTAAGGCAGAGTAGAGCTTAAGATCAGTCAGTATCTCTTAACATTCCTTGCCAATGTAAGTCGTCTGTGTTGTGCAGGACAAAGGTGAAGGAACCTGGTTACATTATTTTAAGCAGCTGCGTACATGGTTGTAAGATTAACTTCAGGGCAAGTTACAAGTCAGGAACTTAGTAGAAAAGCATCTCACAGCAATATTCTCAGAAGTTACCCCATGAAGGTCCATAATAAATCTTCCCCAGTTCTTTTCCATAGTTCATTCCCATATTTCATTATTGCAGTTCATCCCCACAGTTCATTCTTATAGTTCATTTGCACACTCCATATTCACTTTTCTAATATTGTATGTCAGAGTGTGTACTTAATTTGGTGTAATTGGTTGTTTGGGGTAGAAAAAGTACCAGAAGTACAGTGAGACCACATCAACAAATGCATCTTTCTTATGGGCACCTTTGGCCAGAGTGTAACTAGGGCTTGCTCTGTAAAGCCAAGTTGGTGTTGCCTCTTCTTTCCTGAGGCCTCAACACCAATGGATACAGCAGTGTCTTTGGTTTTGTTTTTAAGAAAATCTCCATGTGCATTGCTACTCCTGGTTGTTGCTGTTCTTTTGAGACAGGCCTGTTCTCTGGGTCTCTCTTTTCTATCCTTCCACACCAAAGCCAAAACACTTTCCGTTTCCTTCTCTTACCGTAGGTCCCTCTGCTGTCTTTGGTCTTGTAGTCAACTGTCCTAGAAGATGGCTGGGGTCTCCTGAGAACTGATCTGGCAAAGCTATGCTGCTTCTTGGCTCCATTTCCGTGCATCATGTCTTTTGTTCATCTCATCTTGAGCTCTGTTATCTCTCAGCATTGCTCTTCTTCTACTTCTGATAAAAATTTCATAGATGGGAGCTTACCCCGAAGTCTTCTTATACTCAGCTCATTGCTGGACTCCTTCCTTTTTCCAGTATTATCTTTTGGCAACATCCACCATCCTGGTTAAGCCTAGAGATGCCATCTTCTTTCCTCCTACCATCCCACCTCCGTTTTCCCAATAAATGCAAATGCAGAGACTCATAGTAAAATCTGTTAGGAAGCAGTCATTGAGAACAACGTTCATTAATACTCTTTTCTTTTAGCTTTTATGTATTTTAGAACTTGGTCACTGAGCTGAAGACGGTTTATAATTAAGCTAAAAGTGTTTCTTTGCTTCTTCCAGATGAGAATTCTCCAGCCAACTTCTGGGATTCTAAAAATAGGGGTGTGACTGGAACACAAAAAGGACAAATCGTTTGGCGGATTGAACCTGGGCCCTACTTCATGGAACGTAAGTAACTGGTGTGAAAACAAGTGCAGGATTGAGTTTAGCACAAATGTGTGGAAATCTATAGAAACTTTTCTGAATGGTGTTTTAAAAGGTTTTGCTTCTCATTTACATGCATGTTACATACTGCAAAATAGGTTGTATTAGAAAATGTTCATTAGAGATTCTATATTCTTTATGGGTACAGGGGATCTAAATTAAGACTGTAAAATTTTGCATGACCTTATATCTACATATGCCATTAATATTTTATGCATGTGTACATGTTTGTGTGCATAGGTGTGCACATGTGTACTGAGGTATGCATTCATGTGTGTGTGCATATGGAACCCAGAGAACAACCTTAGGTGTTGTTCCTCAGGTACCACCCACCTCCTTTTCTTTTTCTTTTTCGTTTTCTTTTTTTTTTTCTTTGAGACAGTGTCTCTTATTAGCCTGAGCATTTTAACATGGGTGCTAGAGTTTGAACTCAGGTTCTCATGCTTATGAGGCAAGTATTACACCCACTGAACCATCTCCTCAGCCCCTATAATTAACATTTAATTTTTAAGAATTAATAGATTTTAGTAATTCGATTAATTTTAGGAAGCAGAAAGAATAATTCTGGCTGGGCATGGTGGCACGTGCTTTTAATCCCAGGAAGCCAGGGTAGAAGGATGGCTATGAGTTTGAGGCCACCCTGAGACTACAGAGTGAATTCCAGGTCAGCCTGGATTAGAGTGAGACCCTACCTTGAAAAAAAAAAAACCAGTAACAAAAACCCATTCCACAATTAGGCTAACTTAAGAATGTTAATTGCCCTGGAATACTTCATTTTCCCAGCAGCAGAATACCCTTTGCATTTGGATCAACAGAGTGTCATCTGGAGCATATGGCCATCAGTGTCAACCTGCTAGGAATCAGAAATGGCCTGCAGATAAATCAGCTATTACCCAGTTCATCCGCTGCTTTGTTTTTGTAAACACAAATGCTTATGTGGCAAATAGTTCACAGAGATAGATATTCATGTTTATTTTGGATGAATTAGGAGTTTGGATCAAGTTTATATTTGCCCCTAGTAGTAATGAGGGCATAGTACACACTCATACATTTTCATGGGATCGGAAGAAGATGGGTGAATAAGTTACACACATCTTGTTTCAGTTCAATTTCAACATCTGTAGAAGTTCTCTTCCTTTAATGTAGTAAAACATGGGCTTTAAAAATCTTGTCTGGGGCTCGTGAGATTGCTCAGTGGTTAAAGACACTTGTTTAAAACCCTTTCTGGCAGCATGTGATTCTCCAGTACCCACTTAAGCCCTATGTACAAAGTGCAAATATTTCTGGAATTCATTTGCAGTGGCAGGAGGCCCCTGGGGTGTCCGTTCTCTCTTCTTTCTCTCTCTCTCTTCTTCTCTCCCCCTCTCAAATAAATAAGTAAATATGAATTTAAAAAAGTATTTCAGGGGGCTGACAGAGGGCTCAGCAGTTAAGGTGCTTGCTTGCAAAGCCTAACATCCCAGATTTGATTCCCCAGTACCCATGTAAAGTCAGATACACAAAGTGCCACATGTGTCTGGAGTTGGTTTGAAGTGGCTGGATGCAGTGGTGCACCCTTTTGTCTCTATCTTTCTCTGCTTTCAAACAAATAAATAAATAAAATATCTTAAAATTTGCAGAATCATTGAGCTCTAAGAGTTTATGTAAGAGATTTAATGCCAGTTTTTATAAATACTAGAAATTAAAGGATATTAAGCTTTAAAATATCAAGTACAATTTGATTAAGTGAAAACTGCTGCAAGCATATTCTGACTGAGGCTTCTGCAAACTTCTATAATATAAAAAAGTTACTTTAAAGGTCATCATATATTGCTTTGAATTGGCATTAAAGAAATCAGATAATGTATTCTACTATCCTGCCTGGTAGGTCAGCATTCCAGAGATTTCTCTAATCCTGCTTTTGCCCTGAAGGTACATTTTCTTTTTATGTCCAATGCCCTGGCTCTTTACATCTTCAATGCAATGTAGTGTTTGTGTCTTTGAGGTATGGTCTCACTCTAGACCAGGCTGACCTGGAACTCACTGTGGAGCCCCAGGCTAGTCAAAAGCTCAGGGTGGTCCTCCTACCTCAGCCTCCTGAGTGCTGGGATTAAAGGGGTACAATCGCACACTGGGCCTGAAAGGGAAAATGCTCATGATATAACAGGAAGCAGAAGTGAAGAGAGGCAGTGGAGAGGGGTGGAGGCATAATACCAGCTCATGGCATCACATATAAGGAAACATATGGGCAAGGGTTGTTTCTGGAAGGTGGGCTGATGAGTGATTTGTTTTTCTTGTCTGTTTCTACTTTTCAACATCTCCCCAACTGGAATGACTTGGTAGTAAGCAAAATGAATGGTAAATAAAATAATGTGGGAAAAGTGAAGAAGAAAGTGGCTGGTTTTACTTCTAATGTGATTCACTCTTTGAAAGGACCCTAGTGTTTAAGAGGATGGACAGGTGAAAAATATGGCAGGCTGAATGTCAGGAAAGGTGAACCCCCCATCCTGTCAGCTCTAACATGCTCAAGACCACGGGTCCTGCTTTCTGTAGCTGGAGGAGATCTCTGTTACAGGGCCCAGGTGAACATCAGTGAAGAAGCCTGGATCACATGCTGCTGGAATTTGGAATATGACACATGAGGGAAAAAGAGACACGTGCAGAGTACCCCACTTGCTTTGATGCATTTCCTTTCTAGGCTATACAAACAGTCATTAGGTCTGTCTTTTCCATTTATTTTCCCCTGTAACTTAGCATTTGCAGACCCAAGTTTTCATACATATAATTGTAGTCATCACTGGATTGTAAAGCTGGCAATATTCAATAATGTCTTTTTTTTTTTTTTTTTTTTTAAGGACCAAGAAAAGCAGTCCAAGTTCAAGTCAAGGCAAATGAATAGGGATCTCAAGCAGAAAGATTCTGCTTTTGCATTTGCATATCTTCACAGATCAGAATGAGGCCATCTCCAACATACAACCCTATCCTTGTAGTACAAAAACAAAAATAAAGGTGGCATTTCTCTTAGTGATTAGAGGAAAAGGCCAAAGTTTTTTAGATGTCATTTCTGAGTGCAGTATCTGGTGAGAGCAGTCTTAAAAAGGCTTCAGAGTGTAATGAAATTTTGCTCAGCTCTGTTGGGCTAATGATGTGGAACCTTGAGAAAATGAGTAAGACATTTAGACAGCTTCTAAAATTCTGCATGTCATCAATCCCTGACCTTGAAACTTGTGGTGTTTTAAATTTCTTGCTTTCAACTTCTGAAAGAAAATTTGTTTATCTATCTCTACCTCATTAAAAGTCCAAACAATATAAAATTCTCTGAAAATTGATCTAACCACGTTCTTGGACAAGCCTGAATTTAATCACTGCCTGGGGTAGTTCTGAATGTAAGATGGCTTCAGGTTCTTGGGGATGGGGAACAACTCAAATCAGTAAAGTGCTCACTTGGAGTGTGAATACTTGAGATCCATCCTCAGGCCTCCAAGTGTGCTCCTGCAATCCCAGCACTAGGGAGACTGACAGGTGGATCCTTGGGACTCCCTGGCCAACCCATTGAGCTTAATTGGAGAACTCCAGGGCAATGAGGGACCCTGTCCCAAAGGAGGTGAATGGCTCCCAAGGGATGACATCCAAGATTAGTATGTTTCCATACATGCATAAACACCACATACATGTGCACCTGCATAGACACGAAAAAGTACACATACACACACACACACACAGAGACAGACAGACAAAGATAGCTTCAGTTTGTTTGGATAAACCATTACATGAGTTAGGCAACCCAGGCTTAAATTATTAGATGGCTTACATGAATGGAATGAAGGAAAAAAAGGTTTAATTCTGGGTAGATAACTTTCATAGGCAGTGGCATCATGCATATTTATTTGAGGTAGGACTGTCATCCACTCCTCACTGGGCACTTTGCCTCCAGGAGTTACCCACATTATCTTAATGTGACATCAGTTTTAAAATTTAAGAAGTTTTAATAGTTGTGCTTAAAAAAAAAGTTGCCTCGGCATGTGTGGTAGTTTGAATATATGGCCCCCAATATATTCAGTGTTTTATTAGTTTATAGTTTGCATCTGTAGCCACCTTGCTGGAGTCAATGTCACTGGGTGGATCTTAAGGTGTGATGGTGGGTTTGAGATTTCATTGTAAAGATATGCAAAGTGTGCCTAGTAGGTGTTCCTGAAGTGTGCTGTGCTGTGTAGCTGGTGGCTTTTCTCCCTCTTGCTTGGATCTGTGAAGGCAGGCCAGCTTCTTCTGCCATTATGGAACTTCCCCTGGATCTATAAGCTTCACTAAATAATATCCCTTCCTCCATAACTGTGCCTGGTCTGGAAGTCATCTCAGTGAACCTGAAGCTGTCTGCTACAAAAGTGGTACTGAGGAGTGTGGGATAAGATGAACCTGACCGTGTGGATGTTTGTCTTTTGGAACCTTTGTTTTGGAGGAATGGGCATGGACTTGGTGCTTGCAACTGAAGATACCTTCTGGAATGGTAAGCCAAGTTTTATGGACTACTCTGATGAGAATTTGAGAATGCTAAGTGCAGACAGTATTGAACTTCAAGGCTTGGCTTATGAGCTTTCTAAGGGGAAGGAAAGACTGCAGAGGACTTTATTGGAACTGGGCTACTGACATAAAGGATGGCTGTGCTCTGCTACCCAGGCCCAGAGTGTTTGATCAAAGTTAAATTTGTAATGGACTGACGTGCTTAGCTAAAGATATTGGACTGAGATACTTAAGATTTTAAGTTGAAAAACCTCAAGCAAGTTAAAATTAGAGGCACTGAGACTGGTTTTAGGTTACTGGAGTTGCTATTGTCAACACATTAGCAATCTTAAGGAAGGTGGCCTGACTGCTTTACATTAAAACAATGGAGAGGATACCTGAGGAAAGACTGTTAGAAATGCAAACTCTTTTGGAAAGAGTTGACTGGAGAAGGAACCTGCTTTTCAAGGCTATGATTTATTTCGTCCCTGGATTAAGAATATGGCTGTATCCTGCACACCTAGTATTAATTTTGGAAGCATAAAAAAAATGCATGGAGTGGTCATGAACTGCACATGGTTCTAGGAGCTGCTGCTGAGATGTGGCATGAGGCAGGGCATGAAGACCCTCAGGAATAGGCTGGAAGAGCCTTTGGAAGATGGACCGTGGTTTGCATGGAGACTTGAAGATGTTTTGGACATACCAGTACTATGCAAGGACTACCATGGAGCACAGTGTTGGCATGGGATGAAAGTTTTCCCTGGCTACTCTGCCCAGGTGGAGGGGCGAAATTGGAAAACCTGGAGACTGTCAGTCTCTGGTTATATTGAACTTGAACTGCAGAAGTTTGATGATTGCTGATGGTGGTTGAATTTGCATCATTCTAGTCTCTCCTTGCTATGCCTTATACAGTTAAAAATGTTTACTCTGTGCTTTTGCATGTTGAAAGTATTTATCTTGTTTGATTTTACAGGACTCGCTATCTTAAGTTGGTCAAGACTGTGAGAACCTTTGAAATTGGACTGAGTACAATTTACAATGTGTGATAGTTATAAATCTATTGGGGGCCAGGGGCAAAATGTGTTAGTTTGAATATATGGCCCCCAATATATTCAGTGTTTTATTAGTTTATAGTTTGATTCTGTAGCCACCTTGTTGGAGGCAGTGTCACTGGGTGGATCTTAAGGTGTGATGGTGGGTTTGAGATTCCATTGTAAAGATAAGCAAAGTGTGCCTAGTAGGTGTTCCTGAAGTGTGCTATGCTGTGTAGCTGGTGGCTTTTCTCTCTCTTGCTTGGATCTGTGAAGGCAGGCCAGCTTCTTCTGCCATTATGGAACTTCCCCTGGATCTATAAGCTTCACTAAATAATATCCCTTCCTCCATAACTGTGCCTGGTCTGGAAGTTCATCTCAGCGAACCTGAAGCTGTTTGCTACAGCATGCCAAAATGTTTATTTTCTTCATTATAGTCTCTCATAAACTATGATTATCCCTATATTCATTCATACTGATTTTTGGCATTTCCTTTCTTCCTTCTATGCATCTATTCATTTTCTATATCCCTTATGAAATATTTGTTGATTGCCAGCTTTGTTAGAGGTATTCTTTCAGGTAGTCACTAAATACTAGATCAGGGAAGGAGGCTAAAAATTATAACCTTCAGTCTACATAGCTATTGCATTGCACTGCATTTGTTCAAGATGATAACAACAGTAATACTTATAATAATTATGCAGTACTTTACATATTTCCTTATCTCAGCCTTGTGAAGTAGATATAGAATTATGAAGCTGCATTAGCTATGCGAGTAGTATTTATAAGAGTTGGGGCTGGAGAAATGGCTTTGTGGTTAAGGTGTTGCCTGTGAAGCCTAAGGACCCAGGTTGAACTCCCCACAACCCACATAAGCCAGATGCGTATGGTGGTGCATGCATCTGGAGTTTGTTTGCAGTGGCTGGAGACCCTGGTGTGCCCATTCATTCTCTCTCTGTGAAATAAATAAATAAATAAATAAGTAAATAAATAAATAAGAGTTGAATCTCCAAGTGATAGGGTTCTGCAAAATGCACGCATCATAAAGTAGTTTTTATGGGGAGAGAGTATTCGCTGAACCTTTTTTTTTTTTTAGTTTTTCGAGGTAGGGTCTCACTCTAGCTTAGGCTGACTGGAATTCACTATACAGTCTCAGGATGGCCTTGAACTCATGGCGATCCTCCTACCTCTGCCTCCCAAGTACTGGGATTAAAGGCGTGCGCCACCACGCCCAGCAAAGGGCACCTGAGTCTGCATGGGCCGGGAATAGAACCCGGGCCTCCTGCGTGGCAGGCGAGAATTCTACCACTGAACCACCCATGCACTAACCTCTTATTTTTACTGATCAATACCTGACTCTAAATTCCATCATTTCTCTGTCCCTTCACACACATGTTCTGGCTGTTTTTCACTGCCTATGCTCATACTTTATGTTCTGGGCTTATTTAGTTCTTGAGTTTTATTAGTTGTCTGCTACATCTATACTGATATTGTCCATCTTTTATTGTCATAATTATTTATTATTTATTATTTTTTAGCTTTTTTTATTAAACAGAAACTTTGTATGGACACATCCTGTGTTGGTACCATCATTTCCCTCTTCCCTTTGCCAATGAAGGCCCTGGAATTCACTATGTACTCACAGGCTGGTCTAGAACTCATAGCAATCCTCTTGCCTCTGCCTCCTGAGTGCTGGTATTAAAAGCGTGTTCTTTTAAAAGATGTATAAATGCAATCGAGCATGCTGTAGGACTGTGGGTAAATTTCCTCTAAAAGCATGAAGATTAAAGTGCATTTGCTCTTCTCAGTTTGTGGTTTCTCCATATGAAGACTATGAGTAAGAGGTCCTTTCTGCTCCCCTGCAGCCACCCTGGCCGTCCCTCTCGTGGGGATTGATGAGCTGCTGTGCTGGGAATCTTCGTTTAGGGTTATGAATATTAGAAAGTTCAAAGATTGAACAGAAATAGGTTTCTTGTCTTGCCAGCATTTAAATGGAAAGCACTAAATCTTTAGTAACTATAACAAAGTATCCTGAACATTATTAAAAGGATTGGAATATATTTCTGTGATTCCTGACCAGCTTCAAGGGTCGGGAGGGCCTCATGGGGAAGATGTAGCTTGGGTTGTATTCTTTTGCCCGAGGCTAGGACTGGCCTAGCCAACAAGTCATTTTGGGTCACTATGTGAAACTTCGCCTCCTTCCTGGCTTGCTACCCTTGTGATGCAATATGCTTTGGATAAGTGTGCTCTTTTGAGAGGATACTCTTATTTTTCATAGTTTGGGGGTTTTGTTTTCTTTCACTGTAATTTGAAGCCTGTCAGAGGCCATGTTGCCTTCCACATCAGGCTGTGAGGAAAGCATTTAGGGCATTATTGCTCTTCTGTCTATATCCTTCCCCTCTCTTGCTGGTCAGTGGGGCTGGATGTGGTCCCTGGACTCCTCCTCAATAAGTTGCTTAGCTCTTATGCTTGTATTTGCTTCCGCCTGCCCCTGTATCTATGTTTGTAGAATAGTTATATTGTTCTACACATTGTAGCTGGAAGCTCAGGCATCCTGGCACTAACTTCCCAGTTGCCTTTTCCCATCTCCAAGATACTCAAGTACATTTCAATGTCACACCCCATTTACTTCATTTATTGTAAAAGGTCTTGGATTCACTCTTTCAGCTCTAAATAATATTTGAAACTTAAAGTCTCCTACTCAGAGCACAACCGTTCTATATTTGAAGGACATAACTACTCATTGGTGTCCTGCTGAAGGAAACAGCTTCCACCCAGGTATAGACAACCCCTTGTTTGACCCAAGGCTGTGTTCTTCTCTACCATTCTGCGTGTGTGTGTGTGTGTGTGTGTGTGTGTGTGTGTGTGTGTGTGTGGTTCTATCCTGGAGAATCTGTTTAAATACCTCAGTATTGCACTTCTGCAACATAGCTCTGCGTGGTTGTACTTTGTGCATTTCATAATAATCTTATGGTATAGTTGTATAGCTTCTCACTTGTCATGTGGGTTGAAGATGGTTTTTGTTGTTATAGCAAGTGTTATTATACTCCAAGTGGATCAGCTAGCAAAGCTGGCCTGGTCAATGCCATTCAGTAGAAATACACAGTGGTGGGGCAAAGGACATAGCTCAGTTAAAGTCCCAGAATCATGTTTTAAAAAAAAAATAAAAGCTAGGCAAGATGGCACAAACTTAATCCCATCGTTGGTGAGGTAGAGACAAGCAGATCTATGGGGGCTCACTGGACAGCAAGGCAGGCCCAATTCTGAATTCCAGGCCAATAAGAGAAGCTGTTTTATAAAAGGTGTAAAACACCTGAGGAACAATACCCAAGGCTGTGTGCTCTGGATTCCACATACATATACACACATGCGCACTCACACACACATGAACACGCACACACACAAGCACACATACTTGTGCACACACACACAATCAGTATTTTTTTTCCTTGCTCTGTTTGTTACTGCTATTAAAACCTTCAGGGGCCATAAAGGAGGCTTAATGGTTAAGGTGCTTGCTGCAAAGCCAAAGGACCTCTGTTTGATTACCCAGGACCCAAGTAAGCCAGATGCATAAGGTGGCACATGCATCTGGAGTTCGTTTGCAGTGGCTTGAAGCCCTGGCACACCCATTCTCTCTCTCTGTTTCTCTCTGTCTGCCTCTTTCCCTCTGTCAAATAAATAACCTTCAAATAGAGGGGGTAGCATCCTTTAAACCTGAGAGGGAGTGAGAGGAAGTTGTCTCATAAACATGTACCCTCTGTATTAACGTCCTGTTGCCTCACTCAGCACTGTTGTGCTCTATGAGGCAGTGATGAGGCCTGCAGATTCACACAGACTGCAGCTGTCCATGGTGAGGTGTGATACTCAGGAGATCATGCCCAGAGCTCAGTCTTCATGTATGTCACTGAGAGCATGGCCCTTGTGCTGAGACATAGGCTTGTTCCAACAGAATACATAGTGTGGGCCCAGACGAAAGCACATGGGGGATAAGGTTCACCCAGATCTATGTATCTATTTCTATTTCAAAAACAACCCCAGGGGGCTTGGAAGATAGCTCAGTTGGTAAAGGTGTTTCCTTTATAAGCAGGAAGACCTGCATTTAATCCCTATATCCCATGTAAAAATGCAGGGAATGGTGACACCTGCTTATAATCCCAGTGCTGAGGAGGCAAAAGTAAGTAGATACATGGGGCTTCCTGGCTAGCCAGTCTAGCCTAATTGATAAGTAGGCCAGTGAGAGACTCTTTCTCAACAGGTAGATAGGGGCTGGAGGGATTGTTTAGCAGTTAAGAAATTTGCCTGCAAAGCCAAAGGACCCAGGTTCAATTCCCCAGGACCCACGTTAGCCAGATGCACAAGGGGGCTCATGCATCTGGAGTTCGTTTGCAGTGGCTGGAGGCCCTGGAACACCCATTCTCCCCCCCCCCTTTTCTGTCAAATACATAAATAAATAAAAATAAAATAGTTTTAAAAAGGTAGATAGTACCTAAGGAATGACTCCCAAGGTTGTCCACTGGCCTCTATACATGTGCATACACACAATGTGGTTATGCATGCGCGCGCGCTCTCTCTCTCTCTCTCTCTCTCTCTCTCTCTCTCTCACACACACACACACACACACACACACACACACACAAAATAAACCCAGATTTGTGTTTGTGTTCAGGAAAGTCATTTGGAAGAGTGTTCTTAGGGAAGCAAAATATTAGCAAAGCCAGACTTCTTGCTTTTCCTCAGCTCTCCCATGCTCATTCCTGCCTCCTAGCTTCTGTCCTCAGTCCTGACTGTTTTCCATAGGACCTATTTGTTCTGTGATCCTCCGAGTCTTCAGTGATGTCCCTGGTCTTCATGCTCCCTGAACTGCTCGGTGCTTTCCCTTTTTAGTGTTTATCCTCTGTATGTTGTTTTGCCTGGGATGGTCAGCTCTGCAGCTACACAGAAAAAAACAACAAAAACCATAAATTCATTGTGGATTCCCTTGCAGTGTCTGGCACAGTTTTGGGCATGTATTGTGGTAGATGCATAGTAGAACAACATCTTTTTGTTGGTGATGTCAACTAAATTGTCAATTATTGGCTGTTGATGAATATGCATAAAAGAAGGACTTGGGCTGGGCAAGAGACTACGAAGTTCAACTCCCCAGATCCCACGTGGCCATGTATATATGTAATTCCAGCTCACTGCAGGCGGGATGGGCGGAGATGAGAAAGAGACACTATCTCAAGGAAAGAACTCTACCTATGTCTTCCTCTGGCCTCTGCATACACACACATGGATCATGCACACATACACATACACACACGTATACCACATATCACACACACCACACAATACTCTCCACTCACACAAAATACACAAAAGACAAAAATAATTTGTCCATGTTGGAATTTTTCTTGAGAGTTAACATTTGGTCATTGTAACAGACATTTAGGTTCGCTGAGATAAACTTCCAGACCAGGCACAGTTATGGAGGAAGGGATTTATTATACCTTATAGATCTAGGGGAAGTTCCATAATGGCACAAGAAGCTGGCCTGCTTTCACAGGACCAAACACAGAGAGCAAAGCCACAGCCAAAAACCACACAGCACAGCACACCTCAGGAACTCCAACTAGGCACACTTTGCATATCTTTAGATTGAAATCCTAAACCCACCACCACACCTTAAGATCTGCCCAGTGATACTCCTTCCAGCCAGGTGGATTCAGATGCAAACTATAAACTAATAAAACATTGAATATATTGGGGGACATCTATTCAAACTACCACAGTCATCTATAGGAAGAATACAGCAGTGTACATTTTGAAAGAGGATTTTTCTTTAACTATTTTTATCTTTCTCTTAAAGTAAGCAAACCAGGTATTCCACAGGAAGCCATTTGTGACCACCAGGAAAGGCAGTGAAGGAGTCACTTCCTCAGGAAACTGCACAGAACAGCCCCAGTTCAGTGATTCGAGTGACTCAGTTGAGAAGAACTCCCTTCTGTAAACTAGACCTCTGCCTCTGGGGACTGCCTGTCAGCACCATTGCCTATGTAGAAAGACAGTGGGAGAGTACATCTCATGGTGACTCACACCTATGGGTAGTGGAATTCCTGTGTCTGTGGGTTTTATATTTGACACTCTTGGGCTTCAAGCTTTTTGGAATTGTAATTACTTTCCAAAAACTATTGGTATTTTTATTACTTTTTCTCAAGCTTAAATTAAGCAAATTTATAAGATATATGGATGTTTACATGCTTATATATGGGTATGTTTCAAAACATTGATGCCCGTCCATTTAAGTCACCTGGGAAATTAACTTCATACAGGTTCCTAGAGAGTTCACTTCAGACCATACTATCTTCTTTAGTTCCATCTCGAGCAATAATCTGTGTTGAGAGATTAAGGGTAAAAGCTGCGGAGTCAGACAAATGGAGTGAGACTCCATCATTTCTTATGTACTTGACCTACAGCAAACCTCAACAGCTCAACTGTACCATGGGGACAGGAACTCCTGCCATCCCAGGCTCATGTGAGGGTCAGATCATAGACAGGAGGCATAACTATCTGACATGATGTGGAGCACCTTGGTCAAAGCAGCTGGTCTTATCTCAATACCAGATTTCAGTGTGTTGTTTGTGCATCATTTTTCTAATACATATAAGTGTTCTTGGGAAGGTTCACATAAAGCTGGATTTGGTGGCACATGCCTATCACCCCAGCACTTTAGGAGCTGAGGCCAGAGGATTGCGTTCAATGCCAGCCTAAGCAACACAGCAACTACAGCTACATAGTGAACTCCAGACTAGCTTGGGCTATCTACCAAAACCAGATTTGAAGAAGGAGGAAAAGGAAGAGGGAGGAGGAGGAGGAAGAGCAGGAGGAAGCAATATAAACTCAAACAGGAATGAGTCAAATCTGTCGCCTCAGAAGAGATCATTCTTAGAGTCCTGAGCTATGGTAGCTTCCTCAGCAGATTCCCACATGACTTGTTTCGGTGTTCCAATTGTTGTTTTTCTCCCATTGCTTTGCAGCGGAGATAAAAATCTGCTTTAAATACTACCACGGCATTAGTGGAGCCCTGCGAGCCACGACTCCCTGCATCACGGTGAAGAACCCAGCTGTGATGGTGAGTGCCCCTCGTGCCTGCTTCCTCCTGAGCACCGTGCACAGGAGTGATTTCTATTTTTGCCTAGGCAGCCCAGACAGGGCTATGAGCAACAACTGAGAAGGAAATGCATAACAGTGTGGGCACTGTTTAGGAAAAGGAAATAACTTACTAAGCTGGTATAACTGATTCTGTAATAAAACCCAGTGGAGATCTATTTACTGCCTAACAGCCATGTGTATGGTTGACCTTCGGATGAGGTACTGTACTGAGTGTCCTGTCATAAAGGGCTTTCAACTTGGCTGGTTGGAAATGGTCGGATTATATCTCTGATGAATTTAAGTGGATTCATTGTATAAAAGAGAAGAGGCAGGGTTGGGGAGCTGGCTGGCTTGGGACAGGGTTTGCCACCCAAGTGTGAGAACCAGAGTTCAGATCTCTGGAGCCCACATCAGTGTCAAGTGTGCATGCCTGTAATCCCGGAGCTCAGGAGGCAGAGAGAGGATAATCCCTCAGACTCACTAGCCAACTAACGTCCTATCGTCGAGCCGGTCAGTGAGGTGAGCTCTGTCCAGGTTCGATGACAGACCCTGTGTGAAAGACAAAGTGGAACGTGATTGAAGGAGGAACTCAAAGTCAATCTCTGCCTTCCAGATGCGTGTGTACAAATGTGCACCCACACACATGCAAGCTCATATGCACATGAAAACACATATACTCATATGCACACACATGCATGTGCACCTACACATGTTCCCCCACACAAACATTCATAATATACATGTGAACATACACCACACATACACGCACACATGCACATACATACAGAAATAAATGGAACCAAAGTAACCACTTAGTGATTCTACCTTCCAGTTTGCTTGATAGAGGTAGGCGCCTCCACCCCTGTGACTGGAGCTGACAGCAGGTGGGGCTAGAAGGCCACCACTTACAGGTTGTTCTCACTGCACCTTCTGACAGGAATGCTGCTTCTCTTTCAGCCATGTGGCAGTGAGGGTAATGGAGCCATGACCTGATTTGGAAACGTTTTCAGTGGGTCATCAGTCTCCCTTCTGGGTTTTACAGGCTTTTGAAGTTCACCTAAATTACATACTCTCAGCCAATCAAAGCTCACCTGAGCCTATATAAATCCCTGTGCACTGCCTTTTGGTCAGAAGGCCACTTTCAGGTCCTCCCTCAGCTGGCATCCTGCAGCCTCTGAAATGTCTTTCATGGAAGACCCTTCTCAGACCTGCTCTCTGGTGCCAGACTCTGCACCGCTCTTGTCACTTTGACTTCAGTCTGCGACCTGCTCTCTGTAAACTTATTTCCCACAGACCTGCCCTCCTGCTCCATGGCAGCAGACTTCAGTCTTGGCCTTGGTGGCATCTCTCCACCTAGAGCTCAGAGCTGTCACTTCTACTTTTGAGTCATCAGTCCCCTGTGAATGGAATCCTCCTTGTTCACACTTCATGTCCATCCATTTCATTCTTCACACAGCGAGACAAAAACCCAGGGAAAGGGAAGAAAATTCTGCCATCTTAGCCTCAAGAAGCGTTTGCCCAAGGAGAGTATGAGATGGGAGTGATACTTGTACTGTTTCCTCGGAGATCTTAGTGTGAATCCTCGGCAATGCTGAGTGGGGGCTAGCGCTTGATGATACTGTGTGGTTTTTGGTAAATTATAGCCGCTCAATAGAAGCCTCTTCTTCAGGCCCTCATGTAAACAAACAGATACCTGATTTACTGATGAAAGAAACTGGGTATGTTGGACTTTTGGAAAAAAAAGAGAAAAAAACCAAATCTCTTCCTTCCATTACTAGAGTGTCAGTTTCCCAGTTTCCTAAGGACTGTTTATCACAGTTTCTGATTCCCCTTGACAAACCAATGTTAACAGCGTAACATTCTTGCAGTATGTGGCTCCATTGTACCCAGATAAAGGGAATGGCTTGGGGAAATTCTCTAAGATATGCATATCCATGCACTTTTCCTCACTCGCTAGTCAAAGTAAGGTCCTGAAACTACAGAAAATATGTTGACTCCTATTATGAAGAATCTTCACAATATTGTCATAGTTGCTGTTCTGGGAATAAACAAATGACTGGGTTTATTTCTCAAAACTCAGAAAATCTCTGTGGATGGTATTTGAAATCATCCATTGATAGTGCCTGTATCTCTGAATCAGGCAGTTTTTCCTTTCATTTCTTCAGTCAATGAAATATCTACTGGATGCTTGCTAAGTGCTGGGCATGGAATTCACTACTAGGGCTAAAGTGATGAGAGCAGTAGCTATTCTCATTGAAGTGGTGATGTGGAGTCACATCAATCAAATTATTTCAGTGGTGACTGTATGAGGGGAGGTAAAATGGAGCTATGGGAATATGTTATGATTTGGAAAGCTCTGGAAGGCTTCATTGAAAAAGGCATGTTTGAGGGACTACAATAAGCAGAAGTTGCTGGGATGCGGAAGGTAAAGAAGAACGTTTCAGGTAAAGGGAACAATGTATGAAAATTCTTCATCTTATATTAAAACTATAAGTGACTATTATAGGAAATCTACTATAGGAAATAATAGCTCATATTACCATATAAGATTTTGACAATCACAAAAAACAGTAACAGTTGGTGGCTATAAAATCTGCCATGTCAGAGCAAGCCCTGGATTGGACTTCACTTTCATTCATATTCTAAAAGGAAAAGTTACCAATAAGATGAATGGAGCTGTTTATAATAGAATCTCCAAAATAAACCCACTTTGAGTGAGATTAAACATAATGATGCTAACATTTTCTGAATTCAGAGACTTTTTAGACATGAGCTATTTTAAAATTTTTTTTATTATTTATTATCTTTATTTATTTTTGGAGAGAGAGACAGAGAGAGAGAGGGAGAGGGAGACAGAGATGGGCGCGCCAGCAGTCTCTCAGCTGCTGTGAATGAAATCCAGATGTGTGCGCCCCTTGTGGTCAAGTGCGGCATTGCGCCCTTGCCTCACTCTGCATCTGGCTAAACATGGGACCTGGAGATTGGAACTGCTGGACATTGGAACCAGCATTCTTAGGCTTAGCAGGCAGGTGCCTTAGCTGCTAAGCCATCTCTCCAGCCCTAGACATGAGCTATTTTAAAAGGTAGATACCACTGAAGGTTGTGGGTCTTTGCAGCCTGCTGGATGCTGAATAGATTCCATTGGTTTTGCATTGAGATCACTGCCAAAATTTGTAGACAGTTTGGCGATAATTGATATGCTTCAGTATAATTTTAGAGCACATCAGAAGCTTCATAGATAATGACACTGCAATTAGAAAAGACTAACTAGTGGAGGTGGTGGGCAATAAATAAGTTTTCGTCTCATCTGGAAACACTTGGACTCAGAAGTAGCTTTGTCCCTGTGGGTGCCTCATCTGGGGCCAGAGCTCTGCTTCTACAGCATCATGTTATTACTTTCTTCGGTTCCTCACAATTTCTTATTCTACTTTAAATGGCATGCCTGTAATCCCAACACTTTGGGGAGGTTGAGGCAGGAAGGTCATGATATTCATAGAGCTCACTTAGTATGACTATTCCTTGACCAGATGCAAAGCATAGACCTGGGAGGAATAACTGAGGTCAGGAAACGAGCTGCATCCTCGTCAGTGGTCTCCTTTCTCACATATCCTTTTGCAATGAATCAAGGAGAGAAAACAACTGTGTCTTCCCTGTCGTTTATTTTTGGCATTGTGGTCATTCATCAGAGTAGGCGGTGATGTGTGTGTCACACCCTTGGAACAGGAAATCCTCCTGCCACAGAGGCAGACTCTCTGGCTGTGATCACTCACCGCTGTGTCTTGTTTCAGCATTGTTTTGATAATACCACTTCTAGGTTTCCTGGAATGAATCTGTGGAGTGAATTTATTTTAAAAAACTCTCTCCAAACACAGAGCGCAGATGTGTTCATTACCACAAATGTTCCTATATTTAGTGATGTTAGGCTTTATAATGAATGGTAGAATTGAAGTCTTTGAGTATTTTACTGGAGAACATTCTGTTTTGCTGTGAATTCCTTGATAATTGTTTTAGATTAGTCTTTTGCCACAGTAAATTACATTTTTAATGAAAATTGAGTTATTTGCTTTTGTTCCTCATAACTTTTCACAATATTTTAAATTGTTTTCTAAGCCAGGTGTGATGGCTTAATCCCAGAATTTGGGGAAGCTAAGGCAGGAAAATCATGAATGAAAGGCCAGCCTGTGGGCTGGAGAGATGGCTTAGTGGTTAAATGCTTGCCTGTGAAGCCCAAGGACCCCAGTTCAAGGCTCTATTCTCCAGGATCCACGTAAGCCAGATGCACAAGGGGCACATGCATCTGGAGTTCATTTGCGTGCCCATTCTCTCTCTCTACCTGCCTATTTCTGTATCTCTCTCTGAAAGAAAGAAAGAAAGAAAGAAAGAAAGAAAGAAAGAAAGAAAGAAAGAAAGAAAGAAAGAAAGACAGGCAGAAAGCCAGCCTGAAAGAAAGAAAGGCAGAAAGAAAGACCCTGCTCAGCCTCTGTCAGAAAGAAAGAAAGGCCCACCTCCCTCAAAAAAATTAGAAAGAAAGAAAAAAAGGACAAAACAGAAAGAAAGAAAGAAAGAAAGAAAGAAAGAAAAAAACTAATGAATATAAGTCATGATTTGTCAGCCTCTGTCTCCCACCTCCCTCAAAAAAATCTAATGGGCAGAGAATGTCTTGTTCTAATGGGCAGAGAATGTCTTGTTCTTGGGGAGACACCTGTTTCTGGACAGTGTGGTCTGCCTGACTCAAAGCCTCAGGTCTTCAATCCTGCCTGCAGAAGGAAGGACAGGTTGCTGCATGTCTGTCTCATTAGCAGTCTGCACTTACCTCGCCATGGTCTAGGGCTGTGCATGGTGAAGGCAGGGTGAGGTAGTCACAGGGCTCAATTGTCTAGACAGCTTGCCTCCACCTCCGCTCATCTGGGTTGATGAGTCACAGGAATACACAAGCAGTATAATAAATTGAGTGCAAACTCAGTCATCAAGAAGTTAGTTCTGTGCATGGGATGAACTTCAGAGACCTAGATGGCACACTGGTATATTTCACATAATGTGAAGTAATCAGGAAGAAGTTAATTTTCATACAAAATAATCTTTCCTAAGTACAAGAGGCACAGAGAAAGCAGTCAAAATTTATATTTCAAATTTTGATTAAAAATGGTGTTGAGGGGGGCTGGAGAGATGGCTTAGTGGTTAAGGTACTTTCCTGTGAAGCTTAAGGACCCAGGTTTGACTTCTCAGAACCCATGTAAGCTAGATGTACATAGTGGATGTGTCTGGAGTTCCTTTGCAGTGGCTAGAGGCCCTGTCATTCTCATTCTCTTTCTCTCTCTCTCTAATAAGTGAATGAACTCCAGATGTGTGTGCCCCCTTGTGGCACATGTGCAACATTGCATGCTTGCATCATGCATGGAGATTTGAACATGTGTTCTTAGGCTTTGCAGGAAAACACCTTAACCGCTAAGCCATCTCTCCAGCCCAGAAACTTATTTTAAAAAATAACAAATAATAAAACAAAGTTTGGAATATACTTAGAATTTCTCAACCTTGTTTGGATTGGTGATTACTCTTAACGTCTGATAGTGTGTGAGTTTTCCTGGAGCCCAGGGCATAGAGCACAGATAAGGAAGAGGAAGTATCAAAGAAACCTGCACTGGATAGTGGTTTAATTTCATTCAGGAACTGGTGTAACGTAGGAAAAGAAAACTCAATATAGAATTGGTTAAATTCCAAATATAACAAAGGAAAGTGAGAACTTACAGTCAGGGAGCAGCCTTGGGATGTGGGATTGGTGGATGAAAAATTACTAAGAGAGTAGAGGTTAGGGTGATGCTTGATAAACCAAACAAAGCAGAATTCTTGTTGAAGGTAGGCCAGAGTGATTACAAATCACCTGGGGATTGGTGAGAGGTGTAGAATTTGGCTGGATATCAAGAGTGAACTCATGCTGAAGGTGGGAATTCTCTCTGTGTTTTTGCTAAAGGCCTTTAGAAGACAGAGAAGGAAACCCACCCAAAGTCAGGGGTAGTTAAGCAGGAGGCTTAAAAGTGCTTGACTACAGTTTAGTCGAGGGAAAAAATGATGGTCAGTTTAATATGAATTTCAGAATTCAAATGTGATTTCCATTTTCTAGCCATCAATTTTGTTTCTTCCAGTATTCTGGACTCCTTTTCCAGGGTATCATGAAGGACTTTCTTATGGTACCACAAATTGTTCACTAATTCTACGTAACTGGAAAGTTTTAAATTTTCTATGTGATCTCTGTGGTTTTGTGTGAGATACAATTTACTCAGAAGCTTTTAGGAAAAAATTATTAGTATGATTAAAACACAAATTCCTATTTTTGCTAATTGTAATAGAATGTGTCCTCTAGCTATCCCACAATATAACATGAGCCTAAAAGGGAGGTAGAACACCTGTGTGGGCACTCAGAAATATTTGGGAAGACAGAATCAATTTGAACATATGGATGAATCGGACATAAGTCAACTATTTAATTTAGTCTAGGTTTTCCTAATCAATTTCAAGGAAATTAATGCTGGGCTTTTCACTGAATATGGCAGTAGTCATATAAATACTAATTGTATTCTGCCAGACATCGTCATGCATTTCTCACTAGGGAGAAGCAGGACGATGTTTCTGAGGCCAGCATGCTGTACATATGAGCTCCAGGTCAGTTTGAAGAGTTTAGAAAGACCCTGTCCCAAAACCAACAGCAACATCATCACCAACACACTCTCTCACTCCCTCTCTCTCTCTCACACACACACACACACACATTTTCAAACTTGTAATCCTCCTGCCTTAGCTTCCTGCATGCTAGGACTACAGGTGTGTGCTACTATGCACAATCTGTATTCTCATTAAGGGGAGGAAAGGGCATGAGGTAGATAATTTTTTTACAGTATTTCAAAGTTCATATTTTAAAATTTTGGGATAAACATTAAATTTTAAGCATGAACCTTTATTCTTATGTTTGAAGATCTGTATTTGCATTTCTGTTCCAAGATTTGAAGATATAAAGACATATGCTAGAATGTGTTTGGATATAACAATCATTATATTTGCAAACATATGTGGATTTCCAGAACAGTTCAGTAGCATACATGTCAGATACATATGCTCTCTCTTCAGATGGGGGCAGACGGTATGGATGGAGGTGCTTCAGGGAATCTACATTCCAGGAAACTCGTCAGCTTTACATTGTCAGGTAAGAATGTCTAAGTGGGGCCTCCCATTTGAGAGAGTATAATGTCTAAGGTAGAAATAGTCACTTATAGACTCTCAGATATGATATATGGACTAATCTGCTTCGAGTTATTCATACGTCTATAAATTCAAGTCTAACTCTTTTTATGATAAATTAGATTGATATAAATTCAGAAAATATTTGAAGTTTTCTAATGAAAGAATTGTATAACTATGTACAGTCATTAAAACAATAATGTAATGTGCTAATTCTATAACAGAACTTTGATGATTTAAAAACATTTGTGTTTCCTTTAGCTAGAGAATAAAACATTTGAAGACTGGGAGAAAAAAATTCAAGATATACTTATGTGCATGTCTGCATGTCATATGTATGTGGGAGCACACACGACACAACATGCATGTGGCGGTTAGAGGACAAACTTGGATGTTGGGCCTCACTTTCCACTTTGTTTGATGCAGGGTCTTTTGTTCACATATGACAAAAGTCTGCACATCTGTTCATTGCTGGTCCTCTGCCTTCCATGTGTCATTGTGCTTGATCCTTCTCTCTTCCTGCAAGGCAGCTTGACATGCAAACTCTTTTCCTGTGGCTCTCTGGTGAATCTTAAAGGTTGTACACTGACAGTTCAGGTCAGGCCAGTGATTATGTTTTGTTTGGGCTCTTTTAGGATATCTAGGTTTTTACCTTGTGTCTAGGTTTGTACATGGCCTATGATACTATCCCTGTAACCTGTCACTGTTTTCTGAAAACATTTTTGGATAACAACCTGTGCTTATACCTTTGTAGTCCTGAGGGACTAAAGAGCCTGAGCTAAGCTGGTTATAGAAGGGAACACTTACCCATCCCCAATGACTGCTGTAAATCTGAACTCTGACCATATTATGGTTTTCTTTGATTTTGCTTTTAATTAACAAATAAAAATTCATATCTATAAATACATAGTATGGCATGCAACCTGATGCTTTTGTGGTGCCATGGGATTCTTAGTTCAGAACTGCACAGTGTGTTTTCTGTTGGTATATGTCATTTTAAGTATGACAAACATCAGCGGGAATGGTATTAACTCACCATGGGAGGATAACTATCTGAAAGGCAAAATTCACAGGGCATTTTACTAAAAAGTAACAAATAAGCCTTGGGACATACTTCTAGCATTACCACCTCTAGCCACTTAGAGGCAGGCTGTCGACAGTCTGTTTCACCTCCTCCTAGATAGTCACACAGTTGCAGAGACTGTAGGGAAATGGGGGGAAAGTCATGGGAAATGAAAGGAATATTATAATGCTTCTTAAAAAATTAATGTGTTTGTAGGCTGACAGTGGGTGATTATATTGGTCTGGAAGTGTTGACACACTATGGAATGGCTGCCTGCCAATGTGCTGCACTTGATTATCTAAGGATAAGTAATGATGCAATCGAACTCTTCAGCTAAAATAAAAGCTGTGTCTTGTTTAATGTTGTAAATCTCACCCAAATAGAGCTGTAGCTAGGAAGTTCCAAATGCCATACCTTTGTGAATTTGAGTCTTTCTTTGGCCCATTATGTGGTGTGGATATTTGTTGAAAAATAAACCATGATGATGAGGGGGTTGGGAGATGGTTCAGTGGTTAAAGATGCTTGTTTGTATGCCTGCTGGCCCAGGAACAGTTCCCCAGTATCTACATAATGCCAGATGAACAATGTGGCTCATGTGTCTGGAGTTCATTTATAGAAGCAAAAAGCCCTAATGTGCCCATACACAGTCACTTTTTTATCTGCCCCTTTCTCTCTCATAAATAAAAATATTTAAAAACATGATAAGATGCCTATATGTCATAATGGGACATGGGAGCCTTCCTGTTAAAAGAAAGATTGTGACAAGAGTATATATCCTGTCATTTAGTAAGGGCCACATAGATAAACCTTCCTTGTTCTAGAGAAATGATAGGATTTGAAATGCTGTACAGGTAAGATGCCTACTGATGATTGTAAAAGAGTAAATAGATAATTCCTTCTTAATTTATAGAACAGGTGTGAACACATTAAAGAGATACTCCAAGGTGAGCCTAGAAAGCAACCATGAGAGAGTGAAAAAAAATGAGAAATAAGAACAGAAATGAGCTAAATAGAAGTAACTATGTTGCCAGATTATAAACATTTGGTAGTTTTTTATCTTTATGAATGAAGATTTGTTTGTGCAATGTCTCACTATGGAGGAGTTGGGTACCAGGCTGTCTAATTTTGCTATATTGTATCACAATGCCTTAATATTTTGGTGAAATGTGTTTTGTTCAAAGGAATGTTTTCTATTATATATTCGTTTGTTAGACATTGTGACAGTCGTGTAGATCCATGTTACTCTTCACTTACATAAGGAATTTCCTTGTTTGGAAGCAAATTTAATATCTAAAGGATATCATTCTGTATTTGAATCTGAGGTGACCATACTCAAGAAAGTCTAGAAAAAAAGCATATAAATTATATTTCATTCTCAAAGGTACTTTATGTAGAATAAGATAAAGTAAAAATATAATGTTATTAAATAGACAATAAAATGCAAATGCTGCATTTAATAACATCTGCATAGTTTTACTGTGTCAGGAACAGACTGCAAGGATTAGATTCTAGCAGCTTCTCTGAGGACCTGTCTTATTCTCTACTTGACACTTTCTTCTCCCATTGCTTTTCAGATTAGAGAATGCTTTTCATCACGCAGGGTTGTTAACCTAAGGCCCTCTTGATGCAATATCTCCTTTCCACTTCTGGCTGTGTGTAACTGGACAGTCCTGGTGATTATTCATCATATGTATACTGGCCATGAGTTCTTGCAGGCCATCATCCGTCCCTTCAGGGAGTAAGTCTCAGAGAATACCACAGTCCAGGCCAATTGTGTTCTTCTAAGAAAGGATTTCTGTTTCAGTGACCTTCTATAATTTATGCTCATGACACAGAGTCTGTTCCCCAGATGGTCTGGTTAATGCAAAGGTGTCCCTATGGACAATGTTTCTCTGCCACTGTCCAAGACCTCCCCAAGATCTTATCATATAAAATTACCTGAAGTCACTTCAAAGACTGGTTTAGCTTCCAGACCTCCATTAAACAAATTACTATTCTCTGAAAGGTGTTGAGGGCTTGGCAGAGCCAGCTGTACTTCCAGACCTTTGCGTGTCTAGTGGCCTGACCATTTAAAACATGTCTGCTCATAAACCAGGACTGGGACTTTGAGAAGCTCACAATAGTGTCAAACAGCAATTTGTGAATCTAAGTTAAGCTATAGAACATTTATAAATAATTACATTGCTTTAAAGATTATGGGAAAAGTGAGTACAGAATTACTTAAAATAGCAGGTAGCATTCACATATTAGAAAAATTTCCCCCTAACAATTCATTGTATTATGACACATGTATGACATTTAGAATGTGGTACAAAAGAATGAGTTTGCCCACATTTCATCTCAAATTAAATGTGGAGATGTGTGTGTGTGTGTGTGTGTGTGTGTGTGTGTGTGTGTTTTACAAAGGAACATAATTTTCATAAACCATTTATTCATTTATTGAAGATTTCTCTCAGGACTTGTCTAAAACTCTGGCTGTTAACTACATTGCACTGGGGCAAAGATTGTGATGGCATCTACATGCATGGGATTCATAGATCCCAGGTTTCACTCTGAGGGGTCATTTTTGCCACTTGTTTGGAAATCCTTCTGCTAGAATTACTGTTATAACCCACTTGTTCTTATTTATCTAAATACTCATAATGTGAATAACTGCTGTTTTACTGAATCATTTCTGTTAAGTTCACTATTAATTAAGAACAGCTTGTCCTTAATTGCTCGTTCTAACCAGGATATATGGATCCTTCCTTCTGTCTCATTTCCCCTTCCTCCATCCCTCCCTCCTTCTCTCTTTCTTTAAAGACCTTAGGGCAGTTGGGCTCAAGAAAGGGATGTTCTTCAATCCTGACCCTTACCTTAAGATGTCCATTCAGCCAGGAAAGAAGAGCAGCTTTCCCACTTGTGCCCACCATGGGCAGGAGAGAAGGTCTACCATCATCAGTAACACCACCAATCCAATTTGGCACCGAGAGGTAAGATGATCCTCAGAGGTCTTCTTTGACGTGACAGGATGTCAGCCAAGGTTATGCTTTTCCTCTGAACTCTGTGCAGTGTGGAGCTGGTAATGGGTGTGAGCAAGGTGGCTGAGGTGTCTAGGACTGTATTTGAAAGAGGATGCAATGTATGAGATGTTTTAATCTATGGTAGAACGGTGAGACATTTACTTCTGGAGTAAAAATTAAGAGTCTGCCAAAAGGCATAACAATCAGAATAAATATCTTAATGAAATATCTTTAAAAATCAAAATTAAGGGACAAAAATCCACAAGGAACAAAATATCAAAAATTAAAATTAAAATTTGATGTCGTCTTCTGTCACATATTCTGTCCAAATTAAAGGGATTTCTCTCTCTAGAGGCTTTGGCAAATGTTTTCATGGATTTCTAGAATTTTGCTAGATAGGCCATTCAGGGATTATCATCCTTCATGAAGGTAGGTTGTGTGGTGGTATTTAGAGCTCCACACAGCTGCACTATGTTATCTGTCATTTTAGTGTACACACAGTGAAGTCAAGCAGAGATTTTCCCATTATAGCTCTACAGTCAGAGGATGAAGAGAGATGAGCGTTCTCATTGAGGGACACACCCTTCCACCATATTCCAGAGGTCCAGGCACTTCACATTCTATCACTAGGATGTTTCTGGGTGAACCTCTACTGGCACTAGAGGTACACAATTAGTCTGACCATCCCTAAATGTTTAATAACAGCAGTGTGCTCTGAGAGTATTAGAGAAATATTTAATTGGACAGAGGGAATTCACAGAGGGATATGATGCCAATTGGAGCAAAGATCTGGATATTGAAGACTT
The DNA here is from genome assembly GCA_036365145.1 of Orientallactaga sibirica. Classification (NCBI taxonomy): domain Eukaryota; kingdom Metazoa; phylum Chordata; class Mammalia; order Rodentia; family Dipodidae; genus Orientallactaga; species Orientallactaga sibirica. The sequence continues at coordinate 22,685,751 of JAEOAD010000004.1, forward strand.
GCCAGTCAGTACAGAAAGATATGTCCCACTGGCAGTTCCTGTGCTTATCTAAATGGAAGAGTATGGTTTGTGTTTTACACCTGCTCTAAAAATGACTCCTTTAATATGTATGTGAATGTGTATATGCATGTGGGAGCTTGGGAACAACCTCAGTGCTTTCTCTCAGGAACATTATCCAGTTTGGTTTGTTTTGTTTTGAGTCAGGGTATCTCACTGGCCTAGATCTTACTAATTAGATTAGACTTCAGGGAGCCTCCTGTCTTTACCTCCCTACCCTTCAGATCATAAGCTTGTAACTTATGTGGGTTATGGGAATTGAACTCAAGTCCTCATGCTTCCATGCCAAGCATTTTACTAACAGCACTATCTCCCCAGCTCCAGTTGCCTCTTAAAGTCATAGTACTTCATCTAGTATGTTTCAAAGCATAGCTAGAATATGCAAAATATATCTCAGTATGGCTCTGGAAAAGAATTCTGAATATGGTAATGAAACAGGCAATAACTTTACTTTTCAGTTTTATTTATTCATTCAGTATTTATCCTTGTCCAGTGCTTGAGCTAAAAGTCAATGAGTGCCTCACACTTGCTGGGCAAGCACTCTACCACTGATTTGCATCCCTATCCATCCTAACATTTTACACTTATCAAGTTTTTGACCATATTAGCAGTGCAAGCCTGCTGAGGGAGCCTAAAAGATGAGACAATCATCTCTCCCTTGTACACATTAAGGAACTGAAGCTTGAAGTATTTCCCTGACTAGCTACTCAGAGGCAGAGGGGCTGCAACTCAGCTTTCTTATTCTAAACAGGTGCTTTTTCTCATTGAGGAGTCTGCCAAATTCTCCTGCTCCTTAGAGTGCTAAATAAACTCATTGGACACCCGGACATCAAACAGGCTAGCCCTGTGCACATTGCTGCGGTTGCGTGGGCACTGTCAGGGAAAGAAGGAAATGATTCAGGTTCAGTTTTGACTCTGTCATGTACTATCCTGAGACCCTCATTAAAAAAAAATATCATTGTAAGAATAAAATGAATAAGGCTCCTTATACTTACATTATACACTTATTAACATCAACTCTAGTTTTCTCCAATGACTTACTTTGTTAAATTGTATTTAATTTTTGTACTGGGGATTGAACCCAGGGCCTTGAACATGCTAGACAAGTGGTCTACTGCTGAATTATCCATCTAATTGCATTCTTACATGAAATGAACAAGCCTATCTTAACCTCAGGGTTTTCATTTTGTAGCCCTATAGAAAAGACCCGTGTATCTTTTAAATATAATAATTTCATGCAATCATTTATAATTTTAATATTTATTATGGAAACTACTATATTCTTTAGATGTCACTACTTTCTTATGAAGTAGAAGTATATATTTAATTTATTCATTTTGTGAGAGAGGCAGAGAGAGAGAGAGAATAGGCGTGCCAGGGCTTTTAGCTGCTGCAAACAAACTCTAGATGCATGTGCCATCTTTTGCATCTGACTTTTTGTGGGTGCTGGGGAATTGAACCTGGGCCCTTAGGCTTTGCAGACAAGTGCCTTAACCCATCTCTCTAGCCCCAGAAGAATATTCTATACTATGTTTTCAAAATCCCATAAGATTTAGAATTTAAGTTATAAATAGTCAATTAATCTTAAACTATTCTGTAACAAGATAATAACCCTCAAATATATAATAAATGTAGACACCATTAAAATTATATTAAATTGTATTAAATTGTGCATAATTTACTATTTAATAATATCTCCTAAAACTGTTAGTCAGCAAGGGATAGATAATAGAATGACAGGGCTCTTGTCATTCATATTTCTAGCATTTGTTTTTTAATCATTGTGAATGCTAATGATTCCAAGTGGATACAGGATTGATAGTCAAGCAATGTGGACTCTTCATTAGAACTTGAAGTGTTATCTTCTCTGAAATACAATGATGTCATATTTGTCTTTCTTCTAAGCCAGTGTGTTACATATTTTCCTTTGCAGAAATATTCATTTTTTGCACTTTTAACTGATGTCTTGGAAATCGAAATTAAAGACAAATTTGCCAAGAGCCGTCCAATCATCAAGCGTTTCCTGGGGAAACTCACCATTCCTGTCCAGAGGCTGCTGGAGCGACAAGCCATTGGGTAACCAGCTCTTATTTTTAGGGATCTTATTGAGATAAATTTGTTCAGACACAACTGAGGTGAAAACTGGAAGTCTCGGAATTTTTCTCACATATAAGAAGTGGTAAAAAAAAATCTTTTATAAAATATGTGTGTTGGCAGAGGAGCTGTGGAAGCCAAAGGACAACCTCCAGTGTCATCCTCGAGAACACTGTCCATTGCTTTGTGAAACAGGGTCTCTCTTTGGCCTGGGACTTGCCAATTAGGCTAGACTGGCCAGAACAGTCGGCCATTGGGATCATCCTATCTCTGGCTCCCCAGAACTGGATTACAAGCACATGACACCATGCCTGGCATTTTTATTTGGGTTCTGAGGATTGAACTCAGACCCTCATGCTTGGGAGGGAAATACTTTACCCAGTCAGCTGTCTCCTTAGCCTGGTAGCATAATTCTTTAGTTAACAAAAGTGCCTTGCACTCATTAAAATTTAGACAGACATACTTTGTTTTTATTATGTATTTTTTCCTGGCATCTGTATTTATCTTTTCTGACAGATGCCTACATTAGCCCTCAGTGTCATATCTCATAGGGGGTCAATTGCTTCTTTTTCTTTTTGAGCAAATTGAAATCTTGCTCTAAAACTCTCCCCGAGCATAATTCTGCCATCACTTTCCCCATCATAATTAATTGCACCCACAGAACCTACTTTTATTCTTTAGAAATAAAAACAACCTTCTTTGAGAGCCACTTAAAACCTAGAGAAGGCTGCATTGTAGTAAACTCTTTTATACACACATTTACTGAGGCATAGAGAAACTCTTAAAATGTCTTTTTTGGTGTCTTTTTTTTTTATTCTTGTAAATTTCCTATAAGTTTTGAGTAAAGCAGTTAAGAAATCATAGCATCCCTGTACCATAATTCTGCCCTGTGTGATAAGTACTAGCAAACTCAGTACCTCTGGTGCTTTGCAGCAGTAGTCCTGAGGGCTTCTTATGTGTCTTCTTCACTGTGGGAGAACATTTGGTCATATGGTGATGGTAGCAGCTGAGTGCCACACTAGCATTAAGGGTAATCACTTGAGGTGCTGGGTGTGCATTCATTCAGGAAGTAAGAACATTATACTGATTTTCACAGTGACCCCCAGCAACTCTGAGAGGCAGCTATCATAATAGTGCTTATCTCAGAGATGAGGACTCTGAGGCTAGGAAACATGTGGTGGAGGAAGGAGTTGAGCTCATATCCCTGTGCTCTAGTACTGCCCGTAAGTTTCCAGCAGAGAGACAATTCTAAATATGCATTCTGCAGCTAATTAACTAGTTTTGCAAATCATAATCAACTCAGAGTTTAGTTTCCTCATCTGACGTATAGAATTCAGTGACTGGAGAGATTACTCAGTGGTTAAAGACACTTGCAAAATTTGACTGCTTGGGTTTGATTCCCTAGTACTCAAGTAAAGCCATATAAACAAAGTGGAAGAGGCACATGCATCTGGAAGGTGGACTTCATTTGTAGCAGCAACAAGCCCTGGCATGCCCATTCTCATTCAAAGTCTCTCTCTTTCTCTGTTGCTCTCTCTCTTCCCCCCCTTTTACCCCTCTGCTTACAAATACATAATAAATTTAAAAAATGAAAAATAGGATTCATATCATTTGATCATTTGATTCATAGGTTCTAGTGGATTCTAATTCTCTTGACTATCAGAGCCAGTGGATTTTGTGGTTGAGTAGCCCTCATGAAGCAGGGAGATAAAATACATACATATATATATGTGTGTATATATATATATGTATGTATATATATATATGTATGTATATATATATATGTATATATCTCAATATAATAGATACATACATACATACACACAGACATACATACTGGAATTTGGGGTTTCTTCGAGAGCATCAGATTCTTATCCCAGCTCTTGGGTGGGCAGTCACTCAGGAGCCATGGCCCCAGAAGATCAATGGTCACATGAACTTTCACAATTAGTTGCTTCCAGGCCTTGTCTTAAATGAAGTCTAAGAATGAAACTCACAGACCAAGTGGTAACATTTGAAAAGATGTTATTTCAATTTAGGAGTAGGAAAGCTTAGAGAGAGCTAAAGGAAAGGAATAAAATGCAAGGCTCCTGGCCAGACAGGAGCGAGTTCCTGGAAAATAGGAAAGTCCACCCAGAGATCCAGGTTGGAGAGTTTTAAGGAAGTCTACTGGATGGGGGGCTGAAGTGGTGAGTTCTTTCCTGGTATTAGGTGTCAAAATTTCTGAGAACAGGCCATCTTCCCAGGAATCTTCATCTTCCAGGAACAGTGCCACCTTCTATCTCATTCAGTGGGAGGCTCCCCCAGGGGCAGAGAGGAGAATGGCTCAGATTCTCCCTGCCAGCCTGTATTAGTCAGGGTTCTCTAGAGTAACAGAACTCAATGGGATAACTGGCATCCCGAATAAGGAGGGTCCCTTCAGATGGGGGAAGATAGCGAGGAGGCTAAGGTTTAATATGTGCTGTTTACACACTGAGTATGTACATAACTAAAAAAAAAATCCCCCAAAGGGAATTTATTGGATTAGTTTATAGCAGCCCAGCAATAGCAGTTTCCAGCACTAGATGGGCTAACTTTCTGTGAACTCGCTCTCTTCCAGAATCCAGCTGGGTCTCTCTGTGTTCTGTGTTGGCAGCATATGGTTTCTTCAGCAATATGGTCTTATCTTTTACCTCAGACAGGTAATCAAGTGCTTTGACAGAAGCCTGTCTTGTTTGGGGGACTTCATAGGTCTCTCTGATCAATAGTTTAGTGTGGGTAGCACAGATTTCTGGTACTGGGAATTATATGCCAGAGCCAAAATTTTTTATGGTTAGGCTTCATCTCACCTTGTCCAGGAACCTTCTTTTCAGATGTTCCTCCTATACTCCTGTTGAGGGTTAGATCTTTTAGTCTACCTTAAAGGGGAAAGGTTTCTATGGTACCAGTTCATTTGGGGTTTAGTTTTGTTTTTATTTCTCCTCAAACTCCCCTTACCCTCCCCCCAAACTCTTCCATCCCTACTGTCTGGGCCTTCAGTTGCATATCAGGAATTCCAGCAACCCAAGTTGATCCAGGTTAGGAAATGCAGATGAGTGAGAACATGTGGCTTTTGTCTTTCTGTGATTGTGTGTGTTCACTGAGTATGATCTGTTCTTAATCCATCCATTTTCCTACAAATTTCATTGTATCATTTTTTTCTTAGTGCTGAGTAAAATTCCATTGTGTAAATGTTCCACAACTTCATTATCCATTGATCCAATGATGGGCACCTGGGTTGATTCCAGTTCTTAGCTATAATGAATTGAGAATCTATAAACACGGTTGAGCAAATATCTCTGTAGCGAAGCATGGAGCACTCAGGGTAAATGCTCAGTAAGGGAATAACTGAGTCTGTTGGTAGTTCTATTTTCATCTTCTTCAGGAATCTCCATATTGATTTCTCTAGTGGCTGTACAAGTTTGCATTGCCATCAACAGTGAATGAGAGTTCCTCTTTCCCCACTTTCTTGCCAACATTCATTGTTTGATTTTTTTTTTTTTTAATGATTGCCATCCTTACTAGAGTAAGGTGGGATCTCATAGTTGTTTCAATTTGCATTTCCTTGTTGGTTAGGGATGCCATACATTTTCTTAAATGTGTATTAGCCATTTGTATTTCTTCCTCTGATGATTCCCTATTCAGTTCTTTACCCCATTTTTGAGTGGGTTGTTTGATATTTTTTTTTATTGTTTAGTTTTTTGAGTTCTTTGTAGATTCTAGATATTAGGCTTTTGTCAGTGGTATAGCTGGCAAAATTTTTCCCCATTATGTGGGTAATCTATTAGCTCTGCTTATGGTATGATTATCTGTGCAAAAGCTTTTTAGCTTCATGAGATCCCACTGGTTGAGTAATTATTTAATTTCCTGGGCTACTGGGGTATTATTCAGGAAGTCCTTCCCCACTCCTGTGTCATGGAAAGTACCACCTATTTTTTCTTCCACAGTTGAAGAGTTTCAGGTCTTATATTGAGGACATTAATCCATTTGGAGTTGATTTTTCTGTATGTTGACATGAGGAGGTCTAGTTTAATTTTTCTATGTATGATTATCCAATTTGTCCAGCACCATTTGTTGAAGATACTGTCTTTTCTCCAGTCTATGTTATTGGGACCTTTGTAAAAGATCAAGTAGCTGAAATTACTTAACCTAAGGGCTGGGTCTTCAATGCCGCTCCATTGTTCTATATGTCTATTTTTATGTCAGTACCATGCTGTTCTTGTTACTATGGAGTTGTAATATACCTTTGGATTGGATATGGTGATACTTCTAGAGGTGTTTCTTTTGCTGAGGATGTGTAGATATCTGAGGCTTGCTCCCATTCCATATGAATTTTGGGATCAGCTTTTCTATCTCTGTGAAGAATGATGCTGGAATTTTTGTTGGTGTTACATTCAATCTGTATATTGCTTTTGGTGGAATTTCCATTTTCACAATGCTAATTCTACCTATCCAGGAGTATGGGGTATCATTCCATCTTCTCATGTCCTCCTCAGTTTCTTTCTTGACTATTTTTGTGTTTTCATTATATAGGTCTTTTACATCCTTTGTTAGTGTTATTCCAAGGTATTTGATTTTTTTTTGTTGTTGCTATTGAAAATGGGACAGTCTCATTGATTTCTTTCTTTGTATATTTTTCCTTTGCATATAGAAAAATTACTGATTTTTATGTGTTGATTTTGTATCCTGCCACTTTACTAAAAGAATTAATCACCTTTAGAAGTTTTGAGATCAAGACTTTCAGGTCATTTATGTATATGATCATGTCATCTGCAAGTAAGACCAACTTGACTTCTTCCTTTCCAATTTGAATCCCTTTTCTTTCTTTCTCCTGTCTTATTGCTTGGGCTAGTACTTCTAGTATTATATTGAAGAGCAGTGGTGAGAGTGGGCACCTTTGTCTTGTTCCTGATCTCAATGGGAACTCCTTGAGTCTTTCTCCATTAAGTACCTTATTTGGGCTTTAGGTGCTTTATATATAGCTTTTATTGTGTTGAGTTATGAATTCTTTTTTTTTGTTGTTGTTGTTTTGAGGTAGCGTCTCACCTCTAGCTCAGGCTGACCTGGAACTCACTATGTAGTCTCAGGGTGGCCTCGAACTCATGGTGATCCTCCTACCTCTGCCTCCCAAGTGCTGGGATTAAAGGCATGCACCACCACACCTGGCAACATGCCTATTCTTCCCAGCATTTTGATCATGAAGTGATATATTTTGTCAAAAACCTTCTCTGCATCTATTGAGATGATCAAGTGGTTCTTGTGATTAAGTTTATTTATGTGGTATATTATGTTGACCAATTTTCCATATGTTAAGCCTTCCCTGCATCACTGGGATGAATCCTGCTTGATCAAAGTGCTTAATGTTTTTGATGTGTTGTTGAATTCGGGTTGTGAAGATTTTATTCAGGATCTTTGCATCTAAGTTCATCAGGGATATAGGCCTATGGTTTTCTTTTCTTATATCTCTGTCTAATTTTGGTATTAGGGTGATTCTAGCTTCCTAAAAAGAGTTGGGGAGAATTCCCTGTTCTCTGATTATGTGAAACAATTTGAGAAAAATTGGTTTCAGTTCTTCAGGGAAGGTTTGACAGAATTCTGCTAAGAAGCCATCCAGTTCTGGACTTTTCAATCTCTATGGACATGATAGGCTTGTTTAGGAGGTTAATCTACTCTGAGTTTAGTTTTGGTAGGTGGTATTGTATCTAGGAATTCATCCATTTCTCCCATATGATCCAGTTTTGTGGAGTAGAGGTTTTGCAAGTATGTCCTGATGTTTCTTCCAATTTTGTTTATGTTGTGAACTCTCCCTTTTCATTTTTGATTTTGTTAATTTGAGACTTTTCTTTTTTTCATTTGATCAAATTGGCCAAGGGTTTATAAATCTTGTTAATTTTTTTCAAAGAACCACCTCTTTGTTTCATCAATTTTCTTAATTGTTTTCTTGGTTTCCAATTCATTAATTTCTGCTCTGATTGATTATTTCTTTCCATCTGGAGTTCTGCAGGTTGGATTCTTCTTGTTTTTCCAATATCTTTAGGTGGATGGTTAGGTTACTGACTTGGGATTACTCCACCTTTGTTAAGGAGACATTTAGCACTATGAATTGTCCCCTTTGGGACTGCCTTCATTGTGTCCCATAAGTTGTACTTTCATTATCATTCAATTATAGAAATTTTACAATTTCTTTTTTGGTTTCTTCCACAATCCATTCATTTTTTTAAAGTGTATTGTTCAGTCTCCAGGAGCTGGTGGAATTCCTGATATGTCTCTTGTTAATTTCCAGCTTTAAAGCATTGTGATCTGATATTATGCAGGAAGTTCCATAAATTTTCCTGAATTTATGGAGGCATTCTTTATGGCCTAATATGGGCTGCCGAGAAGAATGTGTATTCTATAGAATTGGGGTGTAATGTTTTATAGCTGTCCATTAGGTCTAGTTGATCTATGGTATTGTTGAGCTCTGTTATTTCCTCATTGATTTTCTGCTTGGATGATCTATCTATTGGTGATAGTGGAGTATTGAAGTCCTCAACTATGATGGTGTCAGTGTTTCTTTCCGTTTTGTTGTCAAGTCAGTTTTGTTTTATAAATTGTGGTGCACCGGTATTTTGTGCATATAGATTTGTGATTTTCATGTCCTCATGTTGGACCATTCCCTTGATGAATAAGAAGTGGCCTTCTTTGTCCTTGGTGTTCTCTGGGCTTCTTATATCTGGATGGGTCTCTCTTTTGTGAGATTGGGAAAATTTTGTTTAATAATTTTGTTGAATATGTTCTCAATGCCTTGGGCCTGGATTTCTGGTATACCTGTGATCTGGATGTTTGATCATTTTAGGATATCCCACAGTTCTCTCATATTCTGTCCACATGATTCTTTGAACTTAGCAAAGTTTTTGGACTCCCAATCAATTTCTTCTGTCTTGTCTTCCAGCTTAGAGGTTCTGTTCTCCACATGAGTGAATTTGTTAGTGAGGGCTTCTAGAGAGATTTTTTAAATATCTATTTGATTTGTGTCTTCTGGTGTGTGTTTCTGCATCATGTTCATCTCTTTTTTGAAGTACAGTTTCAGGTCAAGGTCTGATTTTCTTGATACTTCCTGGAATTCATTCTTGCATTTGATGGTGTCTTCATTAAGCTTAATTAGCTGGTTATTGATATCCTCTATTTGTTGACTCACCTTCAACTCATTTATCTCTCTTTTGACACCTCTCTGGTTTTCTTCAATTAAGTTAAGCCTAGTGAAAATAGATGTGTGTTCTAAGAAACAATTCTGCTCAATTTCATTTATGTGATTGTTGCTTTTTTTAATGACTTACTTCTAGTTCAGCAGTTCACTTGGTCAGGGCCCCATATAGCTTGTTGTAATTTCATTTTGGTGTTCATTTTCTGTTGTTTTCTCTATGATTTTATTGATGGCTTCCACTGTGGGACCAGGCATCCTTGGTGGAGATCATTCAGTTTTCTGACTTTAATTTTCTTTATGCTGTGGTCTACCCTTCTTGTGATAAGTGTCTTATTTTATTAAGGAAGAACCAAGTATTTGAGTATTTGTCCTTGTAGGATCTTCAGGGTGTGTTCTATTTTAAATTTTTAACCAGATTGAAGTAGGATGGGGTTCTAATTGCAGACGCACAGATTGTGGAGGTTGCAAGTGCAACAAAGGTACTTGGGGAACTGGAAAGTGGGAACTAACTGGGAGCTCTGGCTTACTCAGTCTGTGTGGGTATCCTGCAGTGCAGGTGCAGGTGATCCAGGAGTTGGAGATCCAGGGACCGGCCAATCAGGAAACTCAGGAAGCCAGAGCAAAAGGCCTGCTTCCACAGCATGCACGCTGGTCCTGTCTGTCTCATGACAGCAGCCGGCACATTCTTTATATTGATATATCACAACATGAGGCAGCTTGAGTCAGGATGGGCTTGGACAAGCCCAGATATACAGTGAATTCCTTTACAGGCATTCAGCCAAGGAGAAAATTCTGGACATGGAGTCTATGGTTTAGGGAGGCTTTCCCAAACTTTCAGGTGGAATAGCAGCACTGAAGACCTACTCAATTACCTTCTCAATTTTTTAATGAGTAAAGAATCCAATGTGTTGATTTGTTTGTTATGTATACAGTAAGTGCCTACTAAGTGTCAAGCACTGCACTGATTATTGTAGATGAGAGAGTGAGCAAAACAGATGGGTATAGCTCATTCATTATAATTGTTATGAAACACATAACTTGCTACCTAAATCATCTTGCTTTTATAATTCTCATCCCTAACACCAACACTTTATGTTTACTGCCTAAAGAAGAAGGGAGGAACCTAAATTTATTTTTAATCAGGAAATAATGATTTTGTTATTAAAGGACAAGTATCAGAGGAGATGGGTGAGAACAACAGGTAAGGAGCAGATCCATCTAATATGTTACTGGACATAGATAGTAACAAATAGCAAGCATTTCTTGAGTCAGGCACTATCTAAATGCTGCTGAGAAAAAGAAAGACATTGTGCACATTACAACCATTATATAATGCTGTTTGAGCACTCCAGTGTAAATGCATTTAATATTCTTGCCAAATCTGTGTGCCCATTAGAGAAGAATTTTTTTTCTACCAGTTCAACATTATAGATCATTGAGAGCAACATCATATTCAGATGGCCTGCCAGTATATATGTTAGTAAGATGCATGTTATTGAAAGTAACCTAGAGTCATGGAGAAAATACATGAAATTATGCTACAGTGGTGCCAGGCACCACCGTAGATTAGTCTTAACCAAATCCCAGGTCTGCCACTTAATAGTTGTCTGGCTACGCCTTTGCTTCTTCCTCCAGAACACAGGGTTATGGCTTATGTCTCAGGGTCCCTAAGAGGATTAAAGGCCATCATGCAGAACCCCAGGCAGGGTCCACAAATACTCCATAGGGGGAAACAAAGCATTTCGAAAGCATCAGTGGAGGGGGAAAATCATCACAATGTCATCTCTAGGGAAGAAAACGATATTTCTAGAAATTCTGGCTGGTGAAGTCAGAGTTCTTAAGAGCTGAACTGAGACTGTATCATAGTAGCTGGTTTTTAAACAGATAATGCCTGTTTAAAATTGCACTGAAGGCAGCAAAGAACAAAACAGTTTTGTAGATTAATGCTAAACCTATACTGTAGGTGTTGCCCTTACTGGGCAGCAGTGTTTTCTTTCTGAAATGGCCATTAGAGGGCAGTATGAGAGCAGAAATGTGCAACTTGGGTCTCGTTTTGCTTATTTTCCTTAATTAAAAGTAAATCATTTGATCCAGAACAAGTTACTTGCATACAGTCAAATGAATTAACTTCATATGACTTTTAAAAATACACAAGGACTTGAAACATGTGGTTAACTCCATCCCTAAGGAGGCCAGCAGCCCAAACCAAACATCAAGGCAAGGCAAAAACTGGGAAGGTCTAGATGTGGTTCCCTCCAGCAGAACATCTTATTAGCAGCTGAGACTCAGTGGCAGGCCAGACTCCCAACAGTGAGGGTCAACTACCACCCTTGTAGGTAAAGTAGGTGATGGTAGCCACCCCCTCCCCAAGCTCACACAACTGGGGCTACTGTTCAAATGTGGTCTGCTCCTGTGTTCCCACACTGCCCTCTGCTAATAGTTTTCTTTACACCAAGATCATCTTTTATCCCTGGCTGTTAAGTGTTCATTGGTGCAAATGAATAGTAACACATTGGGTCATAATGTGCTGTGAAGCCTGGATTTTCTTTACTTTTGAAAGTTCGAAGGGCAGTCTGTGGGACTTGGGGGTGGCCTGTGAGAAGAAGCAAAGGTCGGCACCAATGCAGTAAGGATGAAGGAATATTTCTCCTCCCACAGTGACCAAATGCTGAGCTACAACCTTGGCAGAAGGCTCCCAGCTGACCATGTGAGTGGCTACCTCCAGTTTAAAGTAGAAGTCACATCTTCCGTTCATGAAGGTGAGGCATCTGGATAGTAGACATGGGTTAAATTTTACTCAGCTGGTAGTTTGCATTGGAATTAGAATTGAATGTGTCCAGTTCTGAAAATTGAATAGCTTTCTAGTGATTACCTGCTAAAGTTTCCAAAGCAGTTAGGAAAGCCTGTTTAGCAAAAAAAGAAGAAAAGGAAACAAAAAGTCTTGAGGTTTGTATCTATATTTTGTAATTGGGCTACAGCATTTCCAGGGGGTAGATAACACCTATCCCTTGGGCTTCTGTACTGTACACAGGACACCCGTTTAACATGGTGCAGTGTATCTTAGCAGATGAGTGATGTGGTCCAGAGACTTCTGTGTGATGACTGAATCCATTGATCTGGTCAGTTGCAAGGCAATGCAATAGATCTTTAAATGTTCACTTGTTACTTCTAGTTCATTTTCACAAGTGCTGCGTTCTCATTCAGATGCATCTCCAGAAGCTGTTGGCACCATTCTTGGAGTCAATAGTGTGAATGGAGACCTGGGAAGCCCCTCTGATGATGAGGACATGCCGGGGAGTCATCATGACAGCCCGCTTTGTGCTAATGGGCCAGTGTCTGAGGACAGTACTGCTGATGGGACCCCCAAGCATTCGTTCAGGACTAGCTCTACTCTGGAAATGGACAGCGAGGACTTAGCCTCTACTTCCTCAAGGACTTCACCTCCCAGAGGCCGTCAGGATTCCCTCAATGACTACTTAGATACTATTGAATACAATGGTCCCTCCAGGCCTGGGCCAGCCACCTCCTCAGAGCGGCCGATGGGAGCCTCTCCAAAACTGCGGAGTAGTTTTCCCACCGACACAAGACTCAACGCAATGCTGCACATTGACTCCGACGAAGAAGACCATGAGTTCCAGCAAGACTTAGGTTACCCATCTTCCTTGGAGGAGGAAGGTGGGCTGATCATGTTCAGCAGAGCATCAAGAATGGATGATGGGAGCCTGACATCTCAAATAAAGCCAGAGGATGACAACCCAGGTGAGAATGAGGATACCTCCATGCAAGAAGCCACTTCCTTTGACGAGAAGCCAGAGAACCTTCCAGAGCTTGCAGATGGCTCTTTGCTCTCAGTCCCAGGCGCAGAGGAAATCGAGACGAACCCGGAGTCTCAACCCAGCGCTGACCAGGGCAGTGCCGAGGCGTGTGGTTCTCAAGAGGTAGATCAGCCTGCCAGCGGGGCAGACACAGCCACCTCGGACACATCTGGAGGGAGCCGCAGGGCAGCCAGTGAGACTGAGTCCTTGGATCAGGGCTCTGAACCTTCACAGGTGTCCTCAGAGACAGAACCCAGCGACCCTGCCAGGACAGAGAGTGTGAGTGAGGCCAGCACCAGGCCCGAGGGAGAGAGCGACCTGGAAGGTGCTGACAGCTCCTGCAATGAGAGTGTGACCACTCAGCTATCCTCCGTGGAGACACGGTGCTCATCCCTGGAGAGTGCACGGTTTCCTGAAACCCCAGCCTTTTCTTCTCAGGAAGACGAAGAAGGGGCCTGTGCAGCTGAGCCCACCAGCAGCAGCCCTGCTGAGGGGTCGCAGGATTCTGTGTGTGCTCCGGGTTCTTTACCGGTGATACAGGTGCCCAGCGGGGAGGAGGAAGGGCCAGGGACAGAATCAGCTGCTTTACCTGAGCAGGAGGAGTTAGGGGAGGTCTGGCAGCGGAGGGGGAGCCTGGAGGGCGCTACTGCCGCTGCCACTGTCCCTGAAAGCCAGGCCCAAGAAGACGGTGATGCTGGGGATGCCCAAGGTGCTGCCTGCGAAGGAGCCACTGCCCAGGAAGAGGGTGCCACTGGAGGTAGGATGTGAAAGACAAAGGTGACATGTTTCTTGCTTGGCTCAAACATAACTCTGCTACTACTAGCTGTTCTGTAGTATGGTTTTAGAGGTTGTATATTAGGTAAATAAGTGACCATGCAGGTTACTTCCTCACCTAAGGGTTTAGAAGTTAACAAAAAGAGGATTAAGACAGGGAAGAGATAGAAACAGGTAACAAATGTGTGGACACCTGAAGCCCTGCCTCTAAATGAAGCCTTCCACATCAAATCTAGGGAAGGCGGGTTCTGAGAAATGTAATTTACATAAATGGGAAGAAGATGGTGTGGTTTGCATACAGATGGGCCTGACTGCAAAATCAGACTTTAAAAAAGGAGCATCCATTGTTGAAATAAAAGGACTGGCAAACAGCAAACTTAAATATATGAAACCAAGCAAGCTGGCAGACACTGTGTTGGTATCATCTGTAGAGGTTATCAGGAACACTCTAAGTCATTCTCCCTAGAAACCTTTGAACCAAAGGTTACTGTCAGCTTCACTTCAATGATTTGTCTAATATAGTATAAGAAATGTCAGAGAGGCACTGGAGAGATGGCTTAGTAGTTAAGGTGCTTGCCAGCAAAGCCAAAGGACCCAGGTTCAACTCCCCAGTACCCATGTAACACCACATGCACAGGTGTTTGTTTGCAGTAGCTGGAAGCCCTGGCATGTCCATTCTTTCCCTCTCTCTCTCCCTCTCTCAAATAAATAATAAAAATAAATAAACATAAGAAATGTCAGAGAAGTCAGGTGATGCATTCAGATATGTGAAGACTAAACTGTCTGAGGATGCATGTTGACACATTTGTTTTGAATCTTGATAGATGTGGCTCCTTAGCATGATTTCTTTAACATGTTCTATAGAGCCACATTAAAAAGTGAAAGGGTAGTTTGATACACCTGAACAGCATAAGTTCAGAAAAATGGATGATTTCTTTTTGTTTCCTTTTGGTAGTGGGGATTGAACCTAGAGCCTTGCACTTACTAGACGAGCATGCTATCACTAAGCTATTGGAATGTTTTTCGATTTTCTTTCTAACATATCCCTTTCTTTCCTTCTGTCTTTTAGTTTGCTTTGGTTTCCTTCATTTATGATGTGGCCACTCTGTGACCTTTGAGCATCAGTGCCCGCGTAGAGCAGAAGCAGGCTGCACGAGGGTGCAGGCAGGAGGACATTGCTCTAGGGAGGGCTGTGTGAGCCCTTGCTCTCTATTGGTCTTCTTTTCTTTCCAGGTCACCCATGGGAAATGAGATACAAGAGGGCAAAGAGACAGACTCGGGATTGATGGGAAATGAGATACAAGAGGGCAAAGAGACAGACTGGGGATTGATGTTTTGAGTTTTCTGTTTGCTTGCTTTCTTTAAAAAATAATTTGGTTTTTTTTTTTTTTTTTTTTTTTGGAAAGAGACACAGAGAGAGGGAGAGGAAGACAGAGATGGGCACACCAGCAGACGAAATCCAGATGCATGAGCCCCCTTGTGGTCAAGTGCGGCATTGCGCCCTTGCTTCACTTTGCATCTGGCTAAACATGGGACCTGGAGATTGGAACCAGCGTTCTTAGGCTTAGGAGGCAGATGCCTTAACGGCAAAGCTATCTCTCCAGCCCTGTTCTTTGTTGTTTTTTGAGGTAGGGTCTTGCTCTAGCCCAGGCTGACCTGAAATTCAGTATGTAGTCTAGGCTGAACTCTCTATCTTCCTAAGTAATGGAATTACAGATGTTTCACTACAGCAGGTTTAGATGTTCTTATAATTTTCATATTGAATATAGAGGGGTCTTGACTAAAAGAGAAATATGTGGGTAACATTTTACTTTAAATTCTAGGTTCTCAGGCCAACGGTCACCAGCCCTTGCGAACACTACCTTCAGTGCGCCAGGATGTCAGCCGTTACCAGAGGGTGGATGAGGCTCTCCCACCAAGTAAGCAGCTGTTGGCCAAAGGTCCTCTTGAATCACAGGGTGCATATGTGATTGGCAGACTCGTTGCATGGTTTCTGGAGAATCTGGGTGCTGCCACCTGATTGAGTAGCTGTAAGCTGGAAAGCATAATACTAGTCATTCCTCTCTGACAGTGTTCTGAGTGAAAAAAAAAAAAACAGCTGGAGAGATGGCTTGGTGATTTAGGCACTTGCCTGCGAAGTCTAGGGACCCATGTTCAACTCTCCAGATCCTACATTAGACTCACAAAGGTGAGGCAAATGCAAGGTCACACATGTCCACTAGGTGGTGCAAGTGTGTGGAGTTCAATTTCAGTGGCTTAGGCCCTGGTGTGCCAATTCTCTTTCTCTCTTTGTCACTCTCTCTTTCAAAAAAATTAAATAAATAGGGCTGGAGAGATGGCTTAGTGGTTAAGGCGCCTGCCTCCTAAGCCTAAGCCTAAGAATGCTGGTTTCAATCTCCAGCAGTTCCAATCTCCAGGTCCCACGTTTAGCCAGATGCAAAGTGACGCAAGGGCGCAATGCCGCACTTGACCACAAGGGGACGCATGCATCTGGATTTCGTTCTCAGCAGCTGAGACACTGCTGGCGTGCCCATCTCTGTCTTCCTCTCCTCTCTGTCTCTCCAAAAAAAGAAAAAAATTAAAAGAAATAAAGCTTAACAGTGGCATGAGCTTTCATTCATTAAGTAGACACATTGGTAGACTCACTTAGAAAACCCTCACTCAGGTAATATACTGCCTTTTGTCCACTTCATTTAAAATCATTAACCACAAGGTTTTGATTTATTTAGGGATATTCAGGTAAGTGCTATTGATTTCAGAAGTTAGCCTATTGTTTTGGGGGACATATGACCATTATTTGGGGGTTTGTGAAAATGTCTCCCATTTCATTCACTTTCAGTAAACATTTAATACTTTTAAGAGAAGGTTGAGGATTAGGGATGCTGGAGAAATTGTTCACAGCCTGTGTTCAAAGGCATACATCAGTGGTACTCATGCCACTAGAATCCTATTTATTTTCTAGAATCCATTAAAGTAATGTGCTGTTCTACAATGAGACTAGCACACATTGAAAAATAATTGCACAGCTCATAGGTTGGTGTTGTAGTTAACTTCACATTTCTGGGACAAAGCTTCCAACCAGACATAGCTGGTGGGAGGAAAGGTTTTTTGTGTGTGTGTGTGTGTGTGTGTTTGTTTAGCTTATAGACTTGTGGGGAAGCTTTATATGGCAAGGAAAGGATGACATGAGCTGAGGCTGGACATTACCTCTACCACAGAAAATGGAAAACAGTAGCAAGCGAGTGAGCTGAACTCTGTCAAGGAGGAGCTGGTTATAACATGCAAAAACCTGCCCCCCAGCAACACACTTCCTCCAACACAGCTCACCTCCCAAATTGCCTCCAGCTGGGCACCAAGGACTCAGAACACATGAGTTTATGGGAGCATCTGATTCAAACTATCACAGTTGGGCGTTTAGGAAAACATCAGCAGGTATACTGTTTTGTCTTTGTTGCTTTCCCTCCTCATTCGCCCTCTTCTCTGCACAACTGTCTTTCTATGGCTGTGGCAAAGGCTGAGACCTTTGGACCTTTTTTAAATGATGGAATGTAAAGTGTGGAAGGCATGCATTTCTCAGACTGAAACAGTGAGTGATGAGATTTGGTGGGAGCTGGCAAAGAGAGTTGAATGGGTCCCATTATAGTTTGTCAAAATAATTGGCCTCATCCTTCTGAAATTCTGTTGTGTACAGATCACTCCTTGCTCATGCATTTGGACATCTGAGGGCCATTACTCATAAAAAACATGTATTTTAAGCAGTTGAAAAAAAAATAGAACAAGCAACTAATTAGCCATGGGTCATCTGAAGCAGGTTGAAGGTCAACCAAGAAAAACTTTTTTATTTACCCTTGGAGAAAATTTAGAGTCAGAAAATGGGGATAGTCCAGGGAGATATTTAGGTATAATTGAACAAAATGTATTATGAGCACCAGGAGAACATTCTGGGAGAGCTTTGTTTTTATGTAGTTATGGGTTAATAGTAGAGTTTCCCAGGGCTGGTCAAGGAGGCATAGCATCACATGAATGCTTTGACAACTGGTATCCTTCTGGTCCCCTCCAAATGCTTTAATATTTGTTGGACATAATTTTGGTTGATAGATTGTGTTCAATAAATGCAGGTGCTTTCTTACTGAAATTAGAGCCCCTATTTGACTTGCTGAAACACTGATCATAGAATTATGCAGATAATTTTTTTATTTTATGTTATTTTTTATTAGTTATGGACATACTCGGTATGTAAATAGCACATGTTGGTACCATCTTTTCCCTCATCCCTGCCTCCCCCCACACTCCAAAGGGACCGTCTTCCTTGGGGATGTTGGTTATCTCCATGGGCATTGTAGGTCATTGTATGGGGCAGCTGTCAGTTACAGGGAAGAGGCAATGTCTCTGTGCATAATGTCCCAACTTGTGGCTCTAACAATCTTTCTACCCCCTCTTCCATGAAATTCCCTGAGCCATGTTGGGCTCATTTTAAGTCTATTTCAGTGATAGGCTCTTAGGAGCCTCTGGATCTCTGATTTGGTAGGTGTTGAGTGTCCTCAGTGTCTGTTTCCTTCCTCTTGTGCTGATATCAGGTTCATAGAGAAAGCAGCTTTCTTGCTTATTTCCCCAATTCTGCTATGGTTTCAGCTGGGTCCCTGGTGAAGTACGATAGGTTGTTTATCTCCTCAGGTCCCATTTCCATCTGAAAAAAAAAAAAAAAAAAAAAGCAGATTCTCCAGTGGAAAGTGAAGTCAGCAAAATTTAAATGGGATAACCATTATTTGTTTAGAGAGAATTTAATGGGTGTAGACCCTCTGGTAGCCCAAGATTAGTGGGACCTTGATATTGGAAAGCAAACTCATTATCTGGATATGATTCTGACTTGTTTCCCAGTTCCAGATATGGTTTCCTTTCCACTGAGAAGATCTGTTAGACAATCCAAGAATAGTTGGTTACCCACCATGGCTCTGTGCCACTATTGCACTTGTGTGACCATTATGTCAGGTGGTTTGCTTCTGAGTAGCTTAGACCTCGACAGATGTTCAGACAGATGTTGGCCACTTTCCCCCAAAAGTTCATGTAGCACCTTCTAGGACGAGGCAGGCTGTCTGGTGACTGGCTATCTTCCAGATTCCAGCAAGGTCTCTCCATGTTCCAAACTGACGGCATATGGTGTCAGCAGTAGGGTCTTACCATTAACCTCTGGTGGGTAATAAAGAGCTCTGACAGAAGTCTGTCTTGTTTTGAGAAACCTTGTAGGTCTCTGTGATCAACAGCTCATTGTGGGTGTTAAGTGCATCCTAGTACTAGGAGTTAAAGGCCAGCACCAAGGGAAAAGAAAGAAGAAAAAGAAAGAAAATAGAAAAAAGAAATAAAGGGGGAAAAAAAGGAACAGGAGAAATTTAAGGTTAGGTTTCATCTCACCCTCTCCAGGGCCCTTCAATTCAAGTGCTCCCTCTAAGGTCCCGATGAGAGTTCAACCTTTTAGTCTGTCTTCCAGGATATAGGAATTTATGGTACCAGTTCCATTTGGGTTCAGTTTTGTGCCCCCCTACCCACTCTTACCCTCCCCTCAAGCTCTACCCTCTCTATTGTCCAGGGCTCAAGATGCCTATTAGTTATGTCAGCATCTTGGGCTAATCCAGGTTAGGAGCCTCAAATGAGTGAGACCATGTGATGATTGTCTTTCTGTGATGGTGAGTTCACTGAGTATGATCTGTTCCAAGTTCGATCATTTTTCTACAAATTTCATTGTGTCATTTTTTTCTAACTGCTGAGTAGAATTCCATCATGTAGATATACCACATCTTGGTTATCCATTTGTCAAATGATGGACATCTGGGTTGATTACAGTTCTTAGCTATTATGAATTGAGCAGCTATAAACATGGTTGAACAAATATCTCTGAACTGAGGCATGGAGCTTTTAGGGTAAATGCCCAGTAAGGGAATAACTGGGTCTGTTGGAACCTCTATAATCATCCTTTTTAGGATTCTCCATATTGCTTTCCATAGTGGTTGTACCAGCTTACATTCCCATGAACAATGAATGAGGGTTCCTATTCTCGATATCCTCACCAAGATTTGTTTTCATTTGAGTTTTTAAAAATATTTTATTTATTTATTTGAGAGAGAAAGATGGAGAGAGAGAAAAAAAAATGGGCATGCCAGGGCCTATAGCCACTGCAAATGAACTCCAGATGCATGCACCCCCTTTTGCATCTGGCTTTCATGGGTCCTGGGGAATCGAACCGGGGTCCTTAGTCTTCACAGGCAAACGCCTTAACTGCTAAGCCATTTCCCCAGCCCTCATTTGATTTTTTAATGTTTGCCATTCTTTTCTTTTCTTTTTTGGTTTTTTGAGATAGGGTCTCACTCCAGCTCAGGCTGACCTGGAATTCACTATGTAGTCTCAGGGCAGCCTTGAACTCATGGTGATCCTCCTACATCTGCCTCCTGGTGCTGGGATTAAAAGCGTGCGCCACCACGCCCGGCTTAATGTTTGTTGTTCTTACTGGGGTAAGATGGAATCTCATAGTTGTTTTAATTTGCATCTCTCTGATGGTTAGGGATGCTGAATATTTTCTTAAGTGTGTGTTTGCCATTTGTATTTCTTCCTCTGAGAACTCCCTATTCAGTCCTCTGCCCCACTTTTGAGTGGGTTGTTTGATTTTTTTTTTTTTTTTATTCTTTAGGTTTTTGAGTTCTTTGTAGACTCTAGAAATTAGGCCTCTGTCAGTTGAATAGTTGGCAAAAATTTTCTCCCATTCTGTGGGTAATCTATTGTCTCTGCTCTATGGTATGCTTGTCTGTGAAAAAACTTTTCAGCTTCATGAGATCCCAATGGCTGAGTGATTGTTTAAGTTCCTGAGCTACTGGAGTTTTGTTGAGGAAGTCTTTCTCCACCCCTATATTGGGGAAAGTTCCCCCTATTTTTTCTTTTAGTAGTAGAAGGATTACAGGTCTTATATTGAGGTCTTTGATCCATTTGGACTTGATTTTTATGTGTGGCAAGATGTATGGGTCTAGTTTCATTTTTCTGCATAAGGTTATCCAGTTTGTCCACCACCATTTGCTGAAGATCTGTCTTTTCTTCAGTCTCCATTATTAGGGCCTTTATCACAGATCAATAAAGTCTGGATCCTCAATGCTGTTCCATTGGTCTATATTCCTGTTTTTATGCCAGTACCATGCTGATTTTTTACTATGGCTTTGTAATATAGCTTTAGATCAAGTATGCTGGTGCCTCCAGAGGTGTTTGGTTGCTGAGGATATGCTTGGATATTCAAGGCCTGCTTCCATGCCATATGAACTTTGAGATCATTTTTTTCTATCTCTGTGCAGAAAAATGCTGGGATTTTTGTTGGTATTGCATTAAATCTGTATATTGCTTTTGGTAGGATTGCCATTTTCACAATGTTGTTTCTGCCTATCCAGGAGCATGGGAGGTCTTTCCATTTTCTCAAGTCCTTCGCAATTTCTTTCTTGAGTGTTTTTATGTTTTCATTATATATGTCTTTCACATCCTTGGTTAGTTTATTCCAAGGTATTTTATTTTGTTGTTGTTGTGGCTATTGAAAATGGGACAGTTTTGCTTATTTCCTTCTCTGTAACTTTGTCTTTTGCATGTAGAAACGCTACTGATTTTTGTGCACTGATTTTGTATCCTAATACTTTGCTGAAGGAATTAATCAACTTTAAGAATTTTGAGATGGAGGCTCTCGGGTCACTTATGTATAGGATCATGTCATCTGCAAATAGGGCTAACTTGACTTCTTCCTTTCCAATTTGTATACCTTTTATTTCTTTCTCCTATCTTATTGCTTGAGCTAGGACTTCCAGTACTATGTTGAACAGCAGAGGTGAGAGTGGACACCCCAATCTTGTTCCTGATCTCAGTGGGAATTCCTTCAGTCTCTTCCCATTAAGTATTATTTGGGCTTTAGGTGCTTTATATACAGCCTTTGTTATGTTGAGATAAAAACTGTCCATGCCTATTCTCTCCAATGTTTTTATCATGAAGTGATGTATTTTGTCAAAGGCCTTTTCTGCATATATTGAAATGATCATGTGGTTTTTGTGATTAAGCTTATTTATGTGGGGTATTACATTGACAGATTTCCATATGTTCAACCAACCTTGCATTCCTGGAAGGAAGCCTACTTGATCAAGGTGGATAATGCTTTTGATGTGTGGTTGAATTTGGTTTGTAAGGATTTTGTTCAGGATCTTTGCATCTTAGTTCATCAGAGATATAGGCCTATAGTTTTCTTTTCTTGTATCTCTGTCTGTTTTGGATTAGGGTAATACTAACTTCATAAAAGGAGCTGGGGAACATTCCCTGTTCTCCAATTATGTGGAATAGTTTAAGAAAAGTTAATTTCAGTTCTTCAATGAAGATTTGATAGAATTCAGCTAAGAAGCCATCTGGTCCTAGACGCTACCTTTGGGGAGGTTTTTGATTACCTTTTCAGTCTTGATGGGTATGATAGGTTTATTTAAGAGATTTATCTGCTGTGAGTTTAGTTTTAGTAGGTGGAATGAATCTAGGAATTTATCCATTCCTTCCAGATTATCCAGTTTTGTGGAATAGAGATTTTGGAAGTAAGTACTGATGATTCTCCCAATTTCACTGATATCTGTTGAGATCTCTCCGTTTTCATTTCTAATTTTGTTAATTTGAAGCATCTCTTTTTTTTTTTTTTTTTGCTTGATCAAATTGCCAGGGATTTATTAATCATGTTTATTTTTCCAAAGAACCAGCTCTTTGTTTCATCAACTTTCTTGTTTTATCATAATTGAGGACCTCTTCTTTTTGGCTCTCCCTCAGATCACTTAACTCTCTTTAGAAGTCTGTTTTTTTTTTTTTTTTTTTTTTTTTTTTTTTTTTTTTTACCTATTAGGTCCAACCTAGTGAGGACAGCATTCACACAATTTTTGATCTTTTGTTGATTTTGTGCAAGTACTGAAAATTGTTTGGTCACCGTCACACACCTTGAATCTTCATTTTGGGGTTCTGATACAGTTGTCTCTTCTATTTTTTAAAAAATTTTTATTATTTTCATTTATTTATTAGAGACAGAGAGAGGAAGAGAGAGTAAGAATGGGTGTGCCATGGCCTCTAGCTACTGTAAATGAACTCCAGACACATGCACTACCATGTTCATCTGGCTTACATGGGGCCTGGATAATAGAGCCAGGGTCCTTAGGCTTTGAGGCATGTGCCTTAACCACTAAGCCATCTCTCCAGCCCCCTTCTATGTTTTGATTAGAGACTTCCATTGTGGGACTAGGCAGCCTTGTTGGGGTTCCTTTCATTTGATGTTTCCTGGTGTTTTTTTTTTTTTTTTTTTTTAATTTGAGAGAGACAGACAGAGAGAAAGAATGGGTGCACCAGCAGCCTTTCAGCTGCTATGAACAAACTCCAGACGCATGTGCCCCCTTGTGTGCATGTGCAACATTGCGCTCTTGCATCACTTTTTGCATCTGGCTAAATGTGGGACCTGGAGAATCGAACGGGCATTCCTAGGCTTTGCAGGAAGGCATCTTAACTGCTAAACCATCTCTCCAGCCCTCCTGTTGTTCTTTTTGTGCTGTGGTCTGTCCATCACAGTGTGGGAATCTTACTTACTTCAGGAGGAGGCTGTAATTTGCCCTTGAAGGGTCTTCAGTGATTGTTCCATTTTATGTTTGACTAGATTAGATTAGGCTTTTGATGGCAAGGTGGCCTGTCTGCTCAGGCTGGAGGAGTTGGCAGGGTCCTGGAGGGGACCCCAAGACCCAGAGGCAAGCGGGGAGAGGAGCCTGGAGACTGCACGGTTTTGAAGGCAGGTGGCAGGCAGGGGGATAGGATGGCTCTGACCTTTGGCCAGTGTGGGGGGGGATGGGACAGCATGGACCCCTTGGCAGGTGGCAGGGCGGGTGATAGGACAGCGTGGTCCCTGTGGTATGGCAGGAGGATGGGATGGCACAGAACTGGTGGCATGGTGGAGCAATGTGTGGTCCTGGTGGCATGGCGGGGTGGGGAATGGGACAGCATGGTTCTGGTGAGTAGGGAAATGGAGGAAGGGCATGGGAGCAAGGGAGGGAGGAATGAGAGCTGGTTGGTGCAGGGAAAGTTTAGAGGAGCCTGACCTGGATCTGCAGAGCACAAATGTAGCACAGGAAGGAACTTGGTCTGTGGCATGGGGGCTGGGTTGGTTGCTTGAGGGGTCTGGGTGTCTAGTGGGCTACCCAAGAATATGGAACTCAGCAGGTTCCCTATTGTGCTTCTTGGTGCCCTCCCACTGAAGGTCTGCTGGGACCTGCCGACCCTAGAACCCCACACATCTTGCCTGCTAATGCCTCCAGGAGCTGAGCACAGTTAGACAGACGCCATCCTGACTGGAAGTCTGCAGATACATTTTTAAATAAATGTCTGGCCATTCATTTGAAATAGGAGGCATAGCATGACACGACTGCTTTGACAACTGGTATCCTTCTAGTCCCCACCAAATGCTTTCATATTTGTTGGACATAAATTTGTCTGATAGATTGTGTTCAATAAACGCAGGTACTTTCTTACTGAAATTAGGACCCTGTGGTAGTTTGATTCAGGTGTCCCTCATAAACTTACATGATCTAAATGCCAGGTTCCCAGCTGATGGAGATTTGAGAATTAACTGTTTGCGGGCAGGCACCGTAACTGTAATTTACCCTTGAAGTGTCTTCAGTGATTGTTCCATTTTATGTTTGACCAGATTAGGCTTTTGATGGCAAGGTGGCCTTAACTGCTAAGCCATCTCTCCAGCCCTCCTGTTGTTCCTTTTGCGCTGTGGTCTGTCCATCATAGTGTGAGAATCTTACTTAATTCAGGAGGAAGCTGTAATTTACTCTTGAAGTGTCTTCAGTGATTAATATTTTATATTTAAAAATCGAGATCTGAAAAATTTTTTTTCCCTAAAAAATGAGGTAAGATACATACACTAGTGTTATAGGACCAAACAAATTAGAAATGTGAGGATTTATATAATTGAGGGTAGGTTGAAGATGGGGTCTTAACATTGCTGATCGCTCTTCTGTCTCCCACTCCCATGTGTTCTGGAGATCTGTTTATCACTCTGCTACCCTTATGCTGTCTATTCACACGCAACCTGGCTCTCTGCTGCCAACTATGGCCTGTCTGTGAATTATATCTCTGGCTCAGCTAAAGTCTGAATTAGGGTGAATATTGGCATCTTTACAAAACACTACTTCTTATGATAACTCAAATCTGTGTAGTGTCTTGTACTTTTTAAATTACATGCTCTTCTCTGGTTTTGTTATAATAATTTTTCAAGATAGATTAAGAAGGCCTTATCTCTAGTTTACAGAGCGATGCTTAGAAGTAAGGTAATGTGATTTTCCTCCCACATATTAATGAAGCCCAGATTAATTCAGGTACTTGCTTAAGATCTCATTCTAGTAAAAGCTGAAGCAGAGTTTCAAACATTCATAACATTTGTTATCCTGTATTAAGTAGTCTAACCAAAGATTTATAAAAGAAGGGTGTTATATGGGCATATTCATGTAACTCTGACATTCTGGCTAACACTTAACTCGGGGGTCT
Source organism: Orientallactaga sibirica (assembly GCA_036365145.1). Lineage (NCBI taxonomy): Eukaryota > Metazoa > Chordata > Mammalia > Rodentia > Dipodidae > Orientallactaga > Orientallactaga sibirica. Next base: position 22,711,263 of record JAEOAD010000004.1, read on the forward strand.
CGAGGATTTCCCTGAAACTTTGTAATATTGTGCTTTGCAATCAGACCTAAGAAGACTCACATTTCTCTTCTTGTGGGATGTATTTATGCAGCAGGACCCTGTCTGGTGCAGCCCCTCATCTGTGGGAACGGTGGCCGTAACCATGTGAGCCAACATTAAGTTGTCCAGATAGGCATACCCTGTTCAGCATCTGTGTCTGGCTGAGTGTTCCTTTCCTCTACATGTGGGTCACTGTCCTCATACCCACAGTACAAGCAATGTGACTGGATTCTTCTTTTTTTCATTTTCCTTATCCTCTTATTGTTATTCTTTTGACTTATTTTCACGTGGTGAAATATTTGCATACTAACATGCAGTGAGAAGAAGTACCTAGCAAACGTCATGCTTTTCTTTTAAAATTAAAAAACCCAGCTGGGCCGGGCATAGTGGCACACGCCCTTAATCCCAGCACTCGGGAGGCAGAGGTAGGAGGATCACCGAGAGTTCGAGGCCACCCTGAGACTACATAGTTAATTCCAGGTCAGCCTGGACCAGAATGAGACCCTACCTCGAAAAAAACAAACAAACAAACAAAAAAAAACCAGCTGGGCTTCAGTCATCAGTGCAGTGCTATAGCCAATCACATGCTAGACTATAGATCAAGGGAATATTTCGTTTCTGAGCATCTGCTTGAGCCACTTTATGTAAAGAAGGTATTTGTTGCTTCCTGAAGTTGCTCCCCTTCTTGAGGATTAGGGAAAAGACTTGAACTTAGAATAGACTTCTGGCTGTGATAATGATCTACCAAAAATCTCCAAATCTTACCCCTGTCTTAGGCTATGAGCATGCTCTGTGGCCCATGCGCCCTGCATCACCAAACATTCTTTGAGAGATGTTGTAATGATTGTTAGAAAACAAGGGGGACTGAAGTTAAAGAGTCCTCCCAGGACAGTAGCCTGGCCTTAGGTATGTCCTGAACATCTTAAGAATGAGCTGTGTCTTCTCATTCTGAGGGCATCTATGGTGCTGGCAGCTAGACACACTTTAAGGTTGAAGCCAGCCAGAACATTAACATCTTGGCTTTCTTTGTCTTTTTAGCACAATGCTAAAAGTGAAGCAAAAATGCCCAACCCAGTCATCTCTGAAAAATGACCCCTCCCACAATTGACTGTAATGTAATTGAGTCTTAAGCCATTGCTATACCATATAAAATATGGAATACAATTCTAGATGACCAGTTTGGATGAGTGGACTCTGATAGGCCCTCAGGGTGGTTGTCTTATTGCCAGAATAAACTTCCAATGTGATGGGTATGGATGACCAGTCTGGAAGAAGAGAGGGAGACATTTATCATTTTCATGATTAAAGTATCCTGCAAAATGAAAGCCTAAAAGCAGTCAGCAACCATGAAAAGTATAATTAGTCTTAGAATTTCTTAGGGGCTCTTTACTCTATGGAGCTTAAGATTGACTTTTGCAGAAAAAAAAAAAAAGAAAATGACACATTTAATCTCAAAAACTACTTTCTTAAGAATTAAAGTCTAAAGAGCAAAAATATAGCTATTTGAACTTTTTAAACATTTTGTTGAAGTAAAATACAGCAGAAAAGAGTACATTCAGTCTACTGGTTTCTTTCCAAGTGAGCATACCTCTACACCCAGTGCCTTAGCAATCCTCCGCAAAGCCTCTGTAGTGACGACTAACCACCAGTCCTCTCAGCCTGCTGCCTCGTGCCTGATGCCTTCTGAAGTGTTACAATAACAGTCAACAATCCTCTACACAGTGCAATCTGCTGTGTGCCACAAAGCTATGTTTTTCTTGAAAATACTTTTAGTTCACCTAACGTGACCTGCTTTCATTGGGGTAAAATGCCAGAATTATGATAATATTTTATAAGGGACACGTAGGTTTACTTCACAACATGCAGGGATGGGTTTTACCAAATCCATTATAACCTATTCAAGCCCCCACTCATAATTTCCTCTGCCACTTGATTTGTGTCACCTGGTGCTGGCCTTCTTCCACATATCCTTCATTCTTCTTGGTCAATGACCTTCCCAGTGTCAGCCCTAAAAAGAGGTATATTTACAATTCATCATTCCCCCACACTTTATGGCCTCTGAGAAATCAACATATCAGCTGCTGTTTTAAGTTCTTATTTACATATGTATGTCTCAAATTTGAGTGTCTGGGATCACCTGGGAAGGTTGGTTAAATGGAAACAAGAGAGTTCTGACTCAGAGTTGGAATCTGAAGACCTGGTATGAGTCTTAGGAATCCATTTTTACTCAGATACTCAAAGTTATTCGGGCACTTTTTGTTAGACTGTGCCTTGAGAAATGTCTCTAGTAGACTTGAAGCTTAATTATCACCAGGAAGCTCTTTAAATGAGTGAAATCTTACATGGAACATCACAGTAGTGGGTGGTTGGTTCCATCTCTCAGGGCCCTGGCCTCTCGCCTATAATAATTTGAGTTGAACTTGGAATTTTGCCAGCCTATACATAAGACACATGGGATGATATTTAGATGTTACTAGAGCCTTATTGAACTAATGTAATAAAATGGGCATTGTTTTATAATAATGTTTTTCAAAGTTCTTTATTTATTTATTTATTTATTTGAGACAGAGAGAGGGGGAGAGAGAAAGAGACAGAGAGCAATGGACACACCAGGGCCTCTAGCCACTGCAAACGAACTCCAGATGCATGTGCCACCATGTGCCTTTGGCTTACGTGGGACCTGGTGAATTGAACCTGGGTCTTTAGGCTTCACAGGCATATGCCTTAACTGCTAAGCCATCTTTCCAGCCCAAAATGGGCATTGCTTTATAGATTCAGATAATTTTAGGAGTGGAGGGAATCTTAGAAAAATGTTTCATTCTTTCCAATAATTTTCCAAAGCTGTGATTCATAGAGATGTACTGACATTTTGAATGTCTTGTAGCAAAGACATGACAAGCTATGGTGAGAAACTATACCTACATTCTGATGCAGTGCACCTCACCCCACCCCACTGCATTCAGTCTCACTCCATCAGGATTGTTACTCTTATGGTATAATGTGGCAGGATAAAAGTGAGGGTTAAGATCTCGCCTTCCTGTTGCCTGAGTTTAGTGTTATCCATCTAAAATAAACTTTGACATTGTGAAATGAGATCTCATATACATTCTTATACCACAACCAAATCAGGTCCAATAGAAAGACATGCAGAGTGTTGTACCGTAAGTGACTGTGGTAGCTGTGACAGAGGATGAACCTTTCTACAAGAGGCCTGCTACCTTTGCCTGGATGGAAGGATGTTGACCACTTGGGTAGGAGTAATATGTAGTTAATCAATAAGTAAACAGCATGTCAATCTTTCCTAATTCAATCCATTAGAAGTGAGCAGTAGAGAATAAATTCTCTTTGTGGGAACTTCAGTTAACAACAGCAATGTGACAGTGTGCTATTTGATAGTGACTGTCATTCAGTGGCCCATATTCTTAGAAAGTAAGTTAAAGTTGTTCCTCATCTTTGTAAAAGGTAAATACAAGATTTTTATAGCAGCATATATCCTTAGATTATTTGTTTAGTTTTTATAGGGTATGAACAAGCCCAAGTGGTAACTAAGTTTTGGGGTCCTCCCAAAACCTGTCCATTCCACTCACATATATCTATTGAACAGGCCACATGCACATCTTGTTTGATAAATCCTTAGTTAGTTCGAAGGAAAAAACTCCATCTTTGAAGGTTTTGGCATTTTTTTTTCAAGTTTTCTTTGTCAGGCAATGGAAAGTATGCAACAATGTGTTTTCTTTCTGCCTTAACCACCAGACATTTAGAGCCAAATTTTAGTAATAACCTAATCTTAGAAGCTTGGCAGCTTCTTTCTATTTCCTTTAGTTGTCTCTGTTCTTTTTTTCAACCTCTAATTGACCTATTCTACATAAAAAAAAAAAAAAAAAAAAAAAAAAAAAAATCTGAGAGCTACTGTAAACATTCTGAGGGAAAGAATGGGCACTTGTTTTCCTTTGCATTTGACTTGACATACTGCACACATTTAGATTTTCCTGCTCTAATAAAACAGGGATGAGACTGGAGTAATTTGATTGGTGAAATGTTTGAGATTGGCAAGCCTGAACAGAGCAGAATAACACTGGGGTGCATGGAAGGTTCTGGAAAATGGTTCCTGAACATGCCCTCCTGCCCTCACCACTTGTTGGTGTCACACAGACTGAGCATGAGGTCTTGAAAATGTCTCATTGATAGGATTATAGCTGTCCCCAAAGAATTCATGAATGGCAAGCAGCTTCCTTATGATTCTGTCTTGCCTTGAAGTGTGAGAAGCATTAAATTGCTGTTGCATTGTGCTTATGCTTGGCCCAGTTTTTCTTTCCCTTGCCAGTTTTTATAAGGTGCAATCTGTTGGATCCACAAATGATACCTGTCTACTTGTAGCTGCAGTGGTGGTCTTGTTTTAGGCTGGGTCTTTGCAACCTATTATAGCTCCCCCTTGCTAGTGTTTGGCACACACTCCTGTTGCTATTGTCCACCTTATGTAGGCCAGGGAGTGATGTCCACCCACTGCTCATGCTATCATTTTTCCCTGCCATCATGAAACTTCCCCTCAAGTCTATAAGCCAAAATAAACATTTTTTTCCCACAAGCTGCTCTTGGTTGGGTGATTTCTGTCAGCAATGCGAACCTGACTTCAACAATAATGTTGGTAGCAGAAGTGGGCTCATTTACTGCTAGACACCTGAGTGTGTGGCTTTGGCTTTTTGGAGCTGATTTTCAAGAGGATTGTGGAAGGATTTGAAACCTTGGCCTAAAATATACCTTGCAGGGCTATAAGTACAGCTTGATGGACTATTCTGGTCAGAGTTGAAAGACCTGAGTGCAATAAGAAGTATGGACTGGGAGGTTTGGCTTGTGTGGGTGAGATAGAACTTTGCCTGGACTGGTTAGAAGCAGTTTGTGTGAGAGGTTTCCTGTTATGCCTCTGTCCTGAGAATTTGTGCAGGGTTGCATTGCATAGAAATGGACTGATATGAGAAGAGGGATGTGGCATAGAAAAAATGAAATCTTTGGGTGAACTGCTGCCCATTCAGCTGCAATTGTATGAGATTTCAGCCTTTGAGATTGGTCCAGCTGACCTGCACTGAGGCAACAGGAAGAATGTAGACCCTTTTGAAGGGGCCTGAGTGCTCATGAAGTATCCTATTCTTCAAAGTCTGCTTTATTCCCCTTTGGAATAACAAATTGGCACCCAACTGGTATTGTGGAGTATAAAAATGCAGGAAAGAGAGGGTCATTGGGTTTGCAATGCAGTCTTGTATCTTGGAAACAGCCATGGTTAGTGTGAAGTGGGTTTGCTGGATGCCTTCATGGAGACCCAATAGAGCCGTGGGGATGGACTGTGGGTTGCAGTGGAGATGATAGGACCATGAGATGCTGCTAAGGAGAACTGCCAGCCCTGGATGAAGTTTTCCAAGACTGTGAGTAGCCTTACTGGAGGGGTGAAGTTGAAACTCCAGAGACTTGTTGTTGGTTAGAATTATCAGACTTGGAGACTTGTCACTGACTAGAGTTGTTGGACTTGGAGCTATAGAGTTTGGTGTTTGCCCAGGTTGTTTTAAATCTTGCATTGGTTGAATTTTTTTGCTATGCCCAATGCCATGAATGTTTATTCTGTGTCATTATGGATTTTTGGGGGATTTTTTGGTATTATGGCTCAGTTAAAAGATCTTGGACGATGGGAATGTTTGAACATCATTGGGATTGATAAAAACTATGGGGATGTTTAAAGTTGGACTGAATGCATTGTATTTTACATCATGTATGGTTGTCAGTTTATGAGGGTCAGGGGTGGAATGTTGTGGTTTGATTCAGGTGTCCCCCATAAACTTATGTGTGCTGAATGCTATGTTCCCAGCTGATGGAGATTTGGGAATTAATGCCTCTTGGTGGCAGTGTATTGTTGGGGGTGGGCTTATGGATATTATGGCCAGTTTCCCCTTGCCAGTGTTTGGCACACTCTATTGCTATTGTTCACCTTATGTTGGCCAGGGGGTGATGTCCATCCTCTGCCATTGTTTTCCCCTGCTATCTTGGAGCTTCCCCTTGAGTCTGTAAGCCAAAATGACCCCCCTTTTTATCCTAAAAGCTGCTCTTGGTTGGGTGATTTCTGCCAACAATGTGAACCTGACTGCCACACAACCCTAAGGATTTTATTGTAATAATTGCTCTGTTCAACTCCAGAGCCAATACCGTAGGTGGTCAGGAGGACATGTGCCTTCCCTGTGGGTTCCAGGGAGACTGTTGATGAACTGGGTGGTCACATGGAGAGTTTAAGATAATAGACTGGCTCAGGAGGAAAAATGTTGTCAATTTCAAAAGATAGTTTACACAGAAACAAATTAGTAAAGAATTTTCCCCAGTAAAGAATGGAGCTCTGCTTCTTTCATATTTCCTATAAAAAGTCTTCTTCCCAAATGCACTAAGATCCAGAATTTTGCCTTTTGAAAAGATCAGCTCATTCTCTGCAGGTCTGAATGGGAAGGTCCTTCTACAGTCTTAGCTCCATACAGGATGCCTGGCTTTGAAAATGTGGCTACTTTCTTTACTGCCTGAGAACTTATGAATGTGACATCTTAATTGGCCATTAAGTGTTTATTTTTTTAAAAAAAAAAAAACATATTTTATTGAGATTAGAGAGAAGAAATTCCCCTTCTGCTGAAAATGAGTTGCTCATTGCTGGGAATATGCAAAGTGAGTGTGCAGATAATGGCACTTGTCACCACAGGAGCTTTAGTTAGGTACTTTCTTCCTGAAAACTACGTTCACCACAGTAGTGTGTAATTAGACACACAGAAGGAAGTTTCAAGCTCTGAGTCCTTCATTGATTCTGAGGAAGAGAGAAAGAGAGAGAGAGAAATCACATTTGAATGCAAATAAAAGCCAATATCAATTTTGATGTGAAAATATTAAAAGTATTATGGTCCTGCTGCTCATATATGATGGAGAAGATTTCAGGGAGATTCTGTACATTTGGTATCATATATGCAGTGGAGACTTAATGACTAGTAATGACAGTTTCTTAAGTAGACTGGAGAAGAAAGCAGGACTGTGCAGTGAGGTACATGTTATTAGCCCCAAATTATAGCATGTCAGGGAAAGAAAACTGAACTTAATGACCCACCTTAGTGGCCTCAGCTCCTCCTCCTTACCTCTCTTGGTGCCTTCCTGCTGTTTAGACTGGGAGGCGCGCATCGACAGCCACGGCAGGATCTTCTACGTGGACCACGTAAACAGGACCACAACATGGCAGCGGCCAACAGCGCCTCCGGCCCCACAGGTGCTGCAGAGATCTAACTCCATCCAGCAAATGGAACAGCTGAACCGGCGGTGAGCTCAGTCATTTGTTCTATTACTGCTCCATTCTGTTCTTGGACTTGTTCATGGCACAGAGTGGAAGACTCGGCTGTCCTTTTCTTTGGATGCCCTGTCACTAAGGTGTAGCTGTCTTTCCTTTTGAGTCATAGACTCCATTGGACTTCTCTTGGGAAAAAATATACACACCTGCATGCCTCCTTATTTGGAAACTACAGACAAAGGAGCTCACAATGACTCCTGTCATTAGCCAAAGGCGCTGGTTTTCCACGAAAGCAGAACACACATATCCTTCCCTGCGATGCTCATCATTATAGCCTGACCTTTTGAAATCAGCATCGCACACACTGTTGTGGAACATGATCTTGCTCTGTATTTCGTTTTCTTTGATGAAAGGACACTTTCTTTTAAGTTTTATTAGGTTATTAGGAAAATGTTTTGTAAATGATGGGCAGTAGAGATTCAATACAATCAATGTCTTTTACTGAAGCAATAGATGGTCCCTTTAAGGTTAGGAATGGGAGCCTTGGGAGGAAGCAACTGAAGCTGAGAAGACTGAAACTTCAGGGCTCTAGGTCAACTTAAGGTAGCTGGAATGTAACCCCAGGCTCATGGTTTCAGTTATCAGAGCATCCGCAGGACCATGACTAACGAGAGGCCAGAAGAAAACACCAGTGCTATTGATGGGGCAGGGGAGGAAGCCGACTTTCACCAAGCCAGTGCAGGTAAGACCCATGGGCTTGTTGCTGTCTGCAGTCTCATGAATGTAAGAAAGAAATCCATGAGGATTTCCAAGAAGTGTGCCTTTCTTTTGGAAAATTCTTGTTCTTGCAGATCTGGTAAGCCAACTCAAAAAACAAAAATTCACCACAAACCTCTTCTCATTCTTCAGTTTTTGTTAGTACTAAAAAAAAGAATCACAAAACCAAATTGATTATAAATTTCCAAAGTCTGTCAATCTGTGTAATGACAAAGAATCTGTTCATTCAAAAGAGCTAAGAATGCACTAAAATGTTAATTATGACTAGAAATATTATCCAGTAACATTTTAGTAGAGTTAAGAATAGTCAGGTTTTGTGAATACATTTACAACAAAGAAAAAATGTGTGGGGAGGATTCAAACAATAATAAATGTACTAACAGTAAATGTAAATGTAGTAACCAGTAAAAAAACATAGTTTATATTGTTTGGTTCTCTTAAAATATAGACAAAAATGAATAAACTGTTTCCCTGAGAGCCTTTGTGATCTACTGTGTGTCTAGATTTCCGACGGGAGAACGTCCTCCCCCACTCTACCTCCAGATCCAGGCTCACGTTGCTGTTACAGTCACCCCCTGTGAAGTTCCTCATCAGCCCAGAGTTCTTCACCGTGCTGCATTCTAACCCTGTGAGTAGCAAATCTTGGCAGTACATGATGGAAAAACAACAGGCCAAATGGGATTATGCTCACATATATAATGGCAGTGAGGGCAACACCTGTGTTCCAAGCTCCGTGATGACTACTGTATGTGTTAACCCACCTAGTTCACACAAACTTGGTTTGTCAGCCCACTATAACAAACAAAACCAAAACAAAACAAAGTCCCCCACAAACCTTTAGAATGGTGTGGCTTATAACCACAAAGCTTTATGTCTCCCAGTTCTGGATCCTGTAAAAACCAGGAGCACTGTACGGGCTGATTGGCAGTGAGGTGAGGGCACGTTTCTAGTTGGTAGGCAGCACCTTGTTGCAGTAGCCCGTCTGGATGGTGCTGTAAGGGGCTCTGTTTGGCTCTGCTTTGCATAAGGGTGCTAATTCCATTCATGAGGACTCTACCCTTGTGCCTTATTCACCTGCTGTTACCTTTGTATTGGGATTAAGTTTCAACAGATGAATTTTGGTCAACAAAATCAGACCAAACAGATGGCTCACTCTACAGGTCTCCAAGAACTGAAGGATGGCTTGTTGAAGATACTACTTAAAGGAAGGCTGCACTAGCTACACAAGGAGTGGAATGTTGCTCAGGGAAGTCCAGCGAGGTGCCATGGATTCCTCAGAGCACAAGCTGAAAGGAACCTGGACTAGAGGATAAAGAAGTAGAGGAGAGAGAGCAGACAGGAGAGGAGGCACAGGCAGACAAGATTTGGTAGATATATAGGACAGAAACTGAAGATGAACCTGAATGTTAGTAATTCCCCACAAATAACTAGTAATAATAGGAAAGCTAGAATGAGAGATTTGTTAAAGGAATAGGAGGTGAAAATACTGAACTTAATAAAACAACTTAAACACTGGCAGAAAAAATAGACTAGATCATGGGGCAGTGTAGAAGTCAATGTAGTCCTAGTACCTGAGATGTTTGGGAATAACTTGAATTTATGAGCATTCATTGATTTCTGCCTTACTTCATTAGTTTTGCTTTATAAGTGCAAGCGTGTACCTGGCTTTACTCAGTACCATCTTCTGGTTTACAGGTTTAGCTTGGAACTAAGAAGACTTGGGTGGAGGATGAACAGGAATAGTGTGATAGCTAACCTCACAGCTTGCAAGAAGGGTTAGGCCAGCTGTACATCCCATTTACCAGTAGCTTGTTAATTCCCTGTTATGTACCAGGCACAGAGCTAAGTCCGTGGAACGTAAAGATGATAGCAACTGTGGGTTTTGGAATCCCAGCCTTGAAAGTACATTCCAGTGTCCCACCAAGAGTTATGAATGTCGTAATGGACAGCTATAGAAAAAGCATAGCTGCGATGAGTAACTCTGAGTGGATGGAATGCACAAGGAAGGAAGCTACTCATGGGTTTGCATTTGTGATGGGTTCTAAAGGCTTGTTCCAGAAATGAAGACAAACAAACAAGAGTAGTCTAGATAGAAGGAACAGTATTTGTAAAGGAAGACATTCATGAAACTTTAGCATTGTATTAGTAATTAGTACAGGGGTTAGGGAGATGGCTGGGAGATTAAAGGCACTTGCTTATACGCCTTCCAACCTGAGTTAAATTCCCCAGCCCCCCATATAAAGCCAAATGCAAAGTAGCACACAAACATGCCAGTGGAATATGGGAGACAGCCAGGAAAATCCAGAAGCTCACAGCAGCAAAAATGCCAAGTGAGACCTTGTCTCCAAAGAAGGTGAAAGGAGAAGGAAAACATCCCCAGGCTGTTCTTTGACTTCCACGTGCATGCTATAAAACACAAATATCCATACACACACATAAGCACCTACAAGTAACATTTTAACAAGTGGATGGTTACTACAGAAGTGCAGAACCCACAATCGCGTGCACCAGTTTGGAGTTCTGGTGTGTAGAAAGCTCGGGACACAAAGGAAGTCAAACTTGAGGCTGGAAAAGTAGACAGAAGATAGGTTTCCCAAATCTAAACTCTTTTATGGGACAATCTAGCAGGTGACAGACTTTTGTACAAGGAAAAATGGGCTAACATTTAGAGTTGCCATGAAACACAGAAAATATGCTGTAAAGGGAAGTGCTCTGGGGCTGGAAGTCAGATAACATAAACTTCTTTTTTTACTTTCTAACCATTAAATAATCATTGTTTACTAAATGCTGATGATTTTCCTAGAATATTTTAGGCATGGGGAATAGAGTAGTAAACAAGATAGGCAGAATGGGTTACAAATGATAGATTAATCAATAAAAGAGATTATTTAGCTAATGAAACACAGCATGAAGCCACTCAAATAGCAGGCAGGTTGAGAGACTTGGCCATCAATTGCAGGAGGTACTATCTCAGATGGAGACAGGCAGGCATCTCCAAGAGAGCTGGCCATATTCAAGCTGCCCAAGGGTCAAGGAGACAGGAAGGTGAAGGCTTGTGATTGAAGCTTCCCTGCTAAGAAGAGTGACAAGGTGAGGGTAGGAATGAGTTTGATGTGGTTGGAGAACTGAGCAGGGATGCCAGACAAAGAATGTATATGATCTGCCAAGGAATCTGGGTTTCTTTTTTTCAGTGCATTTCTTTTTTGTTTGTTTGTTTGTTTGTTTGTTTTGTTTTGTTTTGTTTTTCAAGGTAGGGTCTCACTCTGGCCCAGGCTGACCTGGGAATTAACTATGTAGTCTCTGGGTGGCCTTGAACTCATGGCAATCCTCCTACCTCTGCCTCCCGAGTGCTGGGATTAAAGGCGTGCGCCACCACGCCCAGCTTCAGTGCACTTCTAAAGGTGTTTATTTTATGGTAGTGATTTAGCTTTCTAGAAGTTCATTTGAGATGCTATGCAGAGAATGGGTTTGTGAGGACCTGTTTGGTTTTAGAGTCAGACAAATGAAAAGGCCCTGCAATGCAAAAGTGGCTCATGCTAGTGCAGTGTTCATAGAGATTGAGACAATTGGGTCAATATTGGATATATTTTGGAGGGAAATATGACAGTTTTTTGAAACAGGGTCTCCAGTTGGCTGTGAGCTTACCAATTAGGCCAGCCCCAGAGATCTGCTGTCTCCATCTCCCCAGTGGTGGGATTACTGCTGTGTGCCACCATGGTCAGCTGACATCTGATGATCAGATTTGGGTCCTCAGGCTTATAGGGCAAACACTTTACCAGCTGAGCTTTTTCTGCAGCCTCCTCTTTTAAAAAATGATTTGAGCTGGTTATGGTGGTGCACATCTTTAATCCCAGCACTCGGGAGGCAGAGGTAAGAGGATCACTGTGAGTTTGAAGCAACCTTGAGACTACCTAGTGAATTCCAGGTCAGCCTGAGCTAGAGTGAAACCCTACCTCGAAAAAAAAAAAAAAAAAAAAAAAAAAAAAAGATTTGAAGAAATCAATTTATATTGAAAGATAGTCATAAAAATAGATCTAACATATAAACAACTTATTTAATAATACATAATGAAAAGAACAAACTTAAGATGGCATATTGTTGTCATAAATGTAAAGGAAAACTCACTCCAGACAGAATTTGGTGCTTTTGTCTTTTTGTGGATGCTTTCAGATATATTCTACTGCCCTCTGCTGGTTGAACTCAGATTTCTTCCAAAATTGTCTCCCCAACTATTTTTCCTATTAAATCAAGATTTAGCCATTCAAGTCATGTCTTTTATAGTTGGTATGCCTGTGTTTGTCCAAGATTATATATATGTGCATTTAATTATATGCAACTGAAATATGTCCAACATACATGCCAAATAATTATTACTTTGGCTTTTAATGAACTCTAAAAATTCATTAATTCAATCTTCTAAATTCCTTAGTACTTAATGAAGAAAAAATATTATTCTAAAATGTTTAAATATTTTCTTAAATATATTCTTATTAGTCAGGAATTAAAATAGATGAACTGATAATTTAGAGTGGTTTCTTTTAATAAGCTTAAATTTCCCTCCTTGTTATTCTTGAACTGGATAAAAGCAATTTAAATTCCTGCATACTTAAAAATATTTTGAATATAAGCTGTATGAAACAGAGCCATATCTTGGAAATATGTTTCTTGATTTGTTTGTATTACTTTCTGTTCAGCAAGTAATGTATACCATCCCTCAGATTTGCTCACTTATGAACATGAGCAGCATTTGTTATAAATTCAGTGATATCATTTTCCAAACCCAAATTTAAACCTGGTCTTGATGGAGGATTTCTGAAATATGGAAAGTGTTTTTCATCAGCAGTGTACTTACTTATATTACTGGAAAGAACAAAGTTAGGAGAAATGAGGAGTGCACTTCCAGGAGATGTGGCATTATAAAACTAAAGGAAAACTTGCAAATTACATAAATAAAGGACTGACTACAGTTTGCGTTGTGGTTGATTAATAAGAACTGACTATTCACATATAGTTTTCTTACTCTGCTGTCAAATGGCAAAGACAACCCCTTCAACTCTTGTGGATATTTTTCACTTTTAAAACCTCAAACAAGATACATTTAAGCTCTAATGACTTTAATTTAAAAAAAAAAAAAGGACTCCAGTAAAGAAACCAAGTTGATCATTTAGTATTTATTTCTTTCTAGGAATATGAAAACATTGAAGATGGAGGCTGGGAAAGGTAGTTTAGGAACACAAAAGACATTTCTAAAAGGGAAATGTTCTATCACATCAAAAGACCATCAAGCTTGATGCCGTTCAGCCATTGTTCAAAGGGATTTTGTTTACTATTGATATTTGCACACTGCCATAAGTATCTGTGAGTCCACGTGCAGCACCTCCAGGTGAGATCATTCTGTACATCACCATGAGGCCATATCATGATGTAGGCAGCATTTGCTCTTCTTAACCTATTGTTGCTTCAGATGAGAAATCAGATCCATTTGCTTCATCTTTTTCAGTAAGGCAAATACACACAGAAAAGGATTCGTCCTCAGAGGTCCCTTCTCCTAACCTGCAGCCTTGCCAATGCCAGCCTTTTCAGACTCCACTCTTTTAATCTGACCTTGCTGGCTTAGCGTCTCTGCCAGTGTGTTTCAGCATGTTCCAACCCTCCTGGCTTGTTTTTCCAGCTTAACTTTCTGCCTGCAGAAAGACCCTTCCCTTTCCTACATTCCCCTATAATTTCCCATCTTACTCTTTTTGAGTATAAGGTCTATATCCTCAGGGTTTAACACAGACAGCTTAGTACATAGTTAATGAAAGGTTATAAGGTCCTTCTTCAGTTAATAGAAAATGGGATGATGGCCCAAAAGTTTCACAGGATTCAAGAAGACAAGTTTACTACTACCATTTGACTGTATTTTAACATAGCTATGGTAGGTATGATCCCCCATATATTCTCTTAATTACATATAGCTTGTATTTTTATGTAGTTGTTTTTACCTCTTCAAAGTATTTTTACATCCTTTGTTCTATTGGATTTTAATCTCCCTTGCCTATGAAAAAAAGCAAGGAATTTATCTCATCTCACAGTTGAGCAAATTGAGGTGAATGAGTTTGTCTCTGTAGCTGTGGCAACATGATTCTTTGTGAACTAGAATATAAATAAATACCATATACATGTGTGTATATATATGTGTGTGTGTATTATATATATGCACACTATATATTATATATGTACATATATACACAATATAGTATATGTATGTTGTTATGTATATGTATATATAATTTTTTTCAAAACATAGTTTCTCTCCTTTTTTTGTGGTTTTTCAAGGTAGGTCTCACTCTAGCCCAGACTGACCTGGAATTCACTCTTTAGTCTCAAGATGGCCTCAAACTCACAGCAATCCACCTACTTCTGCCTCTTGAGTGCTGGGATTAAAGGTGCATGCCACCACACCTGGCCAAAAATATTTCTTTATGAAGATGCAGCAGCAGTCTTGGGAGACGTTTCTTTTTGCCTTAAGTGTCTGTATGGACCCTGACAGTGTACATCTTTTTCAGACGTGTAAAGGCTGTGACTCTAAAGGTTGTTTGCTAGTCATTAATGAGAGAAATCCTTCTTGTGCTTAATTCACTTTGATAGATGCCTTTTGGAAAGATCAGTCAAACCTGGCACTATGTTCCCTGTCTCACTGAGTAGAGAGGAGGAAGATGAAAGGGCATAATTAATTATAAGACCAACTTAAGATTCCCATGCTTAAAGAGCTAGCTAACCTCAGGGAATTACCTCAAGCCTGAGGCTGGCATGGGTTACTAACCCTAATTGCTACAACTTCTTGCTTTTATGGAGTTCTGCAGGATATCTAGAAGACTGAGGGGCATTTTGGGTGCTCGAGATTAGGAATCAGGATGTGGCCTTTTGGTATGCCTACTTAGAAAAGTATTTCATATATGACCTCTCCAACAGAACTATCCCACATAATTTGTCCCCAAAGAGACTTATTAGGGAGTATGAACTGGAAGCTCATTGCCATCACTACACAAGCCAGTGTGGTCTCAGGTCTCCAAATTGCCATGACCATGTGGAAATACATGAGGAGCACAGAGTCAAATGCACAAAACAGCTTCCTTGCTGATCATATTCAAAACAGCAAGTCAGGGTTAGTCGCAGGCTAAACTAGTAGTTAGCTAAAGTTTCTCTCTAACAACCTCCTGCCTTTTTTTTTTTTTTTTTATCACTACTTCCCCTATTTTCATGGTAATAGCTTTCCCATTCCCTCCTGCTCCCTGATTGTACAGAGCCCCTGCCTGTTTTGCCAGTACTGAGGCTCTGAACCACTCAACTGCCCTCAGCCATGAACCACCTCCTCTCATTTAGAAATACCATCGCAAGATATTTGAGTCTAAGGTCCATAAAGGAGCTAAAATCTGAGATTGGAGTCTCCCTTCCTTTCCCTTTTCTGCTGTCACACTAATTTATCTTTTTGTCCCTAGTAACAAATATAGTTCTGGGCACAGCAAATGTAGGAAATGTTTATTAAATTGAAATGATTTCCAGGAAATCTAGTGTCTTTGGGTTTTGCTTTGGACTGGCTTAAGCTGAAAGAAACAACAGAGCCCATGAAGAAAAGCTTACCCAGGACTTGGGCTAGTGTCTCTGAGATACTGAAAGCAAGAGAACTTGGAAGTCCTTTGACTCTATCTGCAAAGAATACACCCCCAGTATGGATCCTGCATAGTCCATATGATTTCATGGCTACCCTATTACTAATGACTCAAGAAAATGGATCCCATACACTGTTTCCTTTTCTACTATTTAGCACATTCTGTTATGCAATGGATATTTGTTAAATACCTGATGTGTGGACAGTTCACGGCTTAGAATCAGTTCTGGGGGGGGGGGGAGGAGGTTCAAGGTAGGTCTCACTCTAACCCAGGCTGACCTGGCATACTACTCTGTAGTCCCAGGCTGACTACTTAAAATTTTTTTTTTTTTTTAGAGAGAGAGAGAGAGAGAGAGAGAGAGAGAGAGAGAATTGGCACAGCAGGGCTTCAACCACTGCAATTGAACTCCAGATGTTTGTGCCACCTAGTGGGCATGTGTGACCTTGTGCTTGCATCACCTCTGTGTGTCTGGTTAACATGGGATCTGGAGAGTCGAAGATATGTCCTTAGGCTTCACAGGCAAGCACCTCAACAACTAAGCCTTCTCTCCAGCCCAAGATTAGTGTTCTTTACAAAACACTTTTTGTGGTGCTAGAGTGCTGTCATTTTAAACTTGCATTTTAATCACATAGATTCAGCTATATATGTATAGGAGGGAGAGAGAGAAAAAAACATACAAAACAAAGCAATGAGGTATATTCTCCAGGCACTTCTACCTGCTCTTCTGTTCCCCAAACTTACACCTCTAGGAAGATGTAAGGTCAAAACCTGTCTCCTGTGGTCTGAGTGGAACATGAGTGTCTGAGAGCAGCTCACTCAGTTACATGCACTTTTGATACTCAAATAAATGGCAGGCATTTTCTCATCCTCCTTGGGTCATAACTGTAGGTTGCTTCAACATCAGGCACCAAACAAGCCAGTGAACTCATCAGATGCTGGAAGAAGAATGTGTTTTCATGGCTCTCGGGCATTATATTTACCTTCGATGTGGTGTCATGCTGAGTGTGTTTTACTAAAACCAATTTTTAGACCTAATGTTCCATGAGGAATGGTATGCCACAACATTCTTGTTATTTAAACAAGAGAGGGGACCTTACTTTCTGTAATCTGTATGTTATTTTGTTCAAGTCACAAGTTCAAGTGTCATTCTGATTGTGTGTGTTTTACTAAAACCAATTTTTAGACCTAATGTTCCATGAAGAATGGTATGCCACAACTGTCTTGTTATTTAAACAGTAGAAAGGACCTTACTTTCTGCAATCTGTATGTTTTGTTGTTCAAGTCACTTGGCTTTGGCGACCCATATGGGGTTGAGAGTTATGCTGAAGCCTGTATGCATAAGACTCACTGTCTCCCTGTACAGGAATGGTGATGGTTTTGCATGTCACATGCACATTAACGTTGGTTCTCCATCCTTTTCTCTAGAGTGCCTACCGCATGTTTACAAACAACACGTGTTTAAAGCACATGATCACCAAAGTCCGGCGGGACACCCACCACTTTGAGCGCTACCAGCATAACCGGGACCTTGTAGGATTCCTCAACATGTTCGCCAACAAACAACTGGAGCTGCCGAGAGGCTGGGAGATGAAACACGATCATCAGGGCAAGGTAATGCGAGGGAGCTACCCTCGTGAGCTGCTGAGTGACTTGCGCTGCCTGTGGGTTGATCTACCTTTCCCAGAAGGGCGGATGGCCTTCTAACTAGGGCCACCATTCCATCTCTCTTTCCTTCTACAAGGCAGTATCTACTGTGAGCCATGAAGCTCTTGATACTTATATGGTCCTTAGGACAGCATGGTGAGGCAGAACCATCAGTATTGTCCCTTGCAGGTAAGGAGCCCCAGAGGAAGAATGGCTCAGCAACTTGCCCAATGTCACTAACATTGGCAATAGCTAAGCTGGGCTGTAACCCAGACCATCTGATTCCAGGGTTCTGATCTGAACTATGATGTCACGCTTTCTGAGTTTCATATAACCAGCTGTTCCTCATCTATCTGAAGTATTGAAATCCAACACTTAAAAGGTAGTAAAGATTAAAATGCTATGATATTTATAGTATTGAACAATTGGGGCTATTTGTGCAAAACAAGTGTTTTAATTAATTTATTTATTTGTAAGAGAGAGAGAGTGAGTGAGTGTACAGGTGCATCAGGGCTTCCTGCCACTGCAGACAGAGTCCAGATGCATGTGCCACTTAGTGCCTCTGGCTTTGTGTGGGTACTGGGGAATTGAACTTTGGTCCTTAGGATTTTCAGGCAAGCACTCTAACTGCTGAGCAATCACCCCAGCCTGCAAAACAAATTTTTATGTAGCTTCTTACAAATCAGATAAGCCAAGTTCCTCATAGGTCTGTTATTCTCAGAGAAAGAGACAGAAAAACCAATACAGTGAGCTTAGTGATCAACATTGTATTGTAAAACAAAGCTGGGGACAAGGTCTATAGGGAGATCAGAATGGAGAATGTTATTTTATATAGGGTGGTTGTAGAAGCCTTTACAGATAGATGAGCTGAACAGGTACTGAATGATGTGAGGTTGGAAGTATGTAGAGAAAGAACATTCGAGGCAAATGGAATGTGTAAAGGGTTCAGTACATGCCACTTTCCCAAACTATATACGCTCCAGCAGTAGTACTTCAGGAGCTTTCTACCCAGAATTCAGTTTCCAGCCATCTTATCTGAGAAGCTACTGCAGTCAAAATAGTTGTTTAGGACTGGACAGATGCCTTAGTGGTTAAGGCACTTGCCTATGAATCCTAAGGACTAGGGTTCTATTCCCCAATACCCACACAAGCCAGATGCACAAGGTGGTGCATGCATCTGGCTGGAGGCCCTGGCATACCCATTCTATCTGCCTCTTCCCCCCCCCCACACACACATAATGTGTCCCTTTGAAAGAGGGAGGACAGGGAGGAGGACAATGGAACCAATACTATGAATGTAAAATCAGAATAATATAAATAAAAAAAAACAAATAAAGATATGCAAAGTGTGACTAGCTAAACCTAAAGCTGTCTGCTATACCCAGTATCTATTAAACCATTAATAAAAGCAAATTACATTCTTTACAATGATACTTGGGCTTCTAGCATTAGGCCTATATGTGTTTAGGTACACTCCTTGTGTTTCTAATACAGTGGCCTCTGTTAGAATACTTGAAATCTAATTAAAACCTGTATGTATGACTCAGGTTTTAAAATTATTTATTTATTTAGTTGAAAGAGACAAAGACAGAGATAAAGTATGGGTGAAACCAGAGCCTCCTGCCACTGCAAATGAACTCTAGATACACTGATGTTTGGATTTGCAATGTTGCCACTTTGTGCTTCTGACTTACAGGATGAAGGTTTGCTAGCAGCTATAGTGAAGATAGGATAGAGAGAGAGGGAGAGAGAAAGAGAGGGAAGCAGAACCCAGGCTGTTAGGCTTTACAAGCAATTGCCTTTAACTATTGTTTGACTTAGTTATGAAAGACATCACAATTTGACCTGGAACTCCACTTTCCTAAAATATAAAAGCATCTCTCATTTCCAAAACAATTCCTTACAGTGGAGTACAGTGTTTGGGTCACACTCTTAGAGCTTAATTCCTGGGCCACTTGCTTGTTAATACATACATTATTTAACACTTATAAGATTCAGTAAAATGCAGGTAATAAAACCTACCTCATAAATTACCATGAGAGAGGAATGAAAGAATGTATGGAGAAGTACCTTGTACAGTGCCTGGCACATGCTGTGAGCTTAAGAGACACAGTCCTTGTCATTACCAATCCTTATCATTACCATCCTCTTGCCTAGCAAGACTTGATCTGCTATTCTTACTCCTCAATAGTTAAACTTTTTTAGTAATAGCTAATTTTAAGTGAATGTTTTACCTCCCTCCCCAATTTCTGTGGCTCAAACATAGTTTTCACCTTTATAATTTCCAGACAAAGCGTATCAGTTCTATAATGTTAGGAAATCTCATCCACTCAATTTAAAATTGTTGGTCTGAAGTAATTACAATAAAAGAAAAAAACAGGTACAAAAAATGAGATGGAATGTGGGTCATGCATTGTGAGGTTAGTCAAGAGTTCTGGGGGGTAGGCCCCAGTCTCTGTGCATAATGCCCCAACTTGTGACTCTAACAATCTTTCCGCCACCTCTGTGTCTCTGGATATCTGGCTTAGTTGGAGTTGTATGTTCTCTGTGTTTATCTCCTTCAGCCTTTTTCTGGTGTCGTGATCGCCATGAACGCTGTATTCTTGCCCTTTCCCTGCGTTCTATGGTTTCAGCTGGGGCCCTGGTGAGGTGTGGTTAGCTGATCCTCCCTTCAGGTTCGTTGTCCATCTGAAAAAAGATAAGCAAATTCTCTAACAGAGAGAGAAGTTAGTACTAGATAGAAGGGATGACCATCTATGTTTTGGAGGGAATTTTATATGCATTGGCTCTCTTCTAGCCCACATTTGGTGGTATCTTGATCTTGGAGACTGAGCTCATTTTTTGTACCTGGTTTTGACTTATTTCCCAGTTCCAGCAATGAGTTCCATTCCACTGAGTGGTTCTATTAGCCAAATCAAGAGCAGTTGGTTACCCACCATGGCTATTTGCCACTACTGCACTTGTATGAGCATTACGTCAAGTTGTTTCCTGCTGGGTATCTTAGACTGCAAGTTATTTGGACCAATGTCGGACATTTTTCCCCAGTTGCTCATGTAGCACCCTCTGGTACTAGACTAGCTAACTTTCTGGGGACTGACCTTCTTTCAGATTCTGGCCAGGTCTCTCTGTGTTTGGTCTCACCCATGTATGTTGTCTTCGACAGTAGGGTCTTACCATTAACCTTTGGTGGGTCACCAAGAACTCTGACAGAAGTCTGTCTTTTTTTGGGAAACCTTGTAGGTGTCTCAGATCAACAGCTCATTGTGGAAGATAACCCTGTGCTGGCACTGGGAGTTATAAGTCTGCACCTAAGAAAGTGAGGGAGGAAAAAGAAGATAATATAAAAGAGAAAGTGAGTATAGAGAGGAGAGAGAGAGAGAGAAGAGAAAGAGAAGCAGGACAAGATTAAAGTTGCCCTTCATGATGCTTTCTCCAGGTTCCTGTGGTTCAGGTGTTCCCTCTGCAGGCCTGCTGAAGGATCAATGTTTTAGCCTGTTGTTCAGTGTAAAGGGTTTTATAGTATCTTTTCCTTTTGGGTCCCAATTTGTATCCCCCCCTTGTCCTCCCTCCCACTCTTTTGTTCCTTCCCACCCTTACCCTCCCTCCATCCCACCCTAATGGAGAGAGACTGAAGGAATTCCCATTGAGGTCAGGAACAAGGCAGGGGTGTCCACTCTCACCTCTGCTCTTCAACATAGTGCTAGAATTATTAGCTCAAGCAATAAGACAGGAGAAAAATCAAAGGGATACAAATTGGAAAGGAAGAAGTTAAGTTAGCCCTATTTGCAGATGACATGATTCTATATATAAGTGACCCGAGAACTTCCATCTCAAAACTCTTAAAGGTGATTAGCGCCTTTAGCAAAGTAGCAGGATACAAAATCAATGCACAGAAATCAGTAGCCTTTCTGTATACAAAGGACAAAGAGACAGAAAAAGAAAGAACTAACATTGTCCCATTTTCAATTGCAACAAAGAAAATAAAATACCTTGGAATAACATTGACTAAGGAAGTGAAAGACCTATACAATGAAAACATAAAAACTCTCAAAAAAGAAATTGAGGAGGTCCTACAAAAATGGAAAGACCTCCCATGCTCCTGGATTGGTAAAATTAACATTGTGAAAATGGCAATTGTACCAAAAGCACTTTATAGATTCAATGCAATGCCGATAAAAATCCCAACTTCCTTCTTCAATGAGATAGAAAAAACTATCTCAAAATTCATATGGAAAGGCAGAAGGCCTCAGCAAAAGAAACACCTCTAGAGGCATCACTATACCTGATCTAAAGCTATACTACAAAGACATTGTAATAAAAACAACATGGTACTGGCATAAAAACAGGAATATAGACCAGTGGAACAGAATTGAAGACCCAGACTTTGGGTCAAGTAACTACAGCTACTTGATATTTGACAAAGGCCCTACCAACACAGAATGGAAAAAGGACAGCATCTTCAACAAATGGTGCTGGACAAACTGGACAACCATATGTACGAAAATGAAACTCAACCCACACATCTCTCCATGCATAAAAATTAAGTCCAAATGGATAAAAGACCTTAATATAAAACCAGAAACTCTGCTACTACTGGAAGAAAAAATAGGAGGAATCTTCCACAACATAGGAGTGGGAAAAGATTTCCTGAACAAAACCCCAACAGCTCAGGAAATTAAACAATCACTCAACCATTGGGATCTCATGAAGCTGAATTTTTTTTTTTTTTTTTTTTGGTTTTGCAAGGTAGGGTCTCACTCTGGTCCAGGCTGACCTGGAATTAACTAGGTAGTCTCAGGGTGGCCTCGAACTCTCAGCAATCCTCCTACCTCTGCCTCCCAAGTGCTGGGATTAAAGGCGTGCGCCACCATGCCCGGCTGAAAAGCTTTTACACTGACAAATATACTATAACCAAAGCCAGCAGATTACCCACAGAATGGGAGAAAATTTTCACCAGCTATACAACTGACAGAGGCCTAATTTCTAGAATCTACAAAGAACTCCAAAACCTAAACAATAAATCACCAAACAATCCACTCAAAAAGTGGGGCAGAGAACTGCACAGGGAGTTCTCAGAGGAAGAAATATAAATAGCAAACACACATTTAAGAAAATGTTCAACATCCCTAATCATCAGGGAAATGCAAATTAAAACAACTATGAGATTCCAACTTACCCCAGTAAGGATGGCTAACATTTAAAAAAAAACAACAATGAAAACAAATGCTGGCGAGGCTGTGGAGAAATAGGAACAAGTTTTCACTGCTGGTGGGAATGTAAAATGGTTCAACCACTATGGACAGCTATATGGAGACTCCTGAAAAGGATGACCATAGACCTACCAATGGATCCAGTTATTCCCTTATTGGGCATTTACCCTAAAGGCTCCAAGCCTCAGATCAGAGACATTTGCTCAACCATGTTTATAGCTGCTCAATTCATAATAGCAAAGAGCTGGAATCAACCCAGGTGTCCATCACTAGATGAATGGATAACAAAGATGTGGTATATCTATACTATGGAATTCTACATAGCAGTAAGGAAAGATGAAATAAGGAAATTTGAAAAAGAAAATGGTCAAACATGGAACAGGTCATCCTCAGTGAGCTCACCCAAGCACAAAAAGATAATCGTCGTATGGTCTATCGCTCCTAACCTGAATCCACGTGACATGCAGCCAAACCTAATAAACACTTTGCATATCTTTAGATTGAAATCTCAAACCCACCACCACACCTTAAGATCCACCCAGACACTGCCTCCAGCCAGGTGTCTGCAGATGTAAACTACAAACTAATAAAACACTGAGTATATTGGGAGCCATATTATATTGATGGCTTAATAGATACTGGGTTATATGCTAGAATATTAGTGCCTGTAATATTCACAATTCTGCAAAGTAGATTTTCTTTACTATTGATGAAGCCAAGGCTCAGAGAGGTTAAGCTAATTGTATATAAGCAAACTCATATACAACTGCAAATCTTTCTATATTCAAAGCTTTCCTGTAAAGGCTGATCTATACCTTAATAGACCATAACCATCTAATGTTGCAGGCCTCATTTTAATATAATTTATTTATTTGACAGAGAGAGGGGGGAGAGAGAATGGGCATGCCAGGGCCTCCAGCCACTAAGAACAAACTTCAGACGCATGTGCCCCCTTGTGCATCTGGCTTACATGGGTTCTGGAGAGTCGAATCGGGATCCTTTGACTTTGCAGGCAAATGCCTTAACCGCTAAGCCATCTCTGTAGCCCCTGGAAGCCTCATTTTAATTCCCTGGGTCTGATTTTCCTTATCTGTGCAAATGAATATGTTGGTCATCTTTTCATATGCTTATTGAATATTTGTACCTTTGGGGGGGGAACATGTGTTTTATTATCTTGCTGATATTAATTGGATTACTTACGTTTATGTTATTGAGTTGCTACAGTTCTTTATGTGTTCTGGATACTTGTCTCTTCTCAGATACATGGTTTGCAAATACTGTCTCATGTTTTCTGAGTTGTTCCACTATTTTGATTGAGTTTATGGCACAAAAGTTTTTCATTTTGATAAAGTGTGCTTTATGTGTATTTTACTTTGTGACTTATGTTTTTGGTGGTGTGACTGAAAGGACATTATATAACTCAGGTGTAAATATTCACTCTTATATTTTCTTTAAGAGTTTTATAATTTTTGCTCTTTGATCATTTATCTCAATGATTTATTTTGGGTTAATGTTTTAGGTATGAAGTAGAGGTACAACTTCATTTTTTTTTTTTTTGCATGTGGATAGCCAATGATCACAATATCATGTGTTGCAAAGCCTATCTTTTCCCATTGCATATCATTAGTCCTTAGGGAAATGCAAATTAAAATCACAATGAAACAATCCTGTACACTCACTAGAGTCACAGTACTTCTGCGATATAGTTCAGTGGTAGAGGACTGTGATAGCATGCACCAGACACTGGGTTTGAACTCTAGAACAATGGGAAGAAAAAAAAATGTAACACAAATAGTGCTGGTGGAAAGGTAAAATGGTTTAGCCATTGCAGAAATAGTTTATTTTTATTTTTATTTTTATTTATTTATTTATTAGAGACAGAGGGAAAGATAGAGGGAGAGTGAGAATGGGCACGCCAGGGCCTCTAGCTATTGCAAACAAACTCCAGACACGTGTGCCCCCTTGTGCATCTGGCTTATGTGGTACCTGCAGAATCAAACCGGGGTCCTTAGGCTTTGCAGGCATGTGCCTTAACTGCTAAGGCATCACTCTAGTCCGGCAGAAATAGTTTAAGAATTCCTCCAAAGGTTAACAAATGGTTGCCATTGATCTAACAAGTCTACTCCCAAGAGAACTGAAACACTTAAAAACTTGTTTATGAACGTTCATAACAACATCACTCATAACAGCCCAAAGTTGGAAATTAGCTCAAATGTGTGTCAATGGATAAATAAAAGGTGGTAGGTTGTTATAATGGACTGTTACTTGCTAGTACAAAGGAATGAAATACTGAAATAGGCTACAACACAGATGAACTTTGACAAAGTTTATTAAGTGAAGGAAACTAGTCAGAACATTACATATTGTATCATTCCATTATGTATATGAACTATTCAGAATTGGGCTGGAGAGATGGCTCAACAGTTCAAGTGCTTGCTTGCAAAACCTGACAGCCTGGGTTCAGTTCCCCAGTACTGACATAAAGCCAGATGCACAAAGTGGCATATGCATATGAAATTTAAATGTAGTGGTAGGACGCCTACTGTCCTAGTATGCCTGATCTTTCTTCTTTTTTTCCCTTCCTTCCTTCCTCCCTCCCTCCCTTCCCCTCCCTCCTTTTCTTCCTTTCTTCCTCCCCTCCTTTCTTCCTCTTCTTATAAATAAATGAAAACATATTTTTAAAAAAAGAAAAGAATTATCCAGAATAGGCACTATATAGACACAGAAAGTAGATTAGTGGTTGCCTAGGTGGCGAGGGGTGGGGAGTGAATGCTAATGGGGGATGAAGTTTCCCTTTAAACAAACAGTTCTGAAATTAGATAGTCAAAGTGATTACACAGCCTTACGTCTGCATGAGAAAAGTGAAAGAGCCCCAATAAGTGAGTAAATTGTATGGAATACAAATTAAATGTCACCAAAACTATTTAACAAATAAGTAGATTGAATTTAGAACGCCAAGATTCCCTTTCCAGCTTCGAGATAATATAGAATTCTGTTTCCTGTGTCTACAGTTAGATGATATGATTCCGAACATATTTACTATCAATTAATGAAATTTTCATGATCTCTTTTGGCTACTATAACATAACAGCAAGAAGTGCATGGTTTATAAACAGAAGTTTGTTCTCACATTTCTAGCGTCTGAGATGTTAAGAAACAAGGTATCTGCAGGTCTGTTAAAGGTGTGGGAGGACCTGCCTCCTGCAAATGACTCATACATGCTGTTAGTAACAAGGCAGCTCTCTGGAATACCTCTAAAAGAGTGCTGACCCCTTCCTGGGGATTCCTATCCCATTCTCTAATCACCTCCTGAAGACACTACTTCTTGCTGCCATCACCTGGAAGGTTTGGATGATAGTGCACACAGACTGTAGCAGCAATGCCTTGCTTTCTGCTTTTAATGTCTTTTAGAGGGGTCTCATGTTCAAAATCCCACAATGGTATTCCTTTAAGCAGTAATTTGCTTTGTTACTCTATTTCCTTAATTATTTTCATTTTGTAACTTTGGGAGAAAATTAAGCCATTAAGCCAAGTTTAGTTTATTTAGAATTTGAAAGTATTTATTTAGAATTTATTATTTATTTATTTAGAATTTGACCACATCTGTATCTATTGAATTTAAAACCCAAGTTCTCCCCCTGAGACACATACATAGGCCACACATTTCTCTTTCTCTTTCTCTCTCATTCTTTTTCTCTCTATTTCTCCCGTTCTCCTTCCTTCTGTTAGCAATTGCTCTATGATGGAGATATATCCCCTCACTTTTTATGTACTTATTTACTTTTCTCTTTTTTATGAGAGCAAGAATGAGAGAGAGAGAGAGAATTGGCATGCCAGGGCCTCCGGTCACTATGCATGTATGACCTTGTGCACTTGTGTCACTTTGTGCATCTGGCTTACGTGGGATCTGGAGAGTCAAACATGGGTCCTTAGGCTTTGCAGGCAAGTGCCTTAACCATTAAGTCATCTCTCCAGCCCTTTATTTTTATTATTTTTTGTTTTTTGAGATAGTGTCTTGGTAAATTTCACAGGCTGACCTTGAACTCACTCTATAGCACAGGATTGAACTTGTGATCCTCTGGCCTTAGCCTACAAGTGCTGACAATTTAGGTATATGCCACCATGCCCAGTGTACACATCTCATGTGGAAATTAAGCATACAACAATGGAAGAAAGCCAGTATAAAAATTTTCTG
This sequence comes from Orientallactaga sibirica, assembly GCA_036365145.1. NCBI lineage: Eukaryota > Metazoa > Chordata > Mammalia > Rodentia > Dipodidae > Orientallactaga > Orientallactaga sibirica. The sequence continues at coordinate 22,738,074 of JAEOAD010000004.1, forward strand.
CTTGCTTTATATTGTAATAACTTTCAAGCTTTTGCACATTATCAGGAATGTGAAAATCACAGGTAATTTTAGATCTGAGTAACTATTTGATAAAAGTGCTTTATTATTTATGTAAGAAACATGCATCAGTAGTATTAAGATGTGACTTACTTAAAATGCCTTTGGTTCTTGGCTGAGTTTAATCATTAGTGATTGCTCATGGGGATAGCATATCTAGAAAAAAATGTGCTTTAATAAGGAAAAACGTAATGGTAAAATCCTTAGAATATTTTTCTCTGTGTGTGTTTTGGTTGTACCATGATTGATTTGACGGGTTAGAGAAAATCATGCTGAAGTGGGTCAGGATTCTTGGATCCATCCCTGGTAGAACACCTCCACAAGCCTGTTTTTATTTAATGCAGAGGAACACAGCTTCTCATATACCCTTGATGGAAGACCCATCTTCTCCTGTTTGGGAAAGGTCTTCCTCTTTGATGGAGCCCATAGCTTCGGGAGGGACGCACATGGAGCAGTGAGGGAGGAAAGGGGACACCCTCCTAGCCAGCCAGATCACCCCAAACAACCCTGGTGATCAGTGGGGTGACAGATGTTGCAGTCACATCGCCCTCACATCCCAAACATCCAACTTTGATGACCACAGAAAGTTGCCATTATGATTTTGATGACAGAATTTAGAACAGAACAAATCTGTTTACAGTGGAAGTCACCACAGGCTGAGCCTTTCTGAGGATTCTTGTTTTGATGAGACACAAATGGCCTGCGCTGCTGCTGCAGCTCTCGCTGGATGGGCCCTGGTTTCCACCCATGTGAGACTGATGGTCATTGTCTGGGTCAAGTGGGACTTAGCTCAGTTAATATTTGGAGGTCTCAAGTGAACTTCAAAAATTCTTTAAGAAGTTAACCACTCCATTTTTAAAGTATGGGCTTTTTTATCAATTTGACTATATTTATTATTTTCATGAGCATCTCTCTAATTGCTTTGAAATAATAAAAACCTCTTTGTGGAGGGACTTGGTCTAATTAACTTGGGTTATGTAGATGGAAATGGAATTAAACTCTAAATTTATAGATAGCTCATTGTTTTTGAGGACTCCTTTCATACTTTTAAGGGATAAAAAGAGGCTGGAAGCCCTGGAGTGCCCATTCTCTCTCTCTATCTCTCTCTGTCGCAAATAAATTTTTGAAAATCTTAAAAATGAGAGGTAGGTTGAATATGATCAATTACATTATGTGCAGATATAAAACATCATACTGAAATAAACTGTTTTATGGGGGTTGTATACAGTTTTTTTAAAAGATTTTTTATTTATTTATTTATTTATTAGAGGGGGGGAGAGTGAGAATGGGCACGCCAGGGCCTCTAGCCACTGCAAACAAACTCCAGATGCATGAGCCACCATGGGCATCTGGCTAACGTGGGACCTGGCAAGCGCCTTGACCACTAAGCCATGTCTCCAGCCCTGTATACAGTTTTGAATGAGAGAATAGAACAGGTTTTATTTATGTGGATATACTCCTGAGTAAAATTCTGGACTCCTAGAATATTGTAGGAACTGCTCAATGAAAAACGGCCTTTCCTTTTCTTCTTTCTTTTTAACCATTATCCTCATCACTTGCAATTGAAGTGTGTGTGTGTGTGTGTGTGTAATTTTCAGTTTTGTAGAAATGCCCTTCTTCACGTAAAATGTTCTGATTTGGAGAACTTCATTTTCTGTCCTGCACAACAATGTGTTGGTAAATGAGAGAAAAAGAAGCTATGGCCTCTGCCTTTTTGTAACACAATTTTAAGTACTTTTTGTTTTATTTTGTTTATGTAGCTTTTTAAATATGTATTCCTGGCTTGGCAAAAATATTAAATTGAAACAGTTTCAAACTTCTTTAACTTAGATTTGTTGAGCCTGAGTTTGGTATTTCTTTGTAAATAGTGATGGCTTTTTCATTGCTTAAAATAATAAAAAGGTTTTTAAAAAAAAAAAAAAAAGAAAGAAAGAGGGAGAGAAGAATGTGTAAAGAAAGAAGCCTATTTTGTTTGGCCTCCCTGACATACCAGTTGGCTCCAGAAGGCCCATATTTCTTGGTTCTGACTGTGCCCTGAAGCTGTGAAAGGGTAGATGTTTTAGAAATGAGATTTGAGGTTGGGTATTTGCATTCCTTTCAGTTTTTGAGTTGTTAGTCCTTGTTGGCCCAGCACTGTCATGCTTGAGTGAATTTCCTTAATGAGACTTAACAGTAGGGAATAGTGTTCAAAATATATTTTCCTGGTAGCTAATATGAAAAAGGACTTATTTTTTAAAGATAATTGCTTTTTTAATGAAGTGTGCCTTACTAATATGCTGTATCCAGATAATTGTGTGCTAGATAATTTCATAAATAATTACAGACTCTTCAAAAATTGTGACATAAAGGTGACCCAAATTAAAAAAAAAAAAAACTATTAGGTCAACTTCATTGCTAGCTAGAACTAGTTAGCATTCCCTGTAGAAAGTGATCCACTCTCATGACATAATTTCTGTGTGTGTGTGTCACCAATAGAAATGGCAAGCTAGACATTGCACAGAATTTTCATGCCTCAAATTTATATGCTCATTTCGGTGGTGCTGGAGAGCGAACCCAGGTCAGCTTTACTTTCAACAGAGAATGTTTTTCTCATCTTAACGGTGACCCTTTTACATGGAAAAACAAAGCACTAAGGAAACCTGTCCGTGGTCATTCCGAGGTCGGCGAGCAGAGGTGGAGTGCACAGAGTTACACTCCTGATGGTGTTTTTCCATTAATGCCTGAGCTCTGTGGCATTGGTGGAGTTTGTGAAGACCTGAGCCTGCCCACCCCAAGTACTTGAGACTACAAAGGCATGTGTGAGAAGCACACACTTTCCATCTGACTCCGAAATAGCACACATTTGGGGATACACATTACACCTACCTCCATCCATGGCCATGCCTCTACCGTATCAGTGATGAGCACTGTGCAGGGTGTGTCATCTGTTGTGGAGTCCATGTCAGCCTTTTCAGTGTTGAAGTGGTGGAGAGGCTAAATGTTGGGGGTGACTGCAAGTGCCAGCATAATTCAAGAAACTCTTACATGGTTTTCTAAAGCCAAGTGTGGGTGAGGTGTGCGGGGAGCAGGAGGAACATGATGAGGATAGGCAGAAAATGGCATATAAGAAAAAGGAAGAAATACTGAAAGCAGAAAGGGGAAGAAGTGTTGCTCCTTACATTTTGGAGATAGACAAAAGGTGGGTTCATATCACTGCTTTGTTATGTTCCCAACTGTAGGCCTCACTGAGCTCTGAAACTGCAACCCAACTATATTAATAGTGAGTAATAATCAGATGTCATCATTTATCAAATAACAAAAACCACTAGTTCCAGTGATGGATCCAGCTTGAGTTTCAGACCAGCCGCTGTGATACAGATCTTGTAGTGTTGTCCCCGAGGATTCGTTTGTCTACACTGCAATAGAAAGATGTAAGAGTTGAACTGGGAGACCACATTTGCTCACATCTGTTCAGACATGGGCAGTCTAGGGTTTATCAGGTGACTCTGTGGTTGCAAGAGCCCCCTGGCTCCTTCCATCATTTGCTAACCTGTTTACATGTGTCAATGTGCCTGCTGGAAACCCCAGTATTTCCTTCTTGTTTTAGGGAGCAGGTTAGATAAGGGCAGAAGGGCCCCACATATTCTCTGGTAAGAAAGTTTCGCAGAACTTAATCTTGGACTCTCAGCCACAAAGAAGTCTGGGAAACATAATTTTTTTACCAGTTTCCTCCCCCTTCCCTCATGACTGTAGCAAGAAACATTGTTATCTTTAGGAAAACGACTTAGAATTGAAAACTAGTATTAGTGATCATAGCAGTAAGTCACATTTCAGGTGTCACAGGAATTGTGTTTAAAGATGCATATGGGCTGGAGAGATGGCTTAGCGGTTAAGGCACCTGCCTCCTAAGCCTAAGAATGCTGGTTCCAATCTCCAGGTCCCACATTTAGCCAGATGCAAAGTGATGCAAGGGTGCAATGCTGCACTTGACCACAAGGGGGCGCATGCATCTGGATTTCATTCGCACTGGCTGAGAGGCTGCTGGCATGCCCATCTCTATCTGTCTTCCTCTCCCCCTCTCTCTCTGTCTCTCTCTCCAAAAAAAAAAAAAAAAAAAAAATTATGCAGGGGTCTGGAGAGTTGCTGTAGCCTTGCTTGTGAAGCCTCAGAACTCATGTTTGAATCTCTACTTAGCCAGACACATAGTAATGCAAAGCACACAATGTCTCTCATGACCCACACACATCTGGAGTTCGTTCGCAGTGGCTGAAGGCCCTGGCACACCCATTCTCTCTGTCTCTTTCTCTATCTTTCTGTCTCAAAAATAAATAATGTTTTAAAAAAGAAAAAAAATAGCCGGTAGCACACGCCTTTAATCCTGGTACTTGGGAGGCAGAGGTAGGAGGACTGCCGTGAGTTCGAGGTCACCCTGAGACTACCTAGTGAATTCCAGGTAAGCCTGGGCTAGAGTGAGACCCTACCTCAAAAGAAAAGAAAAAAGAAAGGAAAAAAGAAAAGAGGAGGGGAGGGGAGGGAGGGGGAGGGAAGGGGAAAGGGAAGGGGAAAGGGAAAGGGAAGGGGAAAGGGAAGGGGGGGGAGGGGAGGGGAGGGGAGAAGGGGAAGGGGGGGATAGGATATGCATATGAGGACTGGGGAGATGGCTCAGCAGTTAAAGGCACTTGCCTACAAACCTGCCAACTTGTATTCATTGCTCCTCAGCACTCATATAAAGCCAAAACAAAGTTGACAAGCACATCTATAAACCCAATGTGCCTATTGCAGTAAGAGGCAGAGCTTGCAGAGGCAGGTAAGAGAGACCCTGTATCTAAAGAAGGTAGAAGGAGAGGAGAAACACCCCAAGGTTGCACTCTGACCTCTGTATATATGTGCTGTGGCCACACATGTCTATGCCCATACACATACACATCACACTCATACCCACATATATATATATAGAGAATAATAAGAAAAATAGAAAACAATAGAAAAAAGCCCTCCTTTACTATAGGTGTGATATTCCCATTCAATAGAAAAGACACTTAGTCTTAAACGTTGTAAGTAGCTGCCTAAGGCTACATTACCAGTGAGTGGAAAGGTTAGAGCGCCGAGCTAGAATTCTTTTTCCAGATTTCAAGCATTAATCATTGCTTTGCCTCCCACTTTGCAAGTTTTAAGCTGGTAGTTTTTTTGTATCTATAATGGGGCTTTTAAAACTTCCTATCTATTTCTGTTCTGTGGTCTTTAGTTCTTATATGTTACACTTAACATCCATACATACCTCTCAGTTATTTTTCTTTATTTTTGTGCTTTTCGCAGATTTTAATAGTTGGCTAGTTAATTGTGAGCTGTCAGGAACCTGTGTTGGAGTGTGCGACAGTTTGTTTCCTGGTTACTTACTGGGTACCCTCCTCCATCCAGGTCAGGCCTCAAAGCTATTGAGGTTAACAGGGTGAGTGAGACATAGTCCCTTCCCTCGAGGCATTTACAATATAATTCTTTAGAGAATGGATTTTAGACAAACCTGTTAACATCAAATTAGGTTGTGACACTACATGCAAATCACAACTGACCTAGATGTAGACACCCATTTGTCCTTGTAATTATAAGTGCATCATTGTACCTCGAATGGCCACCCATCTCTTTACAACATTCCTAAGAAGCTACATAGAGTAAATAGGCAATGCTATTTTAGCACTTTTTGTGTATTTCACTTGAATAATATGCTTCATATTATTGTCTTTGTAATAAAAAAGCTTGTTAATGATAATTTATACAAAATAGAGTTGGTTATAATATGCTTTTAAGATTAGAAGTTAAAAATACTTATGTGTAAAGTAATATAACTGCTACTTGATGACATTTAAATAATGTCAAAAACAATGAGCAGGCGTATTAGAATACAAACAATTGAAGACTGGCATGTACTTTGGGGGCGGAGCCTATCAATAACAAGTCTGTATAAGGTTTATCACTGGTGTTCTTTTTAACAGGGTTGAGAAAAAAAGATTTTGTATCTGATAGTTTAGGGAAGAAAGAGCATGTTTGTTTAATCAGTCTTTATACCCAGAAATCTGATATTGAGAAGGCACTGGGAATCATTCTTGCTCTGTCCATTTTTCTGCATTGTTTTTTTTTTTTTTTGATAATTCAATGCTTTACTTAATCTTAAAGTTATTTCTTTATAAAGAAGTTAAATTTAAATCTAGGCATGGCACATGCTTGCCATCTTAGTACTCAGATGACTAAGGCAGGAGGATTGCAAGTTAGAGTCTATTGCTACATAGTGAAATCCTGACTTTAAAAATTCTATCTGGGAGTTCCATTTTCTAATTATGTACATACAGAGACATTTTGTTCACAATGGGAAGGTAATATTTATAGCCACAAATGTACCATCTGCTGTTGGATTTGCCTAGATCTTTTTATCCCTAGTCTCCCAGGTACTTTGATAACTGAGCTCTGTTTACTTATCATACATACATCATGTGACCAGTCACTTGATTTATATGTAGATATCAAGTGAGTCTCTTAGGTATGTTAGAAGTCCTTTTTATCTTTAATAGTCCAATTAATTTTATCTAATCATAGAAAACTTAACAGTTTCTAATTGGACTTGAAATGGCCTTTATTATTGCAGTGAATGAATGAATTTTACTTTGAAGTCATAATTTTTGAGCATCCCAGCAAAACTGATGTACATAGTTTATGCCCATTAATGACTTCATGTCACTAACATGAAATATACACTACTAAGACCTGGTTTCCACACTTCTGCCATGTTATGGGGGAGAAAAGTTTATTATGAATAAAGGAAATTTTTTGTTTTGGTTTTTCAAGGTAGGATCTCACTCTAGCTCGGGTTGACCTGGAATTCACTGTGTAGTCCTAGGGTGGCCTCGAACTCACAGTGATCACTCCTACCTCTGCCACCCAAGTGTTGAGATTAAAGGCATGTGCCATCATGCCAGGCAAAGGAAACTTTTAAAATAAGAAATCAACAGCTCTAACAACATGAACTACTTGCCCAAAGTTATAGTTGGATGTGATAAGAGTCTGGTGTGTACTGATGACTAAATTGTCAAGGCACTCTGGAGGATATTTGGAAGAGTCTTCAAAAACTGACTGAAGGGTTGGGATGCCCTTTGTATGGACAGTGGATAGCCATTAGAGACTTTGGATTGAAGTGGTAAGGTAATCAACGTGTTCAGAAGGAATATTCTTACAAAAGGTGCTAGTTTGATGAATAAAGGTTCTAGAGATGTGGAACAATTGAGAAAACACTGGTATTCACATGTGTAAATTAAGGCCCTGAAATTATGAAAGGTTGTTTAGGCAAGTGGAGGACAAACAGAAGACCACTGTGGGAAAATGGGAATAGCTTGCTGGCGGACTGCCTGGGAAAAGGAAAAGGAAAAGAGAAAGAGAAGTCAGTGATGCTGAAGTTACATTTGATAAAATTTTACAGTTAACAGACATGGTAATTGCCAATAGTGCACCACGTACAGAAGCCTGCATGGCCATGCTTCTTGTTGATGCTTTGGTTGACTGTGTTTGAGACAGGGTCTCCTTCTGTAGCCCAGGCTGGGTTTCAAGTTTTGGTTCTCCTGTCTTCACCTTTGAGTGCTGGGATTATAAGTGTGTGCCCCCACACCCTGCTCACCATGTCCATTCTTAAGGCATCCTCCTCTCATTGTATCTTTGATGACTATTGCTTGGAGTATTTTCTGAAACCAGGTGTAATTTCCCTCCCTGCTCCCTCCGTTCTGGAACTAGGCTAAGTGTGGATAAAAAACATTCCCCCACATCTTGGAAATTATGAGAAAACAGAAGTAAAAGTATTACTCAAAAGGGGTCTTTTCCCAAACGTGTAATGTTCTAGGTCTGCTGAGACTTGTGTGTGGCTTGTGTTGACTATTGATGGAGTGGATTGTATCCTAGGCATTTTTTGTCGACCACAACTCCCGAACCACCACTTTCATTGACCCTCGGCTCCCACTGCAGAGCAGTAGACCCACCAGCGCCCTGGTTCACCGGCAGCACCTGACAAGACAGCGCAGCCACAGTGCTGGTGAGGTGAGTATGGCCTTTAGCTAAGGGCTGGCCAGTTGGTTGATAAAAGCCATTAGGATATGAAGGCTTATGGAATTATATTGAAGTTTTGTTATTTGGTTTTTGTTTTATTAGTTTGGTTAATTTTATAGAGTATTATTTAGAGGCAAATAAGTTTTAGAATATTGATAGGGCTTCTCTGGAAATACATTCATCCTAATTTATAAACTTAAAAATTAAGTCTTATGAGGAAAGATTTGATGATGAAGAAGAAAGTTTTTTTATTTATCTCAAAGGGAATTGGTGATGTAGTATCATTTTCACAGAGGATGGTAATAAGCCCTTTTGCCTGTTCAAGGACTTGAATGTAACTTCTTTAAAATTTTTATTGTTTTATGTTTTACTTATAAGAGAGAGAGAGAAAGAATTGGCACCCAGGACATTAGCCACTACAAACAAACTCCATATGCAAGTGCCAGCTTGTACGCATGTGCCACCTGTGGGCATGCACCACCTATGTGCATGCACCACCTTGTGCATGCATCACCTTGTGCATTTGGCTTACATTGGTTCTGTGGGGTTGAACCTGGGTCCTTAGGCTTCACAGGCAAGCGCCTTACCCCCTAAGTTATCTCTCTAGCCCTTGAATGTAACTTTAAGTGGACTAAAATTTTGTTAACTAGAAGAGAATTTATTTTTTTAAAAAAATTTGTTTTTATTTATTTATTTGAGAGAGAGAAAGAGGGAGAGAGAGAGAGAATGGGCACACCATGGCCTCCAGCCACTGCAAACGAACTCCAGATGCATGTGCCACCTTGTGCATCTGGCTTACATGGGCCCTGGGGAACTGAACCTGAGTCCTTTGGCTTTTCAGGCAAGCATCTTAATGGTTAAGCCATCTCGCCAGCTTAAGAAAAGAATTTCTCAAATGAGGTTTACTGGATGACATTAAAATATTGAGCCCAGACTATAGGATTGTGGGATCCTCACTATTATTCTCTAAAATTAGGGTGTATCCAAAAGAATTGGTTGTGTGTTAAGAGCACAGGGAAAATGGGCTGGACTGAGAATTACCAGGAGCTCTCTGTGTTCCACTTTGCCAGTTTGCAGTGGCCTATGGTGACCACATGAGGGCCCTCCAATATCCTAACCCAAAGCACAAAAATCCCTCCTTGTTTTTCACTTTTTCCTTGAACTTAAATAAGTAAAAGGAATGTTTTAGGTTGAATTTTGTCTTCATAATAATGAGTTTATGCTTTGAATGTATATCATGGCTTGGTGTGAAACCTTTCTAAATATTCCCTCAGGAACTGGAATTAAGATTCCTTTCCTAGCATGCCATTTCTGTCTTAAGTCCATATCACATTTCCAATATTATATTGTAGGTCAGATATTTTTGTAGCCTTTCTTACAAGAAGAAAATTACAAATGCAATAAATAACTGTATCCAATTTATCAAAATTCCACTCTGGGAATTTCCCTCATGATTTACATAAGCTTTACTGCATCATATGTTTGCTGTTTATAGAAAATATACATGACAGGCTCATGTAAAAATGATATATAAACCTAACACAGGATGAGGTATGCACAAAAATATTTATGTTTTATGAGTAGCCAATAAATGTTTACCTCGCTGTCTTGTAAATCATCAGTGGTGAGCTGGAGGACACTAGCAGCATTCATCTCACGAACAGAACAGACTTCTTACCCTTGGACCTTGTGTGTGATATGCAGCGTAATTAGGGCTTTGTCTGGCTGTATCACGTGGCCAGCACACTCTAGCCACTTACCTTATCATGACTTCACAAGATGAAGCTGGCTATATGTTGTGGGGAAACACATATGAAATTAATAGCTGTACTTACATTTTCTTTCAACATCTCTGCCTCAGAACTTGAATTATGTTCATGTCCAGCAGTAGGTAGCTATGGAGGAGGGGTCCTCGAGGGTAGATTAGCAACTGGATGACAATTTCTCTGCCTATTTCACTGAGCAAAACAGAGATGAGCTGCATGGAGATTCAGCGCTCAGCCACTCCATTGGTAAAGCTTGACAAGAATGCTCCTCATGGTGCAGCTGTTGGAAGGAAGCATGTAGCCATAGTGTTAGGAAGAAGGAATTTGCCCCTGTGCTGTGGTCTGGTTTTAGGAAGTGAGGTCTCTGAGATCTTTGACCTTTCTGGGAAACGATGACACAGAGCAGCATAGTGACAGGAGGGAGAATGTGTAGACTTTGTGTATTGAAGTGATAAGTTCTTTGCCTGACAAGCAGTGTGTAGATAATGATTGACTCACCCCAAAGTGACGACCTCCATTCCTCAAAGCCAATAATTGGAGAGACGCAGGGTGAAAAAAACCCTGAAGTCACATAAGGAGCCTTTCCAGCCACCATCCTATACTCACCCAGCAAAGTCTCCAATCAGCAGGAATACTGGTATCTCTGCCATCCAACAGATTAACCCCAAACTCCTGCTATAGTGAAGAAGTGTGCTGGTGGGCATCACGAGGAATATAAATAATATTTACTTTGTGTGTTCTTAATTTGGAGAGAACATTTAAAACCATTATTCAAATGAATAAAAATATGTGTGAAAAATCCCTTGGAAATTTTTTTAGTAGTTGTAAAAGCTCAATTTTAATAACTTAGATAATAGTGTATATTTTCATTTTTCTTTCTAACTTTATTGATGTATAATTGGCAAATAATATAAACTGTTAGTAATAGCAACTACTTTTGAAATACACAGTTAAGTACTATGGGAGCTACAAGAAGCTTGCATTTAACTTAAGCTTGAAAGGAAGGGAAGGCTTCATGGAGGAGGGGTTGTTTGAACTGAGCTTTGAAAACTGAGTGAGAGCATTCCTCAAGGATAAGCAAGCAGTGGTGGGCGGAGAGGCTGTTCCAGCTTGAGGGCTTCTGGGAAAACCCCCTGCAAACATCTAACTGATGCAATATGAAAACTGGCTATGAAAGTTTCGGGGGACCTAGAAGATCCCTTTGAAAAGTACCAATTTATGCGCTCAGGCTCAGTGGATAAAGTGTTTGCTGCTCAAGCTGGAGTGCCGAGTTTGATCTCAGACTCCCGTGTAAAAAGCCAGAGGCTGTGGCACGCTTTTATAATCCCAGGACACTGATGATGGCAACAGGGGATGTGGAGACATGAATGTGTACATACATACACACGCAACTAAATAGTGAAAATACAAATTAAAAGGTACAAATTTATCTAGTATTGCTTCTTATTCTGTTGTTCTCTTACATGACAATACTACTATTGTCTTAAAAAGAGACCTCTGTCACCTAGGGAGAAGTGCTACTGGCAAAACTAAGCAGTATTGAATTTGGGGATAAGAATTCTAATGGCTGTTTGTGAATATCTCTGTGTAGGAGTATCTTTCATAGGTACAGTAAATAATTCAGGTTAGTGCAACCCTATTGAGCACCTCCACACCTGCTGCTGTTAGCTCCCTGGTGTGGGAAGTGCAAACCGGAAAGAGCTGCTGCCCCTGGTGCTCTCATAGGCATGTAAAGTGTCTTCTGCAGAGATAATACACTGACCCACAGCCTCACGGGAAGATTGCTCCTGTCCAGCGCAGCCTCTGCTGAGGCAAGGAATTCCTTCATCTGCCTGGCTACATACAAGAAGGGATGTCCTGGCACAGCCCCAGTATGTGCTGTATCACCCGGGTCTTTCTTCCCTTTGACTGTATTGTTGCGGGTTGGCACGCCGTGGATGCAGAAGTTAGTCCTGATCAACAAGTCTGCTATTCTGCTGTCGTAGCCTCAGTAATTACACACACATTGAACTCCACCTGTGCCACTTACAGCCACTGCCCCAGCTTCTCTCAAGGACATGGATGTCTCAGCACCCCTGCCCCATCCAGTCCAGCCACTAAAGCAGAGCTTTCAAGGACCTAGCACCCTGTGTCAGTCAGCTCTGCAGACAACGCCTGTGCTCGCCCTTGGTCCTTTGCCATGTTCATTGTTTTGACCAGCTTGATTTGGGATGTCAATGTAAAATCCTCTGGCTCTTGCTGCAGACATAACTGAAGCTTATGTTCACAGGTAGGAGAAGATTCTCGGCATTCAGGACCACCAGTTCTTCCCAGGCCGTCCAGCACATTCAATACAGTCAGTAGGCCACAGTATCAGGACATGGTTCCAGTGGGTATGTCACCTCTTGCCAGAAATCTTTCTCTGTATGTCCATGTCACTAGACAGAATGCATACTATGTTGATGTGTCCCTCCTGTCAGCTTGTGTTTCACTGTGTTGTGAAAAGGCACGACATTATTCTTGAGAAATTTGTAACAAAGTCCTGGAGACTTGAGTCTCAAAGAATTTGGGTCTTGTATGCTCTACACATATTAGATTGGGGAAGTTCAGGAAAAGTGATTTGAGGTAATATAGTGTGCAATCAGTGTAGATTAAACATTTGGACAACTATGTAATTAGGATATAGTTGGGGCTTCAAATAGGATTTAAACGGTGTGTGGGATGTAGTAGCCTCACACACTAATCAAGCAAGGTTCGCACGCCCTTAGAGGTTGTCTAGAAACAGGAGACAACAAGAGCCTCCAGAACAGCACTCTAAACGTAAATGAATGTGGGCTCACAGGCCTGAAGACATCTGGGATTGTTATTAAAATAATGAGACAAGTAGATTCATGATTTTGGACCCCTGAGGCAGGTCGAATGAGCAGGTTGATGAGGGACCAGGCTGGCTCCTTTCTCTATCTTAAAATAGAGCAGCTTTTGCTTTGGTTGTCTTTGCTTTAAAATGTTTACTTAAAAAAAAGTAAACAAAAAACACGCATTGTCATGAAGTGTTGACAACCTGCAGATAAGCTTAAGGTTGAAGTCTGTCTGAATTTGATTATTAATGTGTTCCTCAATACTGCAAAATTTTAGAGTGCAGTAAAATTATGCTTAAAAGATTATCTGGCCTCTGGTGTTGGGATATTAAAACCAATTTAGTTACCAAAGTGTCTTCAGTACATATATCATGAATGTACATTTAAGGATCCTTTGAGTTGACCATGGAATGTCATTTTAGTGGATAGCATTTAATAAGTTTTTAACTAAAATACTCATGTATCAGCAGGATAATGCAGCATGAAGTCCTGATAGTAGATATCTATAAAATTACCAGGAACTCTGGTGTTTGTGACTTCAACAGTTAAGCCCCTAATTCTATGAATTTAAATATCTTTATACCTATTTCTTCTCAGTACTATAACTAAAGAAACTATAAGCTAGATCAACTCTTAAGTATATAGATCCATTTTCCTGAAGAAAAAAAAAGGTACTAACAGAACCCTTAAACTTTGATTAACCATTTTTAAATTTACTTAGGCACTGTTAAGTAGGACATCAATCCTTTTTAATATATATTTAATTATTTTAAATTATTTTAATATATATTTACTGTATTTTAATATATATTTAACTATATGTGTGTATATATGTATGTGTATGTATGTGTGTGTGTGTGTGTGTATATATATATATATATATATATATATATGTACACATACATACATATACATATACTATTTTCATATAGCTGATGACAGTAGTATTATAGTTCATCTAGTGGGCTTGCTAAAGTGCTATTTGTAGCATAATGGCATTGATTTGCACGTGGCTTTGAGAGTGGTTCATCTTCTGTGGCTGTAGGTCTTAGTGACAGTTAATGAATTTTTGGACTCTGGGTCCATCTCTTCACTTCTCTGACTAGCTAATATTTACCCAGAAAATGGGTTTCCATTTCTGACTTGAAAATATATGTATATATTATTGGTATTTATTGCTGTTATTGTTTGTTTGCTTTTGACACAGGGTCTTACTGTGTAATCTAGGTTGCCCTCAAACTTGTAATTCTCCTGCATCAGCCTCCATCGTGTATGGGATCATAGATTTATACCACCACACCTGGCTTTCAGGTTGATTTTGGTAAACTTGAAATCAATATATAAATCTTGTTGGTGAATGAATCTTGTCATCTGATGATGAATTTAGCTCAACAAATGAGTTGAATAAATATGGCAAGCTACATACATCAGACATCAGCCCAATACTCATGTAACAAGTTAGACACAAATTGGCTTTGTCCCCAGCTGTGTTGACAATAGCAGGGTAGCTCCAGACTGTGAGTTTGAACACAAAGAATATGAACCAGAAAAACAGGGTTTTTTAAAGTTTGAATTTATATGCATAAGAGTAAAAGCAGGTGTTTTAAATTGTTTCCTTTGATGTTTTTCAGCCTATAATGATAAGATTGTTGCATTTCTGCGTCAACCCAACATCTTTGAAATTCTACAGGAGCGCCAACCCGATCTTACCAGGAATCACTCACTCAGGTAACCTTCATATTGGAAGTTACTTCAAGTTGCAATCAGCCCCAACTACAAACCATGGTGATCCTGACAGTCATCTTAGGAATTCAGTCATTCTTAAATATTATTTATTTACTTGCAAGCAAAGAGAGAGGGAAAGAGGGAGAGAGAGAGAGAGAGAGACAGACAGACAGACACAGACAGAGAGAGAGAGAGAGAGAGAGGGGAGGGAGAAAGGTTTGACAGGACATCTTGCAAACAAACTCCAGATGCATGTACCATGTTATGCATCTGACTTTTGGGGGTTTTGGGGAATTGAAACCAGGTCATCAGGCTTTGTAAGCAAGCCCTTTAACTGATGATCCATCTCCCCAGCCCATTTGTGGCATTATTTACAAAGTAATTTTGTGTATTAATAACAATTTATGTAGCCCTGGTTTTTCTCTGTTAAGAGTTAAATAGGACTAACTGAACAATCCAGAACACTCCTTAAAGAAGAAATATAAGAAAAGAACAAATATGATCAGCTAGGAATGTATCATAGATCCAAAACAATGTCACTAATTTTTGAGTGAAGCTTAAGTAAACAAAAATAACAGTTTAAATGAACTGAGATTGATAACATCCTAGGCTTGATATTCACATTTTTCCTTGATAAAGTCACAGTGGAACCCAAGTACACAAACTGCTCCGCCTTTGTGAGCTGTTTCCTGGTCAACTCTTCAATGCATCTTACTTCTAGACTCTTTTTTCCTGTCTGAATACATCTTTCCTGGCAGGCTTTTTCTTCTCAGATTGGCAGAAAGGATCTTTCTTTTAAAGCCCAGGACAAGTTCTCCTTCCTTGAAACCTTTGAACCCTACTGTAGACTCTGTCTCATAATCTAGGATAGGATTTCTCCATTTCAGTGTGCTCAGCGTCAATGGTGACATAAAAAGGGAAGTTACTGCTGAAAATCTTACATGACCCAATGCTCATTTGGTTTCACATGAGATCTTTGTAGAAATATATTTGCCTGATGGTGCCAGCTTGGCTCATAGCAGTGGTTCTCAAACACTGATATACTTACTTCTGCCAAGCTTTTCATCAGAATCACCTGGGAGCTGCACTAAATACAAAATGCCAGCCGTCTCATCTCCCTTCTCTGAATTTATACTCCTGCCCTCCCACATACTCTCCAGAAGTTTAATTCAAGAGGCGTTGGACAAAGCCCAAGCATTGTTTTCTTAAGCCTCACCATGTAATACTGTGGCAGGGCCAGGTGTAATAACCTCTGGTCTAGACACTAATTGATGATTAATCATGTAATACATCAAATTTTTCTTTGTACTTTTGATACTTGACTGTCCTGCTCTAATTTGACTCTTTGTGGGGGGGGTTCTTTTGAGGTAGTGTCTCGCTGTAGCCCACACTGACCTGGAATTCACTATGTAGTCTTTAGGGTGGCCTCGAACTCATGGCGATCCTCCTACCTCTGCCTCCTGAGTGCTGGGATTAAAGGTGTGTGCTACCACACCAGGCTAATTAGACTTTTTAAGTTCTTATTTTCTGCTTAAATTATAAGATCCTTGCAAAAAGCTCATGTGTTCCTGTATTTCTTTTTTCTGTTCAATTAGCTAACAGCACTTTGTACTCAGTGAATAATCAAATATTATCTTGCTGTCATTACCTTTACCATTTCTAAAGACTATAAACTCTGTGCCATTTTCAGTATGACACTATAAATGATGCCTGTCCCAGAATCCCAGCTGAATGAAATATCAAATATCATATCAAAATGAAGTATTGCTCTTAGTCACTCCAGAATTATAAAAATTATACAAGTGTGGGCTTTGTAGGTTTCTTTATTAGGGCATCCTGTCAGTAATCTATGGTTCTGAGAGAGGTTAATAAAATTTCAAAAATGAGCTCAACCCATTAATTGAAGACCTTAGAGATTCTGGATCTTAAAGCAAAACAAACAGATTTTCTCCCTTGTTAATCACAAGATAAAGAAACTGCTTTCTCTCATCTGTGTATCTTCAACACACACACATACACAGCCTGCAATCAACATCTCTTCCTCTGAATGCTTCCTGGGCCTCCCAAAATATAACCAAGGAAAACTATAATGAAGTTTTGCACTTTTTCTCTAAAATCTAAGTTATTATTTAAAGCAATTAACACATCTCTAAATCTCCACCATGGGAGAGGTTGGATGATTTAATCTACTTGAACAGGGCATCTGAATTTATTATTAGTCTTTAATGACCTGGAGGAAGCTTAACAGACTTTATTAGAGGGAAAACCACAGCTCCAGTTGGTAGCTTGGTATTTTTGTTTTCTTTCTGCATTTTAGAGTCTTCAAAGTCTTTAGTCTCCTAAAGATGGTTGAAGTCTTTTTTTATTATTATTATTATTATTTTTAGTGGAATGTATGGTCCTCACTTAAACACAATCTTTTTTTATATTTATATAACAGATCTCACATGGTAATCTCTTACAAAGAAATGACTTGTAGGCTTTGAAATATTATTCATCTATTTATGCTTTTAAAACAAACTCTGTACAGATTGTGCCCATGGAAATCGTACAGTCATGACGAGTCAAAGGAAGCAGGGCTTTCAATCAGCGAGACAATGCTGCTCCTCCAACCGCAACTGTCGCTCTGCGCTTTCATTTTATGAGACTTTTTGGTAGTGAACCACTTTGCTAATCATAACAACATAAAGGGGAAGTTTGCATATCTGAGAGAACATTCCGTTTCATGCACAGTTAAAAACTGCACTGTAAGAGCATTCCCACAAGTGGCAGGGGCGGCATACAGGCTGGGTTTTTTTAATCTCATATTTCAGTGATATTTTTGATAACGGGTTGTGTTAGGCAGCTGTCATTATAACAAAATGCCCAAGATAATTAACTTATAAAGGGAAAATGTTTGTTTTGGCTCATATTTTCGAGGTTCTGGTCCATGAACTGGCAGACCTATTGCCTTGGGTCGTCTGGTGGGTATACCAGATGGCAATGGCAGAGAGCTAACTGTTCACCTCGAGACCAAGAAACACAAGAAGCAGCCAAGGTCCCATAATCCCCTTCAGGGACATGATGACCTGTGGACTGCCACAAGCTGTCTTCTAAAGTCTGTAGTACTGCTCATTGACACCATCCTCAACACCAAGCACTTAACACATAGACCTTTAGGAGGCATTCAGCACCCAAACCGCAGGTGTTACAGGTGATCCTCGACCATGTACTCCTGGCCAGGGATGACCAACATTCAGCATAGCTTTCTATGCGGTCTTCCCCATCTGCTTAAATAACCTTTCTTATTTTCTGCATAATATACGGAATTAAGGTGTAACCCTTGGGAACTGAAGTAGGTAACTTTATTTTGTGTTTTTCTTGCTTTTTTTTTTTTTTGCTTGTGATTATTCCTAGACTAGAGCATAGGATGTTGTTTAGCTTGCATTCGTATATAGCTTTCTCTTCCTGGAGGCTGCAGTGTGTATCTCTTTCTGTTACAATACCCATGCTTTCTACCTATTTTTACATTCAACTGCTGTGTTGAAATCACTGCTCCCTCTAACTTTTCTGTCATACAGATATGAATGGTTCCAAGTTGTTGTCTTTCCCTCATTTTTTTTTTCCTTACCCTTGGAAGAGGTTTACTATCTGTATTAGTCAGGGTTCTCTAGAGGAACCAATAGAATGAATTGTATTAGAAGGGAATTGATTGGATTAGTTTAACGGCAGTCCAACGATAGCAGTTTGCAGGCCTGAAAGCCAAGGAACCCGCTAGCTGCTCAGATGCCTCAGCAGTCCCAACCCAGCACTGACAGCCTGGCGGCTTTCTGGAGTGTCGCTGGTCTTCAGTCCACACTGGTCTTCAGTCCACCCTGCAAGGCAGCCAGAAGCACTGCAGCCAGGGGGAGGAAGAAGTTCTTTTCTCCCAGAGCTTCCTTAGATAACACTACCCGCCCCCAGCTCCGAAAAGACTTCTTCCTCTTTCAGTTACTCCTTCCTGGAAGCAACCTCAGAGACCCACTCAAGAGGAATGTCTGTGGGGTCCTAAACAAATCAAGTTGACACAAAACTTAACCATCACACTTCCCCAGTTAAAAAAGTTAACATCCAAATTTGCTACCATCTCTCAGATAGGAAGTGTCTTTCTTGGGCAATTATAGCCTGCTGCTGGTTTTCATTGAAAGATAATAATTATACCACGATGCTACTATGTTGGAACATAAAGCTAAGAACTGAAATATAAACTTCTATTATTGTATCCATATATAAAGATCTTCAGTAATACAATCTTTTAGAATATTTTGTAAGTGAAAATAATATATACAAACTCCATATAATTTTAGTTCTACTTCTTATATAATATTCAGTGTGAGCAAGGCTCTAAATGTCTAAAGTCTGAGGTAAGAGTTGATCATTTCTCTCTTACATGATTATTGTTAAGTCCAACCAATAAATTCATTCCCTATCCATCTTGCTTTCAGGCACCACTGCTAATTATTTGGGTCCAAGCTGGTTCCTGTTTGAGTGCTTCCTGTAGAAATTTTCTTGTTAGGACCTGCTCTGCTCCCTCTCCCTCCCTCCCTCTCTCTCTCTCTCTCTCTCTCTCTCTCTCTCTCTCTCTCTGAGTCCTCCTCTATTCTGTTTATGCTCAGACACATATTTGGACCACCGTGACAATTGTCTGATCTTTGTTGCTGTACTAAGTTGAAATAACAAATCATCTAAATTAGACTGTTATTTTTCTATGGACCATTTATATACATATTAATGGTCATTTGAAAGTCCTGGTAGAAGACTGTTTCTCACTAGGAAACCAGCAGTCATGACTTTTGGAAAGAAGTGAGGTATTTATCTTAACAGTTCATATTTAGAGTTAGTCAAACCTAGGTTTAAATCTGATCTGAAGTTTACTCACCACTCAAGGTGACTTCAAATGAAGCATTTAATAACCTTTCAAGTTATTATTCTAAAAATGGAGATAGGAATTTCTAACTTACAGGATCTTTGAAGGTTGAATGAGGTCATGAACATGAAGCATCTGGTGCTATGTGAGCCAAGTTTAAATGAAGTCAGTATATTAGTGGTCTGCCTTTCACTTCATTACATTATTACAAGGACTGAATTTAAAGTAATTTGACTCTGTGATTCCAAAAACCAGGGGCCTTGAGACTGATGGCACATGTAAATGGAACCACGTAAGTCTGCACATATGACTGAATGCAGCTTGGATCTCTAGTTTATGATTAGCTTCTGTTTAAGATGGATTGTCTCACAGATTCCTATTGGGGAGCTTTTCTCTGAAGTCTTTTATACATATACAGTGATGCAGAAAGTGACACATGCATCTAGAGTTTGTATGCAGTGACAGGAGGCCTTAGTATGTACATTCTATCATTGCAAATAAATTAATAAATATTTTAAAAAATATATTGTGATTTTGATTTGAATTTAAACATTAAGTTTGATACAATTAAATATTGATATTTTCCATTTCAAAAAGTTTTAAGTATCATTTTTTATGTATTAACCCCTTTATTTATTACAATAAGTGCTTCTTATATTTATATAAGTACTGATGTTTTCTTCCTAAGCTTTTCCAAAGTATTTGTTTTCTGTTGTGGGTAGGCTTTTTTAAATCTTATAAATTATAATTTCCAAAATATAGGAAACTACTAGCTTCTATAGTACTATTATCAGAAGTGGTATTTCATGTTGTTTTTCCTTGGGCCTTTGTATTTTACAAAAATACAAAACACTGAAAAATACTGCCTTGTCCCCATCTGTCACTTTATGTGCTATATAACTTGCTTGTCCATTTCAGTGCTTCATAGTAAACATTTGGGGTGGGGCTTTTGGTATGTTTATTTTAAAAACAAAATACAAACAATTATAACGTAGTATCAATTCCTGAATACATTTTCAATTACAATCTCTTGTCAAACTCATAATAAAATATAACTTGTAAATATAAATATATATATATATATATATATATATATATATATATATATATATATATATATAAATACTCAGTCTGGGGAGCTGTCTCAGCAGGTAAGAGTGCTTGCTGCTCATGCCTGGGAGCTGTGAGGGCCCAAGACTGCCTCAGTTTGATTCCCCAGCACCTACATAAAAAGATAAGCACAGCCACCTATATCTGTAATCCCATTTTTCTGTGGGAATAAGACTCCAGAATTGCTGGGGCTCACTGCCCAAAAGCAGTAGCTCCAGGTTAAGTGAGAGACTCTACCTCAAGAAAAACATGCAGATGAGTATTAGAGGAAGATACCTGACAATCTCCTCTGACCTTTGCACACACATGCATGGTGTGCATGCATCTATACACACATGCCAACTAATTAATTAATACATAAAACTCTAGTTATACATTTCAGTATATTCTAAATATTAATTTTTTAGAATGATGGGCTTAAAGACAAGCTGTTAACATGCCTTAGGAAAGATAAAACGAGATACTATAGTGCATAATAATTAAACTTCATTTACAGAGAACAAATGGTTTGCTTTTCAGTATTCCTCTTTATCCACAGGGACTAAGTGTTAAGAGCCCCTAGTGGTTGCCTAAAACCCCACTTAGAACTAAACCCTATATAAATATTATTACTGTCATAAATCCCTGTAATAAAGTTTAATTTATAAGTTAGGCACAGCAAGACATTAACAACAATATCAAAATAAAATAAGCAATTATAACAATATACTATGATAAAAGTTGTTTAAAACATGATTTCTTTTACTTCTGCTAATTTTCAGGTATGCTTTGGGGCTATAGTAGACCATAGATAACAGAAATCTCAGAAAATAAAGCAATGAGCCAGGCACACTGGCATTTGCCTATATTCCCATTATTCAGGAGACTAAGGAAGTAGAATTATAAGTTCCACACTGACCTGGTGTATAGCAAGACCTTGATTCAAAGAAAGAAAGAATGAAGAAAGGGAGAGAGAAAGGGAAAGGAAGAAACAAAGAAAATTAAAAAAAAGAAAAAGCATAGAGAGCTGGCACTACCATGTATGGAATTTTGCTTTATTGAGAATGAATTCCCATCATCTATTGAATTGTGAGAAATGTAAACCCAGTGGATTATGGATTATCTCATATGTGGATAATCTCATATATAATTATATATGTGTGTGTGTGTATATATATATATATATATATATATATATATATATATATATATATATAGTCAATGCTAATCCATATATGAGATTATGTGTGTATCTATGTGTGTAAGGATAATCTCATATATGGATTATCTCATCTATATCTTATATGGATTATTGCATATCTTCAATGCCATCCTTTTAATCGTATGTGGAGGCCAGTATATTACCTACCATCTGTCCTAGAAGTCATTAATACATATTTGTGGGGAGAACAAGCAACATGATGAGAATGGATTGCTAACATCAGGAAGAAAAAGAGTAGCTCACTAGAAATCTAGCTTGACTCTGTTTTCAATAGATAGTACTCATACTGTCTGTTGAGAAAAGAATAACTATAAGACCTCTCTAATAATATACTCACCAGATTAAAATCTTTTGAGAGCTTTCAATACATGCTCCAGGCTAAATATTTTATTTGTATTCTAATTTTAAGTTAAGAAGCAAGCAGAGAGAGTTAAGTAATTCTTAATTCTCACCCAGCATTTTTTGTTTTTTTGTTTTTTTGTTTTTCGAGGTAAGGTCTCACTCTGGCTCAAGCAGACCTGGAATTCACTCTGTAATCTCAGGGTAGCCTTGAAGTCTTGGTGATCCTCCTACCTCTGCCTGCCTCCAGATTGCTGGAATTAAAGGCATGTGCCACCACGTCTGGTGCCAGCAATATATATAGTTTTTTGTTTTCTAAAGTATTTTTATTATTTATTTGCAAGAGAGTATGGGCACGCCTCTTGCCATTGCAAAAGAACTCCAGAGGCATGCACCACTTTGTACATCTAACTTTATGTGGATACTGGGGAACTGAACCCAGGCTGGCAGCTTTACAAGAAAGCACCTTTAACCACTGAGCTATCTCCCTCGCCCCAGAGATCATTTATATTCATATATGACTAATTTTGCTCTTAAACGTGTGGCAAATTCATGTTATTTGTTTCTATAAGAATCATACAACCTTACAGTCCTGAATTTCCAAATCTAACTCATAGGATGGGAAGCTGAAAGAAAGTGAACTTATCCCCTGGTCAGCTGTCCCACCCTCACCGGCCACCCTGGCTGGGACTCTGTATGAATAACCAATGCTAATTTGCTTATTTTCCTTCTTTGGCATTCTACCTTTGGGGAAGTCAAGGTACTTCTCTAAAACCTCTTTCAGGCTGTGTGAAAGCTCATGTCTTTGCATGTATTTGTGACTGTGCTGAACTGTATCTAAAGGAGTCAGAGTGTGCCTCGTCGGTAACCCTGGGAGGTTTGTGGTTGTGAGGAAAGCAGCCTCTGAATGTTTCTGAACACGTGTCCTCCTTTAGCTTCGCCAAAATGTTAGTTGGTTTCAGAGAGAATGTTTTACTGTGGGAATTCCAATCTTTAGACCTTCTTCATTGTCCTCAAATGATCTCCTGCGAGAGTTGATCTCTGGGAGCAAATCTGCACTGCAGGAAGTGGTTACAATCTTGAGCTGCAGCGCTAGCCAGAGAGGAAGCTGTCAGTGTGCCACTTAGCATGTTGTGGGTTTTCTTAGCAAGGGACGGCCTCCTTACCTGTCTTGGCACCTCCCTTAGTGGATTCTGGTTTGGGAAATCATCTGAAGTCAGCTTTCTGATTCTTTTTTGTTTTTCTTCCACAGCAAAAAATGATACATAGTCAGATTGTTTATTCCCAGTGTGGTGTGTGTGGTTCGGAGTGTTATTTTGGCATTAACTGATCATATGCCTGGTTTGTGTTTTTCTGAGCATTCATTTTGCAGTGCTGGATGCTGGTGGGCAGAAAGATAAAGCATAGAAGGCCTTTGCCTTCAAGAATCTCACATCTCAAAAGGAACTTATAGCCTTCATTTTAACACTAAGATTGACTAGAATTTCTTCATGCAACAGAACCTTTTAAACAAATTCAACTTGAACAAATGTATTAAAGCAATACTCAAGATATCCCCCTAACCACTGTCAAATGTCTTTAGTAACATTTCTCAAAGTAATTTTGTTAATCCCAAACATTCAGTAGCCTCGTAGAAACTCAGAGTCAAATCTGTTATTTTCCATTCTAAAAGAAGTTTTTCAGTCATGTTGACATTAACCACTTTATTTTAAAGATTTTATTTATTTATTTATTTATTTATTTATTTATTTATTTATTTATTCATTTACTGGAGAAAAAGAGAAGGAGAGAGAGAGGGGGAATGGGCGTACCAGGCCCTGTAGCCACTGCAAAGGAACTCCAGACACATGCAACACCATGTGCATCTGGCTTACTTGGGACCTGGAGAACTGAACCAGGATCCTTAGACTTCACAGGCAAACACCTTAACCACTAAGCAATCTCTCCAGCCCAACCACCTTATTTTAAAGAAACTTAAATGTGTATAAATAAAAAATATGAACAAAGTTTTTATAGTATATAAACTATAAAACTAAAGGTATATAACAAATTAAATAAAAATTAGAAAATTTTTATCATTTAAATTAATACTCCCCTCCAAAAAAAAGTTCTCCAGAGGAGTGTATCTGCAATATCAGATTGATGCTTGGAGTAGAAGAGTAACCCCCTCTCCACCTCCCTGCTCCAAAAGCTCATTTAACACATTGCGTTAGGATAGAGCATGCATCAGATATTAAAATGGTAAGAATAGATTCTATACTTGATTTCAGCAAAAAGGCCAAGAAGTGATAAAATTAATACTGAGCATTTTCTCAGAAGCCAAATCACCAGTGTTGAGACATTTTATCAGTGGCAAGATCTCTCCATGCTTGTTGGGTGCTTCTTGTACTTGAACCTGTTCTTCTGATTTTGTTTTTAGTAGTCCATGTGACATGCACCCTTACATTCTCACAGTCATCTTCTTCATTCTCAAGGAAAACCTTATTTGTATCTAATGATTCATTGTTTTTAATAAATCAATTTATTTGAGTATTTCCAAATGTAATTAACACTAAAGAAAATTATACGTCATTGACTATGTTCTGGGGTGAGTCAACTCTACCCATATTTTTCTATTTGCAGAATGCTGCAAAGCTTTTGTTTCTAGAATAAGCCATGGCATCCTTTTACAATGCAAATTGATGCTTATAAAAGAAAGTTTTTTTCTTTCTAGCTGGCAAGATAATTGTGCATGAGCAGCAGACCAGCCCTGTTGTTGTCATAGGTAACATTGAGGCCCTGCTGACCCAAGCAAGGGCAGTTCTGCTCGCCAACACCTTGAGTGCATCACTGATCTCTTGGCACCAGCTGCCCTGCAACTGCAGGCATGGGATCCAAAGTCCTGTATGTTATTCAAAATGTGCTTCTAGATCATTTGAGTTTTTCTTTTGAAGTAGGATCTCATTCTAGCCCAGGCTGACCTGCAAATCACTCTGTAGTTCCAGGCTGGCCTCAAAGTCACAGCGATCTCATACCTGTGCCTCCCGAGTGCTGACATTAAAGCTGCATGCCACCATCCCTGGCCATTTTAAGTGTTTTGATCACCAAAATGAAAAGAACTTTAAAAGTTCTTTCAGAACTTGAGATTATTTCTGCAGATTTCTAGTAGGCAAGGGCACTAGTTTGAGAAACACAGGTCTACAGGATATTGGGTAAATCACTGATAACCAGTGTAGCAATCAGCCTCAGGTCACTGGGATGAACAGTTTTGGAGGAAGGGATATTTATTGAACCTTACAGATCCAGGGGAAATTCCATAATGGCAGAAGAAGCTGGCCTGCTTTCACAGGTCCAAGCAGAAAGAAAAAGCCACCAGCCACCACTAAAAAGCAAGCATTCACACTTTAGGAAACTGGAGGCAAAGCTCAAGCACTTTACGTATCTTTAGAATGGAATTCCAAATCCACCACCACACCTTAGGGCTGGACCCTAGATCCATCCACAGTGACACCACATCCAGCCAGGTGGCTACAGCTCTAAATAAAAACTTTAATAAATGCCTAAATATATTAAGGGGCCATCCATTCAAACTACCACAACCAGGGGGCCATTCCTTTTTCATTCTTGAAAAAGAATCATTCTCTTGCCTATCAGTAAACTAATATCTTCATTCCTTTTACACAAAAGGACATTATAAAGAACTGCATAGGGTGGGTGCTTATCTGAGGCCTAAACAGAATTTGGTTACATGAACAAAAATGTAGTTTCAGGTAATATTGGAATTGACTCCTCCACAATTAACAATTTGTGTATAAGACTAAAGGTTACATACATGAGATAGCATGTAGCAGTGTCTTGCCCTGAAACCATGACCTGTAGCTTGTCATTGTGACAAACTAGCTGGCCTTGTAGAAAACTAGTCTCACCCTGCCTCTGGTATGTTCTCATCTGAAAAATCAAACCAGTTGCCTTCAGTGCTGAATAGACACTATGTGGAAAGTGATGAAAAATTTCCCAGCTGGCATACTGCCTATGGTGCCTCCTCTGCCCACCCCTCCATCCTCGCCCTAACTTCCCTGTGACTCAGACGCGCAATGACACTTTTCTTATTCATGGAAACCTCTAGGCCCCAGTCCAGAGCATAACACCTTCATCATCACTCAGCTCATTCCCATTTCGTCTAGTCCAGTGAATGGAGTTGGAACGAGTACCTGCCAAGGCTGTTTGATTTTGGCTTTTGTTCTACTTTCTGGCTTCCTGTGATGATAGATGGAGGAGATAACTGCATATTTGTTGGTGATAGCCTCACCATCAAAGCACACCATTCCCAACCCTTACACAAGAACTTCTTTGGTTCAGTACTTGTTCATTTTTCCCCAAGATAATTTTTTTTCTAGTTTAGCTTTTCAAAGCCAATGCTTAGATCCCTTATCAAAAAAAAAATCAACAGATAGTGGGTTTTGGTTCCTAGCATGTGCTTCAGACCCATGATCTTAAGACTAGTGGGGGTGTGGTAGATGTCCTTCCTAGTTCTGACCTTCATGGTTAAATAAGTTACAGGGAGATTGGCATTCTAAGCACATTTGTTTAAAAGAAACAATATATGTCCAATACTCAGGACCTCACAGTCTTTGTTCTTTTAACACTGGTTAGGTAGTGGCTATAAAGGACAAAGATAGTGCTTCCTAGCCTCACACAATATATAAAATGGATGTCGCCTGGAGAAAGCAGGGGCTGGTCCCTGTCTGCTCCCTGTAAGTTGTGTGGCTAAAGCAAAGAGTGTCTATGTATTTGAGGATTTTGCACATGAACAGTTTAAGCTTGCTTTCTACCTCATTGCCTTTGTGTCTGTAAGCAATTGTAAGAAGGGAACTCAGAGATTAAAATCTAAAGCACTATGGAACTTTGTGAAAATATCAAGAACAACAAGATACTCCACATCTAAGAATGAATATACATTGTCGGAGACTCATGATGCAGCATTTTTGGAGTCTAAGGAAGAGTTAGAGCTCCATAAAGATACAAGAGACCTCAAGTCCACGGACCCCAACTTTGGGTCCTTGACCAAGTTATCAAAAAATTGAAAACATGGTTTCGGTAGATGTAAATTATGAATGATGGGATTTATTTTAGGGAGAGTTAGTATCCAGAGGGAAGGCTAGCAAGGAAGACAAAGCCAGAATCTCCCCTTATTTCTCTGGGGAAGAAGCCTGTGGGGAAGGCATATATGCATGTGTCGAAAGCAAAACAGGAGAGCCCAACCAAAAGATCTTTCCCATAAAGGGTCGGAGATGACTAAGGATTTCAGAGGTCAAAGAGAGATCCCACATGTGGCAAAGCAAGAAAGCACCCAAAAACAAAACAGGAAAGTGCCTGGACAAAAAATTAAGGCTGGAAAGAGTGGGGGAGGCCAAAGAGATCCCCCTCACATTGGGAGTTTACCGAAAGGGTCAAGAGACAAGATAGCAAGGAGCCAAGGACCAAAAAAGAGGGACTTACACACACGTGGCAGGTCTGTTTATACGGATCAGACATTTGTGTAGGATGAGCCTCATCCCCTGACTCAGCTGTATCAGGAAGAGACCTGATTGGTGGGCTCAATAGGCTGACAGGAAGGGCCAGCCTACAGGTGTGCTAGGCCTTGGAAGACGTGAAAAAGAAGCAGGAAGTTGTCACTGGAGTTGGTGGTCATGGCAACTTGAATAAGACTGGATCAGAAGTGAGTTCTAGCCTTGCCAGGCCATGAACGGTTGAATCCATGTTTCTGTGGGCCTGTCCCTAGCTAACTACCTATCATTAAAAAAGGCTACCTTGCTCCTGTATCACTCGTGTTCCATTTTGTAGTACTGTCCTTAAGACCCAGAATAAAATTACATATTTTTTGCCCTAGGTGTTTCAGTGCCATAGTTAATGCTTTTATTTCCCCCCCCTCAATTCATAAACATTAATATGGTGTGCTTTGAAATAGCATGAAGTAAATGAGATAAAGAAAAAATTTATTAAAATTATATTCATATGACAAGTTTAAAATAATATGAAGATGTCTCATAAAACAAAAAAGTTATCACATATCTATAATAAAATAATGGTAGGATAACTCACCTCCTTGTGAACTGTGGATGAACGCAGAGCCTTGTACATGGTAGGCACACAAACTAAACTCCCAGCACCACATCACTGTGTTGATGTATATAGGTTTATATAGATTTGCACAGGTATGCGCACAATCCATTTCACCAACAATAAAAACTAAGAATGCTTCAGTTTTTCACTTATCTGAGGCAGCCACATTCTTTCTTACTGGAGTTCTAATGTATAAATACTGTCTCCTTCCAAGGAAGACTGAGTGAGCTCATCATACAAGTTAAAGGTTTATCCTCAGGAAAATAGAAGGATGCTCCTATGCAATCCCTGTAGGCTAGCAAGGCATGAATCTGCATCGTTGCTTTTTTAAGGACGGGGGTTCGCCTAAAACTTGCTTTGATTCAGGCTCACAGCTGGCTGTAAGTTAGAATGGAGTCTGGTAGTACTGTGTTCTAGTATTTAGGTAGCAAACTGTTCAAAGCAATATATTAATCATTTTCTCCCAGTAATAGAACTTGGAGATGTTGCTGCTCATGAAGCCCTTCTCGTTCTTTGCTTTTTTGTTGTTGTTTGTTTTGTTTATTTCTCTCTGTCTCTTTTTCTCTTGTCATGCTAGGTATGAACCTAGGGTCTTGTACATGCTAGGCAAGCATTCAAGCATTCTAACACTGAGCTACAATCTCTGAATTTCTGAAAGACAAGGACCATGTATGTCTCATGGGTTTGTATTCCTAAAATACCATATCATAGCTGCCCAAAAATAGGTACCAAAAAGTGTCTGTTGTAAAATATACTTTATGAATGTTATAACCTCAAAACCTGCCACACACATTTGAACTGTTTTTGTTTGTTTGTTGTTTGTTTGTTTGTTATTATCTTTCCCTGAAAAACAGGGAGAAGATCCAATTTATCAGAACTGAAGGAACCCCTGGATTGGTGCGCCTTTCAAGTGATGCAGACCTTGTTATGTTGCTGAGGTATGTATCACTGGGACTTAAGTAGAAAGTCCCAATATCAGATCCTATAGAGCATCTTAGAAAATAATGGGCTAATATTGGTAACCTAAAAATGTCTTCTCAAAGACTTAAGAGAATGTCACATTGAAGAATTAGGTTGTTGCTTTAATGACAATTCTTTTCAAAAATCTCTGCTTTGAGCCGGGCGTGGTGGCGCATGCCTTTAATCGCAGCACTCGGGAGGCAGAGGTAGTAGGATTGCTGTGAGTTCGAGGCCACCCTGAGACTACATAGTGAATTCCAGGTCAGCCTGAGCTAGAGTGAGACCCTACCTCGAAAAAAACAAAAACAAACAAACAAACAAAAATCTCTGCTTTGTTTTCATACTGCTGGTATTGGAAGAGGAAAGGGTTATGGAGACAAATGAGTAAAACAACCATTCATAGACTAGAACAGAGGGACACCATATAAGGTATAGACAGCCTACTCCTTCAGGGTAGAAAAGAGGTCATGTTTATATTTTCTTTCAGTTTTTTTTTTTTCTCAAAATATGCTTTGTCTCCTTTTGCTGATTCAAAATATTACTTATTTACCTTGTGGCTTTGAGAGTTTATGTTTGAGAAATAAAAAGTTAAAATTTGGTCCCTTGTCCCCACTGTCAATATGATAGCCCTTCATGAAACTGACCAAATGTATTTGCTTTCATGATGATTAAATTTGCTTTGGTTTTAAATTTTAGACTAGAAGGACAGCTGTGAAGTTTTCAAAACACTGTCTCATGTTTAATATCATCCTTCAGATGTAGACAAGCCAGAGTGAAATAATGCTTCCTCTACATAGAGATTGCCATACTACTTGGTGGGGGGGGGGGGGCTGGCTCCACAGGATCAAAGGCACAGGCATGCTCAGCCCTCGTTTGGGGCAAGACTTTGTCTATCCCTGAGTACTAAACCACCCCACTCATGTTGTCAGCATTGCTCTTGACCCCAACCATTTCTGATTCTCCACAGAAGAGTTACCATATTTGTTGCCATATTTCTAACTGCCCTCTTGATTCTTTCTAAAAAGTTACTTCCCCTTTTGGCTGTCAGTGAAGCACAATCACTTGCCATGGGTATTTCAGTCCAACAGTGACATTTTTGCTATGATAAACTGAGCTGGTTCTGACCATGGTACACAGTATACAAGATGGTCAGGAAGACTCTTGGTCTATTAACAACAGAGTATGATATTTCTATTAACATTTGGTTGATGATAAAATAAATTTTTGTTACAAAATTTGGTAAGGGCATGACTCTTTTGCATAGTATACTATGATACAATATATTACATATAGTTGTTTAATTAAATAATATTTAATGATTATTGAAACTATAAGTAATTTATTACTATGCTTAGTTCTTTACACTTTCTATTACTTTGAAGTTTATTCATACCAGTCATTGACTAAATGTATGCCATGTATTTGTGAACGAGTTTATGTGTCTTTTGTGTTTTGTTAATTACTTAAAGATGAAAATTAGTCTTGCCACAAACTTGATCATCTGGAAGTAACCATATAGAGATAGCATAGCTTTATGACATTATTCAATTCAAAATAAACCAATTTAAAGATTTTTGAGGGCTGGAGAGATGGCTTAGCAGTTAGAGTGTTTGTCTGCAAAGCCTAAAGATCCAGTTTCCATTCCCCTGTACCCACATAAACCAGATGCAGAAGGTGGTACATACATTTAGAGTTCATTTGCAGTGGCTAGAAGCCCTAGCATGCACATTTTTCTCTCTCACTCTCTGCCTCTTTCTCTATCTCTCAAATAAATAAAAATTTTAAAAAAATTGCTATATGTATTTATGTAAATAAAGATTTTTTCTGATATTACAATTAAACAAAAACAGTTTAAAATGACTTTGTTGAATTTGTTATTGTTTATTCTAGTCCATGCATTCTTTCAGCTACTAAAGTTATGTCAGCATGGACCTCTGTCCCATAAAAATGCCTGGCCATTACAGAATTTAAGGTCCATATAATGAAAGATGTCATGTTTGAAGGCATAAAGAAAAGTTAAAAAAAAAAATCTAAAGAATAATAATGACAACAAATAAAACAAAGAGATAAATGAATAAGTGAAGAATGCTCTTAAATTATTATTTAAAGAGAACCTAAAAGAGAAAAATGGGTAAAGGTTGTAAGAAGATAATTCATAGAAACTGAAGAATACATGGCTAATGAATTTGTAGGAAGATACTAAAAGTCATAAGATACAATTTCCTATCATGAGATGCCATTTTATATTATTACATTTGTACAAAACAGAAAGTCTCCTAATACCAAATTAGGCAAAGGAACACTCATATTGCCTGGGCTTGTTGAGTGCAGGCTGACCGTGTCCTGTGTCATTTCAAAGGCTGTTAGAAATATGGCAACTCTGCTTTTGGGTATGTATCAGATTTAGACTAAGAAACTTCCACATATACAAGGTAACATCTAGAGATGTCACAGTACCATTATTAATCAAAAACAGAGTTGGAAAAGAGTAAATATTTTAAAAAGAGAGGGATACATGAACTTATCTGTTTAGAGTATCTTCATATGCAGTAGATGCTTAGCATCTACACACACACCAGAGTACAACAATACTTTTGAATGAGTAAATGGTCTCACGCATGGTTAATACCTAGAAGGCAAAATTATATGTTAGATGTCTTTGCACGCATGTTGAAAAATATAAAAATGTGGAAGGAAGATACCTGCTAAATTGTAATGTGGGAGGACAAAAATCACATCTAATAAAATGTCAGAGTGAAAGATCAAGTTTCCTGTTTGTTGTGGAAATAAGACTTTCCCCCACCTCTTTGTCTAACAGATGTATTTTGTTTCTTGTCTTTCCCCAGTTTATTTGAAGAAGAGATAATGTCCTATGTGCCTCCACATGCCTTACTCCACCCCAGCTATTGTCAGTCCCCACGTGGCTCCCCGGTGTCATCTCCCCAGAACTCACCAGGTGAGTCCACGTGCTGCTCACAGTGAATTCTCTGAACCCAAACAGGACCATCCTAAATCACACAGGAACACTCTGCATTTATCTGTATGGTCAGCACAGACACACACCGTGTGGTCTTTATTACCTTTAAAAAGTAGTTTGTTTCCATGTGAATTCGTTTTGACAGACATGATGAACTGGGGGGAATTGATATTAGTAGTATGACATATAGAATTTACTTTTTAGTTTGTTACGTAGCACCTAATGTATCTTGGCACATAGTGGGGCATAAAATACCACATTAGCTTTTTATATTTAAAAACTTCTATTTGGGGGATACAGTTTTGAAAGACAATAACAGTCTTGAGTATTTTTTCCCCCTGTTGTGTTCATTCATTGCACTAGGTAAGGAAACAAAGACAAAGATGAGTGGGTGTGTTCGTTAACTGGGACAAGACGCCTGGCAAAAATCAGTGTAAGGGAGGAAGGGTTTACTTCCATTTCCAGTTACAACTCACAGTCCATCCCGACAGGGCAGGCATGGCAGCAGGAGTTTGAGGCAGCTGGGCTCGTTCAAGAAGAGAGCAACAAACGCTGATGTCCAGCTTGCTTTCTCCCTCTTACCCAGTCTGGGAGCTTGCCCATGCACTGCTGTCATCCACAGTTAAGGTGGTACCCCCACCTCAGTTAACTTTATAAGGTAATGCCTCACAGAAATGCACAGAGGCCAACCACATGTACATAATCCCTCACAGGTGATTCTAGGGCCTTTCAAATTGACAGCCAGTATAAACCATCACTAATGGGCAGATAAGACATGTGGATAAACTGAAATTAATGTTTGAACTCTTTTTGAAAGAGCTATATGTGAATTAAAAGGTAAATGGATAGATGAATGAATGAATGAATGAATGAATGAAGAATGGTAGAAGTGGAGCTTAGCAAATGAATTTTCTAGAAAAGGTAGCCAGGATGTTTATAAAGCATCAACTATATCCTTATAGGCAAATGTGGTGTTCACACTTCCATAGCTATCAGAGTTTAAAACTATTTCAGGGCTGGAGAGATGGCTCAGCAGTTAAGGCGCTTGCCTGCAAAGACTAACCACTTGATTTCCCAGGACCCACCGAAAGCCAAATGAACAAAGTGGCACATGCCTCTGGAGCAGCAGCTGGAGGCCCTGATGCGCTTGTGTGCGCGCTCTCTCTCTCTCTCCCCTTGCAAATAAATAAAAATATTTTTTTAAAAACTATTTCAGTAGAAATCCAAGCTTCAGCTGTGTTACTGTAAGCTATGTTCTTTAATGTATAACATATATTTTCACAAGCTGCTGTGATAATGAAGCTGCCATTTAATTGAATGCCACAAACAGGAAAAGCTCAATTACCTTGTCCACATAACACAGATTTATGGAGCATCCAACTAGGATCTAAGCAGTATTAGACCCTGCTAGTACAAAGTTGGATAATACAGTCTCTGCCTCTGAAGGGCTTCTGGTGGGGCAGTGAGTCAGCCATGACTCTGAAGCTCTGTTGTTATCCTGTAGTGAAGAGAGGTGTAGTAGCACAGATGTGAGAACAGTTGTTCCTTCAGGGCTATATCTGGGGTGTTTGAGGAAGATGAAGATAGCAGGTGTGAAGGAGCCTTGAAGGATGGTGAATAGGAATATGCCAGATGGACCAAAGCAAGGACATTCTAATCATAAGAGTGGTCTGCAGAAGCTACACCACAGAAAATGAAAGCAGTTGAGGGCAAGTTAATGGATACAAGTACAGGGGATTTCTCAAACCTTAGGTTGGAAATGCAGACCAGGGTCAGTTGGTCATAGAAGTCTTACCTTATGACCTATTAGTTTATAGACTCT
The DNA here is from genome assembly GCA_036365145.1 of Orientallactaga sibirica. NCBI lineage: Eukaryota > Metazoa > Chordata > Mammalia > Rodentia > Dipodidae > Orientallactaga > Orientallactaga sibirica. The sequence continues at coordinate 22,771,916 of JAEOAD010000004.1, forward strand.
TCTTTGGCAAAGGTAGCTTATAATTTCAAGTATTTCAAATATCATGAACCTCATGATATATATAATGAAATATAATGGAACTTATCTTTCCTAAACCCTTCGAGCATCTGGCTCTGTTCACCATATCTCCTTGAAAACTAGTTTGTGATGAAGCCTCTGAAACTATTAAAATAAGAATGCCAGCAATAGCTTGTCTAATGAAGACAGTTTGATGACAAAGGAGAATGGCATAGAATTCCAGAGCGAGTGGGTAGAAAAGCAAATTGGGGCTGGCCTGGAGAGTGCCAGCAAAGGAAACATGAATGTAGAGGCCTGCAGAATGGTGAGAAATTAGAAATTTGAGCCCAGGTAGGGAAAAGTTAAGACAGATTCAAAGGTTCTCACTACCCATCATGCCAAGCAAGTATTAGTTCCACATAGTAAAGGAATAGGGTTGGAGTTAGAGCTTGGAGAGGCAAAATGAGCTTGTTTTGGACATATTTCATTGAGAAATCCTTGGGCTGCAAGCGGAGATACCCAAAGGCAAGTGGAAAATACAGTCATAGGCCAGAGGAAGTGATGAGATTAAAGAAGGATGGTCACATGAGGAACCCCAGCCAGTGCTGAGAGGGTGAATGAAAGGAGAGAGAGTAGATTTTGGAGCTGGAGTAAAAAACATGGTTTGGGGAGTCCATTTCAAGGGGGTATGGTTAACAGAGCCAAATGATCAAGGTGCTGAGTTAGAGGAGTGAATGAAAGAAGGAGAGACAGTAGATTTTGGGGCTGCAGTAAAAAACATGGTGTTGGGGAGTCCATTTCAAGGGTTTACGGTTAAAAGAGCCAAATGGTCAAAGGATTCAGAAAGGATGAGGTCTAACGAAAAGTAGTTAAGAATGAAACTCATGAAGTTACAAATTATCTTTGCCAAAGCAAGGTCCATAAACCAGTAGCTCATAGGCTGGACTGCACCAGTTATTGCATGGTATGGGCTGCCCAGTGAAAGCTGGGCGTAGAGACTTCTCTTCGTGTGAAGTATGCAGGTCTCCCAAGGCAGAGTTGGACAAAATGAGAAGGGAAAGAGTGAAGGAAGGGCCCTTGGGCTGAAGAAGATGAGTGCAGGTGTGCTGAGGTCACAAGGTAGAAGCACAGTCTTCAAGAAGGCAGGACACCAGAGACCCAAGCACAGGTCAGCTTTGGAACAGTTAGGGACAGTTGTTTGTATGTCATAAGATGACACTACAGGTTAGCTTAAAGGTGATGGGCAAGAATCAGAATTCACGGGTGGCCTCAAGCCTTTAACCAAAGTGTGACTTGGGGCAATTAATTTCATCTCCTTTTGGGGGCTTTTATTTTTCTATAAAATGGCATAGTAACAACCACCCCATCCTTCATACCTAGTTTTAGGAGAATGTCTCACCTGGTACCTGGAGCATAGCAGGTATACAGTAAACATTAACTTATCTCTTTTTCTTTCTTTCTAGAAATTGAATTCCAAAAATTTTAGCATGTCCCTATATGAGCCATTCATAACTGGGAAATATGAACCCATTTCTTAAATTGCCAAGCTTGTCTGCTGGCTTAGGTGTTGAATCATTCTGAAGGAACTTCCCAGAGAGGAGTATGATAAAGCTTTGAATGGATTGTCTCTTTGTCTTCCTGTTTTATGGTTAAAAAATGAAGTCTGTCTGGGCTAGAGAGATGGCTTAACAGTGGAGGTGCTTGCCTGCAAAGCCTAAGGACCCAGTTAGTATTCCCCAGAACCCATGTAAGCCAGATGCACATGGTGGCACATGTATCTGGAGTTCGTTTGCAGTGGCTGGAGGCCCTAATATGCCCATTCTTTCTATCTGCCTGTTTCTCTCTTTCTCAAAAAAAAAAAAAAATAGATAGATAGATGGATAGATGGATAGATGGATGAAATGAAATGTGGAATGCTCCACATGCCAGTCAAGGCCCTTCCTTCTAAGGCATTTTCTGAATCCCATCCTCCTTAAGAAACATACAGATCACCAGATTCTATCTTGAACCATACGAAAGCATGTTCTTGAAGCCTGGCTGAACGTCCTTTGATTCTGAGCAAACATTTTAAATGGTGACAAAGTTCACTTCATTCAGGATCACAAATGCCCATGAATAATCTGTGGTGGTAATAACATGCATTCTGGAAACTTCGACTTAGAGTTAAACATTTTCCAATGACATGTGTAATCCAGATATCTTCAAGTTGCTAGCAGTGGTTGTGGTGGTTTTGATTTTCAGAAAGAATCATCTCCATATTTTTGGCCTACTCTGTTTCAGTGGGCTGTGTTTGATCTTCAGACTGAGATGTGCTGCCTGATATCAGGGGAAGTTACTGTAAGTAACTCCACATGATGAATGGCTAGGCCTTGCTAACCTCATTTCCCCTGTGGAGGAATCTTCTGTTTTTCTGAGTCAAATAACTGTTTTTTTTTTTTTTTTTTTCTACTGGTATTCCTGACAGCTATGTAAAATCAACATTTCAAAAAGTATTTTTAAGTGGTCTGGTCCTTTTTCTGAGGACTGGAATTTCATCCCTTTTGGTGGTGTGAGAATAATATTGTGAAAATTATGATAATAATAAATTTTAATGCTCCTGTTTCTTAGTGCCTGAGAACCTGCTAATCTTTCCACCCTTTTCCTCATTCCAAGCACATTTACATGTCTTTTTAAGTTCAGAGGGGAGAAGGGCTTTGGAAATTTTGACTCATTGCTTTCTGCAGCTGTTAGAGTGTTCACCTAAAATTTTTCAAAGTTTGAGATTGCGAAGATTTACTTTTCTAGGACCATTATAATGCCAATCCAACCTCAGCCACGCCAGTAGGAAACAATCTCAGCAAACACCATATGGTTCATTGTGCAAATAGAAGTTCATTTAAGCTGCATATTTGTATGAATCTAAGAACAATAGCACATAATTTATCTAATTTGATTAGAGATGAGTCCTTTGTGAATTTTCCAGGTAATCAAAACTGTGACTTTAATTGCATGAGAATTGTTTAACCCAGTATTTGCTGCAACTCTTCATAGCAAATGCATTCTATTTCTCCTTGCTTTCATAGACACAGCACATAGAGGGTGTTTTGTGGTTTGGTGGATCATTGTGCCTTGAGTTATGATGATGCAGACCTGTGGTTACCTGACTAGACATGAACTTGCTGGAAGCTACCACCAGCACAAGGTCACTGGACAGAAGTAAAACTGACTCGGAAGTACTGAAGAGCCTTGTGGTTCTTCTCTCTCTCTGTCTCTTTCTCTTCCTCTCTCTCTGTCTCTCTCTCTTTCTCTCCCCTCCCCTTCCTCCCTTTCTTATTGCTTTCCTCCAGTTACCTTCTTTCCCTTCTTCCATCTCCCCTCTCTCTTTCTTCCTCCTTTTCACTCCTCTTCCCTTTCTTCTCAGCATGTCTGTGTTATGAGTTGGAGATTTTATTTTTTGTTACTAGTCTTCTTCACCCTCACCTCTGGTGGTGCCAGGATGCCTGTTACTGGAATATCCCTGTCAAGCCCAAGAAGCTAGAACATCAGATTGTTTTCAGTAAGTGGTATGATCTAGGCCTGGTGGTGTAGGCCTGTAGTTCCCACTATTCAAGAGACAGAGGCAGGAAGATTGCAAGTCTAAGGCTTTCTTGGGCTACAGAGTGAGCTCAAGGCTAGCTGGGCAATTTGGTTAACTCTTGTCTCAAAATAAAAAATAAAAAGGATAGGTGTATAGCTCAGTGGTAAAATACTTGCCTACCTACCATGCACAAGATCCTGAGCTCAGTCCCTGGGACTGGGGAGATAGCTTAGTGCTTAAGGTGCTTGCCAAAGCCAAAGGACCCAGGTAATATTCCCCAGGTCCCACATAAGCTAGATGCACAAGGTGGCACATGCATCTGGAGTTCGTTTGCAGTGGCTTGAGGCCCTGGCACACCCTTTCTTTCTCTTACTTTTTTTCTCTCTCTTTCTCTCTGCCTTTCTCTCTCTCTCTTCTCAACCCCTCTCTTGAGATTCTTATCTTTATACTCAAGTTACCAGTTCATGGCTCAACTATGATGACCAAAACACATTCAACATACCCAGTAAATAAAAAAGCAGAAACAAGCCATTTCCCTTCCCTTCTGTACCACACAGGCCAGTTGTCTTGGTCTCCTCCAGGCCCCGCCCCAAAAAAAAAAAAAAAAAAATAAATAAAAAGGAATTCTTTAGTTTGTATATGGTTATGCAAGGTTATGTCAATAGCATATGACTCTATGAAATTTCTTTAAATCTACCCACTAATGACAAAGAACAATTCCAGTATCTTTCAGAGTTCTTCACTTGATTATGTCACTGACCTTTTTCTTCTGATGTCCTTAGCGAAGACTATAAAACTATGAATGGACCCTGTCTGGAAGAGGATTCCATCTTAGGGCTTTACTTGTGTTTATGGTTCTCACACAATTCTGTTAGCACAATCTTCTAAGAACATTTTTACATTTCATTTCTGCCCTGGAATCTCTTGGCAGTTGTACATGACAGGTATTAAGAATTCTGACAGCCAGGTGTAGGTGTGGTGGCTTACACCTGTAATCCTAGCCTTGGAAAGGTAAAGGCAACAGAGTTTTAAGTTCTAGGCCAGGCTGAGTAACACAGGAATAAGAGCTTGTATAAATAAATACAAAAAGAATTTGATAAAGGTCAATAGCATAACTTACTGTAATTTGAAGCAATGTATATATAAATGCTTTTTAATAATAGAATTATTGGCAAAATAAATTTTACATTAAACAGTGTTTGCCTCCAGCATCTTCATAATTAAACCCCTTCACCTAGAGTACAAATGCAGTCAGAGCTCATTTTAATTGTGTCCATGTGGAGAGTGATGGAATGCATTAAGGCATTTCCCACATCCTTTTAAGCATTTCAGATTATACAGCCGTAGTATAGGAGCTGCTTTGTTGTTGTTATTGTTTTTTAACGGACACACTTAGTATGGATACATCATGTGTTGGTATCATCCTTTCCCTCGTCCCTCCATTGGCTATCTCTTAAAGCAGTCAACTCAAAGAATTCTGTTTCTTTTGAAACTTGAGAGATTTTCCCTCAGTCCTTTGTTCATCTTTTCTATTGCTCCATCAGTGAGTGTGACGAGTGCTGATTCATTACCACTGCTTTCTGAACTGTGTGGATTTTCAGACTGGAATACAGACAACTTTCTTGTGTCACCCCTGAGTGGGCTTGGGCTGTACTACCCTGCCCCTCCCCCACCCCGGACAGCCCTGTGCTCAGCAGGTTATGCTCCTTTGTGGTGCAAATGCTGTTTTTCACACACATAGGAATCAGTTGCCCAGTATTAGACCTGGGGTGCTACCCACATGTTTCCTGGGTTACAGTTGATCTTCTTGTGAAGGAACAGTGGTTCTGAACTGTGGTAGTTTGAATATATGTCCCCCAATATATTCAGTGTTTTACTTTATAGTTTGCATCTGCAATCACCTTGCTAGAGGCAAGGTCACTGGGGGCCGGTCTTAAGGTGTGGTGATGGGTTTGAGATTCCATTGTAAAGATATGCAAATGTGTCTAGCAGGAGTTCCTGAAGTCTGCTGTGTGACTTTTTGGCTGTTGTTTTGCTCTGTGTGCTGTGGTGGCTGGTTGGTTTCTCTCCCTCTGCTTGGCCCTGTGGAGAGCAGGCCACTTCTCTTGCCATTATGGAACTTCCCCTGGATCTGTAAGCTTCAATAAATAATATCCCTTCCTCCATAACTGTGCCTGGTCTGGAAGTTCATCTCAGCGAACCTGAAGCTGTCTGCAACAGTAAAGTGGTACCGAGGAGTGTGGGGTGAGATGAACCAGATCGTGTGGATGTTCATCTTTTGGAAACTTTGTTTTGGAGGAATGGGCATGGACTTGGTGCTTGCAACTGAAGGTGCCTTCTGGAGTGGTAAGCCAAGTTTTATGGACTATTCTGATGAGAGTTTGAGAATGCTAAGTGCAGATAGTATTGAACTTCAAGGCTTGGCTTATGAGCTTTCTAAGGGGAAGGAAAGAAGGCAGAGGACTTTGTTGGAACTGGGCTACTGGCATAAGGGATGGCTACGTTCCGCTATCCAGGCCCAGAGTGTTTGATCAAACTTAAATTTATAATGGACTGATATGCTTGGCTAAAGGTATTGGACTGAGATTTTAAGATTTTAAGCTGGGAAAACTCAAGCAAGTTAAAAGTAGAGGCATTTGAGACTGGTTTAGCTGCTATTGTCAACGCATTAGCAATCTTAAGGAAGGTGGAAGGAAGGTGGCCCGACTTGATTTACATTAAAACAATGGAGAGGATGCATGAGGAAAGACTGTTAGAAATGCAAACTCTTTGGAAAGAGTTGACTGGAGAAGGAACCTGCTTTTCAAGGCTATGGTTTATTTTGTCCCTGGATTAAGAATATGGCTGTGTCCTGCACACCTGGTATTAGTTTTGGAAGCATGAAAAATGCATGGAGTGGTCATGAGTTGCATATGGTTCCAGGAGCCGCTGCTGAGATGCGGCATGAGGCAGGGCATGAAGACCCTCAGGAATAGGCTGCAAGAGCCTTTGGAAGATGGACCGTGGTTTGCATGGAGACCTGAAGATGTTTTGGATATACCAGGACTGTGCAAAAGGGCTACCATGGAGTGCAGTGTTAGCATGGGATGAAAGTTTTCCCTGACGACTCTGCCCAGCTGGAGGGGCGGAATTTGAAAACCTGAAGACTGTCAGTCTATGGTTATATTGAACTTGAACTGCAAAAGTTTGATGATTGCTGATGATGGCTGAGTTTGCATTGTTTTAGTTTCTCCTTGCTATGCCTTATACCAGTTAAAAATGTTTACTCTGTGCCTTTACATGTTGAAAGTATTTAACTTGTTTGATTTTACAGGACTCACTATCTTAAGTTGATCAAGACTGTGAGAACCTTTGAAATTGGACTGAGTACAATTTACAATGTGTGATAGTTATTAATCTATTGGGGCCAGGAGCTAAATATATTGGGGGCCAGGGCGGAATGTGGTAGTTTGAATATATGTCCCCCAATATATTCAGTGTTTTACTTTATAGTTTGCATCTGCAATCACCTTGCTAGAGGCAAGGTCACTGGGGGCCGGTCTTAAGGTGTGGTGATGGGTTTGAGATTCCATTGTAAAGATATGCAAATGTGTCTAGCAGGAGTTCCTGAAGTCTGCTGTGTGACTTTTTGGCTGTTGTTTTGCTCTGTGTGCTGTGGTGGCTGGTTGGTTTCTCTCCCTCTGCTTGGCCCTGTGGAGAGCAGGCCACTTCTCTTGCCATTATGGAACTTCCCCTGGATCTGTAAGCTTCAATAAATAATATCCCTTCCTCCATAACTGTGCCTGGTCTGGAAGTTCATCTCAGCGAACCTGAAGCTGTCTGCAACATGAACTATGGCTGCATGTTGGAATCATCTGGGAAGCTGTATAAAACACTTATGCCTGGGCCGCACCCACACAGATTCTGATGTAATGTGTTTTGGGTGTGACCTGAATTTTGGAATTTTTAAAAGCTTCCTAATGTGTAGTCATGATTGAGAACCACTGCCTAGGAGTCACTTCTGCTTCTCAGATTTTTTTTATGGTCAAGGTTATTTGTTTTATTTATGACATAACTCTTAGGTCTTTGTATATGTACATCATAACAAGCCTCCAGACATGTCAGTGATCAGTAGCCAGTTTTACAGATATTCATCCCTAAAGCTCCAGTGGATTTCTCCATATGTTGAGTACTTAACTCTATGCTGATAACACTAACAAACACATGGAGGGCTTCTTATGAGACAGGCACTGCAGTGTCAGCCACACACTAATTCATTTAATCTGCAAGCATAGGCTGATTCCTCATGCAAACTCCACCACTGTACTGTCCAGTGCCTATAGAGTATCCACCCAGCTATCATCCGTGATTCAATATGTGTAAAGTTTGCCATGTTCCCGTCCACCAGCATCATTTCCCATGCTGCTGCTTTTAGCATCAGATAGCCCTGGCTCAGATCCCAAACCTACTGTCACTGGCATGTGAGTTGGACAGGAAACCACATCTTCATTTTCCTTCATTGCAGCGTGATGATGCTGAAAATAATAATAGCCATTTTGCAGACTTCTGGTGAGGATTTCTCAAGATCCCCTATGTAAAGTGCATTATCTCTAATATATAGCAGGTACTTAGCAAATGATCACTATTGTTAACGTTAAGAAACTGTGTTATCATCAGAGTGCCCAATTCCTCCTCCTTACATTTCTACTGGTACTAGTTTGTATTTCACATGGTAAGTGTTCCTGAGTCACCACACTCCTGACTAGCCCTCAGGCCTCAGTTGCTGCAAAAACTCCTAGGCTCCTAGCTGGGTCTCCACCCACTAGTCTCTCTTCCTCTTTTGCATCCTAAAACTACCTTACATATTGTGAAGATAATGTCTTTAATCCGATACCCCTTTTGTGTATTCCTTTACTCAGGAATATTTGCAGGCTTCATTGTTCCCTGCACATCCCAAACTCCTGGGCCAGGTTTTTAAAATTCCTTTTCTAATCTGGCTCCAATCCTTCTGATGGACTTAATTGTCTCTTGGTTTCCCAACAATTCCACCCTACTGGGTTGTGAGGTCTCCTCAGTGTCTTTGGAAGTGCATGCAGTGCTTGTTTAGTCCATCTCTTTCTGCCCTACCCCAGTATACACTATAGGTGCTCCTCTCATTGTAAGCTTAGCTGAAATTAAGCCTCTTCCTTAGGCCTTTTCCATTTTGATCTCTACTTATACACATTATTTTTCTATAGCATCACTATCATTTTACTATACTACTGATTCCAAGGCCCTAAGAGGCCAGGCAGCCAGTGTCATTGAGCAGAGACTCATGTGTTGCCCAATGGATCAACTGCCTGTCTCCTCAAGTATGAGCCAATTTTAATATTTCCAAAATTACATTCAAGAGAAAAACATTTTACTTAAAATTGCCTAATTTTAAATGTTGGCAATTAATTTAAATTTTAAAAAATAGATCTGTAAGGCCGTGTGCAGCCCAAGGACTATAGATTTGTCCACTCTGATGAGTAGTTGGTATACCTCTTAGTTTAAGACTTAATTATTTTTTAATTATTTGATATGTTTATTTCTGTCTCAATAATCAAAATCTCCATGTCACTGAGTCCACAATGAATAACCATTTAGCTGATTTATTTGTTAAAAGAAAAACTTACCATACATACATGTTGGCTCATGCCTATAATTCCAACACTGCTGAGCCAGAGACAGGAGGATGGTAAATACAAAAGTTCAAGGTCAGACTTGACTACCTAGCAAAAACCTGTTTCAAAAGAACAAAAAGATGACTGGAAAGATAGCTTACCAGTTAAGGCACTTGCCTGCAAAGCCAAAGGACCCAGAATTTGTCAATGCCCACATAAACCAGATACACAAGATGGCACATACGCCTGGAGTTCATTTGCAATGGCTAGAGGCCCTGGTGCAACCATTCTCTCTCCCTCACTCTTTCCCTGTCTCTCTGCCTCTCTCTTAAAAACACACACATACACATTATATATATATGAGAGAGAGAGGAGAGAAAAGCAAGAAGATGGGGGGGAATAATTAAATTTCAGGGAATTTACGTGATAGGAGATGAACAAGACCACAGTTTCTGGTTTCTTGTACTGGGTTGGAAAATTTTCAGTGGAAATAGCTACTGTTTTTGTCATGTCTCTGTGTCTGATTCCCATATTTATCACCAGTTTAATACTGTAACTTGCTACTTAATCACTTTGACACAGATTGTTCTGTGGAAAGAGGAAGAAACCGTGTCACTTTTATATGTCACTAATAGCTAGCACTTGGCCATCGGATGACTTAAATACTGAATCACCAGGCACTCACTGCTCTTAGCACATACATTAGTACTACTTATTCTCGGTGCATCCACAAGACCTGCACCTTCTGCAGTTATGTTTGAACTTGGTCTTTATTTTTATCACTTTATCCTGCAGTGTGAAATATAGATAAGGATGTGGCCAAAATCATTCTTAATTATAAAACATATCTAAAAGAAGTTTTTGTATGGCTTTTTAGATGAGCAACTTAAAGCAATTTGTACAAACTCACTATTCGCTTCCTATATTCCACCTACTTTCACAGTGCAATATCCTGTCCAAATGCTATGATATCATTTCAGCAGTAAGCAAAGACATTTCATTCTGAACAGTTACACTTACACATGAATAACGGCTTGACTAATCCTGTATTGGACGGGAAAGGGGAACATATCTAAGAAGCACATGGGCATCATTGTAGCTGTTGGAGAAGGGAACCTTATTCTCAATCACAAAGGCACAAAGAGGGTTTTCATTAAAGACTGTATTTAAGTTTTATTATATCCTTCAACTTGGAGATGGGGAGAAATGCTGGAGCTAAAAGCATTTTATTTGTATTACTTGTTAACAATGGTTGTCCTTTGTGGTCTGGTGACGAACATAAGGACAGTGTAAAGCCCACGTTATTCTCTTTTTGTGATTTGCTGCAGGTACACAACGTGCCAATGCCCGCGCTCCAGCCCCTTACAAGAGAGATTTTGAGGCCAAACTAAGGAACTTTTACAGGAAGTTAGAGACTAAAGGATATGGACAAGGCCCAGGGAAATTAAAGTAAGTCAAAAAATAATACAGGTCACATGATTTATAGATGGTGAACTGATGGAATACGGTTGGGTTTACAAAAATTTGGGGCATCACATGAGCCCTTGTTTTAATGGGCATAATTATTTTGGCATTTTAAAATTATAGGATAATGTAAAACTCTTCAATTAAGCACAACTAAGCTTGATTTCGAATCAGGTTATGAGAGCACTGCCAGTTTGTATGTAAATATATAGACAAAATAAAAAGCTGATCATTGTTCTTCCCAGAGTGCATCTTTGTTGGCTTAGTAGATAGTCATGAGATACAGCGCTATCATGATGTCTTGTGTCTTATGTTAGTGGCTCCTAGGCTGACCTGAATGTAGCATGATAGTATCAGATCTGTTTCATCCTGTGAAACAAACCTCACTTGTCCAACAGAACTTATCACGACTATTGTTTCTGCCTTTCTTCATCCACCTCCCTTTCCCGGGGGAACCAGAAGCATCCCCCTTTTGTGTTTTATGCACACATTTCCATTCTCCATGTGTTTTTCTTTCCCTCTTTCCCACCCCCGCCCATGTTCCGTGTGTCCACTGGAGCTCACTATCCCACCCAAGAGAAGACAAAGGAAGGAAGGTATCTAGTGAAGTGTCATGTGACTCCAGGTGCCTAAAGAAAGGCCAGTCCAGCCTCATGCATTCAAGGGCTAGTTTAGTTAATACCACATACATAATCCTTCAAATACATCAACCTAAGCCAAGCTTCCTACCTCTCTGAGCTGTTCTTGTACCACAGGTCTGGGGATCCAGCTACCAGGAGTCCAGAGACCCTGTCATTACCATTTACAATAAGGATAAATTGATATCTGTGGTCCAGTTGTCATCATCACAAATAGATTATTTACAAGCACCAGTTACTTTTTATCTACCTATTAGGTTACTTAAGCGTCACTTAATTTATTAAATTAAGTATAACTGGAAAATATTTTATTTTCCAAGACACAGATTTTTTTTTCCTTCCTCTCTTCTGGTTCTCACTGGGAATTTAGTAACTGAATTCCTTGTCTAGGTGTATGAAGTCTTAAAGCATTACCTCATACTGTCACGCTTCCTTTAGTAAACAAAGGCTGTGTGTGTGTGTGTGTGTGTGTGTGTGTGTGTGTGTGTGTGTGTGTGTTTACATTGCTTTATGATCATTGCCCTTCTGGGATAAATGTCTTGGCTACTCAGAACGGACTCTTAGGTGGTTTTCGGGGCATAAGTCATCTGTTTACTCGTGATTATCTTATGTAACTTGTTAATGCTGTGAAGAGTTTAAGACAAATATGTACTTAGATACAGGCAGTGGTGATATTGAGCAACACCACTTCTCACCTGGTTAATTATGGTAAAGAAAAATTAAATGGCAAGTGTCAGGTTCCAAAGAGATAAGGACTCAAAACTAATCTCTATTTTCAAATTGTCTCTTTATGGACAGGTTAATCATCCGAAGAGATCACTTGCTAGAAGATGCTTTTAATCAGATCATGGGCTACTCCAGAAAAGACCTACAGAGAAATAAACTGTATGTCACTTTCGTTGGGGAGGAAGGGTGAGTAGAACAGAGAAGTGGCTTGTGGAACACAGGCTGTGGCTGCAGGGCGGATGTTTCTCCACGCCACTGTGGTTGCCTAAAACAGGAAATCCTTTTGGCAGGAACTGTTGTTCTCATACACTTAAACATTTTGGCTTTTTAATAAAAATGTTCCTCTGGTTTTTAAATCATGTAACATAGAAATTCTTTGGTTAATAATTCAGCTGTAGCTCCATTTTTAGAGAAGACTAGCTTAGTTTCTTTTCTCTGCATCTACCTTTTAAAGAGGAAAAGAGTTTTGAGGGGAAGAAAGGAGTGGCGTTTTAGCATCTGTGATCTTTCCTCCTACCTTGAGGGTTAAGGTAGAATGTGTGTGAATGTTAGATAAGTCACACACACAGGATGCTAATCCTGCCAGTTAGCTCCCACAGCCATCCCTCTGGGCCTTTGCTCCTGGTTCTCCCTCTTCAGCTTTTCTCTTTCCTGGGGTGGACAGCACAGCTACCAGTCTAAGTCCCTGCCATGAACTGTAACAGCCAGCATGATTCTTCATGCGCTTGCTCATCTGGAGCAAGGTTAGGAAACAAAGGGCTGAAGGGTGTCTGCTGCACCCAAGCAGACACAGCAGTTGTTGTGGATCGCCTTAGACTGACAGCTCTCATTTCTCCTAGGTCCCTCCCTCCCTTCTCATCTCAAGTCTCAATACCTGTTTTAAAATATGCAGCTACTAGATAGCATTTTAAAAATATCTTGCAGTTGTCCTAACTCTGGTTGGGTTGTGTTTGACCCTGTTGTTTCTGATATTTATTTATTGGCACTGGGGCTCAGACCTCGGGCCTTAAACATGCTAAGCAAGCACTCAGTGACGACTAAGTTACATTCCCAGCCTTTTTCCTATTCTGTATTCTGAGAGGACCTCACTTAAATTACCCAGGCTGGCCTTGGACTGGCTCTGTAGCCCAGGCACACTTTGAAGTGTAATTCTCCTGTCTCAACCTCCTGAGTAGCTGAAATTACAGCCCTATACTCTCAGGCCTGGTTGTTTGGATTATTTTAAGAACACCCCTCTCAGTCATGCCCAAGGATAAGGAAAAGTAATAAAGCATAGTAAAGATAACCAATAAATTTGGCCACTCAGTTACCATTGATGCAATGGGAGACTTTAGAGTACAAATAACTTGATTCCAGTAATGGAACTAGAGAATTGAAAAATCAGAACCCAAACCCAAGCCCTTTGCCTTTCACTTCTAGTGCTGTTGGACCAACACTGGAATTTAAGAAAAAATCCTGAACCTTTGTCTGAATTTTTTTTCTGCCACTGAACCCATTTACCATTACTCTTAATGGGCTTTTAGCGTGTGTTAGTTAGCTCAGAGACGCAGGTGCACCATTGAAGACAGAGGCGAATGTTGTTAGGCTCTTCCCAGGTATGCATGCGATTCCAAATATTTCCTCACAGAACCAGTCTGGTTTGGATGAGAACATTTTTCTCTCCCAGAACCCCAGCTGCCTTCCTTCGTTGTTAGACCACAGCTTTTTTTTTTTTTTTTTTTTTTTTTTGAAGACATGATCTGGCTAAGTTGCCCAGGCTTGCCTTGACTCGTGCTCTTTCTACCTCAGCCTCCTGAGAAGCTGGTATTATAGGCATGCATCCCTTCTCTAGGCTTGGACAACAGAGATATTTAAGTGTGAGGAGAACGGATGTTTCTTGGGTGCGGTCCACAACAGTGGTCTCCCATAATCGGGACTGATAACATCTGTTCCTAGGAGGAGGCTCTCGCTGAGCAGAGTGGATTCCTCTGTGTTTGATTACCACTGATGTCCAAATGCTTCCTGCCTTTGTCACCTATCTACTTCCTATGACACCACAGGGAAAACAGGAGAGGATGTTTTGGGGTGTGCCCTCCATATCTTAGTCGGCTACCCCTGCGCAAGGCTTACTGAAACTGAATTTCTGGAAACAGGGATGTGTTATGTTCCTGTCCTATAGGTTATTATATGTAAACTATATTGCCTTTATTTCTCAGTTGAGGCAATGAGAATATATCAACTAGTTTTTTTTTTTAATTTATTCATTAGCAAGAGAGAATATGGATGCCCTAGGGCCTCTTGCTGCTGACAATGAATTCCAGACACATGCACCACTTTGTATGTCTGGATCTAGGTTGGTACTGGTACTGGGGAATTAAACCTCAGGCCAGCAGGTTTTGCAAATAAGTGTCTGTAATTGTTAAGCCATCTCCCCAGCCCCAACAGCTCCCATTTTGAAGATTAGAGTAGGCTCTTGTTGAAAAACAGAAATATTAAAACTATGTGACATGAAGTAGTTCTTTAAGGCTCTGCTGCCTTCTCAAATACACTGATTTAGTCATATTAAAAGGTCATAATATTGTATAATACATACCAAAGATTTTCTATTAAACTGTAGAAGTGTTCTGTTACATTCCCCTGTCCAGGGTTAATGCTATCAAAATGTGTTATGTTTTAAGTTCTTTATATCTAAGTCTACTAATAGGTAATAAAACGCAAATATACCTGGTGCTCAGACCTTGGTTTCTTATATAAAAAGTGCCAAGGTTCCTTGAAGAAAAGGTTGATTCTAGGATTGGGACAGGAAGTATACAAGATGGAGGCTGAAGTGTGCACCACAAAGTACAGAAGCTCTTAACACATGACAATGGGAAGACATCACATGGGCACAGGAGCCAGCAGACTTCCCAATGGCCAGAGCTGGAATAATCTGAGTAATAAATACAGGAGTGAGGGCCTGTAACTCAAAGTATAAAATTAATATCATGACTGATATTAAGTGCATGGCTTAATATACAAATAAATGGGAGAGAATAGGAAAATACACCATATAGAGTATTTCCAAATAATTCACCAGAGCTCTGTACTCCTGAAGTGAGTGTTATACACATTGACTTTCTTCCCCATAGAACAGCATGGATTTGGGGAGAAAGAAGTAAGTGTGCAGTGGAGAAACCTGACAAGTATTATCTCAGTCATAAGTCAGCTAACAGTGGGTGCCCTTAACATGTGATGAGAATGACATTTTACCTCTGTGATCTTCCCCAAACCCATCATGACCTCAGATGTCTATCCATAGGGAATAAACCTCAGACAAATCCCAGTTGAGGGACATTGCAAGAAATCTCTCACCAATATTCTTTAAAATCATCAAGCTCATGGGAAGAAAGTAGAGGTGCTTGAGAAATTGTTGCTGTCAAGAAAAGATGTGGTATTCAATGCAGTGCTGTCTTCTGGATGGGACTGTGGAAGATAAAAGCACTACTAGGTGAAAGCTAAGGAAATCTGCATAGAGCGTTAGTTAATTGTAATATATCCGTGTTCGTTCATCTCGTCATTGCTGGGTTTGCCCACTGCACAATATGCCAAGTACTGAAACAACAAATTTTGTCAAAGACAGTTATTCACAGGGGGGCATGAGCCTTTAGTCTCAAATCTGCCTTCCAGGGATGGGGTTTAGGGACATGTATGGCAGAAAGAAGCAGGGTAGTCTGAGGTGTGAAGAAACATCAGTGGAGACGGGGAAAGTAAAGTCGCTGACAGTCAGCTCGTGCTCAGTCTCACTCATGGATCTTCACAGGACGCATGTGAAGAAAGTGGCACCATTAGGACACTCCGAGGGAGGAGGCTTTACCCCTCAGAAATGTCAAAACAAGTGACACTTGTGAGGTGCAAGTAGGTCAGTCGCTTCAGCTGGTTTGAGATAGACAAAAGTCGCTTCCAAGTTCCTGAAAAACGACTTAGGCAACCACTACCTGAGGGGTGTTGTCTGCAGTGAAGCTACTAGGAGTGTACACTTAGCTATGTGACTTCTGAAGTTGTGATCAAAGCAAGGGAAACTAGAGGGTCTAATCAGGTTTTCTATCAGTTTCATATATAATAAATGTGCTATACTAATATGAGATATTTAAAAAGAGGGTCTATACGCTATACTCTTCTTTTGTAAACTAAAAGTTCTGCAAATAAACACATTTGGTCAAGATTTGAGGAGATTAAAGAAATATTTCTCTGGCTGTTGGATGAGTGACTTCTGTGAAGTTGTCGTGGAAATACCTTTGTTGTCACTTGAGGTCAATAAAATAACAAGTATATGGAGTTAATTCTGTGGAAAGTCCAAAATGGTGGGGATAGTGGTGTACATCTTCATTTATGTCAATTTGATTCTACCTGTGAGGTATCAGTTCTTGGAATTCTTGTTGATGCTGACTCAGTGATTTTATTTTGTCACAATCGGGGTCTTTCTTTGCACTAGATTATCCAAAGTTTAATGGGGGGGGGTGTTATTTCTAATATTAGTGTATTTATCTGTCCTCCAGAATGGAGTTAATTAGCAGATTCACAGAGATTTCAGCTTTGTCTTAAGATTTTCTTTGCATATATCTGCAATACAATATATAGACTGTTCCTGAGATAAGAGGAAAGAGAAGTGATGGGAATACTTAGAAATATATAGGATGCTGCAAATACCAATTCAAGTGGGATTGATCCCAGACTATTGAAGATATTTGTCTTCTGTTACAAAAATACAGAAACCATCTTAGAGCTTGCTGGTGCAGATGCATTAGAATAACTGATATTTCTCACTAAAATAATTATTTGTGTTATGCTTGGCTTTTTTCCAGAAAGATAGTTTCTGAGTTGGGGGGAGGGATGGGCAACAGCGGTGAAGTGGCTGGAAACTGTCATCCTGACCAAATATGGCAAGAGGTGGTGTGTGGTGGTTGTACATTTCTGCTGACCCCTAGTCAGCCTAAAAGTTGCTTCTCAATATGTTCTTCAGGGTATTGTTTTTGGTAATTAAAAGTCCTACCAACTGGGCTGGAGAGATGGCTTAGGGGTTAAGGCGCCTGCCTCCTAAGCCTAAGAACACTGGTTCCAATCTCCAACGGTTCCAATCTCCAGGTCCCACGTTTAGCCAGATGGGAAGTGACACAAGGGCACAATGCCCCACTTGACCACAAGGGGGCGCACACATCTGGATTTCGTTCCCAGCAGCTGAGACACTGCTGGCGTGCCCATCTCTGTCTCCCTCCCTCCCTCCCTCCCTCCCTCTCTCTCTCTCTCTCTCTCTGTTTCTCTCCAAAAAAATAATAAAAAAATAAAAAGTTTTTTTTAAAAAAAGTCCTACCAACTAAAGCTCATGTGATATCCAAAGTTTGGTAGCTAGTCCATTATGTTCCCATAAGGCATCCAGGACCCCAAAGAAATAACATCCCACAAAGAGAGGATGTTTACACTGCAATTGCTCCACTCATTTTCCTTCATAGCCAACCTTGTAAAAAGCACCTTCATTTAAAAAACAATAAATTCATTATATGCAAAGTGCCATTAGTGACATAAGCCATTGGTCCTTCAAAGCCACACTTCAGACTATAGAGATGTGGGCAAATAGTTTCAGTTTAGGGACTTCAGATCTTTCTATAGTATGTTCTATTGAACTCTATCTGTAATCTGTCTCCTAGACAGGCAAATGAAAATACATGGAGAGGATGCGACCTGAGACAGCTTTCCTTTTTCCCCAGCTCATGGAATTAGCCAGCAGTACTCACACTGTCTAGACTGGGGTCCTGAGTTGTAAAGCTATACAGCTTCCAGATGAACTTTTAAAACTGCTTGTTTCTAAGAGAGGCATGTGCAGGATAACCTATATAACCAAACCTCATCAAAGAAGGGTGCTCATTTCCAGGCCTCGGCTTGGTATTACAAAGTACAGCTTTGCTTATCATATCAACATTCCAGTTCACCTCCCAAGCCTACTTAAGTGGCTCAAAACTAATGTCTGGCTGCTATAAATATCTGTGAGTGAATCAGAAGGTGTGTAGGCTGCGTGTACCTGAACAAAGTTGTGGGAAACAATGGTGTGACTTCCTGAAGCCATCATTTTTCTTTCTCTTCTTCCATGGGTGTATTTTATTTTCAGCTATAAAAAGTTTAGTTGAGATACAAAGAATGGGAAAATCAAATTCACCATTTTAATCTATACCAGGTGACACTCACAACTCGTGTAGTGTGCCAACCCAACAATGTGATAATATTTAAAATGCTTTCTCAGCGCTTGGGGCTCAGGACACCATGGCCACCCTACAGACATCTGTGCTTACTCAGAAATGCCCTCTGATGCAGCTGCTGTGTGGCCACACACCCGTTGTCCAGAGTTTCTGCATTTCCGTGCCAAGCCTTTAGCTGTGGAACCAACCTAACTGGCAAAACAGGAATGTAATAAACGATCCTTGTGATATGAGTCACATTAACTATTATATGGACGAGGTTGCTGAGACATTACAGGAACCTCACGTCCATGTGCCCTGCTGGGACATGTTCCATTGTATGTGCTGGACTGAGATAGAAATTGAGACCTACAACGTGCTCTTAGATAGACACTTCTAAATGTTGAATTGTAGCCAGATCAAAGTGTAAAGACTAGCTTGAAGGCTTTACTGGGATTCCATCCATACTTCAAGAGCTTAAAACAAAGCAGGTTATAAAGATTTGACCAGTTAAACATATATTTCTTCCTAAAGGAGCTGTTAGTTTTGTTCTTTCCTGGGAAGTGGAGGCTTTATTTTTTTAGTTTAATTCTTCAGGGAGCATTTGCTAATCTTCAGCCATATTCTGCTACTGTCATACAAGTGAAACTAATGAGTGAGGTCTTTGTTCTTTTAACACACTTTACCACACTAGAAGATACTGCACAGTGAACAGATTTCTAAGCCTGGTTCACTTGTGTGATTTCTGACAACGTTTTCAGATGGACTCATTGTTAGAGATGGGCAGTCTGCTCATGTCACTGGATTCATGTTCCACCTTATAGGAAACTTGCTCAAATTGATTAACTCTGCTAGATGCAAAATAGCAATGTAAAATGATGTGGCCTTTCTCTAGAAAGCATCAGAGTGCTCCAGTCACTGATCCACAGTGGATTTTGAGTCTGTACTATATATCTGGCTAGGGGCTCGACATGTTAAGTAGTGAAACATAGTGGCCTGCTCTCTGTGTGGCTACAGTCTAGTTAACGTATGAAGGGAAGGTAGACAGATAATCAGATCATTATATGTACTCAGGCAAAACCTTCATTTTAAACCTGAAAAAGATGCAGTAGAGCCCATTTTCTGTTTAGCAGTTATCTCTGTAAGAAAACTGAGTCTTCTAGTGTTTGCCTCACATGACAGCCATCTGCAACCCTCATGCATCATGGACCTCAGCTGTCTGTGAAACTCCCTCCTGGTACTTGTGACCATTCCTTGTGGTTGCACATACCTCAGGATATTGTAGTCAACTTAGATTTCCTGGGAGGATCTTCACTCCCAGGATTAGTATTAAGCTACATATTTTAATAAAGTAGCATTTCCATCCTCTCTGTAACAATGGGGCTCGGCAGTACTTTTCTGTAAAGGGCCAGATAGTAAATATTTCAGACTTTGTCCACTGTGCATTCTCGGTGGCACGTACACACCTCTGCTATTGCAGCAGGATAGCAGCCACGAATGGGCACAGTTCACTCCAGTATAACCTTATTTACAAAACCAGGGGTTGGGGCAGATTTAGGCCTCCAGCCATAGTTTGCTAACCCCTGCTCTACAAGCAATAATGTGTTAGTAGTCTTCGCAAACATTTAAAATTTACTGAAGGGCAGGCTATCAGGAGGAAGCGTCATAAACGCAGAGTCAAGGCTCCTGCGTCAGGCCTCAGGGCCTGGTTCCTCCATTGCCGCTTCCCTTTGACACAAGCCATGGATTCCTTCTGGCCTCCGTTTTCGATATTAAACTAAGAGATTATTGTTATGGCTGCTGTTCTTGTCCTTTCAAGGTAGGATCTCACTCTAGCCTAGGTTGACCTGGAACTGAGCTAAAAATACAAATAAATAAGTAACTAAGAGAGCGGACACCATGGCTCCCATCATGCCTTTGATGACTGGCATGCTCTCTTTCTGGAAAGACATAAGGAACTAAGTCTTATAATGTGACATTTCAGAGGGGAAACTTGTGCTAACTGTTTCTCCTATAGATTTCGTAAAGATTAGTAAAATGCAGACAGAAGGGGAGGGGGATCCTGCATTCAAGCATCATGGATGAAAGGTTTGGGGCTCTATGGGTCAACGCAGTGAAGTGGCTGCCCCAAGAGGCAGAGTAACTTCAACCTGCTTTAGTGGAGAAAAGGGTCCATGACTTTCTCAGCTCCTTTTCAAGCTCTGCTCATGAGATTACACCTCATGGGTTGAGATCAGTCCCAGGCTGGCCAGGAATCCCCCACCCCTGCCTCGTTAGGAGAAGGTTGAAGGAAGTGATTTGCTCAGGAGGAGAGAAGGGGTATGAGGGACAGAGATCAGAGGGACAGAGAAAGCTGAGCCTAGGGTTCCCACAGAGCAACTGTTCAACCATCACGATGCGGAACATATTGGCATTCAGCAATTTGTTGAAAGACCCTGACTGTACAAAGGACATTCTAGTGGCAGACATTGTCTGCTTGTTCTTGATGGCCTCTGTGCCAGAACTAGGCCACAAAACAAGCAGCATCACAAGGATGGCCTCTGTTTTCATGAACTGAAGTGGCAGGAACATTGCTTTAGGAGGCCCAGGGGAGCCTGAAGACAGTCCTCCCCGTCCTGGGGGCCACATGCTGCCTCATTATGCAGAGCAGGGCTGCCACGCCACTGGATGAGCCCCATTGGCCCTGGTAGTCATCTGCACTTGGCTCTTCTGTCTACACAGAGTTCCTGGCGGTCCCATGTGAGGATGAGCATACGGGCCTGCACTGTCATTGTGGGGAACAATTTTAACAATTGCATCTATGTGTTTCTTTTAATGTGCATTAGAAAAAGCAGAGCCAGAATAGTAGGAGAGACATTTCATAAATATTATGTAAGACAAATTTGCATTGAAAAAAACCATTGAAATAATGAAGCATATTAAGTAAATTAATAGCATTATATTGAGATATGACAGAAATTGAGAAAGCAATTTGTTTGGGGTTGAATTGTACTATGAAAATTCAAGTAGATTTTCGAGGCATAAAAAGGTCACTTTTATTTTCCCAACTCCCTTTTTTGCCTACAGCAGGATCGTTTTCTGCTTCACACAGTCACATCACAGACAAGACCCAGATGACTTGTTTTTCATTAAAGATATGTTAATGCTCACTTAATAAATATGGAAAGTCGAGTGAAAAGACAAAGCAAGCCAAATGAATCATAAGTCTTCCATAACACTACCACCCCAGCTTTTGAGCACCCCAGCTTCCTCCCTGTCTTTGAATCTGTGTGTATAGTCTTTATTATAAGGTAGATATACGTTATAATTTTTATTTTAAATTTAGCATATCAAATTGCTTTATTGCAAGCTCCTTCTTGTAATTTGTTTTCTCTCAGCGTTGCTGACCATTTGTCATTCCTCACACCTAACACAGTATTTTCTTCCACTTCACTCTGACCCTGATATCTATGTAAGTAAAGTGGAATTTACAGTGTAGCTTGGGTGTTAGAGTTTGAGTTTCTTCTCCAAGGACTTTCCTCAGCAAGTGTTATGCACTTTCATTTTCCTTGTCTGTAATTTTCTGTGATGTTTTATAATTTAAAGTTTTTACCCTATACCCTGTCATTCCAGGTTATGCGTCTGATCTCCCTAGGAAGCCTTGTATCTGTAATATCCTTTCTCCCATTCAAGGAAGTATCTTTCTTCCTTCACTTAATTTTTTTCCCCAGAAATCCCATGAAGATTCCATGTACCTTGAGCAGATGCAACTGCTTCCTTTTGGTTTTACTCTGTATAAAAGAAACATTCCCATGATCCTCACTTTCCTTGTGACCTCCTTCAGATATTTAAAATACTTATACACACGTACATGCATACATGTGTGTGTACAAATCATTAACATTAATATATTACATGTTACTTATTCATTATCTGATGTGCATTCCAGTTTTGGATATGCTCCATGTAAATGTCTCTCTATTTTGGGTCAAGATGTAATAAGATCAGAATTTATTTGATTTATTTTGGAGAGGCCTGGCATGTAAGCAATTATATGTAAAGCACTCTATACGAAGTTGAGCACAGGAGAAGATATGCCCAGTATCTAGAAAAAGTAAAATCTAACTATTTTTTTTTTGTATTTTTTTTTCCAGGCTGGATTACAGTGGGCCTTCTAGAGAGTTTTTCTTCCTGGTATCAAGAGAACTCTTTAACCCCTATTATGGTTTATTTGAATATTCAGCCAATGACACATACACAGTACAAATAAGTCCCATGTCTGCATTTGTAGACAATCACCATGAATGGTAAGTATTTCCTGCAACAGTTTTCACTTAATTAATTTTTGGTAATGCCATTATTTTTTTTAAATAAGAAGCCACATTCCTTTTAACCTTTTTGTTCCTTGGACAGTCATATTACCACTTATATACTTCATTTAACTCTTTTGTTATTAAATTTAAATATACAGGCAAGCTCCAAGCTAGGAATAGGTTATATTGCATAAAATGAATTTTACCTGAATTTGGTAGAATTCGAAAGCTTGAGGCCATTGAAGAAAGGTTATAGATGATATTAGGCTTCAGAAAGATCTCTAACTACTTCCCCAAAAGGCCAGACATTTCTCTAGCCACTTATGTAAGTGGCTGGCTCTGGAGAAGGGAGGGGAACAACTACAGCTTGTTTGGGACAGTTGTCTTACTCTAGTGGGAAGGGGGTGACCTGAATGAACTGGCTGTAAAGGACCAGGAGTAGGGAGTCTCAGCAGTGCCCACTAGCCATTGGAGCCATGTGAAGTTTATAACCAGAGTTAATGTCTCATACAAAGTCAAGACAAACAGATTTAAGATTCCCATCTGGAGGTATTTATTCTAAAAATCCCAAATTGTGCACATTCCAAATGTCCTGACATCTTTTTAAAAATCCTTGTATTTGTAGACTTTAAATATTTACATAACCCCTGTTAACTTGTTCCTGTTCATTTTCACTGCTACTAACAAAAGAAAACAAGAGTGGGGCCAGTGGAAAAGGCTTCTTTGCATCATGAGATTAACAATGATGGGTGGAGAACATTAACTTTTAGGACTACTTTTCAAATTAACTTCCATTTAGTTACAGATTTGGAGGCTTTCTAACACTGGGTGTTACAACTGTGCTAGCCTAAGCTGTAATAGAAGACAAAGCTGCTGGCTTGCCTGAACTTAAGTTACACACTGACAGTATGAATCCCTATATAGAGTTAGACTGTTGGAAGGCATCTTTAAGTGCTTTAAAGAGATGGGGACCTGGGTACATAGGATAAAGAAAGCAAGCATATGTCTCAAGCAGCAAATCCAGTAATTACATATATATATCATGAAAGGTTCCAAGGTGGTTCATTATAGAATTCAGCTTTGCACTTTTGGAGAACAAAATGCCCCATTGAAAAAACCCCAAATGTCCACATGATAATTTTTGAATGGTGATAGTAACCATAGGAGTGGGGCTTAAGAGAGAGAGAGGGCACAGATGGGAACCTTCCCAATCTGGTATTTTACTCAAAAGGGATTTGCTACTACTGAATTTTCATGAGAGAAATCTAGACAGCATTCATGCACACAAACTAAAGGGGCCACATTTTTTCTAGCTTCCTGGCAATCTCATTCTGTCATTATCTCCTGATAGTGGTTTGCAAAATTTCACTGGAAGGCTAGCGGGGGGAGGGGGGAATCCATAGTGTCAAATGTAGGGACCTATAGGGTGACATTGTTGACACAGGGTAAAGGTAAAGTGTCTCTAAATATCATTGAAACAGATTTCTTCAACAAGGAGATAGGAGCTATTGGCTACTAAAGACACAGTCTACATTACATAGATACTTATGCACCCAGTAGGAACTAATTTTGGACAAACTTAGATGGTTAGAGCTGGAATGCATTCTGGGAAGTATAAGTTATCTCGTGTTTTTCCTTCACAGGTTCCGTTTCAGTGGTAGGATCCTTGGTCTTGCACTCATACACCAGTATTTGTTGGATGCCTTCTTCACACGGCCCTTTTATAAGGCACTTCTCAGAATGTAAGACTATTGTTGTGCTTGTGTAATCAGCATGTAACATGTACTGCTCACTTTATTCAAGAGTCTTCTGTCAAACCCATTGTTCTTCTACTCACTATCACTAGGTTGTTGTTAGTAAAGTGAGTAATGATTTAGGTTGCAGAAACTAACATAATTTCAAATATGGTCGCTGTTTCTGACCCTTCACTCCTGACTAGCCACCAAATCTCAGTTTGGCTATACTCTGAATAGTTTATTCTCACTTGTTGCAAAATACGGTCCTTAAGACAATTGTACTTTAAACACAGCACTGGGATTCTTGTAGCATTGATGCCAATTATTGATAGGACAGTTGTGGATTAGTCTCAGTGACTCACAGCTGCAATCCTTTATGAAGCGCATTTTATATTTTGCCTTGTGCAAACCTCAATGGCTAAGTCTTGGTCAAATTTTCAGTTTCCTTTGTTTTGTTTCTGGTTTGTTAAGGGTAGACAGTGACATACAGTTTTAGATCTTCCTGTATGTAAAATAACAGTGTATGGTGGCAGATGGAATTTAGCATTCACGGAACTTTTTCTTCATTGCTCTCCCAATGAAAGATGACAATTACTGTAAAACGCAGAGCAAAATGATTCCTGTCCTATAATCAGTGTGCTGTCACACGCAAGGCTGAGCAGAAGAAAGGGTGGGGAGCTCTCACCTGCAATGAGAACATGCTAAATGGTGTGTAGATCCCTTCATCCTGGCCATGGCTTGCTTTCTGTGAAATGGAAGCCCCTGATCTCAAATGAAAACAAAGTTTTTCATGGGCTCTTATGGTGGGCAGTAGGAAACCTTCCCTATGGGCAACAGGGATCTTTTCCTTCCTCCTGGTTGTCTGTCCCTCATTATCTTCTCATTTCACTATCTTTTTTTTCCATCTCATGTAAGCTTCCTGAAAGTGTAATCTATACCCACTGTTTGCATTTCCCGCTAAGTCACATCCTTCACAAAGGTTAGTCTGGCTTCTTTTTCACTACTAACACATGGAGACTTTTAAAGAATACTTTTTAGCCCAGTATGCTTGCTGCGGTCACCCGTATTTATTTCTGGCTCTTTCTTCCCCTGACACTTATGACACTGTGCTCTTCCATTTCTCTACTTTCATTCTCCTTTATAAACCTCTCCTGTGAGCTGCCATTAACTTTAGTGTTCCAGAATCTTCTATTCTAGCTCCCTGCTTTTCTCTCTTGAGGGCTGACACAGGGAAGTACTGCCACATCTGGACCCCTAGTCTTGGTTTTGTGAGTTGCAGGCTCACATGGTTGATAGTCCTCAGGGTAATCGCCACTCAGATGTCTCAGGGATATTAAATCAACATGGCTAAAGCAGAACTAACCATAGGTCCTGACCTAAAGTGAACTTGTCCCTATGTGTCCTGTTAAAGTTAAGATGTTCAGGTTCTTGGTCACTCTTGTTAGAAATTGAGAGTGACCCTTTAAACAAGTGTGTAAATGCACAATATGTCTGTTTCCATCTCTATTCCTGTTCCCATGGAATAGTTTCAGATCATGTGCAGTGTGACGAGGAGGGATAGCTCAGAGGATAAAGTACTTGCTGTGCAGGTATGAGCACCTGAGTTTAGATTCCCAAGAGCCCTCATGAAACCACTCACTATGGCACTAGCATCTATAACTCCAGCATGCCTATCAGTGAGGACAGAGGTAGAAACGGGAGAATTTCCCAGAAGCTCTGAACATACAGTAGGGCTGGGCTTCAGATCTTAGCCGCATTCTCAAGTTTTGTGATGAAGGCTGGAGGACAAAGCTTACATATATGCTTGGAACATTCTGTACCCCATGCCTTTGGATTTTGTTAATGTTGCTTTCTTCTCCTGTCTCTCCTTTTCCCCTTTACTTCCTTCTAATCACTCCCTTTTGTGTCTCTAGGTTTTTACCATCTGACAAGATTTAATGTTGGCATCATCTGCTCTAAAAAGCTTTTCCTGAATCTCCAAGTCAAAGCAGATGTCCCTCATGTGTACTCTCAGAGCCCCTTGTACTGATGTGTGGACTTTTTTTTTTTTTTTTTTTGTGCTAGGGTTTCCCTATATAGCCTAAGCTGATTTCAAACTTATGATCTATCTTTCTCAGCCTCCCAAGCATTGGGATTACAGATATGTGCCACCATGTTCCGCCTTGTCTTTTGCTCCTTGAAGAATGAGTACATTTTTTAAGAAATGCATGAAGTTTTAGTACTGTCTACCCCATGCTGCCACTTACCACTTACAAACTTCTCAGCTTGTGTGCTACCATTAGCACCTGAGAGCAACAAGTTCTCCAGTAGTTATTAAGCTGCCTGGCACATACTTGATGCCCACTAAATGTTAAACAAAAAAAAAAATGACCCTTAAAATTGAGCTGAGGGGAGGAAAATTTCAAAACAACTATGGCAAATCAATTTCTACCACTGTAAAATAGAGCATATAATGGTCACTCTACTTCAAGTAATCCTGTCTCTGCAATGCAATAAAAAAAGGCTGGGGAAGGAATGTCTATAGAAATCTTTATAATTGTAGAGAAATTCCTTAACTTAATAACTTTAGGATCACAGATTAAGATCCATAATAAAAAAGGAGAGAGGGGGCTGGACAGATGGCTCAGTGGTTAAGGTGCTTTCCTGCAAAGCTTAACAACCCAAGTTCTGTTCCCCAGTACTTATGTAAAGCCAGATGCACAAAGTGGCACATGCCTCTGGAGTTCATTTGCAGTGGCTAGAAGCCCTAGTGTGCTCATTCTCTCTGTCTGTCTGTCTTTCTCTCTCTCTCTCTCTCTCTACTTGCAAATTAATTAATTAAATAAATAAATATGCTTCTTAAAAGGGAGATGTGTGAGCAGAAGTATCAGAATCGAGTCAAGAAAGTACACTATAGAAATACGTAAAGAAGTTCAAATTATGGAAACAATATTTTTTGATGGTATAAAAGAGTACTGAGTCCAAGTTGTCATACAAGTTCCAGTTGCAGATCTGGAAATAATTGTGGATGACTATATAAGTGGCAGGTACTCTGCACCTCTAATTCTTTGTGTGACAGAAGGGACAGGTACAAGATTTCGGTGGCATCTTTTATATCTAAGATTTTAAAGTTTATACAAATTTCTGACTTACTTCACTAGTTTGGTTATTGAACTTGGCTAAAACCATTACAAAAATCACAGCCTATTAAAGTAGATCTTATTCTTACCATGAAGTTTTAGAGCCTTTCGCCTTGACCTTAGGTTTTGCTAACAGCCAGTCCTATGTATGTGCTTCTGTCTAGTCTGTGCGACCTGAGTGATCTGGAATACCTTGATGAGGAGTTCCACCAGAGCCTTCAGTGGATGAAAGACAATGACATCCACGACATCCTAGATCTCACGTTCACTGTAAATGAAGAAGTTTTTGGACAGGTCTGTTCTATAGTCACTGAAGACTAATGATTGGGGAAAAGTTGATTCCATGACTAATACATTTTTATTTGTGGTTCATTGGGTGATTTAAACCCAGGATTAATCATGGTCATCTTGATTACAAAGAGTAATCTAAAGCCAACTACAGATTAAGATGTTTGTATGTATAGATTATAAGAAGCTTTTACATGTTGTAAACTATGTATTATTTCAAACTCAAATATCCACAAAAAAAGAGAATATGCCTTGTATAGAATACATTTTAATAGTCTGTGCTACACTAAAGTATTAAATTATTTGTCATGGGTTTAGCTCTCATTTAGAATTAAGAAGTGAAAATTAAGAGCAGGGCATGGTGGCGCACACCTTTAATCCCAGCACTTGGGAGGCAGAGGTAGAAGGATCACCAAGAGTTCAAAGCCACCCTGAGACTACATAGTAAATTCCAGGTCAGCCTGGGCTAGAGTGAAACCTTACCTCAGAAAACCAAAAATTTTTTAAAAAGTGAAAATTATTCTGAAACTGAGGGAATTTAAATAGTATAGTGGAGGATGCTTGAAAACAGAAAATGTACTGGTTTTATTTTAAAGTTGGTTGAAGGGTAGTTAAAGATTTACTTCAGAAATTTTGCACTAATTCTTACTAAGCAATAATATTTGCATGAGTTTTCTGAATTTCATGTTTTAAAAGAGTTCTCAATTTAAGATTTCCTTGTATTTAATTCTGTTTCCTCAAACAAACTGTTAGTATGACTTCCTGGATGTAGTTGATTCTAAGTCTTAGAGGAACCTGTGAAAAGGTTTTGATGAACATTCAAATAGTAAAGTACATGGAGCCAATCCCTCAGCATCTTAAAAATATTAATTTCTTGGTTAGAATTTTAAACTTAACCATAAATACTTGCCATATATATGAAACCTCTGAGTTTTTCAAACATCAGCTCAACGCTTGGTTGTCCAGAGCATCTTTATGTGCATGAGCCCTGAATGGGGGCTGGCTGCAGTTCCCTTCTTGTTGTTGGGACAAAACATCCAACAAGAAACAGCTTATGGAAAGAAAAGGTTTATTTCTGGCTTACATTTTTGAGGGAAAGTTTCCTTATGGCAGGGAAATCATGGCAGGAGCAGCCAGCCAAGTGTCCCATCATAGCAGCAGGGAGGAAGTAGTCTGAGCACTGGGTTCAAAGCTGGGCTATATTACCACTCCCAGTGACACATCTCCTCCCACCACACAATCCTATAGGGGCCACTTTGTGTAATAATTTTTACTGGAAACTTTACAATGTGAACATATTGCAAATTAGCCATATTCCCATCAGGTTATCCTCCTTTGTCTCCTCTCCCCAAACCCTCTTCCATGGAGGGTCCTCCTCATTGGGGGTATCTGCAATCACTGTGGGGTCATCAGTGCCCTGGTCAGTACCTATGGGGGACGACAATGCCTCACACTGTACCTTTCTTTTCTGGGGCTCTTATATTCTTTCTGCCCCGGCTTCCACAATGTTCCCTGAGACCCTGAGCTTTGGCATTTTAGAAGTCCCCTTTTGTGTTGAGCTCTCAGCATCCTCTTGTTTTCTACTTTCATGAGTTTTGACTCTTCTTAGTGTCTCCTTGGAGAAGGTTCTCTGACTAGCTGTGTTAGCAGCACACTTTTCATTCAAACCATCACAAGGCCTTACCACCTGCTGGTGGGGTACACCTGACAAGGGCAAGACCAGGGCAGTCAGCTGATTTCAGTGCCATGGTAGCAATTAACATCAAGCATATTGCTTTTCTGATCAGCTTTTATTCTTTTGGGTTTTTAATCTCAGATTACTGAACGAGAATTGAAACCAGGGGGTGCCAATATCCCGGTCACGGAGAAGAACAAGAAAGAATACATTGAGAGGATGGTGAAGTGGAGGATCGAGAGGGGTGTGGTGCAGCAAACAGAGAGCTTAGTGCGTGGCTTCTATGAGGTAAAGACAGCTGGGGCTGTGGTGGAGCTTTGCAGCCTGAGAGCAAGGATACTATGCCTGGGCTTGATTGTGTCGAACGGTTCCAGCTTCTCTTTTGCTGTAGTTATTGTTGCTTTTGTAATTTAAAAAGTCAGTTATTTTTCTTAGATATTTTTCTAAGACATACCCAAAAGCTGAATGTATTTGTGGGGAGAGATCACTGAAAGGAATGTTACAGCCTCTCAAGTAGGATTTTAATGCTTTAATGACTACTGATAACATATAAGGAGTACTTCTTACTCATGCTTAGATACACATAATCAAGTCTCATACTTGATATGTGAAATCATCGATATGACAGTTGGAACAAGTTATTACATGTATTCCATGTGACTTTTTCTGTAAGATGACTCCAACTTTTTCAAAAGAGAAAAACAAACCGGAATAATCAGTGGTCAATTATGAAACAAAACTCCACACACATCCCCACATCCCAGTACTAACCAGGCCTGGCTTTGCTTAGCTTCTGAGATCAGAAGAAAGCAAACATGTCCAGGGTGTTATTGAGATCAACAAAGCAGCAATTCTACTGAGTCTCATCTTAGGAACTTTCTTCTAAAAATTTACCTCCCATTTGTAAAGCATGAAAACTTTTCAAGTGCTCACACACAGTACACTCTTAGTATTCCCAGAATGCTTTGTGCCTTCTAATTCTGATGAGGCTTGCTTAATAGCTGATATTTCTTATAAGCCATGCCCTGTACTCTTTGTATTCCCCAGGTAGTGGATGCCAGGCTGGTCTCTGTTTTTGATGCAAGAGAACTGGAACTGGTCATCGCAGGCACTGCGGAAATAGACCTCAGTGATTGGAGAAACAACACAGAATATAGAGGAGGTGAGATTTGATTGATAGACAACTACGTTTAAGTTTCAAGTTAAAGCGAGACACAATTTAGGTATGCTGTTCTGAACACAGGACAGACAAAGGCACTTGCACTAATCATAGGTCTGGTGCCATCTCTTTTGAGACCTTGGGCAAGGTACATTCCCTTCCTTTCCTAGTGACCTCACCAGTCAAAAGGGGGAAGGACTGTTTACGCCCCATCTGAGGATGTCATAACTCTTAATTGCTAGTGAGGAAATGTGATCATAATAGCACTGATTAATTATTTGTTAGTGTTGTTGGTAAAGCACTGGGGAGCTAAAATCCAGCAAGTCAAACTCCACCTATTTCATTTCCATTCTAAAAGTCCAAGAGGCAGACCCATAGCTTCCCAGTTACCGCAGGTCTTCTGCAGTTCATTCATAACTACTTATCACTTGCAATTCACACTTGAAACATTGCAATACATAATTCAATGTGTTTATTAGCAAAACCCACCTAAATTCTGCCATCAAGTTTATCTGAAAAGAAAATTGTTGTAAAGTGATTTTGAATAACACACTCACTTTTGAAGTGGTTTTCTGTAAATCAGTACAAAATTTCAATTAGTAACTCCAGTCCAAAATTCTAATTAGTAACTCAGAACAAAGTTACTGGAATATTTTTGTTAAAGCTGGGACCTTGTGGTAACCGAAAGTTAAAAATTTTGTGTAATTTTAAGCAATGAAAAAATAAATTTTCTTGAATTTATTGTAGTGTTAGCAAATCATCAGAAATTCTTGACAAATACCAGTAGCTCCTTGTTTTGAAGATATATATACATATATATATATATATATATATATATATATATATATATATATATATATATGAATGAATGGGCATGCCAGGGTATCCAGCCACTGCAGAGGAACTCCATATTGCATGTGCCCCTTTGTGCATCTGGCTTATGTGGGTCCTGGAGAATCGAACTGGGGTCCTTTGGCTTTGCAGGCCAGCACTTTAACCACTAATCCATCTCTCTAGCCCTGGATTTAATTTTTTTAACCCAAAATATCAGAGATTAGCAGTACTTCTTAACTTGCATAGTAAAAAATATAAACTTTACAGCAGAATAAGTTGAAAGTCGAACAGTTCTCCAATTGTCTGTAAACTGAAACAGATTTAAAACAGCCAAATATGGTGACCCACACCTGTAATCTTAGTGTTGAGAAGGAAATTGCAAGTTCCAGTCCAGCCTGGCCTACATAGCAAAATCATGTCTGTGAATGAATGAATTTATGTTATAAGTTTGCATTTGGAGTAAAAAGTTCTTTAACATTTGCTGAATTTTGGGGGGTTTTGCTTACATGTAGCTCTTACAGCTCCTCCTAGCTCTGTGCCTATCCGAACCGCTCTGATTTCTCTGTAAGGAGATGGCAAATTTGACTTTCCATGGCTATGATTTCTGAATTCTAGTTACTGAAATGTTTTGTGGATGGTCCACTATTTAGTTCTTATATAGCTTTGGTTGTTACAGCTTTGTTAACCAAACTGTTCACTAATTCAAATAGAACTTCTCTGATGATACAGCCTACATTTTATGGTAACTATTATTCAATCTTCACTCCCAGGAAATCCTAATAGCAATGCAGTCAATTGTCAAATCACTTCTTTTTGTATTTACACAATCTAAAAATTTATTTATCATATCTGACTAATCAGTTCAGAGGTTTTGGTAAATATTATCAAATGAGAGCCTTAGGAGAGACCAGATAAAGGACGAGATACCCAGCTGCCATGTTTGCCAACCCAAGTTGGCACTGAATGAAAAAGCAGTTCTGCTGCCACTTGCCATATGCTCTTGTAACAGCTGATGTGGACAGTATGACAGGACACATTCATTCTTCTCCAAAAATAGGCTTAGCACAAACAGCAAATGCAGAGCAGAAAAGGGGCAATTGATAAGGACAGAAAACCTGGGCTATAAACACCAATGTGCATATTCGGCTCAGTAATAAATGGTCTTTACCAAAGCATGACACTATGGCCAATCTCATGTTGTGTATCCTTCCCTTGGATCTCTTTCTTCTCCAGAGGGAAAGAAATATCACTACTTAAATGACAAAAAAGGTGAAATTTCCCCTTAGATATTACACCAAATAATAATTAGTACTCACCTTTCACCTTTGTTTTTGGAGTGCAGCAGAGAACTAAATAGATTGTGTGCACATAAAATATGATTATCTATTATTGTGAGTTATTAATTATACTTTAATTCTTGCCAGACTTCCCTGACCTTGTTTTCATTGTGATGATTTTTTAACATTATATTAAATTCTACTGTTTTAGGTAC
Source organism: Orientallactaga sibirica (assembly GCA_036365145.1). Classification (NCBI taxonomy): domain Eukaryota; kingdom Metazoa; phylum Chordata; class Mammalia; order Rodentia; family Dipodidae; genus Orientallactaga; species Orientallactaga sibirica. The sequence goes on from JAEOAD010000004.1 coordinate 22,804,701, forward strand.
AGAATAAAAGTAAAGCTTAGTTGATGAGTTAAGATTTGTTAGTTGAAGGAATTAAAGTCTTATCCCCTGCTTACTAATAAATCAGCACAAAAAGAATTTGGTTTTATTTATTTTATATTTAAAAGGGTGCGTGCACGCGCGCGCGCGCGCGTGTGTGTGTGTGTGTGTGTGTGTGTGTGTGATGCTGAGAATCAAACCTGGGGCCTCATATTTGCTAGTCAAGTGCTTTATCAGATAGCTACATCCACAGCCACAGAAATTTAGTTTTAATAATAAGATATTATTATATAATAAGATAATATCATATGTAGTGCTATTGAGATGGCTCAGAGGATAAGGTGCTTGCCTGCAAAGTTTAACAACCTGAGTTCTATTCCCCAGTACCCACGTGAAGCTGGGGGCACAAAGTGGCAAATATATCTGGAGTTCATTTGCAGTGGTTGGAGGCCCTGACGTGCTCATTTTCATTCCCATTTCCTCTCCCCCACTTGCAAATAAGTAAATAAATAAGTTTAAAATAATATTATATGTAGTTTTTGGGAGCACTAGATATTGTAATGCATAGCTTTTAAACAAGCTTCCACTTATATTTCTTCATTTGAATTATTTGATTAATGTTTCTCTTCTTTATCAGAGTCCTGTAAATGTCTATTTCTTGGCCGTTGGACACTACCCTTAGTACAGAGCTTGGCAAAGTGGAATTTGAAAGTAATTTCTTTTTTAAAATTTTTATTTATTTATTTGACAGAGAAAGAGAGAGAGAGAATAGGCATGCCAGGGCCTTCAGCAACTGCAAATGAACTCCAGACACATGCGCCCCCTTGTGCATCTGGCTAACGTGGGTCCTGGTGAATTGAACCTGGGTCCTCTGGCTTTGCAAGCAAATGCCTTAACTGCTAAACCATCCCTCCAGCCCTGAAAGTTATTTCTTACATGAATGACTGAAAGAGTTAAGCTGTTCCAGTACTAGCAATTCTAGTTTTCAGAAATGATGCAGCTCAAATGTCTCATTTGTTGTCCCTCTCACCACTAGTTTTCACTTGGTGGTCCCTGAATGAAAACAGAGACTTCTTGGTTTCATTTAGAGTTGTTTTGTTTAACTTTTATACTCATATGATCACATTTACAGTGCTGTTCCTTAGTCTGAAATTATAAACAACCTTTAAAGAATCCAAGATGATGATTTGTGCCTGGGGGGTCTTCTCTTGTCATGTGTTAAGATGGAAGAGTCAAAATAACGTGGGCTTTCATGATTGGCTTGCTAGGATACCATGACAATCACATTGTAATTCGGTGGTTTTGGGCTGCAGTGGAAAGATTCAACAATGAACAACGGCTAAGATTGCTGCAGGTGAGATGTCACAAATTCATCTTTTTCTTTGAACACAATATTATAAATGCTGAAAGTATGTATTTTTCATAATTTTGAGGGTTCTTCATATACGCATATTAGGTATATCTGAAAATGCACAGTATGCCATTTCTATAAACCCTCTGATCACATGGATATGTGACCCTGCTGCCATACAGAACACCTCCATCCAAGTGAAGTCCTTTCAGAAGACTGTGGAGAAGTGCCAACACCAGAGAAAGCGAGAAATGACATGGGCTCTGAGAACAGTTGGATCCTGCCAATGAGAGGCCCCTAGCACCTGGGAGGCCACATCCTTAGAGTAGAAAGGGATGATGTTCTAAAGGACTCCATTTCTTGATATTGTCTTTCCATTGGAAAACAATGACTTTCACGAACACTGTGAAATCTAATTCATTTTTAATGGCATGCATAAAAGTTGTCTGTGGGGCTGGAGAGATGGCTTAGCCGTTAAGGCGCCTGCCTCCTAAGCCTAAGAACATTGGTTCCAATCTCCAGGTCCCACGAATAGCCAGATGCAAAGGGAGCAATGCTTCACTTGACCACAAGGGGGCGCACACATCTGGTTTTCGTTCACAGCAGCTGAGAGGCTGCTGGCACGCCCATCTCTATCTGTCTTCCTCTCCCTCTCTCTGTCTCTCTCTGTGTCTCTCCCCCCCCCCCAAAAAAAAAGTTGTCTGTGGCAGTTGCTGGTTGATGCAGCTAACATCACATATGATAGCCTTGTGGATGCTCAGACAGGCGTGCAAATATACTTAGTCCTAAACTCCTTTGGACTCCTAAGGGCCTAGACTTCAGACCTGCAAACATTCTAAATTTTTTTTTTATTTGAGAGAGACAGAGAAAGAGAGAAAGGAAGAGGCAGAGAGAGAATGGGCGCAGCAGGGCCTTTCAGCCACTGTGAATGAACTCCAGACACGTGCGCCCTCTTGTGCACATGTGCGACATTGCGTGCTTGCGCCACTTTTACGTCTGGCTATATGTGGGACCTGGAGGTTTGAACAAGTGTTCTTAGGCTTCTCAGGCAGGTGCCTTAACTGCTAAGCCATCTCTCCAGCCCCATTCTTAATATTTTTTAATTCACCCATAGTTGATGTGGAATTGCTGCTAGAGTTGGGTTGCTTTTTCCACTCACTCCTGGAAGCTAGGCCTGGTGTGAGCATCTGAGCAGGTCAGCTGCACAGGGGCCTTTATCTCCTATGAGCCCTCTGCATGCCCTTTCCCTCACAGTTCACGGTTGCCAGAATCTGTGTTAGGGTTGTTCTGAACTCTCCTACTCTCTCCTTCTGCATGGGATGAATGTCTTATGCATTTCCTGGCCATGACCTTGGGCTTCACCTTTTCATCTTGTTGTCTTGGTTGATAGTTTGTTACAGGCACATCTAGCATTCCCTATGAAGGATTTGCATCTCTCCGAGGAAGCAACGGCCCAAGAAGATTCTGTGTGGAAAAATGGGGAAAAATCACTGCTCTTCCCAGGTAAAGTAGAAAATAACTTTTCTCATTGCCACTACTTGTGGTGTGACCTCAGTTTACTTATACTTACATATATGAAAGAACACATATTCATCTATCTATACCGGCATATTTATTACTGTTTATGTGTGCAAAGTTTTGAGGTGGAAAGATTTTTAGGATGAATTTCTCTCTGATGAATTTCCCAAATAAAGGGAGAAAAGACAAAAGATCTCCCTGGTCACAATTTAAAGATATGAATCTACGTCTTGAAACTCAAAGCACAAGAAAGCCAGACCTTCTGCTAACTTTAGTAAAACATCGTTGTTCATCATGTGTGTGGCTTGAATCTAAATGTGGACAGAAGCTCTAGTTTTAAGGTGGCATTAGTAAGCATTTAGAATCCCTTCACTGGAAATTGTCATTTTGTGTGGAGACTGTTAAATCATGTGAAAGTGCTTTGTGCCTTGTTAACATATAGTGCGTGTCTTCATCCCTCGTGAACACTTTCTGCATCAATTCACATTCACAACAAGAGCATGCATTTCCTGAGTGGGAAATGGTCCTTTACTACTGCTACTGATAAGTACAAGAGATGTAAGGTAATGCTTGTAAAGAAACAAGTGAGAATGAATGCACACAACTGCCACCGGAGGGAACAAAGGAGCAAAAAAGGGATGGAATACCTTTATCCAGTCAGCAAAAATACTATGGCATTTATCTGTTTGTTTGTTTGTTTGTTTGTTTGTTTGTTTGTTTGTTTGTTTGAGGAGGGTCTTATGTAGCCCCGGCTGGGCTCAAACTTGCAGTGAAGGCATGACTGGGCTTGAACACCTTGCCTCCACCTCATATACTGGGATTATAGGTATGCATCACCATGCCCAGCATATTTCAGAATTTTTTAAATAAATAAGGACCTCAGATTGCTTTTAATTTCACTAATATAAAGGTGCAACTGGAGAGGTGAAATGGTATTCAGTACCCCCAAAATATCATCCTAACTTTGTTAGAGTAGAGGTGACTGAAAAACCTGTTGATTTAGTAGTGACACAGGTGATATTTGGTATCCAGAGATGACGGCACAAGTTTATCATTAGTTTAGAAATCTATCAAAGCTTCTTTTGCCTTAGTAGTCGCAAGATACTAATTCTTAATAATTGTGTTCTTATCAATAGATTTATTTTTAAGGGCAGCGGCACTGAAAATAAAGGGCAGAAAGCAATTAATAATGCAAACAAGGGACTTGCGGGAGGCTCCTCAGCTCACTGTGTTCATCAGTCTGTGACATCCAGCACAGACCTAATTATGCCGCCATACCTGACTACCGAATTGACAGAATTAGTGTTTCCCTTGTGCTTGGGTGTTGGGTTTTCCCCTTCAGTACATTTAGACTATTCTAAGTGAACAGATTTAGACTATCTTAACAAGACTTTTCACTCTGCTGAGAACCTCGAGAATTAGCACAGAAGCAGGAAAAGGCAGATCAATCATGTGCCACTTGTCTATTTCTGTAAAGTCACTAAAGTGCATGGAATAAAGTGCAACAATCGGCAGATCAGCTGTTCAGATTGAACCAGAGAAAGGTAACTGGGAAGAGCTTCTTCCCTTGTCTGCTGTGTACTGAGGATTAACTGAATGCATCTGCCTTCTACTAAGAATCAACTGAAACCATTCATATAAGACACTTCTTGTGGGGCATGGTGGCACACACCTTTAATCCCAGTACTTGGGAAGCAGAGGTAGGAGGATCACTGTGAGTTCAAGGCCACCCTGAGACGACATAGTGAATTCCAGGTCAGCCTGAGCTAGATAGAGTGAGACCCTACCTTGAAAAACAAAAACAAACAAACCAAAAAAAAAAAGACGCTTCTGGCTCTGGCTCTGGCTCCAAGTTTGGTGCTAGCTATCCCTCTAATGTTTGACACTGTCGTCTGTAATACATATTAGGCAATATATTAGAAAGAGCACCTGGCTGGAGTTAGAAAACTTGGATCCCAGTCCTACTTCTTGTTCCCTGGGCCTTAGTTTGCTTACTTATAGAAGACCAGGAAGGGGTGGTGTGTTAGGTTTGGTAGAGTAAGGGGTGCTGAAGAGTATTGGGGGATGGGCTGCAATCACATCTCTACTTCCCCCTGGTAGTTCTAGGAAGTTCTCCTGCTGACTCATTGTCCACGGTGATGTTCATCAGTATAATTGCACACACAGTTGGGTAATAGCATTGTCATTTCTTCCTCTCCTCATGTACACCTAAGACCTGGTTCTACCCTGCTTATACAAATAAAGATATTTCCATCTCGATAAAATTGCCTGGGCTCAGAAAGTTTTTGTAACAACTAAGTGAGATCATGTGTTTGGAAGTCCGTAGAAATTGTATGCCTTCTTTGTCCTTTTAAAACCTTTCATCCTGAATCGTGGGCCATTTTACTACATGGTTAAAATGTGCTCCAAATAGGCACATTTAGGGAAAAAATAAAAAGAACTGTAGAGCAAGACAGTATAGATTTTTTTTTTAAGGTTCCTGCATTTCTTTCTTTTTTAAAAAATATATTTTATTTATTTATTTGATAGAGAGAAAGAGGCAGAGAGGTGGGGGGAGAATGGGTGCGCCAGGGCCTCCAGCCACTGCAAATAGACTACAGATTCATGTGCCCCCTTGTGCATCCAGCTTATATGGGTCCTGGAGAATCGAACCGGGATCCTTTGGCTTTGTAGCCAAATGCCTTAACTGCTAAGCCATCTCTCCAGCCCCAGTATTTCCACTGCAGTTTTTCCACTGACAACCTGATCATTGCCCTTTATGAAATGTGGTATATTACTCAGGTATAAAGAGATATACAAGATTGGCTGTGGCCTAAAGTGATGACTTTAGATTACAGTCTCTTTCTACCACCACCCAAACAGACACATTCAAGCCATTTTCCTACTGTTTCTTGGCACAAGTAATTGCAGAACTGAGGAACTGGTATGACTCAAGCTGGTCAGCTTCAGTGGATTTATTTTCCCTATTAGTGAGTTTGTTTCTAGCACTGAAGTTGTGGTGTTGAATAGTAGCTGGAGAGGAAATGGGTGTACGTTTTCCTTACTGAAAAGGTCTCCTCTAACAAGTCTAAGTCTGGCTTCATCTTAACAGAGTAAGAAGGGGCTGTGAAGGGTGAGGGCAGGCTGGCCCTGCAAGCCAGGGCAACGACGAAGAGCATGTTGGTCTTTTGAGAGTGATGATTCAGGATCTTTTACGTTTCCAGACAAGCGAATGTGACTCTTCCTCTCAGATTTCCTGCTCTGTGTTGGTGGGCACACGGGGGTAGCCCGGCTTACAGTGGGGCCCAAGAAGTATATGAAAGTATCTATGATCGTCTCAGAAGCCAGTACAGGTTGAATCTGTGGCTTTCCCCCCCTCTTCTGTGATAATAAAGTAACTGGTAACCCAGCTGATAAATACTGAGAGACTTAGGGTGTCTCCATGGAGACATTCAGCCTGAACACAGTGCCTCACTTCCTCTGCAGTGGGGCTTGTGGCTGGGCTAACTCTGCATTTGCATTTCTGTAGAAGACTTCCTACCCCCTGGTGATCTGATGGACTTTATGAGAGGAGAGTAAACTCACTCTGGCATTGCCTCTTCAACAGGCCAAATAATGGACTGTGCATATGCCAGACTAGGGAGTACCAGCAATTCTCTTTCCCATTGTAGGATAGAGTTCCTGTGTCGTCTGAGGTTTCCCCAAATGGGATATTGAAACAAGAGTTAGAAGGCTGCAGTCCCTATTAGGTTGGGGGTGGGGTTGCACCAGTTTTAGCCCAAGGGGAAAAAAACTCATTGAAAATAGCCTAGGGAATGTTTTGAATGAAATGCCGATCCAAATTAAGAAATTAAACGTAAGAATTAACCATGAAATGTTTCCAAGAGACAGCTTTATAGAGTGGAGTAGGACTTTTGTTGTTGTAGTGAATTTTGAGGCAGGGTTTCACTGTATAGCCCTGGCTGGCCTTGAACGTGGGATTTTGGGATCATAGGCATGCACCATCACACTCCATCAAATATAATTTGAACCTTCCCTGGTGGTCTCGTGGTCAGGATTCATCAAATAGAACATGGAACTTGAAAAGATACATTTTTTTAAAACTGAGAACCTTTCACTCATTGCAAAACTTGGCCTTTTATTCTCATTGCAAAGCGAAAACTTTTTCAAACAAATGACAAGAAATGTATGTATATGTTAAAACCATATTAACTATATATAAAACATATACATATATATATCAATGAGCATATTGATAAGAGACAGGCTGTGACACATGCACGCATGCACACACTGGGTGTGCTGCACAATCTATTTCTAACCTGCTTTTTTCTTACCACACCATTATTCATGGACATCTGCCTGTGTCTTTAAATACTCTTCTACAAAAATCATCAATAATTCAACTTTCCCTTCACTGGAACAAAGAATGCTGTCTATGTCAAAGTGAACTGTCATCTAGTGAATGGGAAAATGGCGGATAAGGCCTAAAACACAATGCCCCTTTCCTCGGCTGAAAAAAAATCAGAGCAAGAAGGATCCCCGGAAGCACCCTTTGGTGCCACTTCTTTCCTGCATTTGCCTTGAAGCATCCTTTCTTGGTCTCTCTAGGAGCTGAGTTAGCTGTTGACGTGGGAGAGAGTTGGCACAAGATTCTAATAGTTTAAACGCTTAATACAAGAGCCCTCTTCTTTTCTCCTCTGCATCCCATTCAGTTCTATGTAACAATAATATATGGAACTATTACTTAATTATCTATTGAACACGTAGTGTACACTTTCATAAATGCCAGAGATGAGCTGAGATGATATCCTAGCAGTTAAGGCACTTGCTTGCCAAGCATGCCTGCCCAGATTTGATTCCCCAGTACTCATGTAAAGACAGATGCACAAAATGGTGCATGCATCTGTTGTTTGTTTACAATGGCAGTAGGCCCTGGCATCCCATTCTGTCTGTCTTTCTCTATGTATCTTTCTCAAATAAATAAATAAAAAGTTTTAAATGCCAGAGATAACTCATAGCTTTACCATATTAGAATATGTGGTGTGGATTAGTCTTGCTGTGGAAGGTGTATATATATATATATATATATATATACACACACACACACACACACACACACACACACATCGTGAAGGCAAGCACGGTGTTGCTCACCTGTCATTACAGAATTTACGAAGCAGAGGCAAGGGAATCACAAATTCAAGGCCAATCTCTAGAAGACAAAGAAAGGCTGAATCAAAAAGGATTGTCTAAAAAGGGAGTCATAGGTAGAAAGTATAACTTTGAAAGGACTTGTGAATTTTTGCATTCTTAATGGAATGAAAGGAGGTGTACTTGTTACTTGTAATAGAGGATAATGTAATCCAAGTCACAGTATTAGGCCTTGAGAGCTAATTTCCAAATCGTATGTTAAAATGGCCGTTATTGAGTGACGGACATCACAGCCGTTAAAGCATGGTCACTCTCGGCCTTTACCTTTGAGAGCATGAACTCGTTTGGGTTCATCTCTTCCACCAGCCTAGTCCGTGACACACCTCTCACTGGGACCCCTGTACATCCTGCTGGCAGGACTCCCAGCTTGTGTTCCCTCTACCCTGCCATTTCTTTACCCCATTTTCAGAAGCCACTACCATTTTCTGAAGTCTCAAGGTTGCCTCTGTCCCCTGATATGGAATCCAGACTCCTTCCCAAGCACTTCTAAACTCCAGCCTTACCACATATACCTTCAGTACCTGCAACAGCCACTGGCATGTGGGCTGTTCCTCATGTATAACTGTCCACTTTAGCCTCACAACTCAGGGGCCTGCTGCCTAGATCTCTTTCCTTCCGGTTCTTTCTCATCACTGATAATTCAACTTAAGTGCAATCGTCTCAAAAAGGGCCACCCGCATCCATCATTCAGTGTCCCTGTCACTATCACACTTGATCCCCTCATAGTGCTAACCCTGATTCCCGCACCATATTTAATCAGTAGCTTCCTTGTTGATTATCCCTCTGCCTCTCTAGACCGTGTTCACTTGGGAACAGTGACCTTGTTTGAATTTAATATGGCTCCATTCCTCACACTGAGTGAGCACCTGGCACTTAATGCATATTGTTTTTTGAGAGTTCTTACACTTGACAGATAACTTTGGACCTAAATCACTTTTGTATCTCTGTATCTTCATCTGAAAAATTGAAGGCAGATAGTAGTAATCACATTCCAAAGCTTTAAAGACTAAGCTAACTCATGCATAATGCCTAAAATGTGGACTAAGATATCATTCAATCAGTATTATCACTGCTCCTAACATGTTGGCATGTTATTTTACAATCTTTAGTGAAAAATGTACTATTGCTACCCAAGATATTTATATTTTTTTGGTCTTCCAACAGCTCCCATCCCTGGAACTGTTTTACTATTAAAAGTATTTATTCTTCATCTCTCCCCACTCCCACCCCTAAGCTATCCGCATGTGAAGAAGGTACTTGCTCAGAATGCATACTCTGAAGGGTTTCTCCTGCTAGCAATGACAGGCATATAAATTCACACTGTAGGAACATTCTACAGTGTACTTTGAGATCCAGGTACATTTTCATAAGATGGCCTAAGAGACATTGGAATTGGATTCAGATCTAACAAGATCTAATTCCCATAGGCAGCCTATAGATGGTCATCATGCATTTACTAAGAACAAATCCTGGAGGGAAATATAAGTTGACGTCTGTCCATTTGGTCTGAACTCCCCGGGAAGAAGTATTAGATGTTTACACGAACAAATCACCAGCGTCATTGGCCCCCAAATGGTATGAAAACGAGTAGTTGAACTACTAAACGCTGTAGAATTCCTTCCCATTAGTTCACATTTGTTGAACACCTGGTGAGGGTCAATAACTGTGCTATACCACCATAGCTTACACAGATATTTATGTCCTAGTCTTGGCATGAATTTCTATTGTCAACCTCAAGGTCTACACAGGTATTAATAAGGATCTTAGAGAAATGATGAGAATTTAAAAAATATTTTATTTAAATGTTTAAATAATAGTATGAAGTTATAACTAGACAAAATTGCTCTCATAAGGCTGTTGAGACCAACAAAACTGGCCCTTGATTGCATTACAGTTAAAGCAATTATATCACTCTATGTGGCTGGTAACTTTGGATTTCTTTTGCTGATTACAAGCTCAGGACTTACCTTGTTTTTGACACATTTCCTTCATTTCTTGCCTTGTTTAATGGCACCTTTGGCATTCCCTTGCACACCCAGTTACTAGTTTCCTTTCATCCAATAAATCAATGGAACAGGCCTTGCTTGAACACACTTGGCTTGCCTATGCCATTCTGCCTCTCCATCTGGCCTCCGGTCCAGCCTCACTCCTGCCACTTGCACTGCTCAGTTTTACTGATGACGCAAGGCTTTCTCACTCAGATTGCCGGACATCTGTTGGGAATCCTCCTCTATGCTCATCCAGAAAAGCCCTGCACACCTATAAATCCTTCCAGCCTTGGCATAGACGGTGCCCTTTGTAAAGCCTTCCATGGCTCTGCTGAGCCGACTTGTTACTCATTGTATTATCTTTGTGTGCTGAGCCAGGCATAACCCTCAGGAATCTTTTGGATTAATTAAGCAAAGGTGTGTCAATCCTGGGGTGAAATGCAGCCGTAAGCTGGGGCTCACAGTTTATTAAACAGAGCCAAAGGTAGGCAGGATCTCAGTGCCACTTGCCTCTCTCAGATGCCCAGCACAGAGCACAGGCAACCTGACCTTTAGGACTCCCATTTATTTTCCCATGTACTATACTGTGAGTATAAATCCCTTGAAGACAGAACAGACCGCCTGCCCTTTCCTGCCTGTGGATGGCCCAGGGCTGCTCAGTTGACATTGTTTCAGTCCTTCACAGCTCTTTGCATGGGAATGGCAAACTTTTGTAATATGGGAACTGTAAGGGGGAAATACTTTTTTTTTTTTTTCTGTGAGATTCTATAAGTGAAAGGGCTTGGATTCTTCCTGTATACCCATGGGACCATACATTGAGACCCAGAAAAGCCAAAACAAAAGTGAAGACATGAGAGGCAATACCAGAACCCTCAGGTGTGCAAAAGAAGCCCAGCTCTGTCTCCTCTTGTGTGTGACAGCAACTAGAACTGTGGAGGCACCTGATTCCTTTAGGAGGGTGCCTGTAAAGTCACTTGAAAAGAGGTTAAAGTTGGACTTTCCAGCTAAATGAGTTTGGGAACACACACATTTCCAAAAAAAAAAAATTGCCATTTAAGGTAACATGTCTCACAATTCCTTGGGAACTCTCCAAAGTGCATTTCAGTATTTCTTTTTGATTTATTAACTCCTTAATGAAAAAGTGGAGACAGGAATAAGAAAACTGTGGTCTGAAGGGATACACTGCCTATTAAAAGTAAGAGAATGTTGCCACTTTCTCAATTTTAATGAAAATAAAATGGATTATTTGATGAGGAGACATTTTATTTCTAGGACTAAGGCTACTACATAAAAATGAGCCTTATGGTTTTCTCCTTCCCTCTCCCTCTTATTTTAAAATCTTGACTTTAATCTCATCTTTGCCTTATATTTTGGTGTGTGTACAAAAATAATTTTCTGGAGGACGAGGAATAAGTGAGTGAATAGGTGTCTTCGCATACATGCAGAGAGAAATACCCAATCAACTACCTGACATGACACAATGTCACTTTGATGCTCTCTGGAGTCGAGTAACTGACTATAGGAAACTCAAAATATGGCAAGCTTGTGAACCTGGTTCACAGCTGAAGGATCCGGAAAGTGCCAAGACATATGTGAAGTCAGACCAGATGTCTGCAGGACTTTTAAATCTTCTTGATACTGATGCCAGCCTGAGTTCTCAAAGGTGGGTTCAGACTTGCTCTCCTTGAGTGCTTCTGGCTGCACAGATGAAAATGAGGTAAACTCATTATGGCTTTAGTGTGGCTGGCTCTGAAAGGCTTGAAAAATATTCTTTTACTGGGACTGAATAGCTGGATTCACTTTTGCTGCCAATATCAACACAGTGCAAGGGCCCTCCTGTTATTTTCTCCTAGAGTTTTCTTAGGACATGGAATGGGTGAGGGTGGGGTGTGAAAAGCCTCGGAGGATTTGCTTTGTTTTGCTTTGCTTTTATTTTCCCCTTGTTCTTGGCCCATACAGCAAGTTGATGGTAAATATTGGGCAATTTATTTGACCACACTGTTCCTCAATTTCCTTATTAGCAATGCTGTCTTGTTTGTATGCAGTTTTGAAATTTTTGCAAGCACACAGAATGTCAATGTGAATATCCAATGTAGATATTGTATTTCTAATCTGCTTGATGTCTCTCCAATCTTGGGGACCACCTGCCTTACACTCACTTAGCCTGATTCTCAGGTCCTCCTACATCTTTGTGTTAAAATCTCAAGGGATATAACCAAAATCTCCTGTAAATACCTCCGTGGATGATTCTGAGGTACTCCAAAGTATCCCTTTGAGTAGCTCTGTTTCTGGTAAACCTAAAATTGAGCTAGATAGTTTGGCCACTTAAAAAACCCCTGGTATCTCCCAGGATTTTCTGGACTGACCCAATCTCGACTATTTTCCCCAGAGCTACTGAATACTTTCATTAACTAGTTCTTTGATATTAAAAGCTTATTCTGCCAATCCCTGTCCTCAGAATGTATGTGATCATGGTGCAAAATGTTTGCAGGATGTTGATGACTGGCAGGTCATAATCACAGTGGCATGAAATCAATACTCGGCCCTCGAGAAGTCAAAGAATGGAGCTCACAAGTAGTAAAGCTATCTCCTTGTTTTCATTTTAATATTGGACTTTCTCTAGAAGATGCAAGGTTGAAGTCCAGTTTTTAATTTGATCTCTGATTCAGCTTTAATCTTGGGACAACCATTTAATCTTTCCAGCACAGTCCCCCTCCAGAATATATGCTATCTCTGTCCTCAGGAAGCATTTTCAGATATGCTGTTAAGTTTATTCAGAAGGAAAGTTGGGTTATGATAACTGTACGCTGGGCAACCAGATGTTATTTGAGGAGCAATGATAAAATTAGATTATGAACAGAAGTGGTGACTACGTCTTATGACTAAACAAAAGCAAATCAAAAAGATGTTCAAATCCAAGTGTGGTAGCTCACACATTTAATCCCAGCACTTGAGAGACTGAAGCAGAAGAATCACTTCAATCTTGTGTCAAGTCTATGTTACAAAGTGTGTTTCAGGTTATCTTGGGCTACAGAGTAGGGCCCTATCTCAAAAAAAAAAGGGGGGGGAGAAATTGTTCAGTCCTTCCCTTTGTGTTGAGAACTGGGAAGTGCCTAGGCTTGTGGAAATTACTAGATAAAATACAGTAGTATTTATAAAAATAATCAGGAACTACAAAGAGACATGCAGAATCCCTGTCTTTATGGCCAGTAACCTAAAAAAAAAAATAAGCCAAAGGGCAGCTGCTTAGCTCCCGCCTCACCTCAGCATCTGCTTTGCTATGTGATTCTATATTACATCATTATATTTGCCACCTTTCCTTGTGTGTTTCAGAGCCCTGAAACCTATCACTGGTTTCCTTTTACTACAAAACAAATTATACAAAGTTGAAAACAGCATACATTTAATATCTCCCTGTTTCTGTGCTGTGGGAGTTCATATGTACATTACAGTTCAGGTGAAATCGGGTATCTGCGGGCTGCCTCTTCATCTGGATCTGCTTCACAGCTCCTTTAGGTCATTGCAACACTCTTTCCTTAAAGTGTTACATTCATGACAGCTTGTTTCTTCAAATCCAGCAAAGGTAGCACTTACATCAATAAGAAACCCCAATGCTTTAGAAAAGGAATGGATATCACCACACCCAATAGGACTGACTGCTACTATTAAAAACTTACATATAAATAGGGCATAGAACATAAGGGCTAGCAAGTATATTGGGAAATTAGAATCCTTGAGAACTGTTGGTATGAATATAAAATGTCATTGCCACTATATTGTGGAAACCATGTGATGGTTCCTTAAAGTAGTAAAAATGGTCTGATTCAGAAATTCCACTCCTGGGACTTAAACAGATATGTGTATTCCCATGTTTGTAGCAGTATTATTACAATTGCCAGAGGTAGCAACAGCTCATATCTATCAACAGATAGATAAAATGTGGCATGTACATACAGTGGAATATTATTCAGCCTTAAAAATGAAGGGGATCTGACTCATGCTACCACATAAAAAATATCATGCTGAGTAAAATAAGCTAGGTATAAGGGATGAGTACTTTAAGATTCTACTTATTTAGAGTAAACAGAATAATAAAAAGCAGACATAGGGAATAGTGAGGAGAGGGAGAAATAAGAACTATTATTTAATGAGTAGAGTTTCAGTTTTACAAAATGTGACAGTCATGGAGAAGATGGTGATAGAGGTGGGGGCTGGGAAAATGGTTCTGCACTTAAAGGCTCTTCCTTGAAAAGCCTGCTGGCCAGGGTTCAATCCTCATTTGATCTTAATTTACATTCATAAGAGACCTTGATGTGAACATGCACATGTATACACATGCTCACACACAAATGATAAATAAATCTAAAAAGAAGATGGTGATGGTAACTAAGCCATGTAAACACAATGTCACAAGACTGTGCATTTAACAACAGTTTCAGTGGTAAAAAATAAAAGTATTACAGGGCTGGAGATATGGCTTTGTGGTTAAGACTCTTGCCTGCAAAGCCAAAGAACCCAGTTTGATTTCCCAGACCCCATGTAAGCCAAATGCACAAGGTGGTGGTGCATACTTCTGGAGTTGTTTGCAGCAGCTGAAGGCCCTGCTGTGCCCATTCTCTCTCTATCTGCCTCTCGCTCTCTCAAATAAATAAAGTAAAAAAATTTACAAAGTATTACAAAGAAAAGATGAAGAAACAAGGAGATTAGCTTGAAGATGACAACATAGTCAGTGCCACAGGTAAGCACACCTGAGGAAAGATGCTCAACCTTGTGGCTTAGTGAAGAAGTTGAGTCTATCACACCAAGCCTGGCATATAACTTTGTTCAAAGCACATTTCACTTCTCTACCCCCTCAGCTCTCTGGAACAAAAATGAAATTTTCATTTAATATTTTTATTCCAGTGTTTTACTTAAGTTAGCTTTTGAAGCACCCTGGGGACTCTGTTATAGTATGCTAGCAAAACCCTTTTCTGGAGGCCCCAGGTTGGGTTCCATTATAGGGTGGTACAGAACTATGCTAAATGCAATTTAAAATGTTTGTTGTATTTTTTAAAAAGTGTTTTTCTATAAATAGTAAATTATTTCCACCAGTATATCCTAGAGTATGTAGTATCATGACTGGTAAAATATGAGTCACACTATCTAAACATTATAAGAATGTCCCAACAGTGACATTTTTATAGCAGAGTCCCTTTGCATACCTATTTCTTTCTTTAAAAAAAAAATACTTTAGGGTCTGGGGAAATGGCCCAGTGGTTAAGACGTTTGCCTGCGAAACCTAAGGACCTGGGTTTGATTCCCCAGGACCCACATAAGCTAGATGCACAAGGGGGCACATGCATCTGGAGTTCATTTGCAGTGGCTGGAGGCCCTGGCATACCCATTCTCTCGTTCTATCTGCCTCTTCCTCTCTCTCTCTCTCAAATAAATAAAGATATTTATTTGAGAGAGAGAAAGGCAATTCAAATCCAGGTCTCCCCAACTCCAGAATTCTGATCACTCCACTATACTACACTTCCTCAAAGAATAGTAATTATATTGATTTCATACATGAATAGTGACTTGTAACAATAAAAATATGTGTTACTTTGCACAAATAGCTTACGAATTATCATAGCTTCTCAAATTGCATATGAATTATGGCGCATTTCTAAGTTTAGATTTCTTAGCTCCAGCATAAGCTGTTGTG
The DNA here is from genome assembly GCA_036365145.1 of Orientallactaga sibirica. Lineage (NCBI taxonomy): Eukaryota > Metazoa > Chordata > Mammalia > Rodentia > Dipodidae > Orientallactaga > Orientallactaga sibirica. Next base: position 22,820,437 of record JAEOAD010000004.1, read on the forward strand.
CTCGGAATGGAACACTTCCTACCCCATGTAACAGCGAAGATTTGCTGTTTGACAGCATGTACTCTTTGGAGGTTGCCGACTTCTTATTCTGATTCAGGTGCAAATAACAGGAAAACTTTTGTTTTCTTATCTTGGCAAAAGTGAGGTATTTTTTTTTAATAATACTTAGTGTAATTGTGACTTAAGTGGAATTTTTCTGCATTGTGAGTGGGGAGAAGAAGACATTATGTAGTGCAGAATTCAAAAAAGTCACAATAGCCTACTGACTTCCACAGAGAAACCCAGCCAGGGACTTTCCCAGAACTCTGAGCCACAACTGGGTCTTCAGAGACATTTGGTGCTCTTCCCTGCCCAGGAAAATGCAAATTGCTAAGCCACAGATTATCAGAGAGACATCCAGCCAACTGCCAATGCTGAAAATAAATGACTTTGCAAGGCCTTTATCCACATCTTCGAGAAGTAACAGAAAGAAGAAAAAAAAAAACCTTTAGCTTGGTTTTATTATTCTTACATAACTCAGCAAGTGGTACTATGCATGTCATATATCTTTGAAGTTGCTTGGAAATGTAGATGACCTGTTTTTATATATCCCACCTCCCTTAGAGGAATATAATTCTCAATATTTAAGTCAGAAATATTTTAGTTTTTTGGGCTGAAAAGATGGCTTAGTAGTTAAGGTGCTTTCCCATGAAGCCTAAGGACCCAGGTTTATTCCCCAGTACCCACGTAAGCCAGATGTTCAAGATGGTAAGTGCATCTGGAATTCATTTGCAGTGGCTGGAGGCAATGGCATGCCCATTCTCTTTCTGTCTGTTTGTCTTTCTCTCTCAAATAAGTAAATAAATAAATATAAACTATATTAAAAATATTCAGTTTTTCAAAAATGAGTGTGTAATTTGATAACAAATTTGAATACAAGAGATAAGCACTTACGCATGTGTACACACTTTCATTTCCCAAAACTCCTTTGTAAAGTGTGCACTCTTCTTCTGTTTGCAGAGCGCACACTTGTTTTAACCGTCTGGATCTTCCTCCATACCCATCCTTCTCCATGCTTTATGAAAAACTCTTGACAGCAGTTGAGGAGACCAGTACCTTTGGACTTGAGTAACCTGGAAGCAGAATGCTCGGCTCCTCGGGGGTTCAGAATCCAGCCTCAGAAGAGTGACAGGACACCGGAAGTCTCAAGCCTAGGCTTCCATCCCAGTAAGGCTGAGTGCTCTTTTCCAGGAACATATGCTCTCACGTTTGGGGACCAGCGATGAGTCCTCTTGAAAGGATGTGGATGAGCTTGATGCCCAGGGAACAACCCAACCGTCTTTCAATCAACAGTTCTTGACTGCCAAACTCTTTCCATTTGTTGTGTTCAAGACAAAGATGAACCTGTCCATGCTCAGCTCCATGGTAATTTTTAGGGACTCGGGAGAATCTTGAAACTTTTCCCTTAAACGTGATACAAGCCAAAGTGGCAGCACTTGGTCCCATCTCCAAATTAGTGCAAGTTCAATAATATAATAAAAACAAATATATTTCCTGAAAGTACATTCATTTAAACCCTAAGTTATAACAGAATATTCATTTCTTGATTATGAGTGCCTGCATGGTGTGCACTATAGGTTTCAGCTTTCATGGGACATGAGTGAAAATGAAACCATCAATATGAGGTAACTTTTAAAGATTTGCAATAAGGTGGTCTGTGACAATGTATATGCAAGTGATATGTGTGTAATTATGACTGAAGACAAACTGTTATTCAATGAATTACTAATGACAGATTTTATGCTTTATAATGCATGAAAACAACTTTAAAATAACTAGCAATTAATCACAGCATATCAGGAAAATGTACACAGTGAGTTCTGTTTATTTTTTATAGGTTCATTATATTTACGTTAAGATGTATATAAGAACCTACCTACCATACTGTGTGTCCCACCTCTCCATTTTCATGTTCCATGCTTACTCGGGCATCATGCTAGTATGTCTCCTTTTAAGCACTCTCAAGGGAACAAAAGGGCCTTTTATTTTTATAAAGGTTAAAAATTCCCCCAAATAGTTTGCACTGAATGTACCAAAGTTGAAGGGACATTACAATATGACTAAGAGCAAGTCCATCACTCGACGAGTGTAACAGAAAGTAGCTTCTAAATGAAACTTGCTTCACAGTGCCATGTCATCCACTACAAGGACTGTGCATCTAAGTAATAACTTTTAAGACTCACTATATGTGATAGTGTGATGTGCATTTATTTAAAATGCATTAGACTCTCTTCCATCCATCAAGTACTTTACAGGATGGCATTTATTACAGAGATTTCGTATTCCCCCACTCTGCTTTTTATTTGTACAGCACCATTAAACACTGAGCTCAGTTAGGGACCCATCAGCATTACTGAAGAGATCAGCTCTCTTTACTATTAAAACTTCCATTTTCCTCCATCAATGAAGATATCACAAATTGAAACTCTCAGTACTATATTTCTAAGCCTGCATTTTCACTGATGCATAATTTTCATATTAATAGCAAGAAAAATTTTTCTATGGTATCTCAAAAAAAACTGCATGACATCACTAACTTCTTAATTTTGTGAAAGGGTATCCTTCATTTTAATTGCTTTTGGGACTGTTCCACACCATTGTTTATTCCTTGATTTATGGCCACAACTAATCAGATGCACAATTCAGCAAAGTTAAATGGAAGGTTGTGAAAGCACTGGATTAACATTTCGCTCGCCAGCCTGAGGGTTTGCAGGCATTGTGTACATTTCTTTGAGAATCCTGTGATAAATAGCCTTGGAATTCCTATTGTGGGATGTTGGCAACTTTACATTTTATTAGCTCATGTGCACAGTTTTCATAAGTGTTTGTAAGGACAACTGCTTTCCTGTCACTTAAGCAGTATTGTCAGTTGGGACCCTCAGGAGATATGGCACTCATACCCATACGCATTCCTGCACTAAAGGTGGGTACTGAGGTATGAGGAAATTTTCCAGAATAAAAAATGGAGAAATATTACAGACAAGAAAAAATAAATATTTATTTGTATGCCATAATTGGGCAAAGATAAAAGGGGTGGTTAAAAATTTTTGACTGAAATTATTAATTTGTACTTATTTATCATGATCACAAGTATATGTTTAATTTTGCAAGCTGCTTCTACTCATTCATGTTTTTTAATTATAAGGAAAATATTGAAACACACTAATACATTTTTTAAATTACATTTTTGGGTGTCAGAGCTGGCATTCTCTAAACAGCAGTAATGGAAGGTTGCCTTTCTTTCAAAAGTACATTCATACATCATGGTGGCATTCGTTTTGGTATGAGACACTTTTTAAAAATCATATGACATATTACTGGGTAAAAGATTTGAAATAAAATGTATTACTTTATTTCTAATATATTTCTTTTTAAGGCACCCAACTTCTTAAATAACAGTTCTTAATTAGTACAATGTTCTCAGAACTGGAAATTATCGAAGATATAGCTAGCATATCAGGAAAACATGATAGCCTATATATTATTCTTCATTAGTAATACAAAACAGGTAACAATAGCTATATGAAATTTAAATAACAATTCCAAAAATAAATGAGATTTATTATACTCTACAATTAGAAATATTCGTGAATATTTTCTTTTGGATGATGAACCCAGATAATTTGGCTCTTTGGTCTTATTTTCTTTAAAAGATGCATAACCAGTGGTCCTTCTAGTATAAAAACAGTTATGATGCATGGAAACATAGCGATTCTTTGAGAAGAAAACAGGCACAGCATTGGTATTCCCTCTATGGCAGTCATAGCATTTGAAGATGGAGCTACAAGATTCCAAAACTGGCCTTCAGAAGTTCACATTCTAGTAGAAGGAGACACCAAGGTTCCAAGAAGCATTTTAAATAAAACATTAATTTCTTCAATTAAGCAAGGAGGAGAGAACAGACCATCTATCCCTGAAACTCAATGATGGTTCCATGTATGGGACACTGTAGTAAAATACATCATACACATGCTGTTTCTGTTGGTAACTAGCAGGGTGTCAAGTATCAGTGGCAGCCAAGGGTAGAAGCCCCAAATGCATTTATGCAACAGGAGCTTTAAAACGTGTAGGTGATGAGCTGAACCATAAAGGAGCAAGTCAGGGAGCTTCAAATGCTCAAATTAAGTCTGGTGATTTCCCTCCACTCCCTTTCCTTGGTACTACAAGAAACCTTCATTTTTTGGTGTAAAATATCCCACTTACTGAGCCAAACCCACTTACGGGATCAAAGCATTTTTCTTGTGTACAAAATGAATGGATCCAGGTCAAAGAAGTGCAGTGACAATTTTCTAGTATATGTTGTGTTTAAAATTTGTTGGAAATTCTGTAATGAATTCAATATGGAAAATGCAATTAAACTAGAAAGGAAATAAATTTTACAAAATTCAGGTGACATTCTCATTAAATGAGAGTCCCAAGGAAGAACGATGGCCAAGATCTAGCTGTCACAAACAGGGTAAAAATGCATGGGCAGGAAAGGGCACTATGGAGTTGCATGGTGCTTTTGGTTATGTCTCTGAATCCTCAAGTCCCACCTGAGATGAAGCTGATTTTCTTAGATAGCTTGTGAGATCTGTTCCAGTATTTCGTAGTTTCAATTTTGGGTTGCATCTCAAGAAATTTGGAGACTAATGTTTGTATCAGTAAATCCTCCTTGCCAGGCATGGAGGTACACACCTTTAATCCCAGCACTCAGAAGGCTAAGTCAGAACCTACCTCGAAATGTGCCCCGCCCCCTCCCAGTTAAAAAAAAAAACTTATTTCATTCAGTTTTGGAAGATGCTTCATCTTTCCAAAATCTCACTTTCTAAACAAACACATTTAAAATGTGACATCTCCTAAAAAATCCATGAAGAAAGTAGTATATTCATTAAAAAAAAAAAAAAAAACTCCTTATAGACTTAACATTTACTTTTCACAGCTTGTCATGAGGAATTGAAAACAGGAGACAAAAATGTGATTACTTTTAGTGGACTTACATAATGTAGTAGTTTAATTTTCACAATTATTATGTAAAAGCAAGAACATGGAAAAGACAAGGACCAGAAGTCTGGTAGTGTTCATTAGCTTTTGCTAAGGATTGATCTAGAAAGCCCAGATAATTGAATTCTGGTGATGTCAGAGGAAGGGATGAGTGTAGCTTCTCTTTTTCTCCATGTTCCTGACATTTGCTCAAGTAATTTTTCTTTCTGCTTTTTGCACACACTTATGACTTGCCCAACCCTAATAAGGCATATATCTTACAATGAAGAGTACAAAAATCTGTCCAGTTTAGCTTCATTTAGGAAACCCCAGAGACAGGGAAATGATGGCATACCATCATTAAAAGGCACCACTAGCCCTGTGTCATAAGAATCACACAGATGAAGGACACAGCCCAATCTTCAAGTTTCAAGCCCTCTTCCCCCATTTTATCTGCTTTCTAAATAGATGATGAGTGACAATATTGAATCAGCCATTTTATTCTATGTGACTTGATTTTAATGAGAATGTCACTGGAACTATATTCCGATTTAGCAAAATGTATTTCAGTTATAGTTCTATTGTTCTTTCCAGATGATTTGTGTAGCATGGAAGCCAAGGAATGCCAGAGACATTAAAGCCTTTTGAATTCTGACTTAAAGCCAACTGCTGCCACTAAAAGGGTGACAAAAATATAAAAAAAAGAGAAGCCCATAAATTGTACCAACCCCCCCCAAATATAACACTAACTAGTAACCAGCTGTCAAGATTCAGGAGTGGTAACTGCATTCCAGGGAATGGGCTCATGGATATAATGCATGTGTGCACCACCCATATCAGAGCAATGTGGGCCAGGAGTGAAAGGACAGTTAAGATGGCAGAATAACCCAGGGAAAAATAAAATAAGGGTGCAAGTATCATTTAGAGCATGCTTGTGGGGTAGAAACATATTCTATCTTGGTTTCTGAGCTTTACGAAGAAGGTCTTCATGCTTAATGAAAGCACTGCCTGACTGTCGACCTGGTGGGAAATGCCCTTGTAGAACCTCAGTAGGCTGATATTTTCTGTATTGCAAAATGGAATTTAGCCCCAAAGTATTAAAGCTAACCATAGTTTAACCAAGAAATTTGAAAATTTGCATTAAATTATGTTGTGGAATTTTTTGACACAGAAGATACTGTTACTACTATTAAACACTATACATGAAATAAAAGAATGGGTGACTTATTTCATTATGCTTAATTTGGTTTTTAGCTGACATTAGAATTGCTTTAGAGACAATTTCATGATGTCTAATGGTAATGCTCCCTGTTAATCAGAGTTTCCAATTCAAGAAACTGATCAAGACAGGAAATACATTTGCTTAGAGGTACTTTATTTGGCTTTCATGATTGTATAGCTCAACAGAATAGATTGGCTCTAGTTGTATGGTTTGTGGAGAACACAGGAAAATCTAATTTATATATGTGCTTTTTATGTCTAGTGGCCTTGGGCAGGTGATATCTTCCTATCCAACTTTCTTTTAAGATATTACAACCCTGAGGAATGTTGATAGATTTGTTGTATGATTCAAACTGAATCAGCTATTACTGATGTTGGTAAGAAACCATCAGTAAACTTCTGGTTATTATCACCTTCTGTGAAAAAGGATGGGTAATGTTCAAGAAATACCTTGAAAGGATTAACCAGGAAACTCATAGAACTGAATGTTCTTTTAGAAGCCTAATGTTCTAAAAGGTGTAATTACAGCCTATTTCTCTTTATATGATATCATACATAAAAAATTGGGGCTGTTAATATGTTGGGAAGTGCATAAGATACATGTTTTTATAATAGGGATGCAGGCATTCCAAGATAAATCAATAAAAATACATGCATCTCTCTTGCCTCTTACTGAAAGTATTAATCTAATTTTATAATAATGCTTACTTTTTAATATTAAGGCTCTGTAAAAAAACATTTATTTCTAAGATTTCAGTAGAGCACAGGTGGTGTATTTTTTTAAGCCTTTCCATTTCTCTTCACCAGCCCCACTCATTATGTCCACTATATCATGGATCACAGTCAATAGCAATGTTTCTATTTTTGTTGAGTTGATTTAAGCTGTATATTTATTCAATGTGATTTTAGTGGAGAATAATAATGGAAGATATTTGCTATTAGAATTAAAATTATACAGTCCTCATTTCACCTTACATTTATTTTTTTCCCAAGACAAATAATGAAGATTGTTGACATCCTAGAAATGGTTTGTAGGTGGAATTACATGAAGCTTAGGAATGAATTGTGGACCAGTTCATTTTCTGGGAAGTCTGTATTCTTATCCTCACCTGAACTCCTGACTTTTATGTTGTATTTTTTATGATTATGAAATGCTTTGAAGGAAAGATATTTTAAATGTGTACAATTTGTTTTATTTTCATACTGATCTCTATTTTTGTTTAAAACCATGTTACATCATGAAATCACTTAATCCAAAATAAATCTTATTTAAAAAAATAAATTATGATGTTTCTGTCATACTTTGGGGGAGGAAAAAACTTATGAGAACAAAAGTAGAACAAAGTCTGTGGCCTTTATTAAATAGTTCTGCAGATGCATGAAATTCTCTTTGTCATTGTATTTATAAAAAGTAATCAGTTTGTCCCTACAATAATATTTTATTTCATAGTTTCTTAATTCATATGGGTTGAGACTAATTGTTGATTATCTTGGTTGAATCCTTAAACCCATTTGTGAGACATTCCCAAATTTTTATATATTGGATGGATCAAACCAACCATGTCCACAAGTTGAACTTGCCTTGCAGGTCATGAATTTAGAACCCTTGATTTAATAATATTAATTACTTCTCTTTCTAAATAGATTCTTTTTTATTGTTACATTTGTCAAGCCAATAAATCTTTGGAATCACAAGAGTAACTTATAATGGAAACATCTGATAAAGCTATGCTTTCTTGTACATACATTTTATTTACCTGGTTACGTAAAACTCATAAACAGGTCTTTTTAAAATTTTATTTATTTTTATTTATTTGAGAAAGAAAGAAAAAAAAAAAGGAAAGAAAGGAAAAGAGAAGAGAAAAGAGGCAGATAGAGAGAATGGGCATGCCAGGGCCTTCATCTGCTGCAAACAAACTCCAGACATATGCATCACCTTGTGCATCTGGCTTAAGTGGGTCCTGTAGAATGAAACCTGGGTCCTTTGGCTTTGCAGACAAGCACCTTAACTGCTAAGACAGCTCTCCAGCCCTAAATAGGCCTTCTTAAAGATACATAGCCACTAATTTTTTCACTTAGATATAAAATGATAGTAACTTTACAATCATTGAAGCAATGCATATTTTTGTGATTTATAATAATGTTATAATGTGCCACCTCCAGCTACACAAAATACTCGGAGAGTTTAGTAATTCATATCTTATTTGATATTCACTTGACAAGTCCAAACTTTCCATATCACCAACATGTCTAAATCTCCCTGTGTATGCTCCCACCACAAGCTAAATTCCAAGTAAAGACCTGATTTTTCTTATGACATTTTTGTTCCAACATCCAAGGCATTCCCTTTAGAATTAGATTAAACCACATGTAGGACATCTTTTACAGTAGGTAAAATACAGTCTAAAGAAGCAATCATGAACTCACTGCAGCTACAATTGCCTGCACAGGATGGGGGAGGGCCTTACAAGGCCCTACCCATCTTAAGAGGCTATTGGTTGGGGGGAAAATGAGACATTTTCTTCAATGGTGTAGCTACTGTATAAGTTGCTCAAGATCTGATAAATAACCCTACGCAAGTTTATGCAAACAACCATAATTAAATATTGGGTCATGAAAGGAGGAAGGAAGGGGAAAGGAAGAAAAAGAGGGAAGATGGAAAGAGATGTGCAAGTGGAAGAGAGACTGGGAAGAGGAAGGTCAGTGGGAGTGAGAGGGGGACAAAAGAGGGTAATGGGGTGTATATGATCAAACTATATTATATACATTTATGAAATTGTCAAGAAACAATGTTATAAAGGAACTGTGGGAAATAATTTTTTGTTGTTTATAAGCTACCCGATCTGATCCTCTGATCTAGAAGCCTAAGTGGAGTACAACACCAAAAACCAAGATGTTTCCTAAATCTTCCTAAGCTCACACTGAGAGCTTGACTCAATGCATCTTACTCTGAGGATCACACAATTCTGGGAAGAGAAACGAGTCAATACAGAGAAGAACACCTGTTTTTCTAATAAAGCAACATTGATCAAGATTGCCCACACCAGGTCTTCCTGAGGCAGATAAGCTCTGAATAAAAACAGCTCAGGGGCCGGAGAGATGGCTTAGAGGTTAAGGTGTTTGTCTGCAAAGCCAAAGGACCCAGGTTCAACTCCTCAGGACCCATGTTAGCCAGATGCACAAGGAGGCACACACATCTGGAGTTCGTTTGCAGTGGCTGGAGGCCTTGGCTCTCCCATACTCTCTCCCTGTGTCTCTCTCTCTCTCTACCTGCCTATCTCTGTATCTCTCCCTCTCTCTCAAATGAATAAATAAAAATAAAATATTTAAAAAAAAACAGCTCAGGTCCTTCTGATGTGTCCAGAACGTGGAGAGAACCGCATAATCAGATGATCAGGCCTACCTAAGGCTAGGAAGCTCCTGTCACTCTCCATCCTTATGGCCTGGAAATCGAAGAGAAACTTCAAGAAATAAATCCCAAGAAACTAAGATGTGAGGTAGGTCACTGCAGAGCAACACTTCTTAGAGCTAGGTGAGGGAGAATGGAGCCAAGCTATGCGTTGCCCTTAGGGGCCAATTCTTCTAGAATGATGGTCTGTCCAGAAGGGAACTAGACACACAAACAAAGCAACCACCTAAGCCACTCTTAACTGTTGCCTAAGGAACTACTGACCAATTACTGCTAATTTTCTATCACGCCAAGGTTCAGTCCGCAAACCCTATCTTACCTTTGCATTTTATCACCAGTAAGGACAAAAATGGAGATGTAGCATGGAGCTACCCCTAACTATACACATTTACTTCTATATTTCACTTATTGTTAAGAAATTCCTTCATAGAGCACTCGAAATATTGAAGGATTTTGTGATCCAGTAGGGTACCACCCTTGACTTTACCTGTTCCTTGGCTAACCCCTGTATGCTCTGGGGTGTGCACACATTCTGTACAATCAGCCTCTAACTCTCATAATGCTACAGATGATTGGAAGCCAAACAATGTTTAGGTTTGTTTTCTATCATGTGCAATTAGCCTGTCTGTTATATCACTCTGAACAACATTTAAGGAGGAATGCAGATAACAGACTGTCTGAATCTCGGAAGCCAGCAAGAATGCAGTGTATGTGTATATCTTTTCTAACTTGCCACACAGCTAAGGATTGGTGATGCTTTTATGAGTTCACATTAGTTAATGTCTCTTACCTGACGTTGATGTGTACTTAACTAAGGCTCTAATTAATACATAAAATTATATTTTAAAAAATAGCACGAAGCATGGTGGCACACACCTTTAATCCCAGCTCTCGTGAGGCAGGGTAGGAGGATCACTGTGAGTTAGAGACCAGCCTGGGACTACAGAGTGAGTTCCAGGGCTAGAACTCAGCCTGGGCTGGACTTAGATCCTACCTCGAACCCCCCCCCAAAAAAAATGTAACCCCACTCTTTGAAGAAATGATTGATTCAAGGAAAATTATAAGATAAGCTTGGAATATCTTATTGTTCTACTTAGTAAGAAACTGATAAAAAAGAAAACAATAAATAAAAACACTCTTGAGTCTGTCAGAAGGATGCAAGAGCTCCAGTGGCGGGAGGCAGAGGTAGGAGGAAGTTCGAGGCCACCCTGAGACAATAGTTAATTCCAGGTCAGCCTGGACCAGAGTGAGACCCTGACATAATAAGGTGGCTCCAAGTTTGGTGACATAATAAGTGGAGTATGGGGCACTGGAGAGATAGCTGACAGTAAAGTGCTTGCCTTGCAAGAACATAGACATGACTTTGATCCTCAGGATATACATACATACATACCATGCATACAAATACACACATACACAGTATGTGCATATATATGTATATACATGTGTGTATGTATACAATACATTTATTTATTTATTATGTAAAAGAAGAGCTAAGCATGGTGGTGTGTATATACAATCCCACTATTAGGGAGGCAGAGACAGGCAGATCCCTGAAGCTCTCTGGTCAGTTAGTCTAGCCTGCTTGCTGAAGTCCAGGCCAGTCAGAGTTCCTGCCACAAAAATGGACAGCGCTGAGGAATGACAGCTGTGGTCCTCTGGCATCCAAAACTACATGCACAATGTGCAAAAGCACTCCCCATGCATGCACACACATGAACATGCATATGCACACAATAAAGATCAAATGATAACATGAAATATGCAATTGTCTATAAATCTATACTGGTAAATGATGGTTCATTAAGTTAAGTGACAAATCTCCTACACAGAATAATTTATGGAGGTATATATTTATGCTGGGCTTAAATGTGAGTTTCCAACAAATGACTTCCTTCCAACGAGAACAGCAAAGAAAGAAGTGAAGGGGGTGGGGAGGGGAAGTAACTTTACAGTACAAAAGATGACAAATACTTTCTCAGCCAAGGAAGACAAATCAAGTCATAAGTCCTGTGAGTGGTGTGTACCCTTGACCTGATGTGATAAAAAATGACAGTTCTCCAGACTCACAATCCCAGTCTAACCAAGAGAAAATATCAAATTCCAATAGAGGTTTATTCTGCAAAATACTTAATCAGTGCTCTCCAAAACTGTCAGAGTCATCCAAACCAAGAAAATCAAGAAAAATGTGTGAAATGTTGTCTCAAACAAGAGGAGGCCAGTGAGGCACAATAGCTAAGTATAGCATAGCAAACTGGATAGAACCTGGAACAGAAAAGGGGACTAAGTAAATAAAAAGGGGATCAGAATAAAGTATGGACTTTAATTCTTAATAATGTATAAAAATTAGTTTAAAATTATAATTGATATGCCATAGTAATGTAGTATGTTAGTAAGGCAATATACTTTCTCAACTTTTTCAAAAAACTAAATTTCCAAAATAAAGTGTATTGGAAATAAACAGCTTCATGTATGTAGAAAACTTATTATTAACACTAAAAGCAGAACATGTAACATAGGTCCCAAATTAATTAATTAATGATGATTCCAGGGTTACCACAAGCCAGACTTTTAAGTATAATCAAATAACAACTATAAAAAGTCTCATAACCAGCCTCAGTTCCCTGGGTTTGAGCCTTAGTACCACAAAGAGCAAAATAAAAGCTGGGCATGGTAGTGCATGCTTTTAATCCCAGCACTCAGGAGGCGGGGCTAGGAGGATTGCATGAGTTTAAGGCCAGCCTGAGACTACATAGTGAATTCCAGGACAGCTTGGGCTAGAGTAAGTCCCTACCTCAAAAACCAAAGAGAGAAAAAGAGAGAGAATAAAATAACGAACACACAACTGCATAAACACTGAACAATGGGAAAAATATTTACTTGATGTGATTTTATTCTAAACAATATATTTTGTTATACAGAGTAAATCTGAAACAATTTCTAAACTCTAGAAAATTCATCAAACCATGTGTGACATTGTTTTCCAATTAGTTAATAATATGTCCATTTGTCCTTTTAATTCTTCAAGTAATACCACTCAAAAACTAAATTATTCCATGTAAAAGACTTTTACAATGTAGTAAAACTCCCAATTTTAGGGCTGGAGAAATGGCTCAGAAGTTAAGGCGCTTACCTACAAAGCCTAACAACCTGGGTTTGATTCCCCAGTACCCATGTAAGGCCAGATGCACAGAGCAGTGCATGCATCTGGATCTCCTTTGCAGCGGCTGGAGGCCTCTCCCTGTCTCTCTTCTCCCTCTCTCTCTCTCTTTCTTTTTCTCTGCTTTCAAATAAATAAATAAAAATTTTAAACCCCCCATTTTTAAATAAAAACCTGAAGAATTCTAAATATTCTTTTGTGAATTAAAAAGAAAACATAAATGTCTAAGATCATACATAGGATGTATGGGCTAAAATGTTTTGTTGACGATTTATGGTCATCAAATCCAAAACCGTGCTGTTGTTCTGTCTGGGTGAATGCTTGTTTTACCCTGCTTTACATGATCCAGGATGTACTCTACAATTGTTTCTAATTCTCTTGTTGGCTAAAACGTCATGTTGCTATGTGCCTGAGCCTTCTTTATGTTTTTTTTTTTTTTTCTATTTTTGCCTCTCAAGTTAGCATCATGATGTATAAACAGTTACTCAAGTTCACCTAATGTTCTTGCTTGATGAAAAATGTATTTGAAGGTAAATCTTGAATTAAAGTGAATGTGTTTTAGTGAATGATGTTAAATAGAGGATTGACCACCAACCAGGGTGTCTTGTGACAATAAACTCAAGACCACACACATGTTAAAAGAAGAAAAAAATTGGTTAATAACCAGAGAGGAATGGTCTTATGCTATAACATTAACCTTACATGTGGTTAAAAGAACATTCAACAATAGTAATTAGTTATTATCCACTCATATGACTAGTACATGAAAAGGGAACACATTTTAACACATCCATGAAGAGAAGAGCAAACAGAATAAAGAATTATCCTTGAAGCAAGTTAATCTTTATAATTAATAAAGTTGGGTTGGGTTCTTTTATTTATACACCAACAGTCTTAACTTCTACATTCTATAAAATAGAAACTGCTCAGAAGCAGGTGGTTACCAGCTGATCTGACCTCCTTCATGAGGTGAGTACTGAGTTATCTGACTTCAGAAGAGTCCAGCTCTGGGATTCAAACAATGACTGCTTTTTTTTTGTTTTGTTTTGCTTTTTTGGTTTGTTTGTTTTTCGAGGTAGGGTTTCACTCTGGTCGAGGCTGACCTGGACTTAACTATGTAGTCTCAGGGTGGCCTCTTACTCATGGCGATCCTCCTACCTCTGCCTCCCTAGTGCTGGGATTAAAGGCGTGCACCATCACACCCTGCTCATGACTGCTTTTGATAAGGCCCTACTTTTCCCTCTGCTGGAGGTCTCATTGGCTCTGTTCAGACAGGGAAGTCCTTCTCCATTATTCTCTGACTCAGTTCTCTCTCGATGGGTCCATTTGCCTCAGCCACACTTGTGAGCCAATTGTTAGAGTCATGATAAACTTTGAGGAAGCTTCGTTTTTCCCAACATGAGCCTCATTTCTCGATATTAGAGGCCAACATGTAGTATCATCTGATTTCATTCAAAAACCAGGAGTGAGCTCTGTCTTTTCTTTTCTGCAAGCTGATGATACATGCTCAGATACCAAAGGTACAGCTCATTAAAAGCAGGGCCTCCCTCCACCAGTGACTAGAATGAGAGGGACGGATGGTATCAATGCCTGGCAAGGATACAGAGTATCTACCAGGACTGGCTGTGGGCACCTCTACTCCCAGCACCGGGGAGGCAGAGCTATTTGGATTCCTGGCACTCACTAGCTCTCATGCACACACTTATAGACACGTGCACATATACATGTGCCCCCACACATATGAACACACATACACACATATACACATTGCACACAGAGATAAAAAAGAGGACACGATGTAAACTCCCACTGATGTGAAGTTTACAAACAGGCAACAGGAGCCTGTGCTGACAAAAGTCATCATGGTACTGGTTGTATGGAGGCTGTCAAGAGGGAAAAGGCACAGGGAAAGCTGGGGGAGGGCTCACAGTATCCTAGTTCTTGATCTGGGTGACCATTTAGAGCATATATATTTAAATCTTATCAACTGTAAACATAAAACATGAGCACTTTGTAGGTCAATAAGTAAGGATAAACAAAGATAAATTGCTTTGAAAACAATAAAAAAAAAAAAAAGAAAAAAATCTGGCCATTGATGACTGACAGCTCTCCTTCCATGACCTAGCTCAGTTATTTGTTCGTTATGTAACCTTAGGAACCTCACTGGCCTAAACCTCACATGTTTTACTTGTAAAAGAGGGCTCGTTCCTTTCTCATACACTACTTTTTATGCATGTATATGAAGCTCATTGTCTTTGAAAGGCTATTAGGATTGCTGTCCTAATTTTAGGAAAGAGTTCCCATTCACACAGTGATCCAGCCTTCCATATATCACATGACCAAACTACCTACTTCCTCAGATCCCTTTGGAAACTTCTAGAAGTGATTTGGCTATCCATCCATCCCTTCATCCATTTAATCAGCATTTATGGAGTTGCTACTTCGTGTCAGGTACCATGTTAAGAACTGAGTGAACACTGTTGAACAAAACAGCATGGTGCACACTTCCGGAGCTCCCTCTGGGGAGTTTACAATCTCACAAGGAAGACAGACAATAAATGAATCAATAAATGTATGATTCGTAATTGTGCTTTAAAGAAGTGCTATAAAGAAGAGGGGCAGCACTAGACAGAAAAAGCGTCTCGGAGGATGTCACCTTTAAGATGAGAACTGAGGTGGGAAGAGCAGCCAGTAGTTACAAGATCAGAGGGAAAGCTTCTGAGGCATCCTATCATTGCGGGCCCATAAACACCCCAAATAATTACAGAGCATACATTACATGAAAGACAGAGTTGCTGCCAAGGAGAATCTTCTCATATGTGAATGTTGTAACATCTATCCTGCTTCTCAGAAGTGTTCCTTGCACAGTTCCTGTTCCTCAGAAGTGAGACGGCCAGATAAATAGGTTTCCACCACAGTAACACAACTTACTTATATAAAGAGTTATGGAGGTAGGACACAGTGGAAAGGAAAATATGAGAACCGGTAGCCTGTACTGAGCTTATAGAAAAGGACATGAGATTGATAGCTTAAGTTCCAATTTTGTCTTTGTTGATTCACTTTGTGGCCCTAGATAGGTCACTCTGAGCCTGAGTCTCCTCATCTATGAACAGGAGGATGAAGACTACCTCGAGCCTGTGCTAAAAGAATTAAATAAAATGACATATACATAGCATCTTGCATTAAAAAGTGAGGCAAATCATTTTTCAAACACTCTCACTTCATTATAAAACATTATTCACTTGTACTTTCACTTACCTAGCTCAAGTATGGAAATGCCCTCTTTTAAGAACAAGTATATTCCTTTCTTTCATCTTCCTTCAACCTTCACTATTAGTTTGCAATTCTGTTTTGTGCTAAATATCATTAATTCAGAGGTAAACCATTGTTGTTGATTTACCAAAATCCTCACTCAAAAACTCCTCAGACAGTCTAGAGCAGAAGAGGGACATAAGCATGGCACAGCCAATTGGCAAGATGTGGACACGAAAGGCTTCTGACACTATGCACAGCTCAGGGTAAGACAGTCATTGGGATCCACCTGGCTTGCCATCTGGAATTTGGATTCTCCTGACAAATTATATTTTCCTTTCTCCCCCATTGTCCATGGATGATGTATCATAGCATTTCCTATCATGCTTCAGAAAAGGGGTGAGAGTGTAAAGGAGAGAAAGCAGGCCAGAAAATTTGCTTCCTGTACAGTCAATTAGGGCAAGCCCCAAAGGGTCTTTATTCTGCAGGTCTGGGCTGAGCCCTGACATTCTCCAATGGACAAGTCAGTTTTACAGTTACCTTTTCTCATCTGTGGGATGCGTGCAGCAATCTTGAGACTGCTGAGGCTAGGTAACATACTGTGCATGAAGGCTTGATAATCATTCCAAAGTAGTGCACAAACTTCGGGTGCTATGAATACTAACATATCCTGTGACACATTCAACATGCATGGCTGGCCCAAAGCTTTCAGAGGAGCTCAGGCTGAGCTACTCAGAGGGGATTTTTCTAAGTCAATGAGTAATGGAAAGTGTCTCACAGGTAAAGCCTATTTTTGCTTTGAAAGAGCGACCTTCTCAGAGACGGGGCTAAAAGCAATGCCAACTCAAGGGTTGGAATATTAAGATAATTAAATACTAAAATAAAACTAGCCTATTCAGATAATTTGTATAAATTTTGGCAAACATAAATGTGATGTTGGCCTAAGTTAAACAGAACAAGGCATACTACAGTTGTGGTTACTGATCAGATCTTTTTTTATATTTCCTGTTCTTCAGGAAGAGAAGAAAGACAAACATCTTGAGTGAGAGACAGGAAGAAATAAAGTCGAATGATTTTATGTCTGTGCAGCTTCTCTCAGTATACCACGGTAATCATCGACAGAGTGTTCAAAAACCTAATGTTTAATAAGAAGTACCCCACGGGCTGCAGAGATGGCTTAGCAGTAAAGGTGCTTGCCTGAAAAGCCTAAGGACTTATATATGACTCTTCAGGTCCCACGTAAGCCAGATGCACAAGGTGATACAAGTGGACAAGGTGACACGTATGCACAAGATGGTGCACACATCTAGAGTTCGACTGCGATGGCTGATTTTTTTTGTGTGGGGTGGGGGGAAGGCAGGTTTCAAGGTAGGGTCTCACTGTAGCCCAGGCTGACCTGGAATTGTAGTCTCTGGATGGCCTTGAACTCACAGCAATCTTCCTCTCTCAGCCTCCTGAGTGCTGGGACTAAAGGCGTGCACTACTATGCCCAGCCTATACTGTCTGATTTTTCAATAACTCAGCCTGTTCTCAAGGTGAAGTGCATGGGTTTATGTCTTTATGTTGACTTGTGCTAGAGACAAGCCTGTCTTCTGAGAATCTCAGGAACCCCTAACCTCAAGCCCAATAATCAGAGTGCCTGAAAATAAAAAAGAAAAGCAATGATTTTGTTTCTTATATATTTTCTCTAAATTATTTCAAGATACCACTTCAAAGAATCTTTAGTCTTCAGTAGTATTTTAATTTTACATAGTATTTCTTCTTCCAGAAGAAGATGCTATTTCCACTTAATTTAATTCCCTAACAAATTTAGTTAGAATAAAATGGGAAGGTCTGAAGGGCCTAACTGGTCATCACACTTTACAACTCTGATGTCTAGCAGGAAGGGAAGGTAACTTGGATTTTTTTAAAGAAAATATTTTAAAAATTGCAAAATTATAAAAGGCAGACCAGGCTTTAGCAGGTCACAGAGAAAAGCATAATATTTTATATATTACATTAAATAATAGCAAAAAGAAACCTGATATGAAATCCTTTCTGGATAATTTGGTACATTTGAAATCTAGTATGCTTTCCATGCCTGTCTTTAAGCACTCTATAAAATGAGATACTCTCAAATGCGTTAGAACATTTTTGTTTGGATTGGCCTAGAGTGGCTGGAGGTACTTGAAATGATTTATAATGAACTAAGCACATGGCACAGCATCACCAGTCACTCTCCTCAGGGCCTCTCGCTCGTTTATAAAAACCGAATAACTGGAAAGTAACACAATGAAAATCTTACACTCTGCTGGTCCAAAGTTGGATCACAATTCCAAAGTCTGGCATAAGTTTATGGCTAGAATAGAATGCCAACATTTTTTTTTCATCTCTGAAAGTACTAAATGTTTTAACTTACTTAAGCATTTGTTGGTTTTCTATAGCAAATAATGGAAAGAGTAAGGAGTTTAGTTTGTTTTCTCTTTCTTTAAATTAACAATGACTTATTTATGGGATTTCAAAAAGGTTGATATGAAAGAGGTCAAGATATATAATTATCTTTTTACAAAGAACTTTTCAGAGTTCTTAGTTGCAAGAAATGAAGCATCTCTGTATGAATGAAATTTTAAGGATATTGGGAAGCTCATGGAAAGGGGATCTCTGAGGGCTTCAGAGATGGTTCAGTGGATAAAGGCACTTGCTTACAAAGCTTACAAAGGGTTCAATTCCTCAGTACCCAGGTAGAACCAGATGCACAAAGTGGAGCATGAGTCGACTATGTATATGGCAGCAGGAGACCCTGGTATGCCCATTCTCTCTTTCCTTCTCGCTGTCTCTCTCATAATATAAGAGTTTTTGTCTTTTAAAAAGAAAGAGGACCTGAACTGAGGAACCAAGGTTAGGACAGGATAACTAAGAACAATATCCAAAGTCATGTTGGTGGACAATGTAGGTGAGATACCTCTGTCCAAAGTCTAAGCTACAGCTTGTACCATGTTGGGCATTACTAAACATGGGCTGGAATTGTGCGGAAGCTGTCCTGGGATGCTGGACATGGCCGGGAACCTTGGGTTGTGGGGAATGCAGCCGGCATTATCATTGGGAACCCACCCTGGTGACGGAGCTGGATCTCCTTTTTCGCAAGGTCATAGTGTGCCTCATCTTCATCCAGAGGAAACAGAACTGGCCAGCCCTCCCCCATCCCAGAGCACCTGAGCATTCCACAACCTAAGCTTCTGCTTTCCCCACAGTCCCGTGACCTTGTGGTCAGCTTCCCAAGAGACCTTTATATGGTAGTAAACAGTCTCCCTGCTGCTGTAGCCATCCAATATGTGACTAGAGTCAGGTAGCTTTCCCCACCACTTCTGTTATCTCCCTCGCAACTTCTCCTTCACAACTCTGCCTTCCAACACCAGCCAATTAGATAGCGACCCATAAACCTATGTATCCAATCACCTTATGATCTGTATGTGCCTTCTCAACCTTTCTCAAGTGTCTATAAACCCACTCCCCTTTGAATAAACGAGTGCTGTCCATCAGATAGATGGTCTCCCGGGTGGTTCATTGCCCTCCACATTCACCCGCTCCAAGACCCTACTCCCCCCAGCTCCTCCTGTGCCCAAGACGTTGGCTAATGACCCCCGGGAGTAGCAAGGACCCACATACCATGGACACCATGGGCAGTGGACACAAAGGTGCCAGTAGAACTGCTGCTTCTGGGACCTCTCCTCCCTCCATCCTCCTGCCAACTCAGAGTTATTCATGGGCCAGCCTTATTAGCTCCACAGTCAAAGTTCAAATATGTATGTGTGACTGGCGAGCCTAAGGTCATTGCTCATGCAAAGCTGTGGGAGAGTCTGGGGATGTACTCAACCCATTCATTGCTACTTTCACACTTAGTGCTGAGGGGCAAGGAAGTCTGGAAACATGAGAGGGGCAAGGAAGTCTGGAAACATAAGATACAGGGAGATCATGCCATAACAAATGCCCCAGTCCTGAAGGAACAAGTTATTCACTATATTTAGAAGTTCTCAATCTTCCTGATTCTCAAACTTACTGTCAAAAATTACTGAAGACCTTAAAAATTTTGGTTTATGCAGGGCATATCTATCAATACTTACTGTATTAGGATTTAAAATAGAAAACTTAAAAGTATTAACTTGTTTGAAATGACAATTACATATGAACATAAATAGCATATTATGAAAAACTGTTATATTATCCAAAA
The DNA here is from genome assembly GCA_036365145.1 of Orientallactaga sibirica. NCBI lineage: Eukaryota > Metazoa > Chordata > Mammalia > Rodentia > Dipodidae > Orientallactaga > Orientallactaga sibirica. The sequence continues at coordinate 22,840,687 of JAEOAD010000004.1, forward strand.
CAAAGTAGCAATGAAGATGACATTATTTTATACTTTTATAATCTCTTTATGGGCTAGCAAGGTGGCTCGGCAGTGAAAGGCGCTTGTTTATAATTCCTTTATTTTCTGGCTTAATGGAGAGCAGTAGTCTTGTGACCATATCTTTCTGTTAATCTGGTATAATATCACATATCCTGTAGCCTCCGAAAAACTCTGCCACATATCAAGAAACTAAATATGAAAAATGTTACTATTATTGTGAAAATAATTTTGATTTTGATATCTCTATAAAGGTTGTGTTGCCTCCTTCTCACTGTGTAAGAACTGCTAGTTGGATGATGCACTTTGTGATTAAAATTAAACAAGGTATATTACTTTGAAACACACAATTTTTGGATCTTCTTCTGCATTCTTATCACATCTATTTTTGCTCAGAGGTTGACAGGATTGAGCCTGCATCAAATTACAAAAAAAAAGAAATCACATTTTGGATAGACAACAGAAATAAGAACAGGACTGTGTTTTGGATATTTTATTGAGGTTTTTTTCTCTCTCTCCTTTGATTTCAGAGGTTGGTTCTGATATCTGATTCTATGGTCCTCTGTATCTGGGTGTTTTAAGAAATAGCAAATCCATTTCTTTTCTAATAGTCATAGCATACAGAATTATTGAAAAGATAGTTCATAGAGTTACTGGGCATCTCATGACCAGTTTCCTCCATTACAATCTTCTATTAGTATGGAACATTAATCACATCTGATGAACCAATACAAATACATTATTATAATTAAAGCATATATGTTATTCAGATTCTTTATATTTGCCTAATCTCATTTTTCTGTTTAGGATCTTGTGGTAGTTTGAATAGATGGCCCCCAGTATATTAATGTTTTATTAGTTTGTAGTTTGGATCTGCAGCCACCTGGCTGGAGGCAGAGTCACTGGGCGGATCTTAGGGTCCAGCCCTAAGGTGTGGTGGTGGGTTTAGGATTTCAATCTAAAGATATGCAAAGTGTGCCTAGCTGGAGTTCCTAAATTATGCTGTGTTGTGTGGCTTTTGGCTTGTGGTTTTTCTTTCTCTGTGTTTGGTCCTGTGAAGGCAGGCCAGCTTCTTCTGCCATTATGGAACTTCCTCTTGATCTGTAAGCTTCAATAAATCCTTTCCTCCATAACTGTGCCTGGTCTGGAAGTTCATCTCAGCGAACCTGAAGCTGTCTGTTACAGATCTCATCCAGAATACCACACTACATTTCGTCTTCACATCTCCTTTGACTCTTCTTCACTGTGACCATTTTGCTGACTACCTTGCGTTTGACAGTTTTGTGGAGGAGTATAGATCAGGTATTTTCTAGATTTACCTTCCATCAGGGCTTATCTGGCAGTTTCCCATGGTGGAACTTGGACTATGGTTTTTAGGGAGGAAGCCAAGGAGGTAAAATGTCATTCTCAACATGTTATGTTAAGGTGCACAGATTATCACCATGACTAAATGTCTATTGATATTGACCTTGATCACCTTGTTCCAAGTATTATTGGTCAGTTTACTCCACTGTCACACAGTCCTCCCCCCTTCCATACCATACTGTTTGGAAGAATGTCATGGGCAGCTTGTACTTAAAAGTGACAAGTTATGCTTACAAACCCAAGAGTAGACTACATATGTATATTATTCATAACTCTTCTGTCTAAATGCTTATGCATTCTCATTTATATTAGTTTGAATCTATGAATATGTATCTTATACTTTGGGTTATGAGTCAACACTACTTTATTTGTTGTGTTATTTAAATTTTCCTAGCTTTGGCCACTGAGAGCTCTTTTACTTAGCTCCTTCATGCCTTGGACATACCCCATTCTCGTGTAATGGTGCCAGCCATCAAGACCTTCTTTTTGAAACTACAAAATGACTCCATCTCATCTGTATACCTCTACCCTTAGTACTAAAACCAACCCCTTCTCCAAGGCTCTTTGGTCCCCCTTCATGGAGAATAGGATTATAAGCCAAGACTTGAACGATGGTTGCTTCTTGGGTATACTGTGTTTAGGTGCTCTCAACTGACAGTGCAAGGAGAGACGTGGACACTAAGCCCTGCATTTATACATATCTACAAACATTATGAAACTTACCATGACTTTATACTGATGTCTTCAACTCTAATCCATTGCCACATAGAACATTTGAAGCCTTACTCTTTTTATTCTTAATTTACTTTAACAGTGAAGTATACTGAGAGTGCTAGGTGTGAAAGGAAACAAAAGTTTGGAAAGAGCAGGGACTCCAAAGTGCACGGTAAATTTTTACTACAGTAGTAGGGACTGAGCCCAGAGTTCTTCACCCACTAGGCCAGCACTGTACCACCACTTATACTACAAGCATTAAGGAGAGTTAAACACCCCCCCCCAACAACTTGTGCCACTCTGTTGATAGCTAATTAGCAGATATCCATAGTAAAAGTCTGTGTAGTAGAGGATGGGTTTGAATTGTGGCTCTGCGTGTTGCTGCTTGAATTCTATAGGTAATCTGGAATTCTCTTGTCCCTTAAAGGAAAGTATAGCACTTTAATTCCCAAGAATGTGTGATGGGTTAGGTGAATTAACACAAGCTGCTCATATAGAAGTGCCAGGCTCATTATTTGTGAGCTGTTTGTTATTATAGACACTGTGAGGCGAGTGTATTATTATCTCCAATTTACAGATGAAAATACAGAGGCACAGAAATTTTCTGTCCTGCTCAAGATCTCACAGCTTGTAAATTAGAGAGCTATTCTCCTATAAACTGTGACCTTTAAAGGGTGGCTGAACATGCCTGAACTTATTTTTCTTTCTATAAAAATAAAGCTATGAAATGCTGCTCTCCAAATCTCAAGGTAAGGCTAACTATTGAAATGACTTGGCATTCTTCTCCTCCTCCTAGGATGACCTGGAATTCACTATGTAGTCTCAGGCTAGCCTCGAAGTCATGGAGACCTTCCTACCTCTGTCCCCCAAGTGCTGGGATACAAGCCTACCCAGCTAAGCCTTAGTATTCTTAACATCGGCAACAGTATGATAACCAGTTATTATACCATTTCCACATTATTGAAATCCACAAGGAGATTGGTCCTTTTGCTGCCATCTAAAAGTAGATGAGGCAAAGATCAACTCCTGAAGGGAGTTGGTAGGGGTGAAAAGTCAGCTCTGCCTTATCTATAATTGTTATTGCCTGTTGTAAGAAAACACATTCAGTGAAGGGCTCCAGGAATCTTAACTATTTCTTACCTGGCCCTGTGCTCTGGGGAGTGGGACACACCAGGTTATGAAGTCTCTTAGGAAAGTGAAAAGGGAGGAGATCTGCTGGGGAGAGCTTGTAGACATTATCTACTCAAATCAAATTAATATGATTTTACAACCACCATTTACTACTTTACTCCACTCATATCAGTTCCCCTTTGAACCCTTGTGACTAATTTATTTCAAAAAGGCCCTCGATGTCATTATTCATTGACTTTAGACTTTCATTTTGAATATGGTGCCTCCACCCTACAGATTCTGAAAGGAAAAGAAGTTACCTCCCTTTCCCCTTTTCTTACCAGGGATGTCACTGTTTATTATTATTATTATTTAATTTTTATTTTTGTTTCTCTTCTTCTCCTAGTGATAGCTCCTGGCTATTATACAGGTATTTATGTAGAAGCTTCTATGTCTCCAGCATTTGACAGAAGATGCAACACTGTGAAAGACAAATGTGGCCTTTCTCTGCAGGGCGCCTGCAGGCCATTGGTGGGAGCACAGGTGATATGAGCTGTATTTAACCTTGTCAGGTGTTTTGCTTTGCATGTGTTATCACATTGAAATCTGATTCAGGTAACTGCTACTATTAACTGATGAGAAAATCCAGCATGGCCCCAAGTTATCTGAAAAGGTATTAGCTTCTGGACTTCATTGCAGGTGGGTGTGATTCCACACATACTTCACCAAACATTACATCTGCTCTTCCTTTCCAGGTAGGATCCCAGAGCCCAGTGTGTTTGTGGCTGGAGGATGATAGTTCTGCAATTTGCTGCAGTTTTTATAAGCACTTTGGCTTGCAAACATAAAGGAGTTTCTGAAGTACAAGCCAAAAGTGTGGTAGACAGCTGAGAAACAGCTGCAAATAGAAAACTGTGGCCGGATGCTCTAAAGATGAGTGGCATCCATGTGCAGTCCAGTGGCTCCCAAGAGAGGAAGCAGTTGACAGGAAATGGTAAGAGGCACCTTCCAGACCCCAAACCATACTAGAAGGAGGTACCTTAAATGTAGGGGTCATCTTTATCAGGCTATGAAAATGCATTTTTGGATATAAGTGTGCTTTCCTTTGTCCATATCATTTGAGCAATGATTCACACAAATTTGAAAATTCTTTTTTTTTCTGAAGTATATATATATGATGTGGGGAGGAGAAAATATCTTGGGATGAAGAATTAGGAGACTGAGGGCTGCAGTGTGGCTCCATGATAAAGAACTTGCATATTCTACTCAAGGCCAGGTTTGGTCCCCAGCACTTCAAAATGAAATGAAAACAAAACAAACAAAAAGAATCAGTCCTAAATTATTGTTCACGTAAGCACTGACCAGTAGGTTAGGTGCAGTCTTTGTCTCTGCAAGTTCCTAGTGTCTCTTGTCCTGTTACTTCCTTTCTAGAACAAGGGGATTAGCTTAGTGAACCTTATGGTTTTTGAAGTTCCAAACTGCTCTGATACTTTGACTTATTGAAAGTTTCCCTCATCTCTAGTACTGAATTGAACACTTATATTTAGACACAATTAGAAGGGAACACGTCCAGCCTTTTAGACCTATGCCATCCTGTTCAATAGCTACTAAGCATATGCAGCTACAGAACACTTGAAACACGGCTAGTGTGATGCAACTTCAGTTTTATTTCTCTCAATTACATTTAAATAAGAAAACATATTTGAAATAGTTTAAAGATGTGAATCTGCTTTTTCCAATGGTAAAATTTATGAATTATAAATACAGATTTAGCATCTGAATTGGAAAGTGCTGAAGTGTAAAAAGATTTAAGACGGCATTAAAAAAAGGAAGTAAAATCTCACATTCCATAATGAAAGGGCAGTACTTTAGATATATTGAGTTAAATAAAATGTGGAACATTTGAAATTATTAATGTGCACAGCATCACTTTCAGGTAGCTTTGGAAGTTGTACCCTATAAACTGTGGTGAGTGGCTGCATTGGCATAGTCACTCATGAGTTGTGTCACCTTTTGAGGAAGGGATGACTTGCCCCAACTACCTTTGCCAACAGGATTTAAGAGAGCCAGGGAATGTGAGGTCTAGTAGTCTTTGGTTCTCGGTGTTTTCAAAATTGGGATGTGCTGGAGGTGGTATGGATACAGGCACTGTGTTCTCTCCATCTGACATGGAGGAGAAGGGGTGTGTTTGGAGTAGTGATCTCCATCCAGCATGACGACCTTGGCTGAGTGCAGGTCTGGGCCATACCTCTTCAGGAGTTGTTGGCTCCCTTGTGTCTGGCTACCTTCACCCTGCTCTCACATGTCCAGGGTATTCAGCTGTGGACAGGTCGGGTAGGAGTGTTTGTTCTGTGATTGCCACATGGATTGAACTACACAGTCAACATTAGAAATAACTGGAAGTGTTTGTTAATTAGGAGTATGTGTTGTTCACAGGAGTTTTGAGTTTGAAGCCTTCTTCTCTGTGCATAATTCCACACCCGCCCCTCCACCCCCATTGTGGAGGTTAAGTATGTGGCCAGGGAGAAAGGCTCTCACTGGCCAGTATGTGGTGGCTGATCTGGTGACACTAAGAAAGGTCACCTTTCCTGGTGTGGTGGTCACTGTGGTACGATCATAGTACATCACTGATATGTTTGGTCATAGGCATGCTTCACTGCATTGACCAGGAAGGACCATGGCCATTAATATATGAATATATGCATTATGAATGTGCTGGTGCTGCTATAGCAGAGTCCACAATAGGTGGATTAAACAATAGAAATTTACTTCCTCACAGTTCTGGAGACTAGAAGTCTTATGTTAAGGTATCAGATTGAGTTTCTTTTCTTTGGGTTTTTTAAAAAAATATTTTATTTACTCGTTTATTTGAGAGAGGAAGAGACAGGTAGAGACAGAGAATGTACCGCCAGGGTCTCCAGCTACTGCAAATGAGCACCAGATGCATGTGCCACCTTGTGCATCTGGCTTATGTGGGTACTAGGGAATAATTGAACCTGAGTCCTTCGAGGGCAAGCACCTTAACTGCTGAGCCATTCATCCAGCCTCCCCCTCCCTTTTTTTGGAGGTAGGGTCTCACTCTACTCCATGCTAACCTGGAATTCACTAAGTAGTCGCAGGCTGACCTCAAACTCACAGCAATTCTCCCACCTCTACCACCTGAGTGCTGGGATTAAAGGTGTGCACCACCATGCCCAGACTGAGTTTCTTCTGAGTCTCCTTTGCTTGGTTTACATATGGCTTGCTGCCTTCTTGCTGTGACCTTACATGATTGTCCCTCAGTCTGTACTATGTGCTAATCGCTTTTCATAAGGACATTAGTCATAGGGTATTAGGAGCTTCCCTTATGACTTCATCTTACTCTCATTATTTCTCTAAATTCCCTAAAGGTCCTACCTCCACATACAGTCATGTTCTAAGAAAATATAAGGCATGTATGAGCTGAGAAAATGTAGTTCATTCAATCACCATGCCTGGTGAGTATGTGGCATTCCAGGATTGTCAGCTCAATAAATGGGTCAGAGGCAATGGCACCTGAATGACAGTTGTGCTCCATGAGGACTTCCTACTCAAGGAAATGAGAACAGAACAAGAACTTGTGTGTGTGTGTGTGTGTGTATGTGTGTGTGTGTGTGTCTAATTCCTACGTGTGTAGAGACCAGAGGTTAACTTCAGGTGTCATTCTCCAGGAACACTGTCCATCTTTGTGTGAGATAGAGTCTTGCATTGGCCTGGAGCTTGCCAGTTGGTTCGGATTGGCTAGTCAGTGAGTCCCAGAGGGTCTCTTGTCTCTGCCTCCTCAGCACTGCGATTACAACTGCATGCCACCACCACGTCTGGCATTGTTATGTGGGTTCTGGGAATCAAATGCAGTTCCTCGTGCTTGCGAGGCAAACTCGTTACTGACTTGAGCTGTCTCTCCAGCCCCAAGAACATACACCTTTTGCATGGCTATGAGTGCATTTAGGACAATAAGGTGCAACGGAGGAATGGATTGAGTTCTGAGTTTACCTGAGAGGCCACAGGTGGTACAATACTCTCTGCAGAACCAGGAAGTCCTTGTCACTTGAACCACAATGCCAGAGACCAAGCAAACATAGCTGATTGTGGAAGGCATAGGATTACGTAACATAATGTGACATAAAAGTAACACAAGGAACAAGTGTGAGCTATGTACCAAGGAACATAGGGTGATGCTGTGAGCAGAGAGCAGAATTCAGCACAGACTTTGATTCCAAGAGAATGTGTCCTTTTTACAGTTGGAAACTCACGGCCAGATGCTGATAAGAGGATAGTAAAAAGCTGGAGGCAAGGTGGAGACAGCTGGATAAGACACTGGCTAGGGCTAGGAGGCTAGCAGGTTAGAGCAGGAGGAGTCTGCCTTGACGGTTGGTCCAAAGTGATGCTGAAGAAACACTGGCCTGTGTCTAGATGTATAGATGTGCTGGGAGCCTTGGTTGGTGGCAGAAGGGAAAACAATTTGAATGTAAGATTGCTTAAGTGCTGGTGATAGAATAAATGTTGATAATAAGGTGGTCCAAAGTTAACCCTCAAACCACAAGAAACCTGAGAGAATAGTGGCACCGGTGGTGGTGCTGGGAATTCTGGGACACAACATTTGTGTTCATGAAAGATGGGGACAATCTTATTGGTTGTAGACTCTTAAGACACCTGACAGAAACAATTTCATTGTGTGTGTTTCCATCCTTGTATTAGGCTTCTCTGGTCAGTTCAGTTGTTAGCAACAATAAATTGGGTAGATAGAAGCAATCTCCACTGAACAAAGCTTGGGGATAGATCCATTCAACTGAGAAAGTCTTGCAGGAACAACTTTCATGTCTTGGGGAAAACTGTGTGGAACAGCACACTGATGGCTTGATTTGCTTGGCTTAGTGTGATAGAACACAAAAACCTCCTCTTAAAAAATGATGTTAAAATATTTTCAAAGATGATTCCACTTCCAATGTATTTCCCCAAATTGTTTTCTATGGTTACTGAAAATATACTTTGCAACTGATCCTGAATAGTACATATAATCTAGGATCTTATATGTATGTTCAAAAAAATGTGTCTGGAACCGAAATTTTGACATTTTATTTTGTTTTGTTTTCTAGGTAGCTCACCTGGAATTAACTATGTAGTCTCAGGGTGGCCTCGAATTCATGGCGATCCTTCTACCTCTGCCTCCTGAGTGCTGGGATTAAAGGCGTGCGTCACCACACCTGGCTTGATTTTCTTTTCTTCTTCTTTTTTTTTTTAATGTGTACAAGAAGTGAGATCTTGAGAACTGGTGATGGTCAGCGCAGAGCATTTCCCTAGCATGTTCAAGGCCTCGGATTCCAATACCAGTGCCACTCAAAATAAATTATGAATAAATAAATAAATAAATAAATAAATAAATAAATAAATAAATAAATAACAGCAAGAGAATATGAGTTGTTGCGGATTTTCATCTTTTTCCTTATCATAGTGTTTGAAAATCAACAGTACATTCTATTCGGATTCTCCCTACAGTGCCCCGGACCAGTGCCTCAAGACTCTCAGGCTTGAAGCCCAGCATCCCTAAAACCCCATGCAGTGGTAGATGGTTCCAAAGAACTTCTGCCAAGACGCAGCGGACTGGAATCTCCAGTCGGAGGTAGGTTCAGGTCTGTAAGGAAGATGACCTGTCAGAGTCAGCAAACAGGTTTTGGTCGCCATAGACGTTTGGCTACTAAATACAAGCATGTTGAGATGAACTCTCCGGTGTCCCGATGTCCACACCTCCTGGACCAACCCCTGTGAAGGAGGGAAAGGGTGTCCCGGGGGTCCCAGCCCTGCACAAGGCCTCAGAGCACAGCCTCGGCCTTCTGGGCAGCAGCAGCGTGCCCAGCACCCTACCTGCTCGTCCGGCGGGCGGCCGCGGAACTCGCGCAGACCACACCCTCCCGCTGGCCACGCCCCTCAGCACGCGCCGCCCGCCACGTGACAGCCCCACCCTCCGCGCGCGCTCCGATTGGCTGTTCCGGCCGAGGGGGTGGGCTCTAGCGAGCGGCACCGCCGAAGACTCGGCTGCACTTTTCAAACCTCAACTGTAAGCTTCGGGACGTGGTCCGCGGAGCGGTGGCCGCCGCCGGGAGTGCCCTCCGCAGAGACGGGTCGGGTGGCAGCTGTCAGCCGTGCTCGCGGAGAAGTCAGAGTGGGGGGTCCTGGCGCCTCACCCGGCTCGGCTGGATCTGGAGAGCGCGCGGCGGGACCCGAGCCCCCTCGGACAGGCGAGCGGTCAGTGTCCGGCCGGGGCTGATGGGTGGGCGCGTCGGGACCTCGGAGTCGCCTGCCGGGTGGGAGGACGGGGTGGCGGGGGCGGGGTGGATTCGAACTCGAGCCAGTGGAGCGGCGGGCTTCCCCGGGCGTGGACGGGCTCGAGCTTCCCTTCACCCAGGCTCGGTGCCCCGGGGGCCGCTCTCCTCCGCCCCTACCCCGAGCGAGCGTGTCTCCCCCGGGGCACGCGGCTCGCTCCAGGCCCGTCCACGTCGCGTGTCCCCAAGGGGGGTGAGCTCAGGACGTGTTCACGTCTCGACTCGTGGGCGCGTCCCGTCCCGTCCCGTCCACGACTGTCCTTTCGGAGGAGATGGCTTGTGCTCGTCTGGTGGGGTGTTTACGCACCCCAGCTGCTCCGGTGACTTTTCAGCCGTCCGGTTTTACCTGGAAGGCCACGGGGACCACTCGGTGCACATGGCCCATTCTCACACCAAGGCAGCTACCTCGCGGCCACGGGCGTGGACTTTTACCCTGGCTCAGCTTGATTGGAGTCGGGGTGGGGGGGGGGGTGGCGAGCGTCTCGTTTGCATTCCCCTCCCTGGACAGATGACTGCAGACAAGTTGATAGACACTTAGTGGCCAGCTGGTGGCTGGGATTAGTGCATCCTGTCTGTGCTGGGACTGGAGACACTGTGACTACTTGCAAGCTGAACTTTAGGAGAATTACATTCAAAACCCAACCGTCATACTGATCAGATTTCGGTCACATTGAAAGTGACCTTAACGTGTGGGTCTCACAGTCATTATTGGTTGGCCGCCCTTTCGTGGACATCGGTGGGACTAGTGATAATGCTGAACCTGCAAGGATGTTTGACAGAGGGTGGACCTGTGAGCCTGTGTGGGCTGAGCAACGAGGTCTGTCGAGATGACTGGGCAATTGGCAGTGTGTGTCACTTGGCATTTGTACCCAGGGACACACTTTTATTAAAGGAAGAGATAAACCTACTTTCTCATAGCTACACACTTTTATGGTGAGCTTCCCAGAAAAAGTTGTCAGAAACTTCTAGATGTTTGCGTTATAAAAATTAAACCAATTAGTACAAAATTATGTGTTTTTAAAGGCTAGTCCATGGAAACAAATAGCACAGTTTTACATCTCACTCCTCTCCTCCTCTGATATGTTTATTTTTTTTGACAGTTTACAATATGGAGTGATTATTGATAGCTGGTTTGTTTTTAGGATACAACTTAGATCTTTTCTAAAGTATGGGTCTAATATTGAAACAAATTATATTTCCTTACACAACAATATGTTTAAGTTAGAAAAGCAAAATATATGTCATAGTTTGAAAATCTATTTTGCACGTGTATAGATTGGTGGCAAATTTTCTTCACATTCTTGAGTAAGAAATTGGGAGTTTGGTTAAGGTAGAGTTGTTTTTTAGCCAACTGGAGACTTGTCTAATCACTGTGAATAGCAGATTTGAAGAAGATGCAGACATTTTATGTCATACATTTTTAATCAGTGTGATTTTTATTTTTAAGTTTGCGCAGACAGTGTTTTACTGGGGTTAGGTGAAAACATAAACATGCTTTCAGATCTTTGTTTTGAAACTGTTAATTATACAGGAGGGTTTTCTATCAAAATTAACATTTAGTCTTAGAGACTCAAAACTCAGAGATCAAGGAACCAATTACTATTCATTTCATCTTTAAATTGTCTTAAAATTGCATATATGACAGATAGTGTGTGTTTCTTGTATGTAAAGTTGCCGGAGAACCATACTCTGGTCTCTAGTCTGCTAAGTAAGTGCTCTGCCACTGAGCCACATCCCTAGCCTTGCCTGAATACTTTTAAGGGGTTTGATTTTTTTCTTTTTTACAGTCTGAGTTTATTGCATAATAGACATTAACAGTTATTTAATATTACCTTCCAATTTGAAAAACTTCAAATGTATTCAGTTGTTTTCCTTTTCTATATTATTGATGACAAAAGTCAGTGATTTATTTTTAAGCAGTTTATATTCTATACCTAACTAATTCTATACCTAACTAATACATATCAAAGGATATGTATTTCTACTGGGTTCAATCCTCAGCACCAAAGGATTAAATTTTTTTTTCTTATGCATTGCTGCAACCACACATATTTTACATAATTATGTTGTGATGAATGTTGGCATTTCCAAGGCATGCTTTTTTCACTTTTTCTTTGATTTATTTATACTATCCCAAAACATTCAATTCAAACTTTATTGCTATTTTAAATATTTACAAGAGCCAATTTCATTTAATACTTACATGCAGTATATTTTGATTAACCCTTTACCCTATCCAACTACTCCAGAACAGTGTGTAGCTATGCCTTAAGCACTGAAAAGTTTTAACAGTGAAATGGTAGTTTCCTTTTTAATCCTTAAAGGATTGGATTCCATTTTTTGATTGTAATGGTTACTGAATAAACAGTGCTAGTGGTGCTGTTAAGTAAACAGTAATTTATTTTACAACAGAACCCTAATGTTGAATCTGATGAATGACAAGCACTGTGTATTTGCTGGCCCACTATATTTCCGTTTTCAACATCCTATTCTAGTTCACAATTATAGGATTTAATTCTTCTTGTGAAGGTGGGAAGAGAGAGCAGTCAGGCCTTACTATCTTGGCTCAGAGTTGGGCTGGGTTCCTGGCGTGGAACTACAGCCCTGGGGTAGTCTATACTAGACTGGTTGGACTAGAGTCCGTCTAGCTGGCTTCCTATTGTGATTTGCAGGGGATTAAATTCGTGAATCATACTTGCTGTTCAATATCTTAAAACAAACAACAATAAAACCTGTTAGCAGAATGCATACAAAGAATACAACCTCTTCTTGAAACTGAAAGTCATTGTCCTCACCCTGTGACACCGATGCCTTTACCTCCAATCCCTGGGTAGGTAAAAGCTGACCCTTCCTCCACACCAGCAGAAAGTTGTCCCTTTACTTTTTATAGATGACTAGATCAATAAATCTCCAGTCCCTCTGTTTCTAGACATGACATGGTCCCATTAGTGCCAAGAAGTTGCCTCCATGTGATATTCTTCCAAATTTTTCTTCATGAAGATTTATCTAGAAGATGTATTAGTCTTTGATAGGACATGTATCTGACTTTCATTGTTGAGATGGTTCTTAAAATAGGGATATTCCTAGCTAAAGTAGGTATTTACATGAAAACAAGTGTTCACTCAGTCTGGAAAAATTGGTAAATACAAAATAAATGGTCTTTTGACCTTATAATAGGTGACAAAGATAATTTTATTTATTTATGGACTTTGTAGCTACCTTGTTTTGAACTGCAATTTGGTAAGAGAAATTTTAAAAATTTTTAATTTTTTTTAAATTAAGTACTGAATGAAGCAGAGATTAGCTGTGTTGGAAGCTCCAGTACTATAGTTTGAAGGTTGGTCTCAAGTTTTGCTGACTTGTTGAAGATATGTGCCATACCAAAAAGTTCATTTTACTATTCTGTTCGTCAAACATTTGTTGAATTCTTATCAGGTCCCAGACAGCATGCTGTTTGCTTAGGCTCAAAAGTAAAAGGTTACTGTCTTTTAGATACTAAACAGAATTGCCATCTAACTATAAATTTTGAAGTAAAGGAGTGTGAGCCAGGAGTCTTCTGTTTGCAGCACAAAGAAAGGTATTTAAATCAACCTGTGGGTTTTAGGAAAAGCCTTCTGGGGCAGAACATACAGAAGAATTTGCCATTTAAGGAGAGGTCAAAGGCATATTTCAGACAGAGAAGTGTAACAAAGATGTGGAGACAAGATAGGAGGTTGGAGCACCACAGGAAGTGAAACGGTACATAGTCAGCTTCCTGGATCCCATAGCTGTCATGCCATAAGGGTTTTAGGTTGTAGGTTGTAGGGAGATAATGAAGGAATGGGAACAGACAGTTTAACTCTAATGTTTTCATTATTGTGTTGTACAGTTTCCAGTTTCATAAATCTTTTTAATTTGATAACTTTGAGATGAATATCATGATAAATATTTATTTTTATTTCAGGGTGTATGTGTGATGTGTGTGTGTGCCTGTTCATGTGTGTGAGTGTGGCTGTGCATGCATGCATCATGGTATGCATGAGGGAGATCAGAGAGTAACGTCAGGTGTCTGTACCTACCTTCCACCTTATTTGCGGTGTTTCTCATTTTCCTTGTTGTTCATAGCTGTATTTGCCAGGGTAGCTCACTGGGAGCTTCCAAAAAATTCTGTTTACCTCCCTTTTCAACAGATGAATGATTTTTAATTTTTTTAGTTTATTTTTATTTATTTTATTTGAGAGCACCAGGCAGACAGAGAAAGAGGCAAAGAGAGAGAGAATGGGTGTGCCAGGGCCTCCAGCCACTGCAAATGAACTCCAGATGCATGCGCCACCTTGTGCATCTGGCTTACGAGGGTACTGGGGAATCAATCCTTGACCCGGGGTCCTTACGCTTCACAGGCAAGCACTTAACCGCCAGGACATCTCTCTAGGCCCAGCTGAATGTTTTTTAAATAGACCTGTTTATAAGTTTATAGAAACTGTTTATTTTTTTCTGTTTTTGATTGCATCATATTTGCCTTTTCCATTCAAGTAACTCAAGGCACAGATCAAGCCTAACATTTCCTTCTGAATTCTTTATTTTTTTTTACTTATTTGAGAGAGAGAGGGAGAAAATGGGCATGCTAGAGCCTTTTGCTGCTGCAGATGAACTCTATATGCATGCAACCACATTGTGCATCTGACTTTACATGGTTGCTGGGGAACTGAACCTGTGTCAGTAGGCTTTGCAAGCAAGTGCCTTTAACTGCTGAGCCATCTCCCAGCTCATTGGATTCTTAACTGTAAACTGTTGTCGTAGTACTTAGTGAAAAAATTTTGGAAATGGGTGACCCCATTATTCTTAGTAGTGTTGTATATTTGAATCTCAAGTGTATCTTACTTTCTGCTACTTGTTTATGGCTTTTAGCACTTGTACCTGTAATTGTGTGCAAATACAGAATTTACTGACCAATTTCCTTGAGGTCTTTATTTGTTGGTGTAGCATAATAAAATGGTACAAATTTGGTTTCAAATGCAATAAGACATGTTGCAAATTTATGAATAAGTTGTATTCTTTACTTAGAACATTATAGGTCTATGACTTGTGGTAGAAGACAAGAGAAGATCTGGAGTTGTTTACTAAAATTAAGATAACTTGGTTGAGGATAGGATAGAGAGCTGGCTGGGCAACCTATGTGTATCTTATATGAAGGGTAATCCTATTTGTGAAGGGTTTGGTGAATAAAGGTGACATACATGCTCCACTGTATACAGTATTGGCCAAAGAAGAAATGGGAAAATATCTAGATTGTGACAGCTGGTTCAAGTGCAGTGAATAGGAGGTGGTGGACTTAATAAATGGTATGGCTAGTTTCAGTTGCTTGTCATGTGGGATGAGCAATAGGTAATGCGTTTAAGGTTTAGTTATTAGAAATATTCCCTTTTTCTTACACATAGCTCATGTTCCAGGTGTAATATCCAGAGGCAGAATGAAAGGCATTCCAGCAACTAAAGTAATGTTTGTATTAACATGCATTTAGAAAACTGCTGGTTTGCTACATTTATGCTCACAAAAATACCATTCTATTGAATGAGTTCACGTGAGTGCTATAGAATTTGTTACGGTAAAAAGTTAAATACATGCCAATATCTACTATAAAGAAATTCAATTAAATAGATTGATTAATAAGATTGTATTTAAACTGTCATTGTGCATTTTGATTCCTTTAAAAACATTTATATGCTCATTTTTCTCCTAACATAATGAAAGCATAGCCAAACTGAATTTTCATTCATGTATTTGGGTATCACATTTTGGACTTGTTCTGCAGGGGTCTCAGGATAAGTCTTGATTTTCACAATACCTACAGTAAAGGCATATATCTTAAAGTTACCAACTTATTCGTTATGTAGATTAAGTTAATTCAAAAGTTGGTAAGTATTTTTATGCAGAATTAAACATGATTTTTGGTGTAGGATATACCCAAAATTCTTACATGGTCTTTGTGTGAGACATGACCTATGATTTGGGTAATGAGCACCATCAGCTCCTTGAGCAAATGCAGAGTGAACTGTGAGGCCTTTAAAAACCCGAGCAGTGAGGTGAATAAACGCTTCCTATACAGGTTGATACCTTTGGCTGTTACAAATGAGAAGGATTCTCCATTTGGTCACACATTCACTACTGTCTTTCTTTCATAAGGAAGAATTTATCTTACATTATTGAAATACATATTATTTTTAAAATATTCAACCTCATGTGGTATGACAAGAATCATAACTGCTTTATTTATTTGTTTATTTGAGAGAGAGAGAGAGAATGTGCACACCAGGGCCTTTAGCCACTGCAAACGAATTTCATTTGCATGTGTCACCATGTGTATCTGGCTTACATGGGATCTGGGGAATTGAACCTGGGTCCTTAGGCTTCACAGGTAAGTGTCTTAACTGCTAAGCCATCCCTCCAGCCCTCATAACTGACTTTTTAAAACCAAACTCATTTGCTTTTGTTGATTATTAAAGTAGTATCTTAGTATAGATTATAAATACTTCCCATAATCTCACCAAGGACATTTACTTCAGTTTTGTAGCCTTCTGTCACTTGCTGATTCATCATACTATATGTAAAATTATGGTTTTTTTTTCAATAATGAATTAAAAATAATATTTGAAAGTACAATTTTGTTGAATGTTGTTTCCTCAGTTGGATTATAGGGTTCATAAATTCAAAATTTTAAAGAATTTTTTAATTATTATAAATCATGTTTAGTTGAACATAAATATTTGACTCAATAAAAGGCTCATGTCGACTCCTAAAAATGAAAGCAGAAAGGTGCTTATTCATAAAAGGCCTTATCTCAATAAACGTAAATTCTATAGTTTTTATAAATGGATCACTGTAGGGCAAATATGTTGTAGCATGAAGTAAACATCCTAGAATCTGAAATCTAGATGAACAAACATTGGAATCAGATGCCTGTGTTACTCTGTTTGACACTCTGTGGACCTGTGTTTGACATGTTCTTTATTGATGAACAACAGTGTCAGAAGTATAGCCCAACTTGATCCTTGACATAGGCCTATTCCTTCTTTTTGTATAAATGCATTTGAATGTGGTCATGAGTATGGGCCTTTTAATTTAAGTATGAAATTCTGAAAGCCTAAAGGTTTTATGAAAAGCACTACTGAATGAGCATACAAATGGATATCGGTACTGATTTCCCAGACAATGAAATATGGCTAGTGACAATGAGTGTCATCAGAACTGAGAAAATACTAAAAAAAAAAGTTGGTCAAATGCCAGGTGTGGTGGCACAGGCCTGTAATTGTAGCAATTGGAAAGTTGAGATAGGAGAATCACAGGAAATTCAAGGCCAGCCTGGGCTACAAAGAGAATTAAACAGTTAAAGCAGAAATGAGCTAAGAGGTGAGTTTAAGCTAACGTAAAGTGAGTTTTGCATCGATGGACATAGCTACTTTACAATGTCAGAGTACTACATTCTTTGAGTAGAATGTTGTCTATTCATTTATTTAGACTTTTTTAAATGGACCAATAATGTGCCATTATGAGTAGCACTGTCATTCGACGTGGGTTTATCATATTTTTAATTTTAATCTTTTAAGCTCAGCAAGATGAAGACTGTTATTATCCACACTTTAGAAGCAGCAGAATTGGAACATTACTCACTAGTAAGCCCCAGAAAAATTCCATTTCCCTTTATCATTCTAGAATAGCCAGAAATAAGTGTCAGAATGGGACACATGTTGTCAAGGTGGTGATCGATCCTCTCACCTTGTCCTGGTGAGGGTATAGCTTGGGGTTAGGAAAGGGACCTTGTCTATGATGTTTTATTTAATTTAAATGAAATATGGCCAAGAAATTAGATTGAAATGAACAAATATTTGTTAATCTTGTATCCCAGTCATATTGGGTTAGGGCCCACCTTAAGTGATCTCATTTTAACTTAGTCACTACCTGAAAAAAGCCTTATCTCAAACAGCAGTCTGAGGTATTTTGGGTTGGGATTTCAGTATACTAACATGGGGAAGGCCTATCCCTAGACAGCCTGGTACTTACCATGGGGCCCAGGCTAGCCTCTAATTTGAGGCAGTCCTCTGCCTTGGCCCTCCAAGAGCTGGTTTTCTAGCTATTGTTCTTTGTTAAGATGGGGGCTTAGTGGCCTGTGGTATATAGAGGCAAAGCCACTGGGAAGTGATTAGCATTAGATAAACTCTTTTAGTGTAGAACCCCTATAATGATAAAGCATCTTAGCAGCTGTATAAAAAGAGGGAGACATACACATACAAAGTCACTCCTTTTCTCTTGCCATGTGATACTCTGTGTCATCTCTGGACTTTCCAGCAAGAAGGCTGTCTCCAGATGAGGCCCCAGAACTGTCAGACAAATTAAGAACGTTTTCTTTATATAAAGTAGCCTGACTCAGGAATTCCATTATAACAACAAAAATCGGACTTGGTACAGTGAAAAAGTTAAAAATCTTAAGGCCTTCATAGCTAGTTTAAGGATAAATGGAATTCTGACCCCAGTATATTTCAATGCAAATGAAGAGAAAAGCTGAACTTGGTAGCACACGCCTTTAATCCTAGCATTTGGGAGGCAGAGGTATGGGGATTGCCTTGAGTTCGAGGTCACCCTGAGACTATATAAATCCCCGGTCAGCCTGGGCTAGAGCAAGTCTCTACCCTAAAAAAAAAAATCACAAGAGAGAGAAAACAGAGACCTGAAAACAGAACTCTGATCACACTGCCCATTTGCTAAGAAGATAGTTGGCATCAGAATGTGGGGAAGTAAAGAACAGTAATTATCAAGCAGGAAATAGGCAGAGTGATTGTGGCAAAGACAGAACATGGTCTAAGGGTTGCAATTACAGGAGAGTGTTAGCCGAGCAATGCTTGCTTGATCATTTACTAGACTGGCATAGTAGAAAGTGTCTTGAAATATATAGCCTGCTCTAATTATATAAATTCAGTTAACATGAGATAGTGGCTTGATAATAAAACTGGTTGTATGAAGTGCCACAATGTTGGCACTCATGCCAGGCAGGCTCTGTGCAAGCTTCTTCCATGGGATGAACTCTACCTGGGAGGGTTCCTGAACTTAGTTTTGAAATGTAGCCAATCCAGGAAACAAGTTCTGTTTCTTAGTCTATTACAAATCCGTAATATAACTCACAGAATGTGAATTTGCCACCCAATTTATGTGGCCATATGAACTTAACATGAATAATCATTACCTTGGTGCATTTACTTACCTAGTTGGGTAAAAGCTCTATCTTTTAAAAATGGCAGCTTAGAGCAAAATGAAATGATCATGCAAAGTTAGGAGAGTTTTGACAGTAGTGTTTTTCTGAAATGAGGTCAGAAGTGTTAATTCAGCTAACAGCAGTTTCCGTGTGCTGCTGGGTCTGCCTCTGTGTGGGTAGAATATGCTCTTTAAACCACCATCCTTTCCCCTTAGGTTCTACCTTTCTACTATATTTGGAGTTGTGTAATGTAATGCACATCCTGTCTGAGATAACATCTTAGTTACATTTAAGTTACATCCTCTCCCTTCTCTTTGTTTAAATAGGTAAAAATAAGTAACTGGAGAAACATATCTGGGAGTCAGCTAACATGTCCCGGAGAAGATTTGATTGCCGAAGTATTTCAGGGTTGTTAACCACAACTCCTCAAACTCCTATAAAGATGGAAAGCTTCAATAATTTCTATACACTTACATCTAAAGAACTTGGAAGGTAAGGAAACTTTATGATGGATACTGGTTAAATTAAAATTTTAAATTTTTACTTATTGTAGACAATTCACTTGGAGCCATTTTCTATGATTAGAAAGAAAACTACTCATCTCTGGTGCCATTATATAGGGTCTAGACTTAACTGAAAAATCCAGCCTGTGGAGGGTTAACGGGTTTGTATCAAACATCACACCTAGTTTCAGAGTCTGGAGCTTATTTCCTTCTGAGGGTATGAAAGGGAGGTGGCTTAGATAGTGGCTTTGTTAGCAAAGCAAGTAAATGGCTTTGCTACTTACCAGCTGTGTGACTTCAGTTAAATTAACATGCCTCTTAGTGCCACAGTCTCCTCGTCTGAGGGACTGATGAAATTAAATTTATTCATTTTATATGCGTTGTTTGAGGGTTAAATTACTTAGGATCTCTAAGGTGTTTAATACTCTGCTATTTGAAGTTTTTGTTTAACATATTTTTTACAACCTCTAGGATATTATATATGCTTGTCTAAAAAATAAATAGGGAGAGCCCTCCACTTTCCATAATTTCTTCCTTAAACAAAAATATTTAACTCATATCAATATTGTAGTTTTGTTTCACAAAGCATGATGTTCTATAAATAAAACCCTATAGAAATTCTGCCTTAGCTTAACCAAGGTGTAAACTTACTTTCGCTAAGGAGTGACCTGATTTTGTAAAGAATAGTAATTTTAATGTACAATTTTAGTGTGTATGAATGTTAGAAAAACTATGCCGAGGTACTTACAGTTTCTTCTTAATTTTACACTAAGTGTGATTACTTAAGAGTTAGAAGACAGTGGTTAATTGATATCTTCGGTTTGGTTTATTTATGGAGATAAATATTTTAGGTTTTGTCATAGTGGTTTTCTAAGTCTGTTTATAGAGTAAAACAATATGATTAATTTTTATCTCAAAATATTGATGTGAAAATGAAAACTGATTGGACCATGAAAAGTGACCCTTCGTTGGGTTTTTTTATGTTTACAGTAGAGGCCGTTCTGGACTTTCACTTTGGCAGATGTTGCATACAGCCTGTTTTGTAACATAAAGATGATCTTATTTCATAGGCACCAAAGATTCTGTGTTCAATTCTGTTACTATCACCCCATAGACATGGATCTCTTTTTATAGCTGCATGTAATGTACATCTATGTGTAAGTTTTTCAGATTTTGGGGTATATATAAACACTGCCAGTTTGTTGAAGTGCTTATAAGACCAGATTCCCAAACAACCTTCCTAGATGCAGTTACCTTCTCTGGAGCATTTGTTAGTTTTGATCATCTCTGTTGAATGAGGGCCTTGGCCTGGACCAAGCATTGTAAATAGCTTATTTAAAATCCTGGGGGACTGTTGAGGAGGCCTCAGAGAAGTGTGCCTGCCTCCTCCCGTACTTCCTGCATTCCTCTTTCTTTTCCTTCCTTGCTTTCTTACTTGAGTTTCCTTCTTTTTTAAAAAATAGATAGCTCATATCTATATATAAAAAACATCATATAATTTGTTAGTAGAATACACTGATCTAAAAATTACTTAACCCATCTCTGCTCTGAATCTACAGTTGTGTACTCTGCTCAGGTGTGTGGTTTCCCTTGTAAGGGAAAAGATGGACTAGAAGTCTTGAAGTTTTCCAGTATTGTAAAAGTGGTCAAGCAGCTATTTGGATATCTAACTTGAATAGTGCATACAATATAGACATTCTTTCCTTTTCTAACTTATATTTTGATGAGTAAGTTTGCCTTATACTTATTAAATAAGCTTTGCAGAATAAGAGGTATGAGAGTAGAAATGTTCTTTTTCTTTGAAAGTTTTAGAGACTGTAAGCATGATGAGGACAGGTGGCAGTCATGCTCAGTTGCTTTATAAATGTAGTGCTGGCATGGAACCAGTCAGAGACCTGAACCATTATTCTTTTGAACATTTTAGAGCAAAAAAATTTTTTTTTTTGGTTTTTCGAGGTAGGATCTCACTCTGGTTCAGGCTGACCTGGAATTAACTATGTAGTCTCAGGGTGGCCTTGAGCTCACGGCAATCCTCCTACCTCTGCCTCCCAAGTGCTGGGATTAAAGGCGTGTGCCACCACGCCCAGCTCTTAGAGCAAAATTCTATGTTGTGGGTTGGAGAGATGGCTTAGTGGTTAAGCACTTGCCTGTGAAGCCTAAGGACCCCAGTTCGAGGCTCAGTTCCCCAGGACACATGTAAACCCAGATGCATAAGGTAGCTCATGCATCTGGAGTTTGAGATGGCCTGAGGCCCTGGTGCGCCCACTCTCTCTCTGTCTCTCTCTCTCTCTTTCTTTCTCTCTCTCTCTTTTTCTTTCTGTCTGTTGCTACTAAGTAAATAAAAATAAAAAACATATTAAAAAAACAATTCCCATGATTTCCTGGCTTATGAAAGAGTCTTTAAGTAGCATTTTTGAATTGTTGTAGCCTAAAGAGTCACATGCTTAATATTGATGCTTTTAGTTTTAGACCTTGGTTAATTAAAAATCTTAATTTTACACCTGCTATAAACATGCTTAAAATACTTTGAATATGGTAACCCATCTTGATGTGCTGTACTTGGTGAAGTAGAGAATCAGATCATAGTCTTCTTTCTCCTGAGGCTTGCACGTGTAGTATATACATGTATAATTCTAGCATGTAAAGGACTACCATTATTTTTATAAATCATCAGATTTAAAAAAATATATTTCAAAATATCAGTATTTGAAAAGCTCTTTTACTTTGGCAACCCAATGGCAAATACATTTTGCGTCAAGTTCATTTTTCAATATTTTCAAAAATCTTGCATTGTTCTTGTTTTTAACATGTTGGTTGAGTTTTTTCACCCTTCCCCCAACTGAGGCAACGTTTCATAGGATTGTGGTTAGAAGGGTGAGGCTGATTCAGAAATAAATGTCAGTTTCCTTTATGGCTTACTGTCTGGTCCTTCACATTTCACTTTGTATTCAGAACACAGAAGGGGATCAGCTAGACCTTTTCACTGCTGGGAAATCTAGTCAGCTTTGCCTTTCAGGGTATACATTAGCTACTACTGTTAAGGGTCTTAAGTTTTCTTGAGTATTTCTCTGAAATCTGGCATGGGGACAATATATAATGGACGTTATTTTTGATACTGCTGAACTACAAATAGCATTTTAGAATAGTGAACAAATACTGGGTTTTATTTTTTACTAAAGCATTTGATAATTAGGGTAAGATTATTTATTATTTCACAGTATATATAAGTGAGCATGTGTACCATGAGGTAACTTTATTGACATCTAAAACTTTAAATGTAAAAATAGCACAGTATATGGTATCCAGGTAGATATATGGCACTGACATTCGTGGAGATCACGTCAGCTCCTTCCTGAGCTAAGTAATCTAAGTGTAGATTTTACGATCACTGTAGCAAGTAGGTCAGAAGCAGGAGCCCTCACAGAGCTTCTCTTGGGAGTGAACATTGACAGCTAAATCATTACCCATGCTTATGAGGGAATTCCAGTTTATAGAGACATCAAATCACTATAGAAGAACTAAATCAAAATATTTGCTACTATATACTATTTGTTTTTCCTATGAACAATTTTCTTAGCCAGCAACTTGTTCCCTAAATTTTACAGGGTGAATTTCATTGTAAAGTCCCAAATTTCCATGCTATTTTAGACATTTTTTTGCTTCTAAACCTAACTAAGAATTGGCAGATGTTAAACTTATCGGGAAAATCAAAACTATTTTTAAGGGAGGAATTAAATTGCTCTGTAGTGGCAAGAATAAGAAGTTAGAAATTCATATTCCACAGTTAGAGTCTTGGCACTACAAGTCTGTCTGTTTCCTTTCATAAGCCATGTAATCTATTTTGACTCAGTTTACTGAGTGTAGAATTTACAAAGCACCAGTAGTTTTGAGTTGAAAGTTAAATGATGGATTTCCTTCTGTATGCTTATTGGAATGCAACCATTTGTATTTCTTTTTCATAGAGAGAGGAAATACTTGTAGTTAAAATTAGCATTCTCAAATTTTAAAACTACTTCCCAAGAATCAGGTTTATATGTGTAATTTTATCTAGTTGTGGTATATTTTAATAAATATCAAAGTCACATATAACTCAGATAATTTTTTTTCATTATTAGCTTTTGAGGAGATTGAGAAGTAACGAGTAGGACTCTGTTATTCTGGCCACTGAAAATAGCAAGTAAAATACAGTCAAGCAGTTTTTTCCTGAACATACACATGACACATACCCTAAACACAACTGTTAAAAACTGATTTCCTTGGGGCTGGAGAGATGGCTCCATGTTTGAAGGTGCTTGCTTGCAAAGCCTGGTGGCCTGAGTTTGATTCCCCAATACCCATGTACCAGATGCACAAATTGGCACATGCATCTGGAGTTTATTTCTAGTGGCAGGAGGTTGTGGCATGCCCATAACTGCCCCCCTCACTGCTTTAGCTGTTTAGCTGAAAAGCCCAACAACTTGGGCTCAATTTCCCAGGACCCATATAAAGCCAGATGCATAAAGTGGTGCATGCATTTCTCTCTCCCCCTGCCCACCCCCTCTTTGGAAATAAGCAAAACATAAAATATTAGAAACTTGTTTTCCTTGTTATGAGCTGACATGTGTTAGGAGTATATTTCTGAGGGTAAATGGAAAAAGTGAATTGTGAAGCCACAGTTACTTCCTGAAGATTTCTTTATTTGTACTTAACATGTTCATATCAGCAACTAGAGAGTAATTTTAGCTTTGGACAAAAGTTCTTAAATTTGGATTCTCTAGACCGGAGTTTAGAGGTTTATGATAGGCTTCAAGGTCTAAATACTTCTGGAATTGAAAGGGCATTACACATTTTTTAATATGAAAATCAAGAGTTTTTACTAGCTCTTAAAATAGTTCTCAATTCAAAATATATAAATTTGGATAAGGTGCTGAGCACGGGTATTGGAGAAATAAAAGCATGTATATTCCTGAAATGACCGTGGCATTAAGGGGCAATGTTTTAAACTAACTGTTAATGACCACTAATTTTTTTAGTTGATCCCTTAGGTGTCTCTTACAGGCATAGAGTTTTTATACAAATGAGATTATTAAGTGTAGTGAGACTTACCATATTAACAGTGATGAATAATTATAATTGTTTTACTCTGCTATGATAGCTTTTCATTTCTATTTCTACATGATAGCATTGTAAATTTTATAACAGCATATATGATATTTAATCTATCTTAAAGAATAATAAAAATTCCTAATGGCATGAAAAACTGGAGATATAAAATTATCTTTTTATTTCTCCCTAGAGGAAAATTTGCTGTGGTTAGACAGTGCATATCAAAATCTACTGGCCAAGAGTATGCTGCAAAATTTCTGAAAAAGAGAAGAAGAGGACAGGATTGTCGAGCAGAAATTCTCCATGAGATTGCTGTGCTTGAATTGGCAAAGTCCTGTCCCCATGTGATTAATCTTCATGAGGTCTACGAAAATGCAACTGAAATAATTTTGATATTGGAATAGTAAGTATGTAGTTTAATAATTTTAAGGTACTTATTTTAACTGGTAGGAAGATATGATGACTTGATGTGTCAAAAATAATGATAGGGCAAGGGAAATGGCTTAGCAGTTAAGGCTCTTGCCTGCAAAGCCAAAGGACCTAGGTTCAATTCCCCAGGACCCACATAAGCCAGATGCACAAGGTGGCACATACGTCTGGAGTTTGTTTGCAGTGGCCATTCTCTCTCTCGCTCGCTGCTTCTCTCCTGTCTTTCTCAAATAAATAAATAAGTAAATATTTTTTAAAATAATGATAAAAGTTGACAAAAATTTGTAAAGATTTATTGATAAAATATTAGAAAGACAGTTTATATCCACATAGCTTTAAAAGGCTAAGTGTATAGCCTCATATATAAACAACAACTAATTAAGAGCAGGGAATATACAAGTGACAATGCAGCATTTGGAAAATGTGATCATAGGAGTATAATTTTATATTTTTCTTGGTGTGGGAATTAGGATTATTTTTGGAAATAATCTTAATTAAAAATAGAATTGTAGTCATTTATATATTTTATCAATCTATTTAAGAATCACCTATAAGGAAATTATCCAAGGAGAATATAAAGGTAGATTTTATACAAATGTGCCTAAATACATTGTTAAACACATTTACATACATATGCTATGCCAAACACTGTTGGGATTGTGCAGAAAGCATACGTATCTCTTTTTAATGAAAAACTGAGAACATCCACAGAGTCAATTCTTGAGGTAATATGAAGAGAAGATGCTTAAGATCACCATGATTTGCTAACAATATATTGATATATGACTCTTACACAGTGCCTTTATTTCACAGTCATTTGATACATTTATCATAGGGCTGTGAAAAAATGATTGAATACCTATAACAACTGGGAGAGATCAGCTAAATTCATGTTTAGTTCAATTTAGGTTCTGATAGCTTTAAATAAAGTAAATTCATGTTAGCACAAACTAAAAAAGATAAATACAGTTTTAGAAAAAATATATTGATTGACAACATAGTAATTTTTAGCAGCCAACTCAAATCATTGCTTTTTTAATTTAAAATCTATTAGCCTTATTTTAATGTTTATTCATCATAAGGACTGAGAAATTGTGCATGTGTATGTGTATATTTAAATATATATTTACTTAAATCAGAATTTGTGTGCCAGGAAGGAGATTTACCAGGATTCAGCTTGTGAATCAAAATGCTACTTTTGCGAAGTATTAAACTGATAAGTACTTCATTGAATAATCAGTAGTCTATGCATTTCCCAGAGCACCAAGTTGGCTATGAAGATATTTTTATCACCTTCAAAGTAGCAAAGTAAATTAATATATCTGAAAGGCCAGACTACTACCAATATCATTTCATTTTTCATACTTTTTACGCTTATTTGTTAATGATTTGTCAGCTGACTATTCTCTTAGTAGTTGTCTACTTGTAACTGGAAGAAGTGCCCAGCATTTAAAAAGCATCAGTGGAGCACTAAGTTTGGAGGGTGGCTATTATATGGGAACTGCTTGCATGGAACCCTATTTTGGCATCCAGCTGACTAGCAATAGCACAATTCCAGAGAAAGTTAACACATATGTTGGGGAGACCTTATTCACACTGTGAAAATGGGGTCTACCTTTACTAAAATGTAGCAAGCACTCAGCACATGTTTACATGAATTAATACACTTTATTTCTCACCCAGGTGACAAAGGCTCTGAAGTTTACTGCTAGGATTTTGGCTTAATCATATTTTTAATACCGTAAACATCACTTTGGAGTGGCATTGTCATGTCAGATATTTTCATTTGATCCTAACAGTTTTGATCTGACAGGCTTAATTGTTTTAACAAGAAGACACATTTTGTTGTTGTTTTGTGCAAGGCAGGGTCTCACTCTAGCCTAGGCTGATCTGGAACTTTCTCTGTTAACCACAAGTTGGCCTCAGACTCACAGATCCTTCTATCCCAGCCTCCCAAGTGCTGAGACTGAAGGTATGTACCACCACATCTGACTATGGAGGCATATTTTTACATGGTGGCATCAAATTTAAAAATAGTGGAAGTTTTTGCTTTACTAACTTACTAATTTAAATTTGTCCTCAAACTATTCTATATATTATTATTTTATAAAATTTCTAATCTATAGAGAGCCTCAAAAATAGTATATTTAGAATGCTTACACTTTTTGCTTTGATTCCTCAATTACTGACTATTGCGACCTTTACTGAACTATTTGAAAGTTGTGCATATCATGACATATCTCCTTTGAACGAGCATTCTGACGAGGAAGAGCATTCTTCTGTATGACTTACATCAGTGTCAAACCTTAGAGAGTTAGCATGTTTCAGTAGTCCGTATTTGTTTCTTTGATTAACCCTAAAATGTCAGTAAAAGATCCATCCAGGATTTATGTATTGTATTTAGTTATAAAGCCTCTAGTTATTTGTTTTTCATGACATGAACATTGGTAGGGGGGATTATCACTTGTCACACAAAATGTCATCTGTTCTGGATTTGTCTTATTATTTCCTTGTGATTAGGTTGTAACATTTTTGGGGTAACCCAGCCTTAGAAAACAAATTCTGTATTCCTAGCCCCTAAATATTAAATGTGTATTTTAAGTGAGAGTAAATGTGGGTAGAAGCCAGAAAACTAGAAAAAGGGACCCATGACATGGGGACAAAAGAGGCTTTAAGAAAGGGAGGCAGGAAGGCAACAGGACACCTGAGATATGAAAGGAGAAAGTTGTGTTATAGGAGCCAGGTAGACATAATAGGGAAAATGGGCAGAGAAGTTGGGGTGATCACATCTTAATAGAACATGTACATTTTTCTTGTCATTATTTCCTCAACACCAAATTTACATAGCATTTACATTGTAATAGTATAAATTTTAAGCAGTTTGTAACATTCTGACAGGGTGTGGGTGGTGATGTGCATTTCTTACTGCATTATGTCAGGAGGCATTATTGTTTTATTATTGCTGGTTTTGTTAAATTTGACTGTGGTTAAGAAGTCTGCCAGCTCTCCTGTTTATTGTAAAGAACATTTTCCCTTGTAGTTAATAAGTGGTCTGTGTAATGATGTTTAAAGGCCTTGTAGTTATAATATTTTTAACCATTTTCTTCCACAAATTTCAGTAACCATTGACATGTTTGTATTGGCTATATAATAGATGTCAGAAAATAGTGATCACTAATTCTATTATTCATTCTAAATTTATTAATTTTAAAAAATGAAAAAGATGCTCCCTTTCTTTTTTGTCCTCCCTTTTTTTTAGTATCATTATGGAACCATGGATTTGTTAATCTAAAATATTATTGTTGGAAAATAGCACATTATGTTCGAATTAAAGGTTAGGTCCTAATCAGTTTTTTCCATTGCTTTTTCTCATGTTAAATTTGTCCCAAATTTAGTAGTGACTAAAATTTATTGAGCAGACTTTGAAGCCTTTCCTGTGTTGTCTGGTCTGATCTGTTCTGATCATTCTTCGATACCAAGATTTCCAGGGTCATCTTACACCTTCCCTGGCTTTGAGCCTAGAAGGCTCTCTGTGAAGTTGTTTTTATTTAAGAATAGAATTTAGAAACCAAAGTGTGGGTATTGGACATGCTCATTGTTTCGTGGGAGATCATTATTTTAGGCCTTTTCTAAGAATAGTATGAAGATAGAATAACTTTTAAAAATCTCAAGTTCATTTTCATTGCTCCAATTCAACCTTACTACCTCAGGTTTATCTCTCACTTCTAGCTCCTTGCTCCCACAGTGGAAACAAGGTGTCAGCAACACATTCATTTGTTTTATCCAACAATACGTGCAAGCGAGTTTCAGCATAAGAATACTCATATCATTACCAACAGCAGACTGTTTAGAAGGTTGGCTTTTTTGAACCTAAAGTATAGCTTACAAAGATGGTATTCCAGAGTCATGTGGTTAGATATGTTTGTTCCTGATTATTCGTGTTAGGATGTGCGTGTGTGTGTGTGTGTGTGTGTGATGAGTGAGTGTGGTATTTGCACTTGTGTGTGCATGAATGCATGTATACAGAAGCCAGAAGAAGAGGCTGTCAGGTGTCTTCTACCACTCTTCTGCCATATTGCCTTGAGACAAAGTCTCACCATATTTTTGGTTAGGCTGGTTGAGCAGAGAACCCAGCAATCCTCTCTCTGACTTGCTCACTAGGCTAGGTATGTGTGGCCACAGCTGGCTTTTTGAAAAGTGGGAGCTAGGAAGAGACCTCAGAGCCTTGAACTGCAGCAAGTGCCTTTACCCATTGAGCTACCATCTCTTTGGCTCAGGATATTATTTTTTAAAGTCCTTCTTAAAAAGTATTTTTTTTAAAAAAGAGATTTGCACGATTTAAAACTCAAAGATATGTAAAACGTGTATGGCTTTTTGTTGTGATGAGGATTGAAGCCTGGGCTTCGTGTATGGGAAGCACACAGGCTGTACCACTAAGCTCTGTATGACTGTCTTTTTCTAAAAGACATTTTCTATTTCCCTACTAATTTCTAAACTGTCTGAGAAAGCTATAAAGTTAAGATATACATCTAGACAAAAAGTAGCATGTAGTTCTGAATGACAATAACACAGTACTAATGTATTGTTAACACACTGAGTCACAGCACATGAACTAATGAAGACAAATACTGACTCTCTACCTTTGTTGTCCCCCTTCGGGGAAAAACTCCTTATATATAAAGAAAGAAAAATCATGAAAGGACCTTTTAGGACAGTGATAATGACAGAAGTGTGTTCTCTGGAATTTTTGCTCTGAGTGGCTTGCTTTTCTGTCAACTTCTACAATCTGCTTCTTGCACTATCTGTTCTTTTACTCCTAACTCTTTCTAATTTTCTTTTCCCCATATTCTACCTCTAACCCTCTTATATGAAATAAGGCAGTTCCAAAAAAAAAAAAAAAGACATTGGTCATTTTGCCAAACTAAGAGAAAGACGATGTGATTGGCTGACATGTCATGACTTTCTCGGTTCACTTCTGTGTATTTGTGTGTGTGTGTGTGTGTGTGTGTGTGTGTGTGTGTGTGTGTTTAGTTTTTAAAATGCCTGGTGAACAATTTAACTCTATGAAACTCTTAAGTGTCTGTTCTTCGTTTTCTTACTTGCTTAGAATTGTGTTTCTCATGTAACCTAATGTAATATTATTGGTAATATCTTGGATGTCTTTTTAGGAATTGAGTCAGACCACTCTCCTTTCGAGAGGAATTTTTAAAGTAAATAGCATATCTAGAAAGGGAAGGAGAAGTGAAGGTGTGACTGTCAGTGCATTTCCACTCTTTCCTCTAGAGACCTTGAGAAAGGGTGTGACCAGGAGAACAGCAAGGGCAGTAGAGTAAGTGTTCGTGAAGTATTTCTTCTTTAGATAAAAATATCATGAATTTGCATTTTGCCTTCCTGTGTCATATATTTTACTTAACTCCTGTAACTGTTATAGTAACGTAAACTTTTAAATATTCACATTATCCTTATTCACATTATTTAAATATTCACATTATCCTTGAGTCAGATAGTAAAGTTAATTTCTCTTGATTTTCAAGTTTTGGTGAGTGGGGTGTGATTGGAATGAGGTGTATTTGATTGGCACTTTGAAACACATTTCTTACCAGCTGTCTGTTTTCTGCGTTTTTATAAACAAAATGTAAATCAACAAATCCTTGCCTGCACACTGTACTGATGACCCACTTACAAGTTACAGCTATACTGTGAAGCATCAGTTCTTGTAACTGTGAACTTGTGACTTAAATTTGAGACCACCATACCCTTCATTTGACATGTTCCTTCTTCTTTACGTTTAAATGTTTAAAGGTTAAGTTTAATGGTTCTGTGTCTTTTATTTACTGGACATACATACATATTTAAAACTTATTTCAGTTAAATGATTTTAAAAGATTCTTTATGAATTTTATTTCAGTGCTGCAGGTGGAGAAATTTTCAACTTGTGTTTACCTGAGCTGGCTGAAATGGTCTCTGAAAATGATGTTATCAGACTCATTAAACAAATACTTGAAGGAGTTTATTATCTACATCAGAATAACATTGTGCACCTTGATTTAAAGGTAAAGTGACATTTGATTTAAAGTAACACAGCATTTGTATCCTTCTCTGTTCTTGACATGCACAAGTTTTTTCTGACAGTGATGCAGATAAGTTGCTTCACAGTCATCTAAACTAGTGGTTGCACTCTGCCTGCCCCTGTACTGTGTTGGACTTGCCTTTGCATTGGCAGACAGGATAAAACTGCATGTGTGAGCAGCTTGAACTAAATCACTAAGTCTTGGAAGTTACCACTCTTGAATGTTCTCATCCTGTAGACATTCTACTCTGTCTTGCTCTGAGAGGCACACCTTGGACCTTCTTGTTTTGTAGCACTGACTACCTTTGAAGTGCTTAATTTCTCTATCAGAAATCAGAAATAGTGATTTCTCTATCAGAAAACGCCTTACTCTTCTTTCTCTTGAGACTTTCAGATTTTTGGCTCTTCCTTGATCATTCAGGTTCCTTATCTTAGCCCTCTGAGCCATTCCTTTCATGTTACTCTTTTCTCCACATTCACTGGAGGACCTTAAAGTCTGAATTAACTTGTCTAATTTTTTGAACATTGTAGTCTTGTTCTGTAAACTTTCTCTACATAGTGTTTTGGGTTCCTCTGCCACTTTCATAACAATTCAGAATTACCACCTATAGCTTAGCCCTGTCTCTTAATTTCCAAGTCTTTTTCCATCTGTGGTTTCAATAACACTTGAATATCTTATAAATACTTTTTAATATACACGGCTCATACTGGGCTTGTAATCTTTCCCTACTTCTCATGCCCCTTTTTAAATGACAAAAAGTTCTATATTGGGCTCCTGTTGAGGGGGAGTAATGTTTCCCTATCTAGTACCCCAGCCATTTCTCACCAGATATTGGAAAAGAAGCAACTTAGTGAGTTGTTGGCTCTTTTTCCAAGCCACTACATATATTATGTAGCATCACAAAGCACTTGTAGTCAGGATAGCATATAAACCTGGCTCTTTTTATACTACAATGCCCAAAGTTAACAATGGAGCTAATTACTCTGATCTTATCTCCTGTAAGGCCCAGCCTGGGCATTTTCTTTGCTGCAGACTTCTTGAAACTTTTTGTGGACAGTTAGGTCACCTTGTCTTTATTACTCTACATCATAGTCAAGTAATCTAACTTCGTTTCTTGCAGACTGAACATCCTTTTTGAGTATGTTTATGCATCATTAATTGTGTACTTCTAATTGACAATTTAGTAAATGTTTGATGAAGGGCTCAATGAGAAGTATAACAGCTAAGCAATGTTTTACTTAGTTTACTACCAATCTGAGACCTTGTATTGCAGATTGCTTACCACTTTTTGTTGTGCTTTATTTAGCCACAAAATATATTATTGAGCAGTATATACCCACTTGGGGACATAAAAATTGTAGATTTTGGAATGTCTCGAAAAATTGGGAATGCATGTGAACTTCGGGAAATCATGGGAACACCAGAATACTTAGGTAGGAATTCCTTTTTATTTTCTCTACTATTTTGAAATTTATTAAATAAACCCCTCTTTAATCTATCTTTTGTGGTTGGTGTACAGTTCTTGACTGTCATGCCTCAGGGCCCTGAGTTCAGTCCTAACACAAAGAACAAACCAACCAACAAAAACCAAACTGGCTTAGAATGTGTAACTATGGGACTCTTGATTTAAGTTATTTCAATGCACTCAATTTGATTATGACACATTTAAATAAAGTGAATGTAAGACTATTGAAACATCTGAGTAACTCACAGGACATTGACTGTTGAATTGTAAAAGTACAATGTTTGTGTATACTAGCTTTCTGTATAAGGAGAAAAGAAGTGAATAAAAATGGTTAGTTAGGGAATAGGTAAAAGTAGATGAAGAGGAAAGCTGAGAGAATTTAGTGGTCGGTGTTTGCCTTTGAAGCCGGCTGCTAGAGAACTTTCATGTCTGTACTTCTGTTATCTTTGGTTGTACAGGCACTATTATTTATTTGTTGTGGCTGCTTTTAAATGTGAGAATGTTTATAGAATTGTGACAGGAGGATTTTGAAGCATGATTAGGCAATCTGGGAATATTGTACTGAATCATCAAATTAGATCATACATACAAAAAGTCCTTAGGTTGTGTGAAGTAGCATGTGAATTTAAAATATAATTGTGCTAGGCACTTGACTCCCAAAAACTAACAAGGTAAATTACCAACTTTTGAATGCTAATATGGAATCCTAGAGTAAATGGTTGTAATTATTGACCACACATCTCTCAGAACTATGAGAAAAGATTGGAGGGCTATCTATATATGTCTTAGAGGTTTCAATAATGAAAAGTTTAGAATTGAGAAATTTCTGCTGGGAAAAAATATGAAAGCATACTGTGAAACAATTATTTTTCAGCTGTAAATCCTAGTTTGGGCTTTATGGACTTATAAGATTTAGAAAGCATAGGGATTTATTATTTGTTATTTTGGGGGGCAATGGAAGAGACAGCTGGAAATTGCTTAGAAAATTAGGTTTTGATAGTTTTAAAAGGTGCTTGAAAAATCTAGCATTTCTAAGAAGCATAATTTTTTCTTACAATGTCATTTTAAGTGCATATGAGCCTTTTTATTCTGAAGTGAAAACCTTAAATGAGGCTAATAAAACAATACAAATTAATGCATCTTACCTGGTCCTTATCTACCATAACCAATGGTAGATATGGTGAAATGTCCAGCCACAAAACAATTAACACTGCTAAATTCATGTTGAACTTGTATAACTTGGCTTTCCAAAATCAAATCCAATTTGAATTGAATGTAAAATAATAATTATATTTTAAAGTTTTTTTATATTGGATTTCAATTTTCTTTTACAGCTCCAGAAATCCTCAACTATGATCCAATTACCACAGCAACAGATATGTGGTAAGGGTCCATTAATGATTTAAAGGTCTTTATTAAAAGTTTGATAGTATATATTTGGAATTTTTATTCTAATTGTAAGTAAGAAGGTTTTCTTCTAAAGATTTGATTCCAGAGATTTCATAGGAAAATATTTACTTGGCTTTCTTTTCTTAGTAAGTTCTAAACCAAAGGTATAGAAGTAGAAAACTCCTTTTAGTGATAAAACTCAGAGGAGAAGCATAACAAAGTAGCTCAGTCAGTGCTGTGTGTTCTGTGTAAGGTAGGATGCACAGGAAGCCTGGAAGAAGCTGCAGGCAAGACATCATGAGGCTTGCCTTATGTGAGGCATGTGGTCTAGCTCTGGAATTAGACAAAGGTATTTACTAAGACAAAAAAACAAGGTCAGATGCACACAAATGCTTAGTTTTCTGAGGGTACTTTTCTGGAGAATTGTGAGTTGTTGCAGCCAGTTAGTACCAAAAACATCGTGAGGAGTAGGGCCAGAACTGACACTGGAACTTGCCCAGGGGCCACAAGGAGAAACTGACCTCAGAGGCCAAGTGGAAGAGTTTAGATTTATCCTTGTGTTCCATGGAATAGCTGATGGGTTTATTAAGGCAAAATGGCTAAATAAGTGTGGGTGACATGAACTATATTATCTTTTACTGATTCTTAATTACCAGCCTTATTATTAACATACAGCTTTGAAATTTTTTTCAATAAAAATATTTGCCTGCCCAACTTTGTGCTTCACTAAACTTGCAGACTCCATCTGCACAGAACCCCTTGTTACATTAGCACATCATTGTTGTGGCATTGGACACCATTAGGAAATGCTGGAGCAGTTTTGTGTACTTAGGAGTCAGTATTGAAGGTTGTATAGACTGGGCACAAAATATCCACTACATTAGGTTATGTTCTACAACACGTGTGTGAACTCCATAGTCTCCTTGTGAGGCAAATTGAAGTAACTGTTATTTTATAGGTTTTAATACGACAGCAATTACTTCTAGAAGCAATTTAAGACTATATTTAACTATTGGCATACATTTCAGGTTTCTTTTGTTCCCTTTATTTGTTTTTCAGGAATATTGGTATAATAGCATATATGTTATTAACTCATACATCACCATTTGTGGGAGAAGATAATCAAGAAACATATCTAAACATTTCTCAAGTTAATGTAGATTATTCAGAAGAAACATTTTCATCAGTTTCACAGCTAGCCACAGACTTTATCCAAAGCCTTCTAGTAAAAAATCCAGAGTAAGTAATCATATTAATTTCTTAAAATATTATTATAAAATAAATAATATGGTCTATTAAGGAAAATGCATTCTCTCCAGAAATATAAGTATTTTCTGTTTTCTCTCTCATATGTAGATTCCATTTTTACAAAAATGACATGAAAATTGAACAGGGGCCTAGGATGGAGGAGGATAGAGATCATGGGAGGGTGAATAGCAGACTATAATGGGGAGTAATTTTGATATAAGTACATTCTCTGTGTGTATGGAGTTGTACCAGTGAAACGCATTATCTTATGTAATTAATATATGCAAATATATTAAACACACACATAAAAAGATACATTCTAAAATTGTTTAAAATTATTGGAAGTGAGGTTGGGAAGGTGGCTTAGCAGTTAAAGGGGCTTGTTAGCAAGTCTGCCTACTCAAATTTCTATCCTCTGCAGTACCCCGCAGTTCTTTTGTAAAGTCAGAAGTAAAGTGGCACATATGTCTGTAATCTCCACACCCCTACAACAATGGGGAAGCAGAGCCAGAAGAATGTAGAGGCTTTGGGGCCAGCTAGTCTGGTGCACCCAGTCAGAAGCCCAACAAAAGAAAACCTGTCTCAGACAAGGTGGAAGGAGAGGACCAACCCTTGAGGTTGTCCTCTGACCTCCACGTGCAGTCTGTTGCACAATTGCATTCATATATGCGCCAAAAATGTAGTGATTGAAAAAAATATATTAGAAGTATGCTTAGATTTCTGGTAAATTGCAAAGAGGTGGTATAAAAGATCATTAAAGAACAAGTATACAACTTCAAATGAAAACCATGCAGTAGAAGTTTAGAATAAACTTATGATTTGGGTTATTTTTTTTCTTACCAAGATACTAATCATTGAAAATAATTAGAAAGTTTATAGTCATGTGGCTTGTTATGATATTACTTTAATGTGAGTGACTCATAATTAAATTATATGATTTTTACTTCACAGTTGTATTCACATAAGATACCTATTATTGATTGTCAGATCTTAATGGATGGGGTGCCTAACATCTTGCTACAGATGGATATGACACTAGCCTAGGCCTCTGGACTGCTGGCAGCTTTTCTTTTCCCAGGAGCAGCCATTTCTTTAATAGCTGGTACCATGTGTAGTAGTTGTGACATGGCACCTGGGGCAGGATCCTGACTGACTTACTTTTCAGACCTCGGTCTCTGACAGTTCATCTCCTGGACAACTCAGTTTCCTTATTTGCTTTAAAAAAAAAAAAAAAAAAAACCTCTTAGATTTCTTAATTATTTTGTTGGATTAATTTAAGTCCAAACAACTCTTTCACTATATATTTTGGACATGAGTGTATATTTAGTAGAAAAAAGTAATAGTACTATAGTTTCTGGTTACAAGCATTTCTGTTTTCCTAAATAATTCTTGCCTGTATGCTACAATGTCTATAGTGAACTCTTTCACACTTTTCAGTCAGGAAAGACTACCCATAAAACAAGACTGTAAAGTCATGTGGTAGCTCGGGTTGTTCAGCCATGGAGTGTGTTCTCCCTCCTCCAGATACTGACATTTGACCATATTATTTTCATGATAGAAAGCAAAATTTAAAAACTTAAAGTGTGGAAGACTAGCCTTTCTTTTCAAGAGTTAGTAGTTTTTATGAACACAAAATTGTAGAGAATCAGTTATTTGTTTATATATCCCTTGAAAGGAATTATAAATTGAAGAGATTTTATAGTTTTACTGATTTTTATTTGCTAGGCTAACACATGTCTGTCTTTAGCTTTTTGACTGAATTTCCTTCTTGTCCATGAATTTTCACTATATGTCAGAATGAAAGAAACTACTTCAGTAGTCATAAATAGGAACATTTTTATATATAAAATGAATCCACACATGAATAGATACCAAACTTGGAGGTGATAAGCAAATATTAAGACAAAATTATCCTTGATTTTTCTCCTACTTTCAATTCTTTGTTTCCAGGAATAATGAAATCAGGCAGTGGTATGACTTGTCTGCTTATTAGTTGTGTTTATACTATATATAACTGAACACTTTGGTTTTAAAAAAGTTATTTACTTAGAAAGCATTATTGCTGTAACTTATTTATGCATAATAAAGGATACATAAAAATTAAGTGCATACACGATGGCAAACCATGGTCAATATTATTGATTGGAGCAGCTAGTGTTTTGTCCAAGAAGAGAATTATAGAAAAATAGTATTTTTATGTCTCTTCTTAGACACACATGAACCCATGGGCTGGAGTATAGCTCAGTGGTAGAGTGCATGCCTTGTTTGTGCAAGGTCCTGAGATGGATCATAAGCATTGAAATAATTTACTTTTTAACTTCATAGAAAATTACATATTTAAAAAGTAAAAATTATAGACTCAAAGTTCTGCATTTTTGTGTTTACCTCATTGTGACAAAATAACAACAACCAAAAAAACAGGGCTGGAGGGGCTACACAGATAGCTTAGCGGTTAAGGCACCTGCCTGCTTGGCCTAAGAATGCCGGTTCGATTCTCCAGGTCCCACGTTTAGCCAGATGCCAAGTGAGGCAAGGGTGCAGTGTTGCACTTGCCCACAAGGGGCACATGTGTCTGGAGTTTATTCACAGCAGCTGAGAGGCCACTGGCGCACCCATTTCTATCTTTCTCTGTCTCTCTCTCTCTGACTCTTTCCAAAAAAAAATTCAGTGCTGGAGAGATGGCTTAGTGGTTAAGGCACTGGCCTATAAAGCCAGAGAACCCAGGTTCGATTCCCCAGAATCCAAATAAACCCGGATGCACAAAATAGCACATGCATCTGGAATTCATTAGCAATGGCTAGAAGCCCTGGTGGGCCCATCCTTTCTCTCTCTCTCTCCATATATATATATATAATATGAAATATAATATATATATCTGCCTCCTTTTCCCTCTCAAATAAATAACATATATATAAAAAAAACAAAAAAAAGCAACAATAAACAACAATGAAAAGAATTTAAAAAAAAACAGTTTAAGGGCTGGAGAGATGGCTTAGTGGTTAAGGCGCCTGCCTGCTAAGCCTAAGAAACCAGTTCCAATCTCCAGGTCCCATGTTTAGCCAGATGCAAAATGACGCAAGGGTGCAATGCCACACTTGACCACAAGGGGGCGCACGCATCTGGATTTCTTTCGCAGCAGCTGAGACTGCTGGCACGCCCATTCTCTGTCTCCTTCTCCCTCACTGTCTCTCTGTGTCTCTCTCCAAAAAAAATAAAATAATTAAAAAAAAACAGTTTAAAAGAGGAAAGATTCCATTTCTGAGATTTCAGTATATAGTCAGTTAGCTCCTATGGCAACATAGTGCAACATGGAAGGGAACATGAGGAAGGCTAGGGTCCAGTATCACCTTCAAGGCATGCCCCCCAGTGACCTCACTTCCCTGTAGTAGGTCCTATCTCCTGATGGATCTACCCCCTTCAAATAATGCCATAAACTGCTGGCTTAGCCTTAGCCTTTAACATATGGATCTTTGAGAACATTCAAAATCCAAACTGTAGCATGTGCTGTTTACAGTTGGGAAAGTTTGGTCAAAATCCAGGTGTCTTGGTATCCTCCTTCCTTGATCGGTTACATAAAGAGAACAATAGTCCCTATTATTCAGTTTTCTGGATTATTAGATAGTATGCTAGAGGCTTATACAGTAGTCCTTGGCAGATAACTAAGCATTCATTAAAGGTTAGCTGGTACTCTCTGCTCTACTAATTTGTATTTTGGGCTACGTGTTATTTTCATAATGGTATTAAAATATAACCGAAATCGGTCACTCTGAAGGTGTTTTCAGCTTGTTTTGAGGGCTCAGCTTTCCTACTGTGCTTTCTTTCAAAGGAAAAGACCAACAGCAGAAACCTGCCTTTCTCATACTTGGCTACAGCAGTGGGACTTTGGAAGCTTGTTTCACCCTGAAGAAACTTCAGGTTCCTCTCAAATTCAGGATCATCCAATCAGATCCTTTGAAGAGAAGACTTCTAAATCCTCCTGTAATGGGACCTGTGGAGATCGGGAAGACAAGGAGAACATCCCAGAGGATAGCAGCTTGGTTTCTAAAAGATTTCGCTTTGATGACTCTTTGCCCAATCCCCACGAACTTGTTTCAGATGTGCTCTGTTAGCACTTTCTCTTTGACTCCTTTGGACTGATTTAGAAATCTGAAACCCATGTTAGTGTGAGATCTTGTTTTTTAGCTTCACATATGACATGTTTATATTATAAATGCACTTTTGCTTCAGAGAACTTAGGGAACAGTTTAAAATGCTAGATTTCTATTTGCTAGCATAATATTTCCTATCCTGAAATTGCTCTACAGAAAATAAAATGTTTAAATATATATAATACAAATTTAAATTGTGCATGTGAGTTCACATGCTAAGGGAAGAATTCAAGTTCAAATGAACTTACGAAATGTTTATAAAATGTACAACATCAAGATAAAAAGGGTTAATTATGCTTTTTGTAAACAAAAATGAAGACATTGTGATTAAGTAGGTTCTTTCTGGACCTAATTTGTTTAGGAAAACAAAAACAAAATATATATTTGTAGATGTTTCAGAGACATTTTACAGTTGAAAATGTTTTCCAATTACAAGTATTTTGAAATGGTGTAAGATTTCCTTTGTAGACCTTACTCTGTGAGATTGACTCTTCACCCAGAGTGTAGAGGAAGTAAGACTGATCAGGACTGATGTGGTTGGATCAAAGAGTCGTATGGCTTCATTTTTTTCTTTAATTGAAATGTCTTTTGCTCATTCAGAATATGTCAGATGTATAAGGTCTGCAAGTTGGAGAATGCATGATATGCAAGTGCAGCAGAGTTCCTTCCTCCTCCAGAGGAGCGAGGAGAGCACAGTGACAGTCTGAGGAGAGCACTGTGGGTTCAGAGGCCAGTGTCCATGCTTGTTTGTTGCGTGAGGGAGCTTACTCTGTTGGGGGTAATCTTTGAATTTCCATCTGGTAATGATTAAAATGACTGCTATGTATAATGTCCTGTTAACTGTGATCTCATGAACATTTACTGTCTCAAACTACATCCATAAAAACTTGTATTTCCCCACTGAGTCAGAAATTAGTAGTCTAAAGATGTTTAAAGTTTTGAAATTTTAATAAAACCCAAATTTCTCAAGATAACTTTAAACAGGTTTTTAAGTAAGTATCAGTTGTCCTTGTTTGACTAACTGTTGAATTCCTTTAGCATCTTCAGCATTTTTAAAGGAAAAAAAAATGTTGTGTTCTGTGTCCACATATGTATATGTATAGGTGTATGTATATATGTATAGACAAAATACAGTCTTTAAACAACTTTATGTTAGACGTTCTTTGCTTGTATATTATGCTCAACTCAGGTGCCAAATGAGATTTCCTTTTATGAATAATAAATACATATATGTCTTTACAAAGTAGTTTTTTGGTCCAGTACAGTAGATGCTGCAGATGCTGAAGTTAGCTCTTACAGATCTCAAACCAATGAGTTTCTAAATGATTGATTGCCTGTTTATTTGCTTCCAGTATTAAGCTAATTCAGGAAAAACTTAATAGGTTATTGGAGAATGAGGTAATTACTTTTCCAAAAACCTATACTTTATTTTTCAAAAAATTTATAAGTACTATACCGTACCAAAACTAAAAATGAAAAAAATGTTTGACCCCTGAATTATAAGCTATTTTCTAAAAGTAATTTTATACTGGCTTTTCTCTGAGGAATCTTAATACAGTTTACATGTTTCCCCTTAGTTAGAGTTGCAGATTTTCATACTTTTTGTTATAACATTTAAATTTTATTATAAAACAGTAGGTAGTGGTTGTACAAAGAATATATAAACCATCTTTTATTAAAGGTAGATTTAATTATTTTCCCTGTTGAAATATAGAAATAAATGAATCTTTTGAGAAAATTTATGAATGAATTACTCAATTTGTATTTTTCCCCATGACTGGAAAAAAAGTCTTCTCAGAAACAGATGATGAATCTCGTTAGAGTAGGACTCTCGACAGCCCCTCAGAGTGCACATGTCACAATACTTCAGCACATCTGACGAGAACTGTCAAGTTTGTGTTATATTACATGACTCCAGTATGTTTTTGCATAGAATCTCTTAAAATTGATGATCTTTCTCCCTACGCTGAGTTTACCTGAGTGAGCAGTGGAATTATCATGACCCTTTATGCCAAGTGAGCAGTGCCTGCTCCAGTCTCCAGACGATAAAGTGATTGCATCAAAATAGAACTTTCTTTCTTATTCTGAAAAATCTCAGCTGAATTATTGTGTGTAGTAATCCAACTTATTTGTATTCTGGCACAAGCTCTTTGATTTTGGATGTGTTACAAGTAGTTTATGGACCATACTCTGAGTAACCTTGTTAAAGCAGCATTTATAAGTGTTGATATTTGTAACTGTTTACATTTCTTCTGTTGTTTTTGGAATTTTGCTTTGTTATGTGACTTGATCTCGTCCTTATTGTGTACAGCAATTGTACTTCAATTTCAAATTTTATTAAAATTACTGACTTCCAGTTT
Source organism: Orientallactaga sibirica (assembly GCA_036365145.1). Taxonomy (NCBI): domain Eukaryota; kingdom Metazoa; phylum Chordata; class Mammalia; order Rodentia; family Dipodidae; genus Orientallactaga; species Orientallactaga sibirica. Next base: position 22,882,153 of record JAEOAD010000004.1, read on the forward strand.
GGAAGGTTATCATTTATTTTGAAACTTATAAAATTACTTTAAGGAAAAATAATTGTAAATTTCACATAAGTTGCAGCCACCCTGCCATCTTAACTTTCATCAAATAATTGTGATGTTTAAGGTATATAGACAGATCTTATGAATATTCCAGTTTTTAAAAACTGCTTATTATGATCCTTACTAAGAATTAAAAAGCACTTTTTTTAATACATTAGTGGTTGTCTTGTGTTTTGAAGCAGATTAAAATTTTATATGGTGAAAGCCCTGCTTTGGATGTCCCAGATTTTGACCCAGGCCATCTTCAAACTTTCCTTCTAATACAGTTGTGTTTTTTGGGTCCTGTCCATTAGAAAGGCCATATAAGTTTGAAAACAATCAGATCCATTTCCTGGTAATAATATATACTTTTAACAAAGCTCACTTCATAGCAATATGCTACATGTTGCACAAAGACATTGATGTGTTTTTCTACAGGTTGGTGCACGTGATGCCCGTTATTCAGGGTAGTTATAATCTATAACATTTCCAGCTTTCTTGGGAATACTGGTATATTGCTTCTTGGGGAGACACAGGGTTAGGTTTCTGCAAGTTTCTGCTTATAACACTTTTGTCAGCTGATATATAATCTTGTTTATGTGTATTGCTCTTCAAGGACACTTCATGCAATCTGTGCTGTTGGTTCATTGACATTGAATTCATCATGGCCAATGAGTTGCAGCTCATGAACCTTGCCTAACACACATTATCCCTATAAACTACATTGCAGCCTTCTTGAGTGTAGGAACATCACACAGCACAACACTCCATGGTGTTATTTCAGGGTCTGAAATCAAGTAGAGCATGTAATTTTACAAAAGTACTAAAAATTCTGCAAATGTGCATTGTACAGAATGAGAGCCTTGCTTAATTAATTTCAGTGGAGAACGAGTTCTGTCAGAAGAACTTGAATTTCGCTTTTTAGAAAGTAAGGATTTTTATGGTGAAAGTGACATCGTGGCAGAAGTCACAGATTACATTTTTCTGACAACTTTAGACTCCAAAGCTGCTCTGAGAAGTTTGACTCCTTATGTAAACAAAACCATTCTGAATGAAAGCAAGTATGTGAAACTGTTCAAGACAAGGACATGTACACTCTGAGGAGTGATTAATAAAAAGGCAGTTTACCTTTTCTCTCAGGAAGATATGTGTTGAGGTTTGAGGCCCATTTTGATGGGAAAATGCCTGTGCTTTTTATTTATTTACAAATATTTTGAATTCTTCCACCTCTCTCATAGCCCCATCAAAATGTTAAGCCCTGGGCTGGAGAGATGGCTTAGAAGTTAAAGCACTTGCCTGTGAAGCTTAAGGACCCATGTTTGACTCTCCAGGTCCCATGTAAGCCAGACACACAAGGTGATGCAAGGTCACACCTGCACACAAGATGGTGCGCACATCTGGGTTCAACTGCAGCGGCTGGAGGCACGGGCATGCCAATTCTCTCACATTCACATTAAAAAAAAAAAAAAAAAAAAAAAAAGGCCAGTCTGTTGGGCTTGACTCAAAAAAAATTTTTTTTTTCTTAGGCCCTGACATGGGAAAAGACATCAAGATAAGGTGACAGTAATTTCTGATGAACCTTGTTCAGAATGCATCTGTGCTTCCCATCGTCTTTACTAGAAAACTTAACATCCCGGCTATCACGGATCAGAGGAGCAGCACTTGCCTAGCATGTGCCAAGCCCTAGATTCAATTCCTGGTTCTACCAAAAACTTCAGACACTTTAGCATCCATTTATCAATATCAAGTAAGTAGGTCCATTCTCCTTAGAAAGGTTTCAGTCAAATCTGTGTTCAGCCAATTTCATTGCACAGTGCAAGAATGGACAGGAAAGGCTACTTAGTTCTGTGACACACAAAAGAGCAGCATTTCCATCAGCATAGGCCCACCAAGTGCAAAGCGGTCTGAAAGCAAGGAGCCTCTAGGATATTAACTCATGTTGAACCACTGATAATGTATCTACAAACAACTGTGAGAATACCAAGACCGTAACTTTTGGTATAACAGATTTCAGCAACCGTACATGATGACCTTACGGGATGAAGTGTGGAAAAGAAAAATGGTGTACACAACTTGACGATTGCATCTGTGGCAAGTAGAAATTTTTTAATGGTGTAACTTTCAAATTACATGTGCTTGCCTTGGAAGTTCCACATTGTATTTTCTCACTCTGGCCCATAGGCAGTCCCAACTTCTCTTTAGCCCAGATTGTCCTCCTTGGTATGAAGTCATATATATTATCTCTTTGGATATAATGTAAGCATCCCAAAATGTGAAATATTTCTAAATAAAGTCATGCTAATAATCTCCCTCTGAGCATCACCTCCACACCCATACACCTTGGCTTTGCCTTTCCTCCCTTGCTTGACAGCACCACTTACCCACACATCACAACTGGAATCTCTAGGTGTCATTCTAAAATTTTCACTTCCTTACTGCACCTCTCCCAACTAAACATTAACTTTTACCACTTTTCTTGCTTCACTATATCTTATAATCATCTCCTCGTGACTCTTACTACACAGTAGGGATCAGCAAACCTTTTCTATAAAAGGCCAGTGGTCAAATTCACAGGTTTGACAAAATAGTTTGTATCACAACTACTCAACTCTTCTATTGGAGCACAAAAACAACCATCAGCAACATTCTCATGATTGAGTGCTCCAATGAAACCTACTTTACCTGAGCAACTATGAAGCGGTTAGTTAATCCCAACCTAAATGATGGTTGCAGTCACATTTTAACAGGATCTCCTAGCTCCAGCATGATCAGAATGGGAGGAGCAGCCAAAAGACAGGGCAGTGCAATGTCAGAAGCTGAGAGAGAAATGAGTCTCATCTGAGCTGACTTTTTGTCTAAAAAGCACACTGCCAAGGCGGATGACCAGGAAATGACCACTGGACCTAGTTCAATAGAATGCAGATCTTCAAAGTAGTTTAAAAGTGGGAAAGTCAGGCATGGAAGTCAGGCATGGTGGTGCACTCCTTTAACCCAGCACTTGGCAGGCAGAGAGAGGTAGGAGGATTGCCATGAGTTGGAGGCCACCCTGACACTACAAAGTGAACTCCAGGTCAGCCTGGGGCTAGAGTGAGACCCTACCACAAAAAAACACATTAAAAAAAAGTGGGAAAGTCAAGGCCACCAGTATAGATCATCATTTGCCCAAGAAATCTGGGGGAAGAGAAGATTCTAGAAGTCTGAAGTGTTTTAAAAAAAATACTAATAGGATGAGGAACACTTATGGGCAAGGAGGGAGATGGAATCTGCATGGAAGTAGCACTTCAAGTACATGCAATCAAAGGCGACAAGACAGGAAATGCCAGCAAAAGTGACATTATGGGTACAACTGAAAGGGTCAGGCTTGCCAGAAGACTTTTCTCCAAGACAAAAGCAAAGAAGGAGAGTGGCAATAGAAGTGTGAGGTAGGGGCTGACCAGTTTCTCCTGTACTAACTAGTCTTCTGCTGGGTGAAGGAGGTAGAGAGGAGAGTGGTTTGAAGGGTGACAGCTTAGCAAAAGTGAGGAGCAGAAGAGTTCTGAAATGATATTTGTCAAGTGTAGAGCTTATGATCTATCAAGAGGCAAACATTTAGCTTGTGATTAAGTAGTTTATTGTGTGGCCAATCTATCTTTGTAATACAAATTTATAATTTCTCAGAAGAAAAACTAGATGGGAGATGGAAAGGGGCTCAGTGGAGGGGGGACTCGGCCAGGGCAAGAGAGAGGGTGGTGGGAGGGGATTATGATCATGGTATATTGTCTTTATGTATGGGAGTTGTCAATAAAAAGTTTAAAAAAATTTTAACTGCTGCCTGTCTTTTCCCCTTTTATTTCAAAAGACCTCTTTTTTGCATTATGAGACATATATGGTAGTATCCAAAACAGAGGGAACCCTAATGCCTTCCATTGGGGCTTTTATTTGCAAGTGTTTGAGTCAACTGAGAGAAAAGTTTTTTACAGTTTTTTTTTAAATTTTTAGCACATGTGTGTTGAATATATGGTGTGGTGTATGTACGCACAGGTGCCGATGTACATATGGTAAAGGCCAGAAGAGAACATCGGGTGTCTGCCTCCAGTGCCCCTCCCCATGCTTCCTTGAGATGGACTCTTAAGTTGTCACAGGCTGTCCTCAAACTCATACAAATCCTCCTACGTCTGAGATGGAGTCTCTCACTCATTGCTGAAATCCTCTAGTTTCTGCTCTCCACAGGACATGGGTACAGACTTGCATGTGCATGCCCAGCTATTTACAAGGGTCCTGGGGAATCAGATTTAGGCCCTTGTGCTTGAATGGGAAACACTCTTACCCAATGAACCATCTCTCTAGCCCTGGGAGAATGTTTTAAAAGAGTATAACAGGGAACAAGGAGAGAGATCTTTCGATCTTAGAGCCGTGAGAACTTCCCCAGTTCCCTGGGTCAAGTTGAGACTATAGAAGGACCTTTTGGCAATGGTCCAGTGGGAAGTAGTTTTTAGGGCTAAGGTAAGACCAAAAGGGTTACGTGGTGTTGAACAAGTTTCTGGACTGAGAAAGAGGAAGGACCCTTTGCTTACTGGAGAGAATGAGATTGCATTATGCTCATCCCTTTACTTTGGAAACTCCTCGAGAACAGAATGCTCCTACTCTAGAAATAACAGGCTGCATTGAACCAGTTCTAAAAATGCCTAGTGGAAGCTGACAGCTTTTAACTGCACTCCAAGTCCTTCAAGGTAATCCTACCACTTTTGGAGACATTGTCATTTAGCTAAACCACCAGCCACTGCCAGCTCTTTTCTCCCCACCTGCCTCATCCTCACTGGCTATTCCAGCTCACTTGGAATATGGGAATGAACTGGCAGATGAGTAGCTTTTGGTTTCTTGATGAATGTCAGAAATGCTACTGACAGCTGCTAATATCTTGAAAGGGCTTTGTGTCCATCACCTTGTAACTAGGAGAGAAGGGACCAAGGAATCCTGCGGAGTTGACATTGACATCCTAGACCCTCTGAAGTCACCAAAGCAATGAAAGCTGCCATCTTCTTGATTTTTCAATATGTGATTTAAAAAAAAAAAAAAACAAGGGCTGGAGGGAAGGCTTAGCGGTTAAGGCATGTGCCTACAAAATCCAAAAGGACCCAGATTCAATTCCCCAGGACCCACATAAGCCAGATGCAAAAGGGGGTTAGGGTTACAATGGAACCAATACTATGAATGTAAAATCAGAATAATATAAATAAATAAAAAGGGGGGGCACATGCGTCTGGAGTTTATTTGCAGTGGCTAGAGGCTCTGGCACGCCCATTCTCTCTCGCTCTCTCTCTCTCTCTCTCTCCTCTTTCCCTGTCAAATAAATAAATAAAAATAAAATATTTAAATAAAAAAAACAAACAAACCCTATTTGATTAAACCACTTTCTTTGGGGTTACCTATTAGTAATAGCTGAGCATTTTAATTGACACAATTATCCTCATTTTCTAAACACATTCCTCTTAATGTGGCAAAGGTATGTGGTATGCAAAGTTTTCTGTGCTTAATTATGCTTTTGTGGAAGCACTCATATTCAGAATGCATTTTTCCTGCAATATCACTTGGGGTTTTAATTTATACTGGGCATTCCCAAGGGAGAAACAGTGCAGACTGTGCTTCATGGTGGGTGCTTGTATTAGTACTAGTTACACTTCTCATTGCTGTGGCCAGATACCCAACAAGAAGCAATTTTAGGAATGAAGGGTTTTTGTTTTGTTTTTGTTTTCTCACCATTTGAGGGAATATAGTCTATCATGGTGACAAAGGTATGGTGGCAAGAACATGAAGCAGCTGGTCACATGCATCCATAGCCAGGAAGCATAGGGTGGCCAGGAAGTAGGACTAGACTATAAAACTTCAAGGCTCACCCCCAGTGACCCACCACTTCCTCCAACCAAACTCTAGCTCCTAAAAGTTCCACACCAGTGCAACCAGCTGAGGACCAAGTATTCAAACACATGAGGATACAGAGGAGACATTATGCATTCAAACCACAATAGTGTTGGAGAAGGGTCTACAAAGAGCATTCTTCAAGATTGTTATTGATATCATTAATTTTGCTTGCATTTGGTGGTGTGCAATGTGGGCATTTGTATGTGCCTTTGCAGTGCCACATGTGCTCACCTAAAGCTGGGGCACTTGCCTGAAGTGGCCAGAACAGAACGGCCCCTGTCCCACTCCATCGTTCTTCTACCTGTTCTTGTTTGAGCAGGTTGTGATACAAGCTGCTGTCATCCTCATGGAGCCCCGACATCCTGAAAATGTTTCCTTGATAGAAAGTCATCATAGACTTCTGTTCAGGACTCTCCTCTGGGCCATGCGCTGGTTTCCAGAACCTGCTTTCATTGTTTCTCCACCACTACCCATTTCCCACTTCCGTGATATTTCCATACCTGGAAGTTAAGACCTTTTCCTATCTTCTGAGTTCATATTATCAAGTATTTCTTGTGCCAATAGAAACTTTCCAATATTTTCCCATAGGGTTTTCTTATAGTCAAATACATGTGTGTGTATACAGATATTTTTCTTTTTGTATGGAAATACAAGTTCGTAGGACAAAATTCAATCTTTCAGCGAATTGAAATAAATGAACTCTTTCCCCTTAGAATTTGACACTAAAGAAATTCAAAAACATCTCCACTGGGGAGGTTAAGCACAACTGTGGTCAGAATCAAATGAAAAAAATCACGTGTAGTCCTATGCCAGCCCTATGCTGTGGTCAACTCTCAGAATAAGCAAAGATGGGATTATTTTATAATTAGCTCAGAGGATTCTACACTCTGTGGTTCACCACTGGAATTTAAATTTAGTGATTATAATGCCCCTTTGAAAGGCCAAAGGAAAGATATATGCTAATTATCCCGATATTTCTGGCCAGATTGTAAAATGCAACTGGGTCACCAATTACAGACACAGTTGTAAGTATATAATCACCCTAGTTATATTGGATGACAAACAAATGAGTGCAAAATGTATTTGGGGAAAATGATAAGATAGAACTAGTGAACAAATAGGCCACCACATTCTCTATGGCCCATGCTGCATATCACAGCCCCTTTTCACTCTATAAACCAATAATCCCAAATAAATCTATAAGGTTTCATGATTTTCCTTGGGTCAGTCTCTGAATCATAGGTTATTTTATAATTAACTTTTGTTTTTTATAACTAAATTAACTGCCTTTATACTCACTCAAAGGCAAAATTTTATAGATGAAATATAGTTTATTTCTTCCTTTGAAATCAGTGGTTAGCCCAATTTAACAAGAACGTGATTGGGTTTTAAAAAGAGATTTGCACAAAAAGGCCTCTGAAATAAATGAATATTTAAGTAATCACAGACTAAAGACCATTGAAAACAAGTTTAAAGGGAGAAAAGGAGCTGGGCCATTTACTGAGAGGCCCTTTTGGCTGCTGTAACCTGTGTGCACATCAACTACTTCTTTCTCTAACAAACCAGCAGTCATCAGCTGTTTGCTTCTTTGATTCGTTCTGGTCCTAATTCATTTAACACTAATGATTAAGCATGGGATACTACAAATGAACCTGTCTCCTTTCTTCCTGAAATAGAATGCTTACACTGGCCAATGGCTGAGACTTTTATATTGCTAAATTTGTTAGAGATTTAATTACTTTGGCTTTGCTCCAGTATTCCTGAACAAGCATGACAAACAACCCCACAATATTGTATTTAGAAAGTCAGCTTGATTTCAAAATCTCCTTACAGTGTGTCTTCATTAAATGGGGGTATGTATGACTACATAAGAAGTATTGCCTATGTATTCTGAGATATGCAATACATAAGTTAAGGGAGAAAAAAACTAAGTGTGGCAAAGGACCCGCCATGACTCAGGAGTTATATTTGGCTCTTTTATCCATGCTGTTTCCTTTAATCTGCATGACAAATCCTGCAAATCAAGTACGACCTTCCTTGTTTAGGTGGTGTGAGATTCTGCAGCCTTTCAAAGTTAGCTAATTACCTTGTGCTTGGGTTTGAACTCAAGTTCTTCTCCTTCAGATCCTTTCTAACTTTTCTTCCTTTTCTTCCCTCCTTCCGTCCCTTCTTCCTTTCTTCCTTCCTTTCACCCTATTTTCCCTCTTTCTCTCCTTCCCTCCCTCTCACCTTTCTTCCCCCCTCTCACTCTCTCTTTGTTTTGAATTGTGTTTATTAAGTTTTTTTTCAATAATGGGTTTCTTCATGACATTTTTCATACATCCTTTTCCCAAATGTGTGACCACAGGAATATTTATGACCTCCCATGCTCTTTCAGAGCCTTGTTATTTTCCTACCTCACTGTCATTTGTGTGACAAATAAATGAGTGCCATTTGTGAGCTGTCAAAATACATGTTAAAGTTAAAGAAATGCTACATACTTTAATGGCCAGAATGCATTCATTCCTAGAACAGCTAACGATGCAAAAAGCCTGTCTAAGAATAAATATATCACAATTTATTCAACTGTGATTCATATTTTATGTCTAATCTTCTGATTAAATAAACTTTATTCCATGCTCTAGATAGAGGACTCTCATATTATCTTTGACCTTACACTACAAGCCTGCAAACCGAATTCATTTTCTCACCATGACCCTCTACTTTCCTTGGGAAGTATAGTGTAAACTCTGTTGTTCAAATGGCATTGATGAGTTCACAGCCTGAAAAACCACCTGGAAACTGTACTACTCATGTTGTATCAGATAATCTCAAGAATATAAAGAAATGTGTTACCAAATGTTGCTGTGCAACCAGGGAAACTACATTGCTAGAATATGGTATATTCATTCTTGGTTTTTGAGCCTATGGAAAATGAGCCAATGTCTGAGCATTTTCCATAATGTACTTAGATATTCTTAACTTTTAAAAAATATTTTATTTTATTTATTTATTAGAGAGAAAGAAACAGATAGAGAAATAATGGACACATCAGGGCCTCCAGCCACTGTAAGTGAACTCCAGATGCATACAACACTTTGCGCATCAGGCTTATGTGGGTCCTGGGGGATCAAACCTGGGCCTGAAGGCTTCACAGGCACGTGCCTTAACCACAAAGCCATCTTTTAACTTTTTAAATAACACTTTCTATAAAACCATAATTTCCATACTATGAAATCTACCCATTTAAAGATTCAAAGTGTATGTTGATGCTTTAGTCTACCCAAAGACTGGTACAAATATCACCACTAATTCCAGGATCTCTCATTGTCCCCAGTAAGCAACCCACTGTCTGTGAACAGTAAACCCAGTTACTGTTACGCTTCATTGCCTAAAGCAACCACTAATCTATTTTCTGTCCCTATGGAATTGTCTATTCTAGACACTTCATATAAATGGAATCATGCAATAAATGATATTTTGTCACTGGCTTCTTTAACCACACATGACATTTTCAAAGCTTGTGAATTGTATAGCATGTATCAGTGTAACACTCCTTTAATTGCTCAGTAATATTCCACCCTACAGACACACAGCATTTTATTTACCTATTCGTTAGTTGTTGGACATTTGGGTTATATCTACATTTTGATTAAGAATAATCCCTGGAGCTGGAGAGATGGCTTAGTGGTTAAGGCGCCTGCCTGCCAAGCCTAAGAACACCCATTCGATCTCCAGGTCCCATGTTTAGCCAGATGCATAAGGGAAGCAAGCACGCAATGCCATGCTTGCCCACAAGGAGGGGGCACATGTATCTGGAGTTTGTTCACATCGGCTGAGAAGCCGCTGGCACACCCATTCTCTCTCTCTCTCTCTCTCACTCTCTCTGCCTCTTCCTCTCTGTCTCTCTGTGTCTCTCTCAAATAATAATAATAAAAGAATAATCCTGAAGGCCTGCAGATATAGCTCAGTTGGTAGAACGCTTGCCTAGCATGCACAAAGCCCTGCGTTCAATTCTTAGCACCTCATAAACCAGGCATGGTGATACATGCCTACAGTCCCAGAAATCATGAGATAGAGACAGAAAGAGGGTCAGAGGCATGGCATGAAATTGCTGAGCCCTATGGTATACATGTATGCATGGAATTGTGGGACCCTATGGTAACTCAACTGCCACATTGTTCTTCAAAGGGACTGTGAGGCTTCATATTGTCACTAAGGCTTCCAATTCTTCTATGCTCTCCCACTCCTTGTTACTGTCTGTCTTCACTGTTGCATCCTGGCGGGTATGTAGTGGTGTCTCTTTGTGGTCCTGACTTGCTTTCCCCGATGACCAAAGATGCTGAGCTTTTTAGTTTATATATGTTATTGCCATTTGGATAGGTTCTGTAGAGAAATGTCTATGCACATATTTTTGTCAAATCTAAAACTGAGTGGTTTGACCATTTATGAATGAATTGTAGGAATTGCATATGCATTCTAGATACAGATAAGTCTCCTTAATTCTTAAGAACTTCAACAAAGATAGAAGTCTTAGATTAAATCAAAACATCTGGTTCTAACACTCAAAGGTAGATATATACGTATATGCCAAACATATCAGATATACTTCTTACATCTTTTAGCAAAGAAAGCTAATTAATTGTGATAATAAATCATTCAAAGAGTGTAAAAATGTATAAGAAGACAGAAAAAAGCAAGTTATGGCATATTCTTGTGATAAAACATTATTCTGTCTTTAAAATGATAACTGCAAAGCATTCTTTGTGGCCTTAGACATCTTGTATGAGTTATTAAAGGAAAATCTTCACATGGCAATACAGTCTTACCGAGGCTGAAGGGACTCATCAAGGAAAGAATAAGCCAGGGCTATGACTTGGAAGTGTCTCCCAAAGGCCTGTGTGTTAAAGTTACTGGTGGTGGTACAAGAGATAATAGAAGCTTTGAGAGGTGGGGTCTAGTAGAAAGAAGTTAAGTCACTAAAGGCATGCCCTTCAAGGGGGCTTTGTGGCCCTGGTCCCTTCCTATGTCTTTTTGGCTATTATGAGGTGAACAGGCCTCTTCTGTAACAGGCCACCATAGACTCAAAGCAATAGGACCAAGTGACAATAGACTGAAATTCTTAATCAAAAATGAAAATAAACTTTTGCAACTATTAAAGCCAATTATATCAAGAATCTTTCACAGTACCAGAAAGCTGTGTTAATCAGTTTTTAATTTTTTTTTTTTTGAGAGAGATACAGAGAGAGAAAGAGGCAGGGAGGGGGACAGAGAGATGGAGGGAGAGAATGGGTCAACCAGGGCCTTTTAACTGCTGTAACAAACTCTAGACGTGTGTGCCCTTGTGCACATGTGTGACATTGCACACTTGCATCACTTTTGAGTCTGGCTACTGGAGATTCGAACATGCATTCTTAGGATTCGCAGGCAGGTGCCTTAACCACTAAGCCATCTCTCCAGCCCATTAATCAGTTTTTTTAAAAAAAATAAAATAAAATAGAAATTTCTGTGTGAAGAGGGGTGGTGGTGGGGAAACATGCCAGAGCATATTGCCACTGCAAATGTACTCCAGATGCAAGCGCCACTTTTTGTGTATGGCTTTATTTATTTATTCCCCCCCGCCCCCGGGGAAGTACAGAACCTCACTGGCCCTCTCTACTTTCCATGAGGGCGTCTAGGTGGACCGAATCCTGTACAGTGCCGTGTGGCTGATCACAGCTGCTAAGTAAGGCAACAGCCGTGTCATGCCCTGAGTGGTCCACAGCAGGGATCAAGCTTTTGAGGGGTGTGGGGGAGGACAGTTCATATCCAAGTCATAACAGGGATGTGGTGGTTTGATTCAGGTGTCCCCAATAAACTTATGTGTTCTGAATGCTAGGTCCCAAGCTGGTGGCAATTTAGGAACTGGAGTCTCCTGGAGGTGATGTATAGCCAGCACCCCCTTTCCAGTGTTTGGCCTACTCTCCTGCTGCTCTTGTCCACCTGATGTTGGCCAGGAGGTGATGTCCACCCTCTGCTTATGCCATCATTTTCCTCTGCCATCCTAGAGCTTCCCCTCGAGTCTGTAAGCCAAAAATAAACCCTTTCCTCCCACAAGCTGCTCTTGGTCGGGTGCTTCTTACCAGCAACGAAAAGCCCATTGCAACAGTTGACAAGCACAGCCAGTAAGAGAATGGGACCACTTCCTGGGCACTGGAATGATAGCCGAAATGTCTTCCATGATTTCTAGTTATCGATGGTGAATGCGTTTCTTTTATAATCGGGCATTTCATTACTAGACAAGGGCAAAACTGTCTTAGCAGTAGCACAAATATTAGAGCACTACAACAATAGGTTGTCTTTAAGGAACTGTGATGATTTTGGAAGTTTGTATGTTGTTTCATGACACTGTTACATCTTTTTGGCGCAATGCAAGAAAATTAGTCATTTTTACCTCCAATGTCCTATAACCGTTTATCTTGGACTGTATTTTTCCAAGTGTTTCAATTACTTCTTGGAGGGTATCTTGGCAAGCTATTTCCCTGGTCAGAAACAATACTTTGTGCTATAAGAGCGAGCCTGTACTCAGTCACATTTATGAGCTCCCCATCAAAGACAAGGGTTGTTAGAATCTTGTTTACTTGCTTACTTCATGTATTCTTGAACAAGAGGCCCGTAGAGCCTTGAAAAACAGTCTGTGCCACAAAACTTGATGCAGCATGTTTTTCTTAGAGGCCAAGGATACTCCTATGATGCAGGCAAGCCATGGATCTCTGGCCACAGTTCTTGCAACTGCTATCATTTCAAGACAAACCACTAATTGCCGAGGAATTCACTGGGAGCTAAAAAAGAACATTTCTCTACAGCAACCTCCTTGAGACTTCTCGCCGATTTCTCTTGTTCTCCAGCTGAAGGCTCATTACCCAGTGCAGCGGTTCCCTCCTGTCCGTGTGAATGTATTTTAAGACAAAGCTACTTTGGAAAAACAAAATGTTCTGGTGGGTTTGGAGCCACAGCAGTGTAGTGATGTTGGCATGGAGCTGTGGACACACGTCTAGACGGGCCATTTGTCAGTGTGATAGCGATTTTACTCAAAGTAAGGGCATTCTTTGCAGCATATAGAGGGATGGGTAGAGGAGAGATTGCAGCCGTCCTTCACTTTCAAACGCCCTTTCATTTCCTGCTGGGGGCTGATGTTTCAGAGTCTCCACACCAATTAAAGTTCCACAGTGGTTTCATGGGAATGTCCATAAATATTTTTTCACTTTGGTTTTTGTTCTTAGCAGAAAGTATTGTTTGTAGTTATCCTTTTTCTAAATTATATATATATTTAAAGATCTGGAAAACCAGCTTTGGTGTTTTTTAGGAAAAAAAAATATATATATATATATATATATTTTGCTGTTTTGTACTCTGCTGAGGAATTTTGCTGAGAACATGCAGCTACTTCTTAATGATTGACTATTTCAAGGTGAAAGAGAACAGCTTTTTCCTCTTTATGTAATTTTTTCCTAGATTTTTTTCCCTATGAATGGGCATTGTTTCAGCAGATGAATTATTTTACCACTCAAACCAGACACATTCCCCTGAGACTGGTGCACTGAAAGATCAAACTGCTCCTTGTGTTGAGACAACCCATCTCTGAGCTTTGGCAACATTTACCAATTTATTGGATTTTTATCCACACATTTAAATGTTTGGTAACATTGAAATAATTTTCTTTTCCTTTATGGTGTGGTGTGAATTTGGGTTATACACACATGCTATATCATGTGTAGGGAGGTCAGAGGACAACCGTGGGTGGTAGCTTTTGCCTCCCATCTTGTTCGAGGCAGGGTCTTGTTTTGTTGACTACTGAGTTCATGGCTAGCTGGAACAAAAGCTTCCCAGAGATTTTCCTGCTTTCCATCCCATTTCCACAGACGCACTCGGATTATAGATGCTCACGCTGCTGTGTCCAGCTTCCTGTGGGCTCTGGGGATCTGAACTCAGGTACTCGTGTTTGCATGGCAAACACTTCATCTGCTGAGCCATCACCCCCAACCCCTCATTTAAATAATTTTTAAAGTATTTTATTTATTTATTTGCATACAGAGAGAGAGAGATAGAGAGAAAGGAGGCGGGGAGAGAATGGGTGTGCAGGACCTCCAGCCACTGCAAACAAACTCCAGATGCATGCGCCACTATATACATGGGTACTGTGGAATCGAACCTGGGTGGTCAGGCTTTGCATGCCAGCACTTTAATAGCTGAGCTATTTATCCATCCCCTAAACATTTTTTTTTTTTGGAGAGAGACAGACAGAGAGAGAGAGAGAGAGAAAAGGAGAGGAAGACAGATAGAGATGGGCACGCCAGCAACCTCTCAGTCACTGTGAATGGAATCCAGATGCATGTGCCCCCTTGTGGTCAAGTGCGGCATTGCACCCTTGCATCACTTTGCATCTGGCTAAACATGGGACCAGGAGATTGGAACCACTGGAGATCGGAACCAGCGTTCTTAGGCTTAGGAGGCAGGCACCTTAACTGCTAAGCCATCTCTCCAGCCACCCCCCTAAACATTTTTTAAAAAGGAAAAAGCATCAATTCAAAGAAAGTCCCTTGTTGTCCAACTCTTGTAGGGCTTTCAGAGGTAAAGCAGTAAATTGAGTATTCTCTAAGGCTTTGCATTATTAATGATGGCAGACAGGGCCTTTTATCTACACACACACACACACACACACACACACACACACACACCTCACATCCATGGAAAAGCAAAGGACATCTCCCATTTCAGTTCCTTTTTCAGCCTGCACTTTGGAGGAGATGCTCACTAATCTTGATGTATGACATTCCATCGTCAGGTTCAGTCACCCAGGATTGAGCAGGTTTCAATATTCCTGTTGGTGGTAATAACAGCTAAAGTTTTCTCAGTTCTTACTTGCCGTGTACCATGTAAAGCCTGCTCTTAACACTCCATTCCTCATTTAGATCTCCTAACGACTGGCAGAGAAAAATACTGTCATTATCCTTACTTTACGGGACTTAAGTAAGTCATCCACCTTTCATAGCCTTCTCAGTTACCTCAGACTGCTAAAGACTATAAACAGAGTAGCTTGAACACCAGAAATCAACTTTCTCACAGTTCTGAAGGCTGAGTCTCCAAGATCAAACCTCACGTATTATCTGAACTGTAATGAAGAGGACTAGAATGAAGGAAATGGTTTCACAGTGCCTTTAAATGGATAAAAATACAGTAGAATATAACTTTGATCACATTATAAGGTGAATTTAAATGAAAGTTTAAATGATATATATGTTATAACATTTAGAAGTTCATATTTAAGAGATATATTGTTTTATAAATTTCTTATTAAAATTATCCCATATAATTTTATTATTTTAATTTATGAACAAGATGCAGTCACCAAAGAAAATTCAAAAATAAAAATTTTTAAAAGCCTGGAGAGATAGCTCAGAGGTTAAGGCATTTGCCTGCAAAGCCTAAAAGCCCTGGTTCTATTCCCCAGTGCCCATGTAAAGCCAAATGCACAAAGTAGTGTATGCATCTGGAGTTCACTTGCAGCAGCTGGAGGCCTGGAGTGCCCATTCTGTCTGTCTCTTTTCTCTCTTTCTCTCTTTGTTTCCAAATAAATAATTGTTTTAGGGCTGGAGAGATTGCTTTGTGATTAAGGCATTTGCCTGCAAAATCTAAGGACCCAGATTCAATTCCCCAGTACCACATAAGCCAGATGCCAAATGCACAAGGTGGCACATACATATGAAGTTTGTTTATAGTGGCTAGAGGCCCTGGCATGCCCATTCTCTCACTCTCTCTCCCTAATAAATAATAGATGGATAAATAAATAAATAAATAAATAAAATTTTAAAATATTTAAATAAAGAAAACACAAAAATAGAAAAAAATTAAATGCAATTTAAATCTCTATGTGGGTATTCATGCTCTTTTATGTTTCTTTTTTACTGAATATATCACACATATTTTCTTGCTACAAATCTAAAATAAGTTATTTTCAGTAATTCCATTACTCTATTACTATATAATTACTATACTATTTAACTCGTCCTCTTTGTGGACATTTCCTTTTTTGAACTATTCATAGCTGGAAACAATGTAGCCATTATCCTTGAAGGCAAAGCTTTGTGTACATTCACAATTATCTCTTTAAAACAATTCCTTGAAAATAGAATGCCAAGGTCAATGAACTGGAAAATGGGATTTTTTTTCCCTTTTGGAAAAATTATGCTATCATATTAAAGCTTATCAACTAAGTAAAAGTTCTCATTTTTAATTTAATTTTTATAGGAAAAAATAGCACATTGCTCTTATTTATGAGGTCAGGCACTGTTTTCTATGGTTTATGGAATCTTCAGCTTCCTCTTTTTATTATACATTAAGACAAGATTTTAAAGCAATTTTGCTTTGTCAAATTAATAGCAAATCCTGATGATAGATGGGGAAAAAGCTTTTAGGTTTTTCTGGATTCTTCTTCCTTTATTTAGAGTCTAGGTCCATGGTCTTTGGGATGGGAGCATCCTTAGTGTTTAATTCCATCTGGTATGGCCTTCATCAGCATGGTGGGCTTTTTTGCTCTGGACAGACACACACATGGCAGGCATGAAATGAACATGGGAGGAATGGGGAAAACGAATGACTAATCTGACCCAAAGTAGACCTTTTTCTGACCTGACTCCAAGCTTTAATGCTGAGCGCCCAAATTGTTTGTGGCTACAAAACTGTTATTGGCAGGTAGTTTAGGGCTATCAAATTCAGCTTCATCTGCAATTGAATTAGAGACCCACATTCTTTCTCCAAGGGATTGATGTGCCAATCCTGCCTTTGACATTGGATAGTATTAAACAGGATTTCAGCCAGCAAACAACATTTCTATTTATGGAAAATGTCAGTGGCGATAAGCATTAAAAGGGTAATTATATCATTATTTTCTATCTCACTTAGTAATTGAATGTGAACAGGGAGACAATATCTGCCAAATAATGTTTAAGGCAAATGTTCTGTCCTGAGAAACTGGATTAAAAGCTTGTGGAAATTTGAAAGACCTAAAACAAATGCAAAATCAACTTTGTTTTTGGTACATGAGCATGCATTCCAGCACATGGATGTGTGTGTGTGTGTGTGTGTGTGTGTAGACTATGTGTGGTATGGTGTGTGATATTATGCATGTGCAGTATTATGCACATGAGTGCAGATGCATGCATTGTGCACATTCATGAGGATGCCAGGGAATAGCAGGTGTTCTCTTTTTGTTCATCCCCCTGTTTTCTTGAGATGAACTTTCTCACTTAACCCAGAGCTACCATTTTTATTATTTGTCCAGTCAACAAGCTCTAGAGACTCTCTGGCCCTCCACCACCCTTAGGACTGGAGTTATGTAGATGCATGGTCATGTCCAGTTGTTTATATGGGTCCTGGGGAATCAAACTGGCCAGTCTCAGTCCCTTTCAAATCCTCATGGTTGACCAGGAAGTGTCCTTCACCACACAGCCATCTCTGCAGCTCCCAAACAAATGTCTTTGATGTGGGCAATTATTTGATAGAAAATCAAATGCAGGGCTAGAAAGATGGCTTAGCCGTTAAGGCGCTTGCCTACAAAGCCTAAGAATGCATGTTCAAATCTCCAGGTTCCACATAGCCACACACAAAGTGACGCAAGTGCACAATGTTGCACATGTGCAAAAGGGGGTACACAAGTCTGGAGTTTATTCACAGCATCTACAAGGCCCTAGAACACCCATTCTCTCTCTCTCTCTCTCAAATAAAATAATGATAAAAAGAGAAAATCCAATGGAAATATGTATTGTTTAGTCAAAGAAAAAGGTACTAATTTTTTTCTTTGTTAAATTATTTATTTATTTATTTATTTATTTGCAAGGGGCGAGAAAGAGAGAGAGAAGAGAGTGAGGGCCAGGGCCTCCAGCCCCTGCAAATAATCTCTAGACTCATGCACCATTTTCTGCATCTGGCTTGACATGGGTACTGGAGAATTGAACCTGAGTTGTTAGGCTTTGCAAGCAAGTGCCTTAACTACTGAGCCATATCTCCAGCTGTGATTCTATTGGTTCATTTTTTTTATTGACAACTTCTATATTTACAGACAAAAAAAACATGTTATTTCGCTCCCCTCCCCCCATCCCCTTCAGAACTTCATTCTCTGTCATATCCCCTCCCTCTCTCCATTAGTCTCTCTTTTAAATTGATGTCATCATCTTTTTCTTCTATCATGAGGGTCTTGTGAAGGTATTGCTAGGCACTGCAAGGTCATGGATATCGAGGCCAATTTCTGTCTGGACAATTGCATTGTAAGGAGTCATACCCTTCCTTTGGCTCTTCCATTCTATCTGCTCTCTCTTCCGCAATGGACCCTGAGCCTTGGAGGGTGTGACAGAGGTGTTTCAGTACTGGACACTCTTCCATCTCTTCTTCTCAGCACTATATTGCCTTTTGGGTCATCCCAGTGGTCATTGCCATCTGAAAAGAGAAGCTTCTCTAAACAGAAGTGAGAGTAGCATTAATATGTGAATATGAACATTAAGTGTAGTGCTTTCAGGGCAGCTTGGTGGGAATAATATATACATTTAGCCAGACAAGAGCAGGCTTTATACCCTTAAGGCTCACAACCTCCCCTGCCATAGACTTTTGCTTAGTTTTTTTCAGTACCAGGCATGTATTCCCTCCCATAGAGAGGGCCTTAGGTCCAATTATGGTGCAGTTGGTTTCACCCAGAGCAGACATGCCACTATTGCACCTGTTCAGTCATTTGTGCCTGTCTGGCCAAACTTGAGTTTTCCAGTGTTCACTGTTTTCACTGCTGATGACTTCTGCCTCCCATATGGCTGCATGCAGTGCAGCTTTTTCCAGCTTTCAGTTGGCTGGTCTACAGGGAGAAGGTTTTCTGCTCAGCACCAGCTTGCTTTCTCAGTGACCTTGCCTCTCAGGCAAGAGATGTCTTCAGCAATAAGGTCTTACCATCTGTTTCTCAAGGGAAACCAAGGGCCTTGGCAATAGCCTTTAATGTTTTGAAGGCTACCGGGACCTCCTTGACCAATAACTCACTGGAAGGTATCCCATCCCAGGCACTGAAAATTTTCTAGTAACACTCTATAGCTTCTGGGTGTGCCATTATTCAAATAAATAGGTTTATATAAGTCTTATTCAGACTATCTTGAATTTTGATTGACCCTCCCCTGCCCTTCTTTTATGCATTCTCTTCCCATGGCCTTGCTTAGGCCTTTCCCCTCCCTGTAATCTGTTCTTCTACTTACATATGTATAATACCATCCACATATGTCCTTCCCTCTCCTCCCTTCCTTATAGCCTTTTGCCAGCTTACTGGCTTCTGCTACTGATTTTTGGTTCCAGTTCACACACAAGTCTATACATTTGTAGGTAGGATCCATATATGAGAGAGAACATGTGGCGTTTGGCTTTCTGAGCCTGGGTTACCTCACTTTGTATAATACTTTCCAGATCCATCCATTTCCTGAAAATTTCATAATTTCATTTTTCTTTACCACTGAATAGAACTCCATTGTGTAAATGTACCACATCTTTATTATCCATTCATCTGTGGAGGGACATTTAGGCTGGTCCATTTCCTAGCTATTGTGAATAGAGCAGCAATAAACATGGTTGTGCAAGTATCTCTAAGGTAGTGAGAAGAGTCCTTCGGATATATGCCTAGGAATGCTATGGCTGGATCATATGGTAATCTATTTCTAGCTGTCTCAAGAACCTCCACACTGATTTCCACAGTGGCTGGACCAGCTTACATTCCCACCAACAGTGTAGAAGTGTTCCTCTTTTTCCGCATCCACGCCAGCACTTAATGTCATTTGTTTTCTTGATGGTAGCCATTCTGACTTCAGTGAAATGGAATCTCAAAGTGGTTTTAATTTGCATTTCCCTGATGGCTAAGGATGTGGAACACTTTTTTAGATGTTTATATGCCATCTGTATTTCTTCTCCTGAGAACTCTCTATTTAGTTCCATAGCCCATTTTTTAACTGGGTTGTTTGATTTCTTATTGTTCTGTTTTTTGAGTTCTTTGTATATTCTGGATATTAGTCCTCTGTCAGATGTATAGCTGGCAAAGATTTTCTCCCATTCTGTAGGTTGTCTCTTTGCTCTATTCACAGTATCCTTTGCTGTACAAAAGCATTGTAATTTCATGAGGTCCCAGTGATTGATTAGTGGTTTTATTCCCTGAGCAATTGGGCTTATATTCAGAAAGTCCTTGTGTATGCCAATATGTTGAAGGGTTTCCCCTACCTTTTCCTCTAGCAGTTTCAGAGTTTCAGGTCCGATATTAAGGTCCCTGATCCATTTGGACTTGACTCTTGTGCATGGAGAGAGACAAGGATCTATTTTTATCCTTTTACATACAGATATCCAGTTTTCCCAGCACCACATGTTGAAGAGGATATCTTTTCTCCAATGAATATTTTGGGCATTTTTGTCAAAAATCAGGTGGCTGTAGCTGCCTGGATTAACATTTGGGTCTTCTATTCTGTTCCAGTACCATACTGTTTTTGTTACTATGGCTTTGTAATATAACTTAAAATCAGGAATGGTAATACCACCAGCCTGATTTTTGTTGTGCAAAATTGTTTTGGCTATTCGAGTTTTTCTTGTGTTGCTAGATGAATTTTAGGATTGTTTTTTCTATTTCTGTGAAGAATGCTATTGGGATTTTAATGGATTGCATTAAATGTGTAGATTGCTTTTGGTAAGATTGACATTTTCACAATATTGATTCTTCCAATCCAAGAACATGGGATGTCTTTCCATTTCCTTGTGTCTTCTGTAATTCCTCGCTTGAGTTTTTTAAAGTTCTCATTGTAGAGATCCTTTACTTCCTTGGTTAAGTTTATTCCAAGGTTTTTTTTTTTGAGGCAATTGTGAATGGGAGATATTCCCTGATTTCATCTTCTGCATGTTTCTTGTTAGTGTATAGAAAAGCTACTGATTTCTGTGTGCTTATTTTGTATCCTGCTACATTGCTAAAAGTGTTTATCAGCTCTAACAGTTTTCTGGTAGAGTCTTTATGGTCTGTTATGTATAGAATCATATCATCTGCAAATAATGATAATTTGATCTCTTCCCTTCCAATGTGTATCCCTTTTATGAGTGTCTCTTGCCTTATTGCTATATCTAAGACTTCCAGTACTATATTAAATAAAAGTGGGGAAAGTGGACACCCTTGTCTTGTTCCTGAATTTAGAGGAAAAGCTTCAAGTTTTTCCCCAGTTAGTATTATGTTGGCTGTAGGTTTGTCATAAACAGCTTTTATTATGTTGAGATATGTTCCTTCTATTCCCAGTTTCTATAATACTTTTACCATGAAGGGATTTTGGATTTTGTCAAATGCCTTTTCTGCATCTATTGAGATGACCATATGATTTTTGTCCTTCAGACCATTTATGTGATGTATTACATTTATGGATTTGCATATGTTGAACCATCCCTGCATCTCTGGGATAAAGCCTACTTGGTCACGGTGAATAATATTTCTGACATATTCTTGTATTCGGTTTGCCAGTATTTTGTTGAGAATTTTTGCATCTATGTTCATGAGGGAGATTGGTCTGTAATTTTCTTTTTTTGTTCTGTCTTTGTCTGGTTTTGGTATCAGGGTGATGCTGCCTTCATAGAAGGATTTCAGTAGAATTCCTTCCTTTTCTATTTCATGGAAAAGTTTGAGAAGCATTGGTGTTAGTTCTTCCATGAATGTCTGGTAAAATTCAGCAGTGAATCCATATGGGCCTGGATTTTTTTCATTGGAAGACTTTTTATAACTGCTTGGATCTCTGTAGTTGTTATAGGTCTATTTTAAATGGTTTATCTCATTTTGATTTAAATTTGGTAGGTCATATGAATCAAGGAAAGCATCCATTTCTTTCAGGTTTTCAAACTTAGAGGCATATATATTCTTAAAGTATGTCTGTATGATTTTCTGGAAAAAGGTACTAATTCTTGAATCATTAACATAAATGCCAGTATCTTTCTATTTGTGGTTGGTATATTTTTCAGAGTTTGTGCATTGTCATTTGCAGTCAAAAAGCCCACTTCCCTCCTCCAACTCTGTGTGTATATATAAATGTATAGCTGTGCATGTATATATAAACCCACACCACATACCCATTCTTCCAGGATTTCATGTCCGTTTCCTGTAAATTACTCATGGTAACAGAGACATTGCATGTCTAGCCTCCAGCTAAGTTTGGTACATAGCAGGTATCATTAAATAATACACGTGGCACATGGAATGGCAGAATGGAGCTGCTAAAGCTGCCAAAATAAAGCTTCCAGGATGCTGTCATCACCATCTGTCAAGCCAGGAAACTAAAGCTGAAAGAGGTGAGACTTCTTCGGGGTCATTCATGCCAAAGCAAACCTCCTATTCCTAGAATTATGTTCTTTTAACTGCAAAGGAATCCTAGCTTGTGTATTTTTCAAAAACTTTTTTATTTATTTATTTATTTATTAGAGAGAGAGAGAGGCAGAGAGAAAGAAGCTGAGAAAGAGAAGAGAATGAGTGTGCCAGGGCCTCCAGCCACTGCAAAAGAACTCCAGATGCATGTGCCACCATCTGCATCTGGCTCACATGGGTATTGAGGAATTGAACCTGGATCCTTAGGTTTCACAAGCACCTTAATGGCTAAGCTATCTCCTCAGCCCCTGATTGTGTGGTTTTGAGTCTCAGTTCCACATCATAAACATAAGTTTTACAATATTATAATGATTGGACTAGGGATATTGCTCAGTGGTTAAAGACACTTGCTTGCAAAGCCTTCTGGCCAGGGATTTGATTACCCAGTACCCACATAAAGCCATGCACAAAGTGGTGCATTTATCTGGAATTCATTTATAGTGGCAAAAGGTCTAGTGCACTCATACTTTCTCTCCTCTCCCTTTCTCTTTGCTTGCTAATAAATAAAAAATATAAAATTATTTTCACTCTATATCAGCTTACACTTCATTTTATTTTTGAAATAATTCAGAGCAACCTATAAACTGTATAATGAAGTGGTTGTGGGGATGGGGAGATGGGAGAAAAAGTGGCAGAGAGAATAAAGATCAAGAACTATGGCAGTTACCAAAAAAATATTCATTGGAGAAAAGACAGCCTCTTCAACAAATGGTGCTGGGAAAACTTGATATCTATATGTAGAAAGATGAAAATAGATCCTTTCTCTCTCCATGCACAGGAATTAAGTCTAAATGGATCAAAGACCTTAATATCAGACATGAAATTCTGAAACTGCTAGAGGAACAAGTAGGGGCAACCCTTCAACATATTGGCATAGGCAACAACTTTCTGAATATAACCCCAGTTGCTCAGGAAGTAAAACTATCAATCAACCACTGGGACCTCATGAAATTACAAAGCTTTTATACCTCAAAGGATACTGCAAATAAAGCAAAAAGGCAATCTACAGAATGGGGGAATCTTTGCCAGCTATACATCTGACAGAGGTTTAATATCCAGGATATACAAAGAACTAAAAACTAAATAATAAGAAATCAAGCAACCTAATTAAAAATGGACTATGGGGCTGGGGAAATGGCTTAGCAGTTATGGTATTTGCCTGTGAAACCTAAGGACTCTGGTTCGATTCCCCAGGACCCACGGAAGCCAGATGCACAAGAGAGTTTGTTTGCAGTGGCTGGAGGCTCTGGCATACCCATTTGTCTCTTTCTCTCTGTCTCTTTCTCTCTATCTCTTTCTCTCTGTCTCTTTCTCTCTGTCTCTTTCTCTCTGTCTCTTTCTCTCTATCTCTTTCTCTCTGTCTCTTTCTCTCTGTCTCTTTCTCTCTGTGTCTCTAAAATAAATAAATTAATTAAATATTTTAAAAAATGGGCCATGGAACTAAATAGGGAGTTCTCAAAGGAAGAAATACAGATGGCCTATAAATATCTTTAAAAAGTTCTACATCCTTAACCATCAGGGAAATGCAAATTAAAATTACTTTGAGATTCCATCTCACTCCTATCAGAATGGCTATCATAAAGAAAACAAATGACAATAAATGCTGGGGAAGATGCAGAAAAAGAGGAACCCTGGGAATGTAAACTGGTACAGCCATTGTGGAATTTAGTGTGGAAGTTCCTGAGACACGTGCCATGGCATTTCTTTCTGGGCCTGGATTATTATGCTTAATAAAATATTTCGAGTTTTATCTTAATGAATCATCAGTATATGCCTCTCAAATTATTCCTACCACTAAATCCATTTTGCAGGGGAGCAAATTCAGCTGCAGTTTTCTCAATTCACACAGTTTACAATGAATGCTTATTTCTCTACATATAAAGAAGATAACAACCTATGGCTTCTTCTTCTTCTTTTTTTTTTTTTCAGAAAAAAGAAAAGAAACTTGGCTTCTGCCACTGGGGACCAGTTAGGATGCCTTTAGCTGCAATTTTCACAATATCCAGTGGGCTTAAACAAGAAAGAGTTTATCATTGCTCCAAACAGGAAGTCCTACTTTTGAGGTGTGGGAGAGTTAGTTAATTAAGCAGCTTGATCATGTTAAGATCTCCTAATTAGAAAACAAAGGCTTTATTTCCAAAGACCCCCTAAGTAGTATGCCTTTATTGACTTGATCTTGCACCATTCCTGGACAAGCATGGCTTTCTAGGCCAGATGGATGAATAAAGCCAGGAGTCTCAGCAAAGAGAGAAGACATGGAGTCTGAGAACATGCTCTCTCCAGGGCCTGCATACCCACACAATGCAGCAAGCAAGATGTTTAACACATTTGTGAAAAAAAAAAAGTAGCTGGACAAGTGACCCCAAATATTGCCAAAGCCCCTAACTCCTTTTTGCTGTGACCAGAACAGACTTCAGAGCTGACATGGGGTGACATCAAGGGAGCCTATGGCTGAGCAGACTAGCAGGGTAAATAGAATTGAGCTCTTTCCTTATTAGTACAACTCAAAGGGTAACTGTGTTCCAGGTAACTGTGAAGATAATCTTTTATCAGAAGGAAGGAAAAGTTCTCATTAAAGTTACAATGGATAGTTTTTCATATATAGCATTTTCATATTCACTGGGAACTAAAAACAAGTTTCTTTGTACATTTTTTTCCCCAAAGTAATCTGTTCCACCAAGATTAAAACATGTGACAGTTTATCTTCCCCAGGCAGAGCAGAACCAAGTCACTTACATGGGGACTCAGACTTTCCCCTTCCAGACCAGCCAGAGCCCCGTCTCAACCCCATCCTGCCTGCCTCTCCCACAATAGAGGGTCATGCCTGAACTAACTCAGGATATTTGACACGTATTTCATAGTAACCAAACAAGCCATTCATGTGTCAGTGTCCCGTGGCTGTTTGACCAGTTCTATGCTTATTTCTTAAGAAAAGTAGGATGAACATGTTGAAACCAAGTGTCCTCCCTTGCTACCTACACAAAGCTAAGTGCAGTCTCCTCACCATTAATCAATAACCAGAGATGGAGCTGTCTGCTGAAGAGGACACTCCTACAACAAGGCCAAACCTCTGACACATGGGGTATGGGTAGCGGAAAGTGGATGGACTGCTTAGAAGAAAGGCGATAAATGGAAGGACTGTCTCTTGTTCTGATTTCTGCTTACCCACTGGTACTTTTCCTCCACACACTTTCTGCTTTCCCATGCAGACTGCTCTCAACCGCCCCTCCAGAAGCTGAGCCCTGCCTTTGGACAAGTGGAAACCTCTTTGTTGTCTGAACCAGCTACTATTCTATGCATAAGCATAACAGTGTGTAGAGTCCAAGAGGTCGCTGATGACCCTCAATATGTACTCTTGATGGTTAGAAGAGCCAAGGATCAAGTTAAATGGGACAGTCTTGGGTTGGTGACAATTTCTTTTCCAATTTTTAAAATTTTTATTTGAGAGAGAGAGAGAGAATGGGTGCACCAGCAACTTCTCAGCGGCTGTGAGGGAACTACAGACGCATGCACCTCCTTGTGGGCAAGTGCGGCATTGCATCCTTGCATCACTTGCATCTGGCTAAATATGGGACCTAGAGATTGGAACCAGCCTTCTTAGGCTTGGCAGGCAGGCACCTTAACCGCCAAGCCATCTCTCCAGCCCTTTTTTTTTAATTTTAAAAATATTTTTATTTATTTATTGGAGAGAGAGAGAGAGAGGAGGCAGATAGAGAAAATGACCATACCATGGCCTCCAGCCATTGCAAACAAACTCCAGATGCATGTGCCCCTTGTGCATCTGGCTTACATGGGTACTGGGAAATTGAGCCTGGGTCCTTAGGCTTTGCAGGCAAGTGCTTTAACTGCTGAGCCATCTCTCCAGCCCTAAAGTTTTGTAGTCTGTTCAATCCCATCAGTGTGTGGCTACCTCAGCATCACCTTCACCCTTTCAGTGACTTCCCTGATCTCTACTGAAACAGTCAGGCCCTGGAGCCTCAGAGGGCATCTTCCTGGTTATGCATGCAGAAGCTAAGACAGTGAGGGGAACAGTCTGCTTTCTCTTCTGTTCTGACCCCTGAAAGTATTGCTTTTCAGTTGTCCTCTCTGCTGCCCTGTAGAGCACACAGCGCCCCTTGTGGCTGGTGTAAGGTAATTTCTCTGACTGAACATGAAATGCCATTGGATGTCTCCTCTAGCATGAGTCACTTGTGTGCCTGAGAAATGAACTCCTATTCTCTGCTATTGATGTTGGAAGCTGCACAGAAGGAATGAGTCCCTGGAGTTTAGGGGTCACATCATGAATCTCACACCAGTGGCACCGCGGTTTTTGAGAAGAACAGAACAAGAGTCAATTCCCTAAGTGGGAGGTTATCATGCAAATCTGATTTTAACAGAGGTATTTTGAGTGCATAACATATTGAACTTTAATACCGTGCACTTGAAGGAAAGGTATTTCCTTTGTAGCAGGCAGCCTCTATTATGTTTTGGAGGAATTTTCCAGTAAATCACCTAACAGCTGCTTTACTGTACAGGCCTTGAAATTTTAGCCTTTCATTGGTTACATACACTTTTGCTTTTGGAAGCTTCACATGCTTTTCTTTACCAGTAATATTTTGTTTCCAAAAAAATCAGCTCCTGGGGAGCATTTAATAAAGGCTGACCCAACAAGAAATGTTTTTGAGCAAACCTTCTGGATATCTTTGGCTAGGTACCATGTCCTATGTAAGTATATTCTGTGTAACATTATCATAAATACTTTTAGAAGGCAATCTCTAGAGATTTTGTGATAGGAAGAAAATGTTGGTAACTACTTCACATAGAGGTGTTTTGTATAGGTGAATGAGGACATAGGATACAATAGACACTAGCATAGGTATGTGTGTGTGTGTGTGTGTGTGTGTGTGTGTGTGTGTGTGTAGACAAACCTTGGCAGAAACATGGAAATTCTCTCCTTCAGTTTGCAGTGGAAGACTCCTTTACAGAAGAGAGCATGTTCAGTAGCAGGCTATTGAAAAGAAAGACTGCAATTTTCAAGGTATTGTCCACATGACAGTTACCTGGAACGTGACCATTCCAGAATAATGTCCTGACATATTGATTTCTAGAAGAGGCTCCTCACTAACTAGGGTTAGAAAATAGAAAAACTTCAGGCAAGCTGGACACTCACCAAATAGGACTTCACGTCTCAGGGGCAGAATCGCTAATTAAAGCCTTTAAAAATGCAAGTGGAGGGGGAGGAGAAGATCCGAACTCTTGGCCTTAGAGGGTCAGGTGACAGTGGCCATGGTGTTAGTAATGGCAGAATATAGTAGGTCAGGTGGATCAGATTGTAGTTGATCAATGAAAGAGTTTTCAGAGATTTTAAAGTGATGGGAGAAAGCCTCTGTGTAGGTGAGAAGTTTTTAAATCATCACAGAGGCTAGTGTAGTGGCTTGAATCTGTCCTACATAAGTTTATGGGTAGGAAACTTGATATCCAAGTTCATGTTAATGGTCTTTGGATCAGAGCCTTTGGGACACAATTAGAACTTGATGAAGTCATGAAGGTAGGCCCCCATGATGGTGTTAGTGACTTTATAAGAGAAGGAAATAGGACTCCAAAAGCTAGTACGCTTCCACATAACCATATGTGCCCTCTGCTATGCTCCCAGGTAACCTGAAGGCCCTCAAAATTCTCGTAGAGTTCCCAGCCTCTGGCTGGAGAGATGGCTCAGCAGTTAAAGGCATATGCTTGCAAACCCTGAAGGCCTGGGTTTGATTTCCCAGTACTCAAGCAAAGCCAGATGCACAAAGTAGCACATGCATCTGGAGTTCATTTACAGAGGCAAGAGGAGACCCTGGATCACCTATTTTCTCTCTTCTTCTCTCTTTCTGTCTCTCTCTCACTCTCTGTTAAATAAATAAATGTTTTCTGAAAAAGAGTTGCCAGCCTCCAGAATTGTAAGAAATAAGTTTATTTTCTTTATAAATTACCCAGTCTCAAGCATAGCTGTGGTAATAGCAAACAGACTAGCAACATATCTTGGTTCTATTTTGACTTACCTGTCAATTTTGAGTGAGAAAAAGTCCTTCACTTTGGAAATATGCAGCAGCATTTAAGGAGGTCAATAACTAGGATTGCTTTTCCCCACCTAGCGTCTGAACCTTTCAGTAGACTAGAAATAAAAGTGTGAGTGTGATCATTGAAAACAATTGTGCTTGCGGGAGTGACACAGATGAGTGGACAAACGGGCTTGCTGGCACTCTACACTCCACACTCCATCTTGACCATGACTTAGCCCAGCTGAAGGAAGTGCCACATTAGTTCAGAGGATGGAGAGAAAGAAAGAGTCAATTCCTAGTCAATACAGATATATGCATTTTTAAATAGACAAGTCTTACTCACATGAAGCCAATATATTCCATGCACCAATTGCCCATGTGGAACAAGAGGATAAAAGAATTGCTTTTTTGAAGCTTACCTCAAAAACATAACAAAAATTTTGTAACTTCTCACATGACAGGACATGTAGAAAATTATAATGTTTATACACAGCAGCAAGAAAATGGATAAATGTGCCTGAAGTTAGGGAAGCAGTTAACCTGGGGGCTCTGGCCTTCACAAGGCCTTCTCCTGTCACCTACTCGTGGTATACCCTGTGCACTCATGTGGACCCTGAGAAAACTTGTAAGCTCTGTTTTTATGCACTTTTGAGATAACCATATGCTTTTTTTCTCTTTTAATAATTTTAATGTTTCCAAAAGATTGACTCTCTGACACCAATGAATGCCATATAATTCAATTCAGTCCCGACACTAACTACCCAGAGTTAGCGCAGACTCCCTAGGTAAGGGGTCACTCTCCCAAAATTGTCCTCACTTCAGACACCAGTAATTATAATACCTGGAGGTCATGTGTACTTCTGACTAACTGGCTATAAATGTGGGGCTTCTCATGGCCTACCTGCAAGTTCAGTAGTTCACTAGAATGACTCAGACCTCAGGAAAGCTCTATAGATACAATCACACTTTGATTATAAAGAAGGCAACTTGAGAATAGCCAAGGGGAAGAAATGCACAGGGCAGAGAACAAAGAACCTTAACAGAGAAATGGACTATTTTGAAAAGAATCAAATAGAAATTTTAGAACTGAAAAACAACATATAGAATGAAGCTATCATGAGAAGTATAACATTACAGAAGAAAAGCTTTGAAGACGGCTTCAAGAAAAACTGAATCACAAAAGACCCCAAACCAAAACTGACAAAAAACAACCAAACAAAACAAAACAAAAAACCAAAAACCAGAAGCACATGCAGGCAAAGACAAACAAACAAACAAACAAACAAACAAACAAATAAACAAACAAACAAAAACAGTACTGGGAAGCTGGTCATTGAGCGTGGTGATTCATACATGTAAACTAGGGGTTTGGGAAGTTGAGGCAGGAAGTTTGAAAGTTCTAGGCCAGGCTGGACCACAGAGTAAGATCCTATCTCTTAATCAATCAGTCAAACAATCAATGGCACTTCAGTGGAACATATGCAGTGAGATCATAAGGAGAGGGAACACATTGGAGCAGATATAAAGAAACACTGCTCAAGAAGTTTTCAAATTGAATGAAATATATAATTCAAGAAAATTGAAATCACATCAGGGTGGGCAGATGGCTCAGTGGATAAAGCACTTGCCAGGCAACTTTGAGTACCTGAGTTCTGATATCCAGACCCAGATAAAAGTTGGACTCTGGTGAAATTCTGTAATCCAGGGTGCCTAAGGCAAGAAGGGAGACAGACAGGAGAAGGCCCCAGGTGGAAGGTGTGGCCTGAACTAAAGGTGGCCTCTGGCCTCCACATGTACAGTGTAGCACATGCACACCCACACACACTCACCAAATAAATGTAAAAAAAAAAAGTATACATGAAAATATCTTACAGGGGGACTGGAGAGATGGCTTAGCAGTTAAGGCGCTTGCCTGCAAAGCCAAAGGATCCAGGTTCAACTCCCCAGGACCCACGTAAGCCAGATGAACAAGGGGGCACATGCATCTAGAGTTCATTTGCAGTGACTGGAGGCCCTGGCATGCCCATTCTCTTTCTCTCTTTCTCTCTCTCTCTCTCTTCCTGTCTATTTCTGTATGTCTCTCTCTCTCTCAAATAAGTAAAAATAAAATATTAAAAAAAATCTTACAGGGATGGAAAGGTTGCTGAGCAGTTGAGATCACTTCCTGTGCAAGCTTGAGGGCCTGAGAGACTGAAGTTCAATCCCCAGGGCCCGCATAAACAGCTGGGCAGAGCTATCCATGTCTATAACCCCAGTCCCATAGTAGAGCAGATATCTGAGAATCACTGGAGCTCACAGAAAAATCAGCAAACTTAGGGATAAATAAGGGATTCCAGGAACCATTACCTGCTCAGGCAGTATCCCCATAACACATAACACAAACACGCATTCACGTACAGAAGCAAGCAAAAAAAAAAAAAAATCCAACAACAACAAAAAAACCACATTATAATCAAATTGTTAAACATCAAGGAAAATGAGAAAATATTAAGAGGCTAGGGAAAAGGCACATTGCACACAGATGAATGATATTAAGAACAATTTATGATTCCTTAGTAATGGAAGTCATAATTGATTGACACTTCTGGCCTATCACTTGGACTACTTCAATCCATGCTCACCAATCCAGAGACGCTATCTGATGGTCTAAGAGATTCTGCCCCTTTCTCCTCCTTCTAATTTATCTGTACTGGAGATTGAATCCAGGGCCAGGTGCATACCCAGTGTTCTACCACAGAGCTATGTTTCCAGCTCAGGTATAGGTGGCAGATATCCTAAGAAGCCGGGTGCAGTAGTACACCCCTTTAATCCCAGCACTCAGAAAGTAGAAGTAGAAGGATTGCTGTGAGTTAAAGGACAGACTGACACTACAGAGTAAGTTCCAAGTTATTCTGTGGAGTGAGACTACCTCAAAAAGAAAATAATCTTATGAGGATATGGTGGTAAGCATTTCACAGACATAATGATATGCTAGTTCTTACCTCTACTGAAGATATAATACCACTGAGAGCTTATTTCTATTTATTCCTTATACTAATAATATTAGTAACTCAACCCAGAAACGTTATCATCTTCCCCTATTAATTTATGTATATATCCTTTGGGTCTAAGAAGGCAATTAATTGCATTGAGGTCATTCTTACTCAGAATATATAACTAGATTTTTGTGTTGGTTCAACACAAAATACTGGTACATTTGGAGGTTATAAGTGCATAGAATGGCCAGGGAAGGTGATCTTTGAACTTAGACTAAGAGAACAAGTAAGCGTTAAAATACACACACACATACACACACACACACACACACACACACACACACACACAGGTATATGTGTGTGTGTTTCAATATATATTTGAATAAATGGAAAAGAGTATTATTCATGAAAACTATAATAGTTAATACATTAGAAAGTTATACTATGTGAAGTCTTATTAAAAATGGACTATTCGGCTGGAGACATGGCTTAGTGGTTAAGGCACTTGCCTGTGAAGCCTAAGGACCCAGGTTTGATTTCCCAGTACCCACATAAGTCAGGTACACAAGGTGGCACATGCATCTGGAGTTTGTTTGCAGTGGCTGGAGGTCCTGGTGCACCCATTCTCTCTTTCTTTCTCTCCCTCTCTGTCTCTGCCTCTTTGTGTCTTTCTCTCAAATAAATAAATAATTTTTTAAATGGACCATTATGGTTGGATGTTTGAGCAAAATGTTTAATTGATGGCGTACTATTGAGTAGAGCAGGATGAAGTTAGGTAAAGAAATATGCAGGGGAGAAGTAACTCTGTCAAAATGTGGAGGATGTCAGTCCGCATAGACCTTCTCTGATGACAGTACAGGGTCTGTGTTAAGAAGAGGCTGTTTTGTAAGGAGGAAGGAGTTGCTGAATAGTCTTCTGAGAAGAGTTGATTACACCAAATCCAAGATGGGTCCTTCTGGATCATATTAGTATTTTCTGCTTTTAAATTTGTACATTGGGTAGGCTGGGGACAAGAAAAGACAATTAATTTGAACACTCACGTGATTATCTAGGTATTTAAAGCCCAAATTTAAGAAGTGGCAGTAGGGATAGAAGGAAGGGGTGAGCTGTTAGACACATTTGTCAAAACCTTTCAGCAGAAACGAGGGGCTGAATTTTGATTTGAAAGACAGGAAGAAAACAAATTTAATCTCAAGATACTGAACTTACAAAACTAGTGAAGATGAAGGTAAATATGGGGAAAAAAAACTATGAAAAGAGGATCACTTTGGGACCTGTAGTTTTGGAGAGTAGAAGGGAAAATTCATTGAGGCCCCTGGACACAAGAGACTGGTATTCAAGTGTGAAAGAGCACAGTGAGGGACACCAAATCTGGAACCATGCTATCAAGGTGACAAATGGAGCCTCGGTAGATGAGATTTTATGTGAGAACTGAGAGAGAAGTTACCAGCAGGGCTTTGGACAATATCAATGGATGTCCAGGGATTGAGGAATAGCCAGAAAAGGAAATATGAGTGAGCTAGGGAAATGAAGCAAGATAGTTACCCAAGAAAGAGATATCCTTAAGAATATGACAGAGAGCCAGGCATGGTGGCACACGCCTTTAATCCCAGCGCTTGGGAGGCAGAGGTAGGAGGATCACCGTGAGTTCAAGGCCACCCTGAGACTACATGGTGAATTCCAGGTCAGCCTGGGCCAGAGTGAGACCCTGTATTGAAAAACCAAAAACTAAAAATAAGAAAAGAATATGACAGAGGCAAAGTCGCTAGTGATACTAAGGCTGTTTCAATGGACTGTGGAAATGGAAGTCGATGGTGGTGGATTTCCAAAAAGACCATGTGGTGGGAAAATTGATTTTGGGTAAAGACCACCCATTTGAGGATTTGTGATATGAAAGGTATAGGGCTTAGAAGAAGATGTTGATTAAACATTGTTTTTTAGCAGCTAAGGAAGTTGTTGACCATCAGAGGCAGAAGAGAAAGAGTCAACTTCCATTGTTTTTCTCCATTTCTGATTTTCATTTTCTGGCTCTTTTTCTGGTACCCTGGTATGGATAGGGTACCAGAGGAAACCACATAAGTAGAAGCCTGGCATTTAATGATGCTAGGCTACAATCTGGGGGATGGAGAGATGGCTTAGCAGTTAAGGAATTTGCCTGCAAAGCCAAAGGATCCTGGTTTGATTCTCCAGGACCCACATAAGCCAGATGCACAAGGGGGTGCATGCATCTGGAGTTTGTTTGCAGTGGCTGGAGGCCCTGCTCATGTACTCTCTCTCTTTTCTCTCTCTCTTCTCTCTGTGCCTCTTTCCCTCTCTCAAATAAATAAGATATATTTTTTTTAAAAAATCTACAATTTGGGGCTGGAGAGATGGCTTAGCGGTTAAGGCACTTGCCTATGAAGCCTAAGGAACCAGGTTTGGTTCTCCAGAACCTACATAAGCCATATGCCCTTGGTGGCACATGTGTCTGGAGTTTGTTTGCAGTGGCTAGAGGCCGTGTCCTGCCCATTCTCTCTGCCTGTGTGTCATAAATAAATAAAATAGAATATTAAAAATATCTACCATTTGAAGGGAAAAAAAGGTAATTTTCAGATGCTAGCAGGAGAAATTATTCAAACTTTATCTGCACACTTACCTCAATGAGTTTTATTATTAAACTTCATTGGCCCAGTAAGCTGAAAGGAAACTGAAGGGAAATATACTCAAACAAGTAACGAGCACTATACAAAGTGCTAAAGTGAAACACCACGACATAGGATATGATTCAACCTTGAAGAGATATGTAAATGGAGTGGCTAGGGAGGAAGACAGAGCATGTATTCCAGGTGACTGGACTGAAGGATGGCATAGGTGTCTGGAGAGGTGCATTCAGTGTGATTGGGAATGGAAAAGAGGGTCTAACCTGGACATTCCATCCATGAGGTGAGGGGAAAGAGGGAAGTTCTTCCTTTAGGAACAGTGGTCCTGGACTACCTTACCCTTTCTCTGTCCCCAAACTGATGTTCAAAAGTGACTGTTCACATGGGATCTTGGTGAGGCGTGACATCTTGGGCAATACCATACTGACCAGGTCCCATGTTCTTACAAGATTGCCTTACAAGTGTGTCCTGGGGTCACATTCTGTACTTATCACTGGCACCTAGGAAATAACTTCAAAGCACATAATCTATAAATATGTGATTCATAGCATCATTCTAGAAAGTGTTTCAGATGAGAAGAAAGTGGACGGTGAGACAATTGGACTGCCTGCTCTGAACTGAGTAAGCTAGGTGCTTTCATACACCATGTGGATCAATCCTCACAGTTCTAAAGGGATGTGATCGGGGATAGGGAGATGGCTTAGCAGTTAAGATGCATCCTGCAAAGCCTAAGGACCCCGGTTCGATTCTCCAGTTCTCATGTAAGCCAGATGCACATGGTGGTGCATGGATCTGGAGTTCATTTGCAGTGGCTAGAGGCCCTGGCACATCCATTCTCACTATTTCTCTCCCCACCTCTCTCCCTCTCTCTGTCTCGAATAAATAAATAATCTTTTAAAAAAAGGATGTGATCCCAATTTAGAGACACAAAAATGGTAGGGTAGTACAGAGTGACTTTCTGCCCTTCACCAACCAGTGGAGACTATGCCAGATGTATACTACCTCAAATTCTAGAAAATGTCTTCTTTTCAATACCACACTCCTGCCTTAGAGATATAGGAGACAACTTTTTCTGCTTTAATTGTGAAAATAAAAACATTTCAGTGTTGGAAGTTATGGAAAAGATTTATAAAATTAGTTACAAGGTCAAATAAAGTATTTTGTGTGCTCCGGATTGTTGGTCAGGATTCATATTCAACCTTTGTTCAGAAAAAAATAAAATAAAATAAAACCTCTCTGCAGTTTGTTCTTTGGAAAGATTACCAAAGTAAATAAAGAGAAAGTTTTTTTAGTTGCCCCAAGCAATCATGAAAACACTACATATCTATGTGATTACCAAGCAAAGTTGAAAAGCATTTTATTGGGCAAATAAAAAGTGCAGAGTGAACTCTGTGCCAGTGACCTTTAAGCCACCTGACTAAGAAGGAAGGTGAAGGACAGTGTGTTCCCAACATTCACTGACAAGTTCCCCAAAGTATTTTACACTGCCTTACTATGTGCAAGTTACCTGAAGAACTGATGTTTCTCCAAGTAGAAACTACCTGGCTGGAATGTGTGTGTGTGTGTGTGTGTGTGTGTGTGTGTGTGTATACCTTGCCCAGGAGAAAGATGACTTAAGGAATCTCCTGGAAACTTAGCATAACATTACCATATATAAAGCAGTTGGTTGGGCTTGAGGGATGGCCCAGCAGTTAAAGGTGCTTGCTCGCAAAGTCTGACGGTCTGGGTTCGATTCCCCAGTACCCACATAAAGCCAGATGCTCCAAGAAGCACATGCATCTGGGGTTTGTTTGCAATGGCAAGTGGCCCTTGCATGCCTATTGCTTTTCTCTTTCTTTCTCTCTCTGTGTGTGCTTGCAAATAAATAAAAATATTAAAAAATAAAGTGGCTTGTTAATAAATCAGGGTTTGACAAACAAATCAGTTTACTTTCTGAATATATGTAATTTTATCCAGTCTTAAATACATGACTATGCTTTTCATGGTTGTAAAATCATCAAAATTTAATGTATTTATGATTCTGTATTAAGAGTAATTCTATTTAAAAAAAAAAAGATTTTTCTTTCTTCCTGATTTGCAGGTGAATATACCTCCCTCTAGTGTTCAAAGAAAGCAGCACAGTAGCCTGTGTTTTTCCCCTGTCTGGTTATGATTAGTAGAAGGTCAATGTGTGGTAAGAAAGCAACATTGTTATTTGTTTTTATGGGAATTGTTCCACTTATAGCTCAGTATTTTCATAAACAAATACCACATGCATGAATTGTCAACCTTATTTTGTAGAGTTCTTTTATATCTTCTTTGTAGTTGCATAACTCTTTGTTAGAGTTGAAAAACTTGTAATTTTTTTAAATTTCAAGTTTCCAGAAACCGAGAAAAAGAGCCCCGGGTCTTAGTCCCTGAACTACCTTTCTCTATTCCCCTCTCCTTAATAAAATTATTTTATTAACAAAACAATAACAACAAAGCACTCACACTGAGAGAGAACATAAGATCATGAATCCAACTGAAGTTGATGCTTAGGGAACCAAAATGTGAAGTGATTTCTTTCCCTCTCCCTTTTCCGCTCCCCTCTACTTTCCGACCCCCTCCCTCCCTCCCTCCCTCCCTCCCTTCCTCTTTGACTTTTTTCCCTTTCACCACATGTTTTTTTTCTAGACAGGTCTTGCTATGTAGTCCACCTCCCAAATATGAAGCACATGGCGCCACACTTGCTCACAACCATAAAGCTCTGGTACTCAGCAAAACTTGCAACATAAAGGTTTCCAGAAACCCCTAAGTGAGGGCACCAGGATAAATGATCACCAGTGTTCCAAAACACTATGTCCACATGAGCAATGGGGAAGGTTTTATTAATTGGAGCACGGGCAACTTATCAGTGACTATAACACTGAAGAAGGCAACTCCACTTCCCTAATAACCATTAACTCATAAGAGCTCCTTTGGGAGAGGTGGGGTCTCATGGGAACCTCTCTCAGCCAAGGTAGAATGTTCATGTTCATAGACTCAGGTTAGTTCAGGAAACCGCTGCTGCTCTGAATTCATTAGTATAAACGCCATGCTTTATCTGGGAGACAGCATTTCATAGCACTCCTCCCATCCTCTGACTCTTACATTTTCTGCTCTTTCTAACTTCCACATATTCCCTGAGTCTTGAAGGAGGTGATATAAATGCTCCATTGAGGACCTAACACATTTGTTTTCAGCATTTTAATCAGATGTGCATCTCTACTGACCCCCTGCAATAAGGAGCTTCTCTGACGGAGGCTGAGAACAGAGCTAATGAACCAAGTTTACTAATGGTGCCGAAAAGAATGAGACAGGGTGGCTTGATGACCTTGGCTAGTTCTTTGCAAATTTCACCAGAGACTTAGCTGAAAAAAACAAACAAACAAACAAACAAACAACTTTAAAGATGAGATAACGCCTGCCTCTCTTAGAAGCTAATAGATAGATAGCAAAGACCCCATCTCCCAAATTTGGAAAATGACAACAGAGACTTCAGAGAGAGACAAATTTCAATGAGGGCCTGAAAGAAAGGGTAGGATGCTGGGAATGGGTTGAAGATTTAGTTGTGGTTGTTGCTCTTACATAACCCAAAGGCACAGTGAAAAGACTGGAGGTTAATTGTTGCAATCACCTTCAGGGGGACTGCAGGGGAGATGGAAAAATGGCAGGACTTGCTAGCAGAAAGCAAATGAGCAAAAGCAGCTCACGGGAGAAAAGGTGTTTATTGTGGCTTACTGACTTGACAGGAAGCTCATGATGAAGGAGGAAATGCGACACGAGCAGAGGCTGGGCATCACCTTCTGGCCAACAACAAGTGGACAACAGTGGCAGGAGAGTGTGCCCAACACTGGCAAGGGGGAACTGGCTGTGACACCCATGCACTTGACTCCAACAACACACCTCCCAAATTGCCATCAGCTAGCATTCAGAACATGTGAGTTTATGGGGGAATGCCTAATTCAAACCACCACACCAGTATAGCATGGATGTTTGAGTCATCCAAACATAAAATTTAAAAAGCACTTAGAAGGTAAGATGATGAGAATAATATTTAAAAAAAGATTACCTAAAGGTTTGATGTTAGGGGCCACGAGCAAGAGATGTGAAGGCATATTATATGTAACATGTACAACACGATGCCAAAAAGAATCACTCCATCAAGCTCCCAGAGATCAAAGTTCTTGCTAGAAGGTCAAGGTCAACTGGACAACATCATGGAGGGCCACAATCCACCTGGACAGGCCAGTGGAGATCAGTGGATTAACAGGAACTAGTCAAAAAAAAATCAGCCATTCGTTTCTACTGTTTCCCATCTATAGATGTTCTTGCTACCTAGTCATTCACTGCAACCTCAAAAAGCCATAGCTGGGACTACAAACACCAGAGTGTTCTCTCTACATTGCTGCTGCCAGACCTCCATTTATAGTTCCTCAGAGGTCAACGTCTCATTTGAAGAATCCTGTTTCTAAATTTGTCTTGGGCAGGCACCTTGCCAGAATTGTGGAAAGAAACCAATTGCATAAAAATTGGCAAAGGCAATTCTTTTGTATTTATCAGCTATCACACTCTCTGTCAAGCAAAAGGAATTCGGCTCATGGGACTGGGTTCCCACAGTAATTCTCATAGTCATCAGGAATGTCACTAATTGAGTGCAGAGATGAAAGAAATAATCAAAGTAATCCCTTGTCCTCAGTGTGCACGTTAAGACAGCTCAGCATTCTGACAAGCATCACTGTATTTTTCAAAGTGAATTTGAGATTACGTAGGTAACACGGCTGGATCCTCCAAATGATGAAAAGGCATTCTATCAATTCCTGTTACTTGTCTCCTTGAAAGAGTCTCTTAGACACTTTGTGCTTCATTTGGGCATAGCTGTCTGTATAGTTTTGATTTACTAATCTATAATTATGGAAGTGCATTTTAAATAATGGTGTCTGGGAACAGAAGCTAGTTCTCTCAGCTAACTAAATAGGAAAGGCTAAATGGAGAGCCAAAACTGACTTCATGATTTGTTTCCCTAATCACCAAGTTCAGTTGGATTCATGATCCCATGTTCTTTTTCACAGCTTGGATATTTGCTGTCACTGCTTTTGTTGCTGAAATGATTTTATTAGATAGGAGCCCAGTGCTTGCTTAAGGATTGTTTATCCAGCTTTGTCTGCATTCTAATGGGATCTTTTACAAGACTATTTAACACTTTTTTCCATTAAAAATATATTGTGTTGATCCTAGCACCTGGAAGGTGAAGGAAGGAAGATCAGGAGTTCAAGACCAGCTTCAACTATATAGAGTTGGAAGTTAGCCTGGCTATGTGACTGTCTCGAAATTTGCCAATAAAATATATTGTGTAAGCTTAAGCAGCTGCTGAAATCTCATTTTTCAATTTTTTATGAGAGAGAGACAGAAAGAGAGAGAGAGAGAGAGAGAATTGGCACTCCAGGACCTGTAGCAATTTC
Organism: Orientallactaga sibirica; assembly: GCA_036365145.1. Taxonomy (NCBI): domain Eukaryota; kingdom Metazoa; phylum Chordata; class Mammalia; order Rodentia; family Dipodidae; genus Orientallactaga; species Orientallactaga sibirica. The sequence continues at coordinate 22,921,597 of JAEOAD010000004.1, forward strand.
AATAGAACTCCAGATGTGTGCATCACCTTGTGTTCATGTGTGACCGTATGTGTCTGGCTTATGTGGCTTCTAGGGAGTCCATCCTGGGTCCTTAGGCAAGCACCTTGATGGCTAAGCCGTCTCCCCAGCCCTGAGATCTCATTTTTATGTTGTTCTTTGTCTCTTCTTTTTTGTCGTTCCTTTCTTGCATTTTAACCAGTGGACACGTGGGAGGAAGCAAGGCATGCTGGTTCACCTTCTGAGGCATGGGAAACCAGGAGTTGAAATGGGGCAAGAGGAAGCAGGAAGGCCAACTGGGATGGGAGCCTGTGGAGGAGGCCAGGCCAGCAGCAATGGGGACTTCAGGAAGGCCTCAGAGAGCAGGGGAGATGGACAAATGGGGGCACACTAGGTATGGGTTTGGGAGGACTTGCTGATGCATTAGAGGTAAAGGATAAGAATAAGGTAAGATGCCAATTCTGGCTTGTTTGGTGTTTGTTTTTTTAATCGGAGCCACTTAGTAGATGGTAGTGCCTTTCCAATGAAGAAGACTAGGGAAGCAAAGGGCATGATGGATGGTGTACCTTTGCAGCCAAGGTCAAGAGGTCAGAGAACTCTGATAATCTTTTTAAAATATTTTTTTATTTATTTTCAAGCAGAGGGAGAGATAGAGAGAAGAGAGACAGACAGAGAGAATGGGCACACCAGGTCTTCCAGCCACTGCAAACAAACTCCAGTGGCATGTGCCACTTTGTGCATCTGGCTTTATGTGGGAACTGGGGAATCTAACTGTGGTTGTTACAGTTTGCAGGCAAGTGCCTTAACCGCAAGCCATCTCTCCAGCCCCAACTCTAATCATCTTGACTAGTTTATCACTGTTTGCATACAGGTACTTAAGGTATTGACTAGTTTAATATAATTTACATGCAAGAGCTAATTACCTATCATGCTTTGCAACTATAGCTCTACGAAACTCTTTGATTTTTAGTGCACTGAGTTCCTACAAGATGCCAGAGCAAGTAAGAAGTTACATGAAAACAAGGGTGATGGCTCACCATCTCCTAGCAGCGAGAGGAAAATATGAGGAAGACATAAAACTCTTCCCCCTAAACTCAGCATGTCCTCTGTCTATCTTCTCAGCCATCTTTGACAAAATCCAGAGTTATTTCAATGTACTGGTGTGAGGAATCCACTTTCAAGGTGGCAAGGCACAGTCAAGGAGAGATTTCTGGCTTTTCTTTGCCAAGGCCCAAGAACTCCAGTCCCTCCCCAGAAATGTCTTTCTCCTTTATTATTTTCTAAACACATTGCTGGTAGCATTTGATGAGATTGTTACATAGTCCCCTGAAGCTAATTCTTTGAGGAACTTCTTGGCAAACCAGTGATTACTTAATAGAAAACTTTCCAGCCAGTTATTGTTTTCTAAGCTTGTAATTCCAACACTTGGAAAGCTGAGGGTGGAAAGTTGTAAAGTTTTTTTAAAAATATTTTTGTTTATTTACTTACAAGCAGAGTGAGGTAGAGAGCGGAAGAAAGAAAGACAGAGAGAGAGAGAGAGAGAGAGAGAGAGAGAGAGAGAGAGAGGGCGCTCTAATGGGTGTACCAGGTCCTCTAGCCACTGCAAACTAACTGCAGATGGACGCGCCACTTTGTGCATCTGGTTTTGTGGGTAATGGAGAAGAAAACCCCAGTCGTTAGGCTTTGTAGGCAAGTGCCTTAACTACCGAGCAATCTCTCCAGCCCAGATTGTGAGTTCTAATTCAGCCTGTCACAAAACATACCAAATCAAACAACAAAACCAAAACTTTTCCATAGTAGGTAGTTTTCCTCTGAAGCCTAAACTCATTGTCCTTGTTATTTTGCATAGCACCTAGTTATCATTTCACCTTCTTCTCTGGATTCCTTCCTCACCCAAATCGACCCTTCAGTCTTCTAGAACGATCTTCAGTTCTTCCAAGAGCCAGATTTTCTATCTGCCCTCTGCCAGGTACACTTCTTCCCTGGCCATGTCCTTTCCTTTAGAAGCCAGTTTCCAAATTCCTTCCACCTTCAAGGAGAAATGAGTTGGTGCTTTGCATTCACTGCACCACCTCCACTAGCTTGCACCTGCTTGCTGGAAGCGCCCTCAAAAGCCTGGCTCACTGTGCGTGCTGTTGTTTAGCGTAGTTTCTTTCATAGAGTAAATTATTTGTGAAGATGGACTTAAATAAATCTTTGAAGGCTCACTCTCTGGTGTTTTTCCAAGGAGTCGTTTTATAGAGTGCGAGAAGAGTCAACTCTTCTGGAGTTGGCAACACGTGGGCAGCCTTGTGCCTGTTCTCACCATTCCCCCTCGCCCCACCTTTGGCGCTGAAGTTTCGCAATCATTGCGCCGCATCCTTGACCTTCTAGGCCAAGCCCGAGAAGTCCCAGCGCGCATGTTAGTCCTGAAAGGACCTGCGCTCCTCTCCGCGGCCCTGCACCGCCCCCAAGCGGTCATAGTGCTCGGGGACCAACAGATGACCGGAAGTGGAACCTGCCAGCTTGTTGCTTAGTAACGGAGGCTGCAAGGACGCTGGACCTCCAGGCACTGAGCGAGCGAGCGAGCGAGGGAGCGGAGACTAAAGTGAGCGGAGACTCGAGCGAGCGGAGACTCGAGCGAGCGAGCATCTGCAGTCCTGGGCCCCGGGGAGCCCGCAGGAGCCCGGGGCCTCGCAGCCATGAGCGGCGAGCAGGTGAGGGGCGGCGCCGGGGCCCGCCTTTCGGAGCCACAGCCCCGGCTCTCCGGACTCTCCCGCTGCGGCCCCTTAGCCTCCTTTACGCCCCCGGCATTGAGCGTTTCTTTCCCGCCAGTTCCCTGCCCGCCCGCTGGCCCCGGCGCTCGTCGCCCAGCCCGAGCCGCCCCGCGGCGCCCCCGAGCACACCCAGCCCCCTGCGGCGGGGCTCGTCCCGGGAGGCCCGGCTGCGCGTCGCAGTGGGCGTGAGCTCTTCAATGTGACTTTGGGACGATCACGTGTAGTCTTTTCTTTTGAGGCAGGCTCTCACTCTTTCCCCTTCTGCTGGTCTGGAACTCGCGGTGTAGACCAGGCTGGCCTCGAACCTGCAACAAACCTCTGGTATTCCCATTGCTGGGGTGACAGGCATGCGCCACCCCGCTCAGCTATCCGTTTTTCTAAACCTTTTCAGCCTCTTCTACAGAGTAGGAAAACCAGAACTTTCTTTTCCAAACTTCTTGAGGAATTCAAACAAGAAAATACTCTATCATACTATAGCTAGGATACGACATCATACGAGAAGGGGTTTTGGTAAATGGCAAATGGCACTTCTTAAGAAAACATTCTTGTGGCATGTCTTCCAAGATGCATGTCACAATAGCTGTCTTTTAAAAAAAAAAGTCTTTATTGAACTCAAGAACAATTGCAGGGCTACTATGCAGAACAGTGGTCAGCGTTTCAAATACCAGCAGGGACTAGGAGGGCAGCAGTGTGGACATTTTTCTGGCTAAAGAGAACAACTCCAGCTCTCTACATAGTGGTGAATGACAAATGGACTCTAAGCAACCTGGACATAAAGTATCATTTTTAAATCTGCAAAGCTGTTTAGATTCTTAATTCATTTCTGTAATTCTTTCTTTCTTTCTCATTGCTTCACAGTGCTTTTCTGTAGTGTGAGTTTATTGTGGAAACTATGTTAAAGGATGATTTAATCCCTTACTAGTCAGTTTATTGTAGCTGTGACAAAGTAGCTGAGCAAGACAACTTAAGGGAAGCGGGCATTTATTTTGGCTAATGATTTTAGAGGTTTAAGTCCATGGTCACTTGTGGGCCTGTGACAAGTCACTGCATCAGGATCCGGTGAGCATGACAGAGGAAAGCTGTTCCCCTCACAGCAGGTAGAGCAGAGAGCTGAGGAAGGATCCTGCCAGGGCAAGATGTCCCCTCCATAGGCATCACCTTCCCAGCAGTGAGCAACTTCCTCTCACTAGGCTCTGCGTCCTAAGAGTAGTGAACTCATTGGTGGATTCGTCTGTTGATGAAATTAGCTTCTTCATAATCCAATCATCTCTCATTAGCACCACAAGTGGAGGACCACACCTTAAATTCCTTTTAAGAACCACATCACATCCGAACCAGAACAGCTATCTGTTGGGTCACAATAGATAGTAAAATGTGTCAAGAGTCGATCTCATTAATCAAATCAGTAATAATATCTTAATGCTCCAGAAAATTTGATTTCAGTATTTAAATCGAAAACTAAGAAACAGACACTGGCACTCATATATCCAAGTATAACTAGTGATGAGTGTTAAAGGAGAAAACAGGCAAGCAAAAAGAAAAACTCCCCCGAAACTCAGATACAAAGAATGGCAACACCGAGCAATGGATTACTAGACCGTAACTAGCAATGTTTTTCCATATGATATTCTTAGCAAAAAGCAGGCAACATTGCTTGAAATCAGTCTTTGGCCTAACCTTGACCCATGTCCTATCTTGTCACTGTCCAGGCAGAAATTGGCCTCGATATCCATGACCTCACAGTGCCTAGCAATACCTTCGCAAGACCCTCATAATAGGAGAAAAAGATGATGACATCAAATTAAAAGAGAGACTAAAGGAGAGAGGGAGGGATATGATAGAGAGTGGAGTTCTGAAGGGGAATAAGGGGAGGGAAATATCATGGTTTATTGTCTGTAAGTCTAGAAGTCAATAAAAAAAAGAAAAAATCTGAACTATATCTTTATTAAATTTATAGTGGCATTCTTGAATAACTATTTCATAATGCTCCCAACTTACCCATATGCCAACTAAAAAGCAACCACTAAGAAATCACTGGTAGTTAATTTGTAAGTTTTACTTCATCTTTACAGAAGCAATACTGAGAAAGGACACTGGTGCACTCCCTAACCTTGCAAAATGGTCCCATTTTATTAAAGAGGCCTCAGGAACCTAAAGAGTGGGTGTTATTAGCACATCGAGGATTCGAGGATTCTTGTCCCTTTCTACATACTGTATTTTAGCAGCAGAGGGCCCCCTCTCACTGTTTCTGTTGATTTTTTTTTTTTTTTGTCATTTTAAAAACTAGTCTGGATTGTTTTATGCAAATTTAGAGCATAGTTATCCTTTTGGAAAGATGAAAGTTTTTATATTTTAATCTAAAACAAATAGAAAGGATTAAATTTTTGGAAATTCCATTTCAACATGACATTTACTTATGTATTCATTCAGTTTGAAGAAGTGAGCCGATGGCAAAATCTTATTTACTGAGGAAGTTTTAACATATTCATCTCATTAGTGGAAGGTTGTGAGGGACATGGCATTTTTCAGAAATAGCAGTCTGGGATTTTCCTTTAAGTTAGGTATTTAAAAGAAATAGAAGTCTTTTGCGATTGCTCATTTCATTTTTATACCTAGTCAAGACTTTAGGTATCTTGGGTTTCAGTTGAAAAAATGTTCACTGGTTCAAAGCACAGGGTTCAAAGGTCAGGAAGGGTCTCACAAACTGCCAGTTGTGGGCAGAGATGAGGAAAGTGCAATCAGTCTTTCTGTACCTCATCCCTTTTTCTTCAAAGTTACAGAATCAAGTGATTCTTGCTTGTCTGTGATGATCATCTTAATTCCTTCATTACATCTTCTTAATAAGTACAGTGAAAAATTTCACAGTGATACTGACAATGTAGTGATGACTTTAGCAGCCATAACTCAAAACACATGGCTCTTTTATTTTCACCGACCCTATTAAATTTTATTTTATTAAAAAAAATTTACTTATTTGCAAGGAGTGGAATAGAGAAAGGAAGGGAGGGAGAGAGAGAGAGAATGGGCACACTAGGGCCCTAAGCTGCTACAAACAAACTCCAGATGCATGCACCACTTTGTGTACCTGCCTTTACATGGATACTGGGGAATCAAACCCAAGTGGTTAAGCTCTGCAGGTAAGCACCTTAACTGTTGAGCAATCTCTCCACCCTAAATTTTATTTTAAATATTCTATTTATTTAATTATGAGAGAGAGAGTGAGGAAAAGATAGACAGAGAATGGGCTGCCAGGGCCTCCAGCCACACTGCAAGCAAACTTCAGACGCATATGCCACCTTGTGCATCTGGCTTACATGGGTACTGGGGAATTGACCCTGGGTCCCTAGACTTTGCAGGAAAGCACCTTACCTGCTAAGCCACCTCTGGCTGGAGGCCCTGGTGTGCCCATTCTCTCTCTCTCTCTCCCTGCCTATTTCTGTATCTCTCTCAAAATAAATAAACAAATAAAATATTTTTTTTAATTTTTGAGAGATTACTATCAATTTAGTCAGACGCCTGCGATGGCAATGATGAACACTTGGCTTATAACAAGTTTACAATATCCCTTCCAGTAGGCAAGCGGATGGGAACCAACAAAAGAAAGGCTAAATGCAAGCCAGCCTATTTAAGAAAGTCTTAGGCTCTAGCAATTTTCTTTGTGGAATGTAAAATTACATTAGTCAGGATCCCAATAGAAAACAGATGGCATGCATAGAAAGATTTAATTAAAGAAAACTTATAAAGAGACCATTTGCAGAGCATGGGCGAGGTTTGAGAACACACAGGAGTGAAGAAGCACTCAAGTATTTACAAAGACATGATACCATGACCATTCTCAGGCCTGGGGTGGTGGGGAGGGTTGTCAATAAACTTGTTGAGAGCTAGAGACTTTAATATTATCCTCTTCACAGGAGAGGAACTCTAAGAGAATTTAGCTCTTATTAGAACCATAGGAAATAAAGGTCTTTATTATTTTGGTACTTAGTATGTTGGGATGCCATTCATTGGTTAATCCTGACCAGAAGTGAGAGCAGGGCTGAGGAGCCAGATGGCACCCATGCATACAATTTAGCTTCCCTGTCACAGAAAGAAGATTCTCGAGTCTCAATCAGGGACAAGCAGAGCAGAACCAGCACAGAAATTATTATGTCAATATAACCCATGTAGAAATTATTATAAGTAGCCACAATTTCCTATTCATATATCAGTTGGGTGTTGGGGATAGTTCAGTGGTAGAGTGTTTGCCTAACACATATGAGACTCTAGGTTCATCATATGTACCACCACCAATAATAATAATAATAATAATTTGTGTTAAAAGTTAAGTCAGCTCTTTACATTTTGTGATTCATTTTCCACCTAGAATCTTTATTTCTAAGTATAAGTCTAACAAAAGCAATATTACAACCTAATGAATAATCATAAAACTATTTGAAGGATACATTCCTAGTGTCAATAAATTGCATTTGGCAAAGAGAAAATATTATAACAACAACAGTTTCCTTCAAATTATTCTATCAAGGTCTTGAAAATTGTTATCCAACATGGAACCTAAAATTCACAAACTAGAAAAAGGTCCAGCTTGTTTAAGATAATTTTTTAACTATTAGATATAGGGAATTGCCCTTTAATACCTACTGTGAATTGCAGTAATGTAGACAATAAGATACATTTTTTTCAACAGATAGACAAACCATAAGAATTAAGTAGAGGGACAAAAAGATATGCACTGACACAGATATTTGTATAATATATATTTTATATACACATAGGTGTATGTAATACATTCTTAGGAGTTGCATGTGTATATTAAAGCTCGCACCCAACAATATTCAGTGACACATATTTTGTAATAGAAAAACATTGGGAATAAGGGAAACATTTGTTTATAAGAGAATGGAATGGATAAGTTGCATTATATTCATAAAAATGTTTTGCAGCTGTGAAAAACAGTGCGGAAACCAATTATCATTATAGATAAGTTTTAAAAACATAGTATTGAAAATAGTAGGTGGCAGAAAGATTGAAATGTGAAGTGCTATGTATATAGATTTTAAAACTATGCAATCATAGTATTTTAGGTTAATAATTGCACATATGTATATGTATATCTCAGATTTTCTTTTAAAATAGTATTTATTCCTTATTTATTACTTGGTAATGGGGGAAAGAGATACAAACAGAGAGAGAGACAGAAATAGATAGACAGTGAGAATGACTATGGGCATGCCAGGGCCTCCTGCACCACTTTGTGTGTCTGGCTTTACATGGGTACTAGGGAATCAAACCTGGGCAGTTAGGCTTTGCAAGTGAGTGCCTTTAACCACTAAGCTATTTCTCCAACCCAGGTTCATTTTTAAAAATACTTAATTAAAGCCAGGCATGGTGGTGCACGCCTTTAATCCCAGCTTTCGGGAGGCAGAGGTAGGAGGATTGCCGAGAGTTCGAGGCCATCCTGAGACTACATAGTTAATTCCAGGTCAGCCTGGACCAGAGTGAGACCCTACCTTGCAAAACCAAAAAAAAAAAAAAAAAAAAAAAAAAAAACTTAATTAATTAATTAATTTGAGCGAGAAAGAAAGAGAGGGAGAGAGAATGGGTGTGCCAAGGCCTCCAGCCACTGCAAATGAATTCCAGACACGTGCACCCCCTTGTGCATCTGGCTAATGTGGGTCCTGGGGAATCAAACCTGGGTCCTTTGGCTTTGCAGGCAAATGCCTTAACCACTAAGCCATCCCTCCAAGTTCATCATTTATTTATTTGTTTATTTTATTCTGATTTTACATTCATAGTATTGGCTCCATTGTCCTCCTCCCTGTCCTCCCTCTTCCAAAGGGACCCTCATCAATGGGGAATGTGGGTCATGCATTGTGGGGGTAGTCAAGAGTTCTGAGGGGTAGGCCCCAGTCTCTGTGCATAATGCCCCAACTTGTGACTCTAACATTTTTTCTGCCAAGTTCATTTTTTTATGATAATCTTTTTGAGAGAGAGAGAGAGAGAAAAAGAATGGGCGTGCCAGGGCCTGTAGCCACTGCAAATGAATTCTAGAAGCATGTACCACCTTGTGCATCTGGCTTTATGTGGGCACTGGGGAATCAAACCCTAGTCCTTAGGCTTTTCAGGCAAGTACCTTTACCATTGAGCCATCTCTCCAGCCCCCTTTTAAAAAGAATTTTGTTTCCATGTTCAAATTTTCTTGGGGAATATTGCACACAAAATTCTAGGATGCACAGTATAAGAATCAAGTTGGAAATGAATAACTGTTCATTGTTTTATCTTCTTTATGTGTGAAATGCTTAGTTTTCAGACAGTGGAAAGTGAGTAAATGTAGATAATGTGCATAGATAATCTCAGTGTAGAAGATGTAAATTGTGTTTGTGATAACTGGAGTGGAAAATACAATTAAAATAGGCTTTCTTTTTGAAAAATAAACATTCCTTATTTGAATGTTGATAGGAAAGTTCCAGTACTAAAGGAGCTAAATCCAGGGAGAGATGATTACTAGGAAAACATAGTCCTTAATAAGGAAAGATGACGGAAATATTCATGATGTTGGCCTGTGCTAGCAATGGGAGAGTATTTCCATGGCTTATAGATGGAAAGTCAAAGAATGATATGGGAAGTATTGCAAGCATGTTTATAGATTTTGTTACAGGGATATGAAAGCATTCTCAACTATGAAAATGATGATGTCTGAGAACTTTGTGAGTTCTTAACTTTTGAGAGTCTACAATCAATCATCATGAAGTTAAGTGATCAGGAGGATTGGGGATGTAATTTCCCTCCAGCAATGTATACCTCTATCTTAACTCCACACTGCTGGATGAACCTCCCAACCAGACAGTATATGGGAGGGATGGCATTTATTTCAGGCTTACAGATCCAGGGGAAGTTCCATAATGGCTGAAGAAGCCAGTCCCCCCTTACCACATCCACCCAGAAAGAAAACCACCAGCAGCACCACCAGCAAGCACGCTCTGGGAACCCAGGCAAAGCTCGCTCAAGCACTCTGCATACCTTTAAGCCAAAAACAGATCTGCACCCCACCCTCTAACACCTCAAGGCTGGACCCCAGGATCCACCCACAGTGACACCTCCTCCAGCCAGATGGCTGGAGATCTAAATTACAACTTTAATAAACCCCTGAATCTATTGGGGGACATCAATTTAAACTACCACAACCTCCTTGAGCACAAGCCTGGGGAAAGTGTACAGTTGAGTTCCAGTGAGGTTGAGATTTTTGTCATGCGTATGAGAAAGAGGAAAATGAGGACATTCAAGATGATGGGATTATGATCGTGGACTGTGGAATCTAACGTGAGCCAACAGAAAGAGAAGATATGAAGGAATCAATGCATGGTGGTTTACATATTGGAGGACTAAACAAAAGCAAAGAAATAAAACCTTGAGGAGTGTACCAGATCAAACTTGCTGAAATGAAAGGATGTGTTGAGCAGACAAGAGGGTATTTAGTATCAAGATTTCACAAGAGGTGTCATATGCAATTTTAAGGACCTGAAACGGTTGCCATGGCAGCAAATGACAGAGATGTAGTAGGAGGAAAAGGTCATAGATAGGGAGATTTAATAACTAAGAAACCTACTGTTCAACAGATTTTACACACACACACACACACACACACACACACACACACACACACACGTTTTTGTACTCGACATTGAAACCATGGTTCATTGTTAGGTAGAGCTGCCTCTCCATCTATTTTTGTTTTTATATCTTAAGACAGGATCTCAAGTTGCCCAGGATGGCTTTAATTGCTATTCTTCTGCCTCAGCCTTCCAAAATAACTGAAATTACAAGTTTGTGCCACACTCTGCCATGCATATGTATTTAAGCCACCGATGAACCAAAGTAGACTCTGTATAGCAAATAAAAACAATACAATCCACATTCCAAAACATGAATCAGAGAAATAGTTCATTGGCTTAGTTAACCAGGGAATCCAATATTAATATCAGATGGTATCAGTATGTAAGAGTACATAGGACATTTTAGGAATACCGATATGTAAAGAACATATTAGGGGGCTGGAGGAATGGCTTAGCGGTTAAGGCACTTGCCTGCAAAGCCAAAGGACCCAGGTTCCCTAGGACCCATGTAAGCCAGATGCACAAGGTGGTGCATGCATCTGGAGTTCACTTGCAGTGGCTGGAGGCCCTGGCATGCCCATTCTCTGTCTGTCTGTCTGTCTGTCTGTCTGTCTGTCTCTGACTCTCTCAAATAAATAAATTAAACAAAGAGAACATATTAGGACTTTTCTCAGGCTCACCTTTCCCTTTAGTTTTTTTGTCTCTTCTCTCTTTCTCTTTCACCCAGACATGGTGAGAAGATATTGGAATCAGCATATATGTTGTAAACAGAGCTCAATAGATTACTAATGGGTTAAGTTATGATGTGAGGAACAGAGAAGTGAAGGATGGCACCATGGAGTTTAGCTAAGTGTAAACGGTGATGCCATTCTTTGCAAGACAATATGGTGACGTTCTGATACAGGGTGTAAGTGCTTAATCAATCAAGAACTGTTGGACATTGCTAAAAACAGGCTGGGACTGTGAAGAGGCTGGCCTGAATTGTTGGACATGGCTGGGGACCTTGGGCTGTGGGGTTGCAGCTGGCCCTATTGTCAGGAGTGCCTGGCGACGGTGACTGGCCTTTCCTACGTTGTAGGTTGTAGTGTACCCTGTCATCGTCCAGAGTGGGTAGAACTGGTGAAGCCCTCCCCCTGGACCCCAAAAGGCTCTGACCATTCCATAAGTCAGACTTTGCCCCCCACAGTTCCTGACCTTGTGGCTAGCTGCCCAAGAGACCTTTTTGTGGCTGAAGTCACGTAGCCTTTCCACCATCTCTCTCACCCCCATAGCTCTGAAGTCACAGCCTTGGGCCATTTCTCTTATCTCTTTCGCAACTCCTCCCCCCACAGCTTTGAAGTTACTAGTTCTTCAACCACGTAGATAGCAGGCCTTAAACTATGCATCTGATTGCCATATAGTCTGTATGTGTCATCTCAATTTTCCCCAAGTGTTTATAAGCCCACTCCCCTTTTGAATAAACAGTGCTATCCATCAGACTGTCTCCCGGGTGCTCATTGCCCATCATGTCGTCGCACTCACCTGCTGCTCCAGGACCCTGCTGCTTTTCCCCAACTCTTCCCTACCTCGCCCCGTACATTGGTGGCCAATGACCCCAGGAAATGGTAAAGACCCACAAAGAACTATTTAGGAATGTCTTTAAGACTTTCAAATAGACATATCAGGTTGAAAGTTAGATACAAGAGTAAGGAATTTAGAACCCCCCCCCCCCGAAAAAAGAGTAAGGAATTGAGGCAAAAGGTTAGACCTGGTAGATAAGCTTGGAAGGTTTCAGTGTATGGGATGTAATTTCGGACTGGGTAGAGGACCAAGCTGTGTCTTTAATGTAGAGATAAAAAATGAAAAGGAACAAGTGGAAATAAGCTCAAGAGATCTGTTGTACACTAGAGTAGTTATAATTCATAATAATGTATACTTGAAAGTTTCTATATGAGTGGTAAGTATTCTTACCACACACAAAAATAAATAAGTGAGGTCATGCTCATGTTAAGCTTAACTGAAGAATTCCACAATGCATGAGTATATATCAAGACAACATGTTATATATCATAAGCACCTATATTTTATTGCAAATGTTAAAATTTGAAAAAGAAAATAAAATACTCCTTGGCAATGGGTATCCAGGAAAAAAATACATTGAGTTAGGAAAACCATAAAAAATGATAGTCACCCTGGAAATCCAGTGACTGTCATTTTCATTATGGTTATGAAACAAAATTCAAAATTATTTGGCTGTTCTGTGTTCTATGTATTTCCTTGTGAATTTTGTGATGTACTGTCTTTTGGTAATAAATCTTCAAAATACATGTTTAAACATACCTCATTTCATATGAGTCACATTTCAAGTATATTCCACTGAGCATTTATTAATTTCTATTAAAGAAAACTGCTGGGATTTCCATATGAATAGTTTTATTTTGGGGTGAGTACTGTACTGAATCTCATCAAACTGGGCTTCTAGCCCATGAACATGGCATTTAATGTTTAAATTATATTTGATAGTTTTCATTGTACAAGTTTTATAATTCTTTTGTGAAATTTCATCCTAAGTATCTTATTTCATCAATGTTATTATAAATAAAATTATGCCTTGATTTCAATTTGGGACTATATTTTACTAGGGCCTACAAATAAGTGTGTGTGTGTGTGTGTGTGTGTGTGTGTACATGAATGTTGATTTTGAGTACTACAACCTTGCCAGAATTAATTAAATAGGTCTAGTAATTTCTTAGTGCATTATTGCATATCCTCTGTGTAAGATCATACCATCTATAAATTATTTTTACACTAGTTTAGATAACACATGCTTTACTTTATAGTAAACATTGGAAAAGTTAGCTGAGTGAATCAATTTTAGCAAAAATGATTGAACAGGTTTTTTTTCTATATATTTTTTTCACACAGGATAAACAAGCCATCAAAGAAAAGTCCAAGATACCAGTAAGATTCCTACCACAGTTGCCTATGGTAATTTGCTGATTTTATCATTCTTTATTCTGTTGTTTACTGTTGACTGATTTCAAATTCTGTGTCCTGTTTGATTTTTGTCCTATGTTCTATTTGATTCTATTCTGAAGGAGAATTTCAATGAGGCACATGACCTAGGAAAAATACCTATCGTAAGAAAGTCACTGTCTATATATAATTTTGTAGCATGGACAGATGTTTAAGAATTTTGAGTCAAAGAATTTCCAAGATGGACCAGTAGGAGGAATCAGTATTGGAGTCAGGAAATGAGGACTTGGATGGAAGCTTTATTGCTAATGGCTCTGTGATCATTTGGCCAGCACTTACCTCTCTGTGCCTTACTTTCTGGGTTAAACCTGAGAGGATTTGGTGATGTTGAGGAGAAGGCTTTTTGAGTAGTGAAAAGCTACAGAAGATTTTGTGGGCCTTGGCTTTCGTTTTCATTATGTTGACTATAAATTATTACTGTCCTTTGGAAAGGGCATTTTCAGTTAACAGGTACAAGGCAAGTTGATTTCACTGAAATAAAATTTACTGTTTGGTAATTATGTTGACTTTAATGCTATTGCGTTAAACTTTTATAAACTATTTTGAAACAAGAAAAAATGATGCTCAGAATGAAATCTGTAATTTTTTTTTTTTTTTGGTTTTCCAGGTAGGGTCTCACTCTAGTATGGGCTGACCTGGAATTCACTATGTAGTCTCAGAGTGGTCTCGAACTAATGACAATCCTCCTGCCTCTGCCTCCCAAGTGCTGGGATTAAAGGCGTGTGACACCACATCCGGTTATAATGGAATTTTTATTGCTTTATAAAAAGAACTTATTCCTAGTCCATTTAAATGAAAAATTCCTTCAGCTTAAAAAACTTGAATGAGTGCTGCTTTCTTAGTGAATCTGGTATCAGCACAAGGGTGAAGGAGATAGACACTGAGGACACTCAACACCTACCAAACAAGAGATCCAGAGGCTCCTAAAAGCCCATCACTGAAGTAGACTTAAAATGCTCCCAACATGGCTCAGGGAGTTTTGCAGAAGATGGGGCAGAAAGATTGTTAGAGCCACAAGTTGGGACATTCTGCGCAGAGACGTTGTCTTTCCCCTATAACTGACTGCTGTCCCCATAATGCACGGCCCACATTCCCATGGGGTTGACCTGCATCCCCAACGAGGAAGGCCTCTTCAGAAAAGGGGCAGGGAGGAGGGAAAGGATGGTACTGACATGTGCTGTTTACATATTAAATATGTACATATCTAATAAAAATAAATTTTAAAAAATTGAATGATATTTTTAAGTAAATATTTCAATATTTTCCAAACACATATTTTGTCTATTTGTATTGTTAATACCAAGATCATCACAAGTTCTATAAAATGCTATTGAATGTTTTTATTCTTATGAATATCTAAGTTTTCTAATTCATAAACCAAAATATTGAAATAAAATGTACATTTCTCTTTAAATATTAAAAATACAATATTTTTATTTATTTATTTACTGAGAGGAAGAGAGATTGAGATTGAGTATGTCAGGTCCTCTTGCTCCTGCAAATGACCTCCAGACACATGCACCACTTTGTTCGTCTAGCTTTATGTGGGTACTGGGGAATTGAACCCAGGCAGGCAGCCAGGCTTTTCAAACAAGTGTTTTTCATAGCTGAACCATCTCCCAAGCCCTTAACACAATTTAAAACTGAAAATATTAAGAGTTTTTGTATGCTAATTTTGAATTTAGATACTGAATAAATATTTGTGTTTGGGAAAAATAATCATTTCAAGCCAGAGAGTCATAGTTTTGGCTAAAATGCTTTTGTTGGCTGATTTAAAACCTTATACCTTGCTCACTATCTACTGTATCTTGCAATTTTTCTTTTATATCCTTTGAGATGTTGGTCTTTTAAGTGAAATCATACTTTTGAGATTTAAAAAAAAAAAAACAAGCTTTGCTTTAAGATTTGTTTGCACTGGGATAATAGTTCTCCAGCACTCTTTAAGGCTGAGAGTGATTTGCACTAGTTTCTGATCACTGTAGCTGACATCAAGGGTTAGTCAGCACTGGTGCGTCCCAGCCTTTGTGAGCTACTCACCTGCCTCTCACCCTTTTGTTCACCTAAACTCATAGCACTTTCATGAATTTTAAATCTTTTAGGAAGAAAGATGAGAGTGGAGAAATGAAAGTGTAGATGGGAGATAGTAGCATAATGAGCTTGTTGATATTTCGTGACAGAAAACTTGACAAAGAGTTGCATGCTGCTCCTTGCCATGGGAAGCCAGCCCAAGGCTCAGGAGAGGGGAGGAGGGAGAACGAAACTAGAAAGGAGTCGCCATGATGAGCACCAAGGTGACTGCACCACCAGGAAACCTGGGTGTTCCTGTCATGATCTTCTGGGATCATAGAACACTGCCTGGAATTTCCCATCAAAACCATGGGCATCTGTCCCTCGTCTCTCATCCTGTCCTAGCAGAGAAATGTTCCTGGGGATGCTAATTCACACCCTCTTTTGGCTGTTCATGTATGTGAGCACAGTGTACTCTCCCTAGAACACCTGAGGGGAGGAGTCCCTCAATAGAAAGAAAAATACAATGTTCTTGATGCAAAACACTGTCATGAGTTCAGCCAGCACAGCCATGCCTGGAATCACAGGTGAGGCCCTAAATGTGTGGAGTGGTGGGAGGTACATCATTATCTGGATGATGTTCTGATTTATAAGGGATTACTTTCCTTGGTTATCCAGAGAGCCACTGTTGCAGTCAAGTTCGAATTGCTGGCAGAAATCACCCGACTAAAAGCAGCTTGTGGGAAAAAAGAGGTTTATTTTGGGTTACAGGCTCGAGGGGAAGCTCCATGATGGCAGGAAAAACGATGGCATGAGCAGAGGCTGGACATCACCCTCTGGTCAACATAAGGTGGACAACATTAACCGGAGAGTGTGCCAAACACTGGCAAGGGGAAGCTGGCTATAATACCCATAAGCCCGCCCCCAACAATGCTCTACCTCCAGGAGGCTTTAATTTCCAATTGCTGTCAGCTGGGGAGACTAGCATTCGGAACACTTAAGTTTATGGGGGACACCTGAATCAAAGCACCACAGCCACTATAGATCCTTTACGGGTGTGTAGTCTTCACTGCCATGTAAGGAGATCCTAACATCCCCCCCCCCGTCAAGCTTTTCTACTTAAAGCGCTCATAAGACGGTGTGGGAGGAGCTCAGCAAACAGAGGAGTGGCGGAAGACACTGTGAAGTGTGTGGATGGTTGTGTCAGAGGCCAGCATAACTTGGATTCCATTGATGAGATCTTTGAAAACTAAGATGAAGACTTGTCTCTCCTTCATTGAGAACTTTGTTAATGTTTCTGAGTAGTGAAGTCAGCACTGTCCTTTAGGAAGGGAGAGGTGACCTTTGTTATAGCATTGTCTCTAAATCAAGGATGATCATTTCCTACTGTATGCATGATTTTTTTTTAAAAAAATAAGCTGCTAGACTAGCCTCACTTCTGACTCTGGCCTCTTCCCAAGTACCTTATTTGCTGTTAATAAAACTAAGTAAACAAGTCATGGTGGCACACACCTTTAATCCCAGCACTCAGGAGGATGAGGCAGGAGGATCACCTTGAGTCCAAAGCTAGCCTGGAGCTACAAAGTGAGTTCCAGGTCAGCCTGATCCAAAGTGAATCCTAGCTTCAAAACAAACAAACAAACAAACATCTAAGTAATAACACTTTGTGTGTCCTTATAGGATAATAATATGATGTGTCACCCAACCTGATATGACGCTGAGAGAAACAGCATTACTAATTATGCTTGGACAAGAGGTGTGAGCAGGACCTGTATCTAGCAAACTGGGATTTGAGGCTGCTGCAGTGACTCTGTGTTGCTGGGCAGGCCAATTACACCATAAAGCCCCATGTACTCCATGACACAGGACACCACCTATCCATCCCCCTTGTCACACTAATCCTTTACTCAGGACCCTGCTCAGATATAACTCTGCAAAGGGGTTCTTACTGTCCTAATTTATCTAGCACACCTCTGCCCCGTCCTTTGCTATGCTTTATCTAAGTTGTTTTCTCTGTTGCACATAGTACTTGCTAACAGTAAATGCTATAACTAGACTGAAATAGCAGTCTGTACTTCCAGTGGACTGCATACATCACGGTGGTAGACTCGATGTCTTAAATGGTGTCAAGCGGAAGACAGGAATGCAGTAATTCTTCATTGAATAAGAAAATGGGTTACCTTGCTTGAGCTAGACCTCAAGGCTTAGCTTTCATCCTTTTTCTTTTCGAAAACTTTCCTTGACTATTCTTCTCCACATTCCATTCTGGATGAAAACACATTATACTTTATATGAACTGGACGACGTGCTCTGTAAGGCAGCAAATTTGTCAGTACTTATCAGTATAATAGACAGAAGTTGTACCACATCGCGGTTAAGAATGTTAAGTGAACTATTTCATGTAAACTTAGAAAAAGGGCAAACATTGTGTAGTCAGTATAAAATGTACTCTAATCAATTTGAAGAATGATGAGATATTGTATTGTCTGTGTCTTGAATTATTTTTAAGATCCAAGCATATATTTTGTTCTTACATAGATCTGACTACAGAACAGTTACACTTCAAGTGGTCAGGCGCTACAGAGGGCTGGTGGATAGTGTTGAGGACAGGGCAGCTTTAACGAATAGAACATGTAAGAGGCAGCACACCCTTTCCGTCTAAGGAGAATGCAGAGGAGGGGCTTACAGGAGCTGAGGATGGAAGAGACATTTGTGGAGGTGATGCCACCTGCTGGCATGCTGAGAGGTTGAAAGGAGGTCTTTCTCTGGGGTACTCAGTGAAATGTGTGGAAAGCCATAGGAATGTCAATAAAATAAAACTAGAGCGTGTCTTCACTTGGTCCACCAGGGAGGACAGGTAGACGGCAACCACAGGTCAGGATGCTGATTGCTGGGAGCCATACCAAGAAAAAGCAGTGGGGCCAGGAAGTAAGGCCCTGGCTGTCTCATCTTCTGGTGACTGGATAGGGAGAAATGCTTGAAGTCCCTGTCCGTATCCCAAAGGAGGGTAACAGGAGTGAATTGAGCACCAAGACCCAGTACTGAAACAATGGCCCACCGCTTCACTAACGTATCCACTTTGTGAATCCAAACATTCTGGTGCTACTCTCAATAGTGGTGATAACATTCCTGCCATGGAATCATTCTCTCCGGCAAAGGAGGTGGCACAACTTTTCAGGGTTCTGCTGAGAAGGGCAAATGTTTATTGTAGCCATTTTGAGGATGCATTAACCAGAAGACAGGTTTCCTTAGGAAGCTAATGAAGGTATTTTATCAAGAGAGAACAGAAGTAAACCTCAGTAAGTACGGATGGCAATAAACAGATACATTCTCAGAAAAAGATGTGATGGAGAAAAAGCTATATAGACTATGTAGGGTTCTGATCATTATGCAATTTTTTTTTGCACTAAAAGTAATCTATGGCTGGGGTGATAGCTCCGTCAGTAAAGTGCTTTCTGTGCAAGCATGAGACCTGAGTTTGATTCCCAGATCCTATGTAAGTAAACATGGCAAGATGGGGTTCACTGTAATCTCAGCAAAGGTGAGGCAGACACGGCAGATGCCTGGAGTTCACTGAACAGCCAGTCTAGCCTTCTTGGTGATCTCCAGGCCTGTTAGAGACCCTGTCTCACAAAGAGGTTGATGGTGCCTGAGGAAGGACACCTGAATTGTTCTCTGACTTCCACTTGCACACACACGTTTTCACATTTGGAATACATACCTAGACATGTAAATGAGAATAATTTTTTAAAGAAAGTAATTTTAAGACGAACATGGAGAATTTAAAAAGTAAGATAGTTTATCTTTGAATAAGTTGGCTAATGACTGAGTGAATCAACTTTTGCATTTACAGCATAAAAATGTATTTTTTTCATATTTTTTTATGCAGGATAAATCATCTGGCAAAGAAAAATCCAGGATATCGACAAGAATTTTACCACAGTTATCTACGGTACTTTATCTATTCACTCTCTAAAATGTTACCATTTTTTAAAAGTTTGATTGATTTCCAAATTTAAAAAGAAGTAATTAAATTTCTGATTTTAAATTTTGTACTACAATATCTTTTTCTGATGGAGAAATTCTATGAGGTACATATCTTGGAAAATATAACTATCTTAGAGTCATTATATCTCTAGTGTGCACAGAGCATTTGAGAATTCTGAATAAATGATTGCCAAGATGGAGGAGCAGAAGTGCCTCTTCTATTTTGCTAACTCATACTATTTGCCTTTCACGTTTTAGGTGGGGACTAAGCCCCAGTGGCATCAGGCTGCTCCTTCTTTCCATTTGACTATCAAGCAGGATGAAGATATTCCAGAACCCTTTAGTGTTAAAAATGAGCAGACATATGGTAAGAACTTCGATTTTCAGACTGAAAAAAAACCCAAGTAGTTGATAAAGCCTTACAAGCCTAAAACCTAAATGACATTTATGTCATACAGAAAAATTTCTTCTGTAGGTTTTCTGTCACAAAATCATTGACTTTCTTTCCTATCACTTCCTAATTGTTTCTGGCCATGGTAAATGCCATAAGAGCTTCTATCTGAGGCACTGGGATGTTTATCATAAGCCTTTTATCTATGTGCCTCTGTGTCAGAGGCTGAGAGCCAACCTTTTTCTGAGGATTTCATAAGTTGTAATTATTACACCAAATGAGTCATTTAACAAATACTTAGGAAAAAGAGGGGCTAGTGAGATTATTCAGTGGATAAAGTAGTTGCTCTACAAACACGAGGTCTGAAGGTTGGATCCACAGCATGCTCATAAATGCTGGGTAGATGTGGCAGGCTGCTTGTAGTCCCATTGTTTGGCTGGAAGAGACAGGAAACAACCAAAGGCAAGGTGGCGAGTTCTGCGCTCAAGTGAGAAACCCTGCCTCAGTAAAAGAAAGAAGAAAATGATGGAGGAAAATGCCTCAAGTCAACCTCTGTCTCCGCATGCATATTTACGTGCATGTACACCTACCCACCCAACCTTCCCCCACACACGTGCCCACACTCACAAACACAAGACAACACACAAAAATATTTTGACGGTAAAATATAGTGCCTATCAGATCAATTACATTTAACAGTAGCATATTTTTCATCATAGTTCTTTCTTTTTCTTGAATACTGTATATTTTCTTTTATCATAATTTGAATTTTGATCATTTTAATAGACTATTTACTATATTAATCAAAATATATAGTAAGTTAACTGGATTATCTTAAAATGGTTAGAAGTTTCTGTTATGATAATATGAGGTAGGAATAATTTAATTTCCTGACAGTAAAGCAAAAATAAGTTAGAGTTCTTCAAGATGAGAACTTAAAATGTGTAAATTCTGGGGGCTAGAAGGATGGCTTAGTGGTTAAGGCATTTGCCTGCAAAGCCAAAGGACCCAGGTTTGATTCCCCAGGACCCACATTAGCCAGATGCACAGGGGAACACATGCATCTGTAGTTAGTTTGCAGTGGCTGGAGGTCCTGGTGTGCCCATTCTCTCCCTCTCTCTCTTTTTCTGTCCCTCTCTCTGTCAAATAAATAAAAAATAAAATATTTTTTAAAAACATGTAATTTCTTTCTTAAATGGAGCTCTAGCATTTTGTTCTAAGCACTTTTATGTTTTAGTTTGCTTTTTAGAGGAATAATTTACTGTTTTTCAATTCAAGCTGAATATGTGCAACACTTTGGAAAAAAAGGCAAACTATTGGACCAAGTTGATGATAGCCACGTTGGACCATCCACTTCCAAATCAAAGGCCAAATCTCCACATAAAGAACGAGAAAACTTTCGAAGTACTCTTGTGAATGTCATTATGTAAGTTACATAAGCTAACCAGGCTGTGGTACCCTAGTTAGAAGCCTTGGGGGAATTTTAATCTAAAAATGTAATAGTAGTACGCATCTCTAAGGACACCACAAAGCCTGGTTACAACGAGGTTAGAGATAAAGAATGAGTTGGAAGTTAACCTTATTAAGCATGTCCCACTTTAAAATACCATCAATTGGACAGGTGACTGTTGGACGCTGGCTGAGTGAGCAGAATCTCTGAGAGCTTTGGTTATGGTGACTGTGGCTAGTAGGAACTTTGGCTTTCTTTTAAACCCCATCATGCCTCCTCGGCTGATAGAGTGGCTTCTTTGCTGTGTGTGTCTTCTTTTGTTGAAAAGGAATTGGGATGTCATGGTCAGTCATGTGTGCAAGGAGTGGGCTTGTCCAGTGTTTTAGAACGTTGCATGGAGAACGCATGGTTTAGGACCCGTTGTTGCTTCATCATGGCTTTCAGGGTATAAGCAACTATGGTGGCACAGGTGGCGCTCACGACCCATTGTGGTAAGTGTTTACTGCCTTCATGGGGCACTTCATTGGCTGGTCCTGAGTGCTCACAAAGGCCTAGTGTTTGTGGGAATCATGCAACTGGACTGAGGACGAGTATATATTCTAAAGTGGCCTGTACATTTTATTATTTATTTATTTAGCCAATGTCTCACTACGTAGCCCAAGCTGGCCTCAGTAAACAATCCGTCAGCTTCTGTCTCCCAAATGCTGGGGTTACAGGCATGTGCTATCACTCGTACTTGTAGAGTGTTTTTTTAGGGTCTCTTGACACTGCCTATGAATTCCAAATGCATGTGCCACATGGTGCATCTGGCTTTATATGGGTACTGGGGAATCCTACCTGGGCCATCAGGCTTTGCAAGTAAGTGCCTTTAACTGCTGAGCCATCTTCTCAACCATGTCGAGTGGTTTTGAGTCTGCTTTTGCCAGATGCCAATAGATAATCCCAGCTCATACCACACATGTTGCTTTTATTGCTTTCTTGGCAAAAGCACACTGGGATGGCAGAAGCAATGTCCAGTCTATAACCACAGCAATGGAAGACTTAGAGATGACTTCTCAGACGAAACCTTTCCCTCCTCCAGCACTCGGGATTGAACCCAGGGTTTCGTGCATGCTAAGCAAGTGCTCTATCACTCAGCACCATCCCCAGGCACTTTTAATTTTGTGACAGTGTCTTACTAACTTGCAAAGGCTGGCCTCCAACTTGTAGCCCTCCTTCCTCAGCCTCAGTAGTAGAGCTGAGACTACAGATGACTGCCACACCCGGCAAGACAGAAGATGTTCCCTTCTTCCTCATGTCCTTCCTTTCTTCCTTTGCCCTCCCTCCTATATGCATGTAAGCTCAACTAACTTCTACCAATTTATTTTCATGTGTTCTGTTTACTGCATCTCGCCATTGATTACTTTGTCTTCCTTTGCTTTCTATTGAATTGAATTTTCTCTAGTCTCCCTTTGTCCTTGCTGGCTTGAAAGCTATGAAACAGATCCCTGCTGACTGGTTATCCTACCATTTAAAGCTACATATTTTAATTTTTAAAGTTAAAAATTCATTTTATGGGACTGGAGGAATGGCTTAGCAGTTAGGGCACTTGCCTGCAAAGCCAAAGGACCCAGGTTTGATTCCCCTGAACACATGTTAGCCAGATGCATAAGGGGGCTCACACGTCAGGAGTTCATTTGCAGTGACTGGAGGCCCTGGCACATGCTCTTTCTCTCCCTCTTTCTCTGTCAAAGAAATAAACAAAATACTTTTAAAAATTCATTTTACCTTTCTTTTTCCTGAACAACACAGAAGGAATTCAGAATGTTTTAGCCCTGAACTTTTCTTTGCATTTTCCTTATGATTATTTAATGATTTGATTCCACAAAGACCTCGAATGCCCATACATTTTAAGTTAACATTAACTTAAACTTATCAATATTTCTTTTTTATTTTATTTATTTTATTTTATTTTAGAGAGACAAAAAGAGAGAAAAAGAGGGGGACAGAGAGAGAGAAAGAATGGGCACACCAGAACCTCCAGCCATTGCAAACAAACCCCAGATACATGTGTCACTTTGTGCATCTGGCTTTATGTGCGTCCTGGAGAATCTAACTTGGGTCATGTGGCTCTGTAAGCAAGCACCTTAACTGCTGAGCCCTCTCTCCAGCCCTAATATTTCCTTTTTTATTAGAAAGCATCATGAAAAGTCTGCTTTATGAATATGTTTTCATTTTTCCTGGGAAATACCTAGGCATAAAGGTGTATAGTATGTATATTTAGCTTGTGTGTGTGTGTGTGTGTGTGTGTGTGTGTGTGTGTGGTGCATGTGTGTTTATATGTATGTGGGTGCCATTTGTCTCTACCTTCTGAGTGCTGGTATTACAAGTGTATATATATTACAGCATCTGTGTGAGTGTTGCACATCCAAAGTCAGGCCTTCATGTCTGCATGGTGTGCCCCTTACCAACTGAGCTATCATTTCTAGCCCCATGTCTAACTTTTTTTTTTTTTTTTTTTTTTTTGAGGTAGGGTTTCACTCTGGTCCAGGCTGACCTGGAATTCACTATGTAGTCTCAGGATGGCCTCAAACTCATGGCGATCCTCCTACCTCTGCCTCCCAAGTGCTGGGATTAAAGGTGTGCACCACCACGCCCGGCTTCCCCATGTCTAACTTTTAAACATTTCACTGAACTGTTTTCCAAGTGGTTGTGCCAGCTTATAATCCCACAAGCAATTTATGAATTCTCAAACTTTTACCCAGCTTTGTCCACATTTTCATGGTAGTTTTGTTTTGCTGTTACAGAAGTTTTAGTAGAAGTGTGTACTGGGAGTTACAGGCCAGTGCCAAGGGAATAGAGGGAAGAAAAAGTCAGGTAATATAAAAGAAAAAAAGAGAGAAAGAAACAGAAGATTAAGGTTACTCTTCATCATACCCTCTCCAGGGCACTTTGATCCAGGTGTTCTCTCTAAGGACCTGATGAAGGTTCAACCTTTTAGTCTGTCTTTCAGGATATAGAATTTTATGGTACCAGTTCCATTTCGGTCCAATTTTGTGACCCCCCCAAACTTACCCTCCTGCCCCACACACCCTATTGTCCCATCCTCAAGATGGCTATTAGGTATGTCAGCATCTCAGGCAGATCCAGATTAGGACTCACAGATGCGTGAGACCATGCGATGATTGTCTTTCTGTGATTGGGTGAGTTTGCTGAGAATGATCTGTTCCAAGTTCAACCATTTTTCTTCAAATTTCATTGTGTCATTTTTCCTTACTGCTGTATAGAATTCCATCAGGTAGATATACCACATCTTGGTTATCCATTCGTCTAATGATGGGCATCTGGGTTGATTCCAGTTCTTAGCTATTATAAATTGAGCAGCTATAAACATGGTTTAGCAAATCTCTCTGAACTGAGGCTTGGAGCTTTTAGGGTAAATGCCCAATAAAGGAATAACTGGGTCTGTTGGTAACTCTATATACAACCTTTTTAGACGTCTCTATATTGCTTTTCATAGTGGTTGTATGAGCTTACATTCCCACCAACAGTGAATGAGTGTTCCTATTTCTCCACATCCCCGCCAGCATTTGTTTTCACCAAAAATTGTTTTAACTATTGTAGATGTTTTGCATTTTCATTTATCTTTAGAATCAGCTTTTTAGCTCTACCAAAAGACAAAACCTGTTATAGTTTATTTGCAGAATGTTTAAAAAGTTGGCTTAGACTTTTTTGCATATGTGATCATGTTCTCTACAAATAAGGAGTTTCATCTCTTGTTACAGTCTTATTTCCTTTTTCTTTCTTCTTTGTACTTGTTAGTTCCCTTGATATATTATTGAAAAGATGGTGAGAATGGAATTCATAGCCTTTGAGATTAAGTGTTCAGTTTCTTGCATTTTCTAATGTTTTAGTTTTAGCTACTTAAGATACACTTTATTAAATCAAGGGAATCCTTGTATACCATTAGTGAAAATATAAGTGAATGTATCTGTTGTGGAAACCAATATGGAAGAATCTCAAAAGAATATAAAATAGAAATACCATAAGATCAAACAATCCCACTTTGGGGCATTTACTGAAAAGATTTGAGATTGAATATAATTGAAGAAGTGTGCTTTCAAAATAAACAGGGATAGAAAAACAAGCATCACATTCTTAAGTTATGTGTGGACTCTAAAACAAACTCTGTGGAAGAGTTTAGATTGGTGGTTACCAAAGGCTGGAGAAGAGTGGAATGACAGATGGGAAATCAGGGATGGCCAAAGTGCACAAAGCTTCACTTATACAGGAGGTATGAGGCTTTTCTTAGAGAATCTTTGCATGAGAAGTAATATAGTGAATAATCATGCATCACTGAGAGAGGAGTAAATTTCAAATGTGCTCTCCTAAATGAGTAATTGAGGTAATGGATATGTTACTTATGATTTAATTACTTTGCATTATATTAATATATCATTATATCATTTTATACTCCATAGATATATAACTTTTCAGTTTATAATGAAAATATAACAGAACACATAAAATAGAAATTTATAGGCTGAGTAAATATATAAATGAAAAGATCCCTTTATCAGGTTGGGGACCTGCCCTTCCTTTCCTGTCTCCTGAGATGGTCATTTGGCCTTTTGCCTTTGTCCTATCAGTATTGACATATTTCCTAATTGCTTTTCATATGTAAAGTACCTTGCATGCCTCTCAATCAGTCATTGTCATCAACTTTCTAATATCT
The DNA here is from genome assembly GCA_036365145.1 of Orientallactaga sibirica. Taxonomy (NCBI): domain Eukaryota; kingdom Metazoa; phylum Chordata; class Mammalia; order Rodentia; family Dipodidae; genus Orientallactaga; species Orientallactaga sibirica. The sequence continues at coordinate 22,947,524 of JAEOAD010000004.1, forward strand.
AGGTTGGTTTGGTAAAATTTGCTTAGGTAATTTTGAAGTCTAAAGGAATAATTATTTGGGTCTATAATATTCTTGCCATGTCTTTTTTATTAAAGATTTTTATTTATTTATTTATTTGTTTGTTTGTTTGTTTATTTATGACAGAGAGAAAGAGAGAGAGAGTGAGAATGGGCATGCCAGGGCCTCTAGCCACTGCAAACGAACTCCAAACACATGTGCCACCATGTGCATCTGGCATATGTGGGACCTGGAGAATTGAACCGGGGTACTTAGGCTTTGCAGGCATGCACCTTAACCTCTAAGCCATCTCTCCAGCCCATTGCCATGTCTTTGGTTTGATTCAAGTCTCTACTAGCCTCATAATTGAGTTGTTAGTGTTTTTTTCTCTATATTCTGAATGAGTTTTTGTAGCATTGGTATGATTTATTCCTTAATGGAATTATTTAGGGATGCTACCAAGATCTGAACTTTTCTTTCTGGGAAAATATTAATTACCAGTTCAGTTATTTGCTTGATATAGATCTAGTCCTATTTTTCTATTTCTTTTTGAGTCATATTTAGTACTTTTTTGCTTTTTGGAATTTGTGCTTTTCCATTCATTTATCTAATTTGCCAGTGTAATTAGCTGTTGTGGGAACCTTGTTTTTAACCTTCCTACCTGGTACCTGCAGACTCTAAGACAAGAGTGTTTCCTGGAGGATGCAGGCAGGTTTTTCTTCCCTCCACTCCATATCTGATGGACTGTGGCTTTTGACATTCTGTGTCACCTGTCCTCTGTGTTCTTTTTATGCTCCAGACAGCTGCTGCGTTGTATCCTCAGATAATGACTTCCAGTCTCTTCAGATCAGTCATGGTTTAAAACTATTTCATTTCCAGTTTTACTGGATGACTTAGAGAATCTATTCATGCCACTATCTTGAACCAAAAGTCCCTGTTACCTTTATAAAGAGAAAAACAATCAGTATCATTATTTTTGAGAAATAAAATACATCCTATTTTCTCTTTAGTGAGGCACAGTGTCTCCTTAAGGACGATTTTAATTCTGAATGAAGGTCATTCTGCTGGAAGAGGCATGGCTGTTCTGAGGCAAATATCAATGAGTAAATCTTTCTTTTCATAGTTAATTAGTTGTATGACCAAGGAGAAGTTGTTTAATCTTCATCTGTGAAGAGGGAGTGATTATGTCTTTTAACAGTAGGTGTGAGGGTTAGAAATAATATATGTGAAACCACTGATGGCTTGGATAGTTGAGTAATAAGAAGCTATTACCCCTGTTTCTGACAGGCAGAATCTTTGCCTGTAGCCCTAGAATGATGTAATCATGGGGTTGTACAGCTGAAAGAATCTTCACTCTAAGAACGTTGACAGGTGTTCCCACCACCCCGGCATTCTTCCTTCTCCCAGCCAGCCTCACTGTGTTCTTCTAGGCAGGTATTATCCACAGGAGGATGAAGTGCAGCTGAGGCTCAGAGTCCAGCGAGGCAGTTGGTAAGGTGAGGATTCCCATCAGTAATAAACATACCACTGCTTGTTAAGCTCATGCACTTTACAGTGGGAGAATATGAACTCAGACTTCATCATTCCAGAAATAATACTGTTTTTTTTGTTTATTTATTTATTTATTTGAGAGCGACATACAGAGAGAGAAAGAGGGAGATAGAGAATGGGTGAGCCAGGGCCTCCAGCCACTACAAATGAACTCCAGATGTATATGCCCCCTTGTGCATCTGGCTTACATGGTTCCTAGGAATTGAGCTCGAACCAGGGTCCTTAGGCTCCACGGACAAGCGCTTAACTGCTAAGCCATCTCTCCAGGTCCATTTACTGTTTTATTAGTTTTTCCTTCCATGTAATCTATAACACAATGAAATTACACTTGTGGTTAGAATGATCAGGTTTTTCTCTGTCCAACTGCTGAATGGAAGGTCTGAAAATCTACTTTTCTTCACACTCACACCCTTTCTTGGCAAATGTTTACTGATTACCTACTGCTGCCATCAGTTTCCTGTTGCTGGCAGAAATCACCTGACCAAGAACAGCTTGTGGGAGGAAAGGGTTTATTTTGGTTTACAGACTTGATGGGAAGCTCTGTGATGATAGGGGAAATGATGGCATAAGCAGAGGGTGGACACCATCTCCTGGTCAACATCAGATTAACAACAGAAGAAGAGAATATGCTAAAGACTGACAAGAGAAAGCTGGCTATAGCACCCATAAACCTGCCCCCAACAACACACCACTTCTAGGAGGATCCAGTTCCCAAATTGCCACCACCTGGGGACCTAGTATTCAGAACACATAAGTTTATGGGGACACCTGAATCAAACCACCACATTCCACCCGTGGTCCCCATAAACTGATAACAACCCATGATGTAAAATGCAATACATTTAGTCCAATTTTAAAAGTCCCCATAGTTTTTATCAATTCCAATGAGGTTCAAACATCCCCATAGTCCAAGGTCTTTTAACTGAGTCTTAATACCAAAAAATACAAACAAACAAACAAAAAACAAAAACTCATGATGGCACAGAATAAACATTCACACTGCAAAAGACAGCATTAGGCATAGCAAAGAAATATTCAAACAATACAAGATTTAAACCAAACTGGGCAAACACTAAAATCTGTAGCTCCAAGTCTAACAAATAGCAACAACTCTGCATTGGGTCCCCCCTGCAACCCACCATCCATCCTCATGGCTCCATTGGACCTCCACACAGGTAACCCCACAAACCTGCTTCATACTGTCCATGGTCATTTCTAAAATAGAAAACTGTGTTGCAAATTCAATGACTCTCTTTTCCAGCATTTGTTATACTCCATAAAAGCTGGTGGGCTACCAATTTGTTAATCTTGGGGGGAATAAATCAGACTATGAAAAACAGGACACTCCTTCAGTATTCAGGCCTCTTCAAAAGTGTTTGCATTCTTCCTGCTGTCCCAATGCAGGTCAGCTGGCTCAGTCTCAATGGCTGTAATCTCTCAAACAATTGCAGCTCAACGGGCAGTAGTTTTGGCCCAAGGAATTCCTTTTTGTGTGTGCCATACCCCTCTGCTCATACCAGTCCATTTCAACGCAATGCAACCCCGTACATGTTCTCAAGAAATGGGCATAACAGCAAACCTCTCACATGAACTGTCGCTAGCCCAATATGGACAAAGTTTTTTCTCCCTCTCATAACCCAAACCTCGCATTCCATAGTTCTTAATGCATTCATGTTTTTCAGCTTTGACCAGAATTGTCCATCAACTATACTTACAGCATCTTTTAGGCCAAGGTTTCAAATCCTTCCACATTCCTCCCTCAAATTAGTCCCACAAGGCCAAAAGCTACACCATCAACTTTTGAGCAGTACCTACCCCATTTCTCAGCACCAAGTTTACTGTTACAGTCAGATTCACATTGCTGGCAGAAAACACCCAACCAAGAGTAGCTTGTGGGAGGAAAGGGTTTATTTTGGCTTATAGACTTGAGGAGAAGCTCCATGATGGCAGAGGAAAACAATGGCATGAGTGGAAGGTGGACATCACTTCCTGGCTAACATCAGGTGGTCAACAGCAGCAGGAGAGTGTGCCAAACACTGGCAAGGGAAAGCTGGTTATAACACTCATAAGCCTGCTCCCAACAATACATTACCTCCAGGAAGCTCCAATTCCCAAATTGCCACCAACTGCAGACATAGCATTTAGAATATGTAAGTTTATGAGGGACACCTGAATCAAAACACCTCATCTACCATGTATTGAATGGAATGGAAACATTTTCCAAACACTTGTTTTCTTTTCAAACATTTTAAAAGAATAAAAGTAAAGTTCATAAAATATTTGATTTCTGGATTTACAAAAGACATGTTAAAAGATTTTGGGTATCTACTTTGGCATGGTATCTTAGATAGATGTTCCATAAACCTTATCTTCACTCACCAGTCAGTGGGACAAAGTACTTATTGTACAGCATCACTGACCTGTTTCCATTCAGACAAAAATGAAATCAGAGCAACCTTTTATGTTCTCTGAAGCCATGAACTTGTCTTTCTGCACAGGGGAGCCCCAGAGCAACTTACAAAATGTAGCTTCTTTTAAACTAAACTATAGACATTATAGTGGTATATGAACATATCCTCAGTGAAAAATATATGGGGATGTATATCATGTGTTACTAATGTGTGTGTCTCCAGATCTTGGGAAAGATGTTTGGAGACTGTATCTTTGTTTTCTGCACAGCAGCATTTAAAGTTCTTTCTATCAGCACTCCACTTCAAGCCCACTTTTATGAATAACTATACATATTTCAGAGATTCTGCAGTAACCTTCTTTTATAAGTTCAAAGAAGAGGAGCTTGGTTTGGGGTAGTGAAGAAGAATGAATGAAGGCTATTAGGAATATGAAGCCTGGGAATTAGATCTTGGAAATATCTTCTACTCTCTTTCCCCATGAAAATGGAGAAAATATTACAGAGCCAAACAAATATGTTTAACAGTTTATTTTTGTTCATGGTTTAATAGAAAGTGATCCTCATGGTTTTATAAGTTGTTTTCTGTTCTAACTGCCTCTTGTGTACTTTTGAATCACACTGTATTTATCATCTTCTTAGGCAACAAGATGCTGGCTTGGACTCAGCTACCGCCGATGAGAGCACAGCTACAAAATTCACCGCTTCTGCCATAGAGAAAGACATCTTGGTAACGAGTCATTTCTTTCATCAATAGAATTGAAAATAGAAGATTTGGAAATACTTTTATGTCCTTGAGATGATTCTGTCCTCCCTTGTGATCTCTGTAGATGTAGGACTAAATACAAAGTTGCATAAATTTGTTTTACTGGATTAATGGAAAAAAAAACATTCTCCTCCTTGCTGTGTAAGACAATAGTTAAGGAATACTGACTCGAAGAGCTCCCATCTTAAAGTGTGTCTCAGTCATGTATGTCTTCACATTCCTTTTTTCTTCTCTGTGAAATTATCATAATTACAATAATTTACATTGTTTTAGTTTACTAGCTTTCTTTAAATAAAGTAATTCAAATATTTCAAATACAAAAGACTTTTAAAAATGAAAATATCATAAATTTTAACGTTGCTAATTTGTAAATATTTTGACATTTAAATTTGTCTCAAGTGCCATGTAAATACTTGGGAGAATATATTGAAATTAAATATTCATTATTAGATAATTATTGGATTTTAAAATAAATATCAACATATAAGATAGCATGTATAAAATTATAATATAGAATAGTAATAGACCAATTAAAAATTTCCTCATCTTGTTTATACTTTTAGAAATATTGTTTACAGATATGGCTTGCATGTAGCTATTATTGATTATCACTTAAAAAAAACCCCCAAAACAAGCCGGGTGTGGTGGTGCACGCCTTTAATCCCAGCACTCGGGAGGCAGAGGTAGGAGGATCGCCCAGAGTTCGAGGCCACCCTGAGACTACATAGTTAATTCCAGGTCAGCCTGGACCAGAGTGAGATGCTACCTCGCAAAACAACAACAACAAAAAGCCCAAAAACGAATATGACAGACTTCAAAAGTTCATACGGCACTCAGCTGTGACATGGACTATGTTCAATACATCACACATTTAGAATTGTAACTTGATGTTATAGAGTGCTTATGAACTGAAATATGAACTTCAATTTTCATGAAATAGCACTTTTTAAAAATGTCAGAACTCTTAAATAGTGTTTACATGAATTGCACAAAATACTATTTATGATTTATAAATACTTATATCTTCTAAAACTTTATGACAATTGCAATACTTTTATTGTAGTGCCAAACTTGTCTGTGTTTTCTCTATCTCTTCTTTGTAGAGATATTACTACTATATTCACCATGGAATTGATACAGATCATGTAGCCCCAATGGAAGATTCTTGGTTGGAACATGTGTTGAATTTAGTCCCACAACATTTGAAAGTCCTCACTGACAGCATAATGGTCTTATCAGATGAAATGAGAGAAGATTATCTTCTTAGTGTAAAGAAATCCATAGGTAAATTGATACTGCTTCTGGCTTTCTAATTTGAATATGTTATGTGAAAGGTAATGCTTTATTGAAATATAATACCTATAGTTGAAATTACTACGTTAATCATATTGTCTCTTATCCTATTGTATGATTTAAGAACTTAGGTAGCATTCGTTAATTAACAACAATGAAAAAAATTAAAAATCAGTTCCTTCTATTTTTTTGTTTGTTTGTTTTTCCGAGGTAGGGACTCATTCAAGCTCAGGCTGACCTGAAATTCACTGTGTAGTCACAGGGTGGCTTTGAACTCATGGCAATCCCCCTATCTCTGCCTCCCAAGTGCTGGGATTAAAGGCATGTGCCACCAAGCCCAGCTAGTTCTTTATATTTATAGGAATCTTTCCTCCCATTTAAGCTTATATGGGTGCTGGAGGTCTTAATTCAGGTCTTTATAGTTGTATGGCAAACACTTTACCCACTAAACTATCTACTTTGGCCTGAAATCTGTACTTTTAAAGAGTTTTTTTTAGTTGGTTTTGATAACAGAGCTGGCACAATGGGTGCTCTACTAAAGGTTGATGACGTCGTAACACAGAGTGACTTGACTCCTGGGAGATGGCATTCATTGCATTTTAGACTCTTACTATGATGATGGAGATACATGGACAAGTCACTAACCTACGTAGTAGCTAGTCAACAAGGAATGAAACGGAGGACACATTGAATGGGAGAAGAGTTCATCTCAATTTAGGAAGGACTTTGGAAGTCCCTGAACTGAGTTTTTTGGGGAAGGGAGTCAGACAGGTCCTTATATGCCTTTTTAATTAATTAATTAATTAATTAATTTATTTATTTATTTTGAGAGAGAGAGAATGGGCATGCCAGCAGCCTATCAGCCACTGTGAACAAACTCCAGACGCAAGTGTGGCATTGCACCCTTGCATCACTTTTTGCGTCTGGCTAAACGTGGGACCTGGAGAATTGAACGGTGGTTCTTAGGCTTTGCAAGCGGATGCATCAACCACTAAGCCATCTCTCCAGCCCCTTATATGCCTCTTTTAAAGATTGAAGTGAAGGACTGTCTCCGAAGGATTTTAAGCAAGACGGTAATAGCATATTTGCATTGTAGAAAGAACTTTTTAAAAGACAGGCACAAGAATTAGAATTAATTGTGATTTGAAGACCATAGAAGACAGAAGTAGAGCTAACTTACTTTATTGATTTTATAACAAGACAATTTTATGCTGGTATGTAACTTAAAAGGACACAAGGTAATATGCACTATCCTCAGTGAAAGAAAACTCCTCTGTTTTGTTGACCTTCAATTCTACAAGAGCATTTTTGATAGAATAGCTATAAAGGAGAATGTAATATTAAAAGCAATTATCATCTTCAAATGAAAGAACAGGGACACATAGTTAAGAAAGGAACATATACTCTCAAAGGCAAAGGCATGATAGATTTCTCATAAATTTTTAAATTTTTCTTCACAGGCACACAAATTGGTCTTTATTAAAAAGCTTTAACATAATTTAAGTGATTAATTTTAATAGACTCAGTTTTGCATTTATACAAGGTTATTTATCAAAACTTTTCAATTTTCCTTCAGTTGATTTTGTTTTAAAAGACCCTAGAGAAAAAGATGATGATAAAAAGAAAACTGAAATTCCACCTCATCGTGCTGAGTAAGTGATCAGTTTTTCTAATAATATAAGCATATTCATTTATGTTTATATATTTAGAATATATTTTCTCATGTGTTTATAATTCATATATAACAATGTGTACTATATCTACATCTGTGTCTGCATACATTTCATATGTAAAGATATTGCTGTCATGATCTTGTTTACTAGTTTGTTTCAATCAAAATTAGTCTAAGAGATAAAAGAGGTCACTTCATACTGATTAAGAGAAAAATTCATCAATAAAGCATTACAATTCTAAACATATATGCATCAAATAAATATATGTTCAACCAATTTCATGAAATAAATACTACTAGGTGTAAAGTCTCCAATTAACAACATCAGGAAAAAAAAAAGTGGGTGACTTCAATGATCCTACTCTCACCACCTGACAGGAGTTCCTAGCCAAAAAAAAAAAAAAAAAAAAAAAGCAAAGAAACATCTGAGTTAAATGATATAATAGATCAAATTGACTTAACAGATATCTATAGAACATTTCTATCAAGTAGTATGGAATACACATTCTTCTCAGCCCATGGAATTTTCTTTAAAATAGATCATGTGATAATATACAAAGAAAGCTATAACAGATATGGAAAATTGAAATATTTACTTGTATTCTGCCTGATCACAATGGAATAAAGGTACAAATCAATATCAAGAGAAACTGTAGCACATATAAAAACTCAGAGAGATTAAACAACACTCTAGTGAAGAAATCAAGAAGTAAATAAAAAATTCTGGACACAAATGATAAGGACATCAAAGCACACCAAAACATATGAGATACTCTGAAAGCAATCTTAAGAGGAAAGTTTATACTATAAGTGTCTATACTAAGAAATTAAATAGCTCTCAAATAAATAACTTGATTATTCAGCTTAGGGCCTTGAAAAAACAAAAACAATCAAAACTCAAAATTGAAGACACAAAAATACTTTTGATCAGGGCAGAAATTAGTGAAATGAAAATGATTGAAAAATAATAGAATCAGTTGGGCATGGTGGCACACACCTTTAATCCCAGAATTTGGGAGGCAGCGGTAAGAGGATCACCATGAGTTCGAGGCCACCCTCAGACTACAGAGTGAATTCCAGGTCAGCCTGAGCTAAAGTGAGACCCTACCTCAAAAAACCAGAAAAAAAATACAAAGAATCAATGAAGCAGAGTTGGTTCTTTGAAAAGATAAACTATATCAATCAACCCTTAGCCAAACTAACCAAAAGAAAGAGGAGAGCCAAATTAATAAAATTAGAGATGAAAAGGAAGATATCACAAAACATAGCAGTGAAATTCAGAAAAGCATTTGGACATACCTTTAAAACATATTCCGCTAAACTGAAAAATTCCAGTCTGTTCTTATAGTTCATTCCCATACTATAAGTCTGGCCTACTAACACTTTTAATTTGTAAAGAAGATAACTGAATATTGTTTCTTTGTTTTCAGAATGGAGGTTCTGCCAAAACCTTGGAGAAAGTCTTTCTTTGCTGCATGTAGTTACATTAGGGAACACTTGAATGCAATAAACCCTACCATGCTGGCTGTGCTAGATTTGTGGCACAGTACTTACAAGTGAGTATTTTGGGCCCTTTTAGAAGTGAGACAAAAGTTATTCTTAATCCCATCTTTTTACTTCTTATTATTCCTTTTACTATTTTAATTATAAACTAAAACATTACTTGCAATATAATGTATTTACTCACGGTCTTAAGTAAAAGGTGTAATGTTAAATAGAGTAATACATGAACATTTCCTTTTACCTCTAGCCCCACTGTGCTCTTTCCTATCCAATGCAGTGGTTTGAATGTAAAATGCTCCCCATACCTTCAATTATTTGTGATTATGCCTCGCCTCCTGCTTAGTTTGCAGCTGCTGGAGCCTTTAGGAGGTGGACTCTCTTGCTAGAGGAAGTGTGTCGTGTTTTATAGTCTACCCCAGTGGTTTTTTTTTTTTTTTTTTTTTTTGGAGAGAGACAGAGAGAGAGAGAGAAAGAAGAGAGAGGGAGAGGGAGAGGAAGACAGAGATGGGTGCACCAGCAGTGTCTCAGCTGCTGAGAACGAAATCCAGATGTGTGCGCCCTCTAGTGGTCAAGTGCGGCATTGCGCCCTTGTGTCACTTTGCATCTGGCTAAACGTGGGACCTGGAGATTGGAACCAGTGTTCTTAGGCTTAGGAGGCAGGCGCCTTAACCCCTAAGCCATCTCTCCAGCCCCCACCCCAGTGGGTTTTTGAGTGAGCTAATTCTTACTGCTTATTCATGACACTGTGACAAGATGTGACGCCCTAGCAGTCTGCTCAGCCATGCTCCCCCCTCCCCCCATAATGAAACTTCTCCCACAAGCAGCTTTTGGTCAGGTATTTTGTCCCAGAAATAAGAAGGTAACTGCTATACCACATATACTTTAAGGGTAATCACAGTTAAATGACTGAATTTTTCTACCTTAAGTCTTGTAGAACATTAGCTGGCGCTACAGTCCTGTACAGAGATGTAGTAAGCATTGCCAAAGTGAATGGCATGAGTTAAAGGTCCTTGATGGCTGCTGAGGACCCATGCCCTGTCTCAGGCATTGATAGGTGGGGGACTGTTGTTACAGAGGCCTTGGCAAAGCTGAATGTGAGAACTGGGAGATTCTTCTGGAACAACAACAACAAAAAAAGCATTGGTCCTCAGGACTGAAGATGTCTCCTCTCATAGGCCTTTGTCAAGTGAGCTCATATGGACACGTTTTCAAAATTTACCAAAGTAATGCAGTTATATTTTTAAAAGAGGGCCTCTATTAAGGTCTACCAGAACTTAGATCAGCTCCAGCTTTTGCTGATAGACGAGGAGGCTCCCCAGTTCCCAAGCTTGAGTACACAGGGTCCTGTGGTAAGTCTATACTCACCCCTCCTGCTGGAGCCCCTGTCTGCATGACTACTCGTTGGTGTCTGCCGATACATCAGAAATACTACAAAGATGAGATTCAAATAAATTGAAACACAAGTCATAAATAGCAGTGTGTCAGAGGCACACACATATACACACATAGGGAAATGTCAAAGAATTTGTGTCTCTGATGGTAGGGCCTGGGGAGGAAATTTTGAGATGTGGGCCATGTTGGCAACAGGTGCCTACTCTTGAGCAGGAGCTAACAGGCTAGTAAATAAGGAGACTTGCTTCTTTCTCAAGGAAACAGTATTATTCTCACTTCTTACTTTTCCTTTTCCTCACACTTGCCTTTCCACAATCCAACCACTTGTCACATAGACACAATATAATGGACATGTTCTGTATTTTGGATTTCGGTAGTCACACCCACATGAGTGCCCCCCCCACACATCATAAATATGCACATGTAAAATAAATTTGGTATTCCTTACATTTTAAAATGTGTTTAAAACATTTTAATACATAAAATTACTGTATATGCTGCTGCTTTTTTTTCCCTCAAAAATATTTTACAAAAAAATCCCTGTGACTAAACAGGTAAAGATAATTTGCACTTTTCCTAAGGTGTAAACTGCTTCATGGTGTTACCAAATCATGTGTTTCAGCTGTTATTTCCATTAAATATATTCATTTCAGTTTCTGCTACTATGAATAATGCAGTAATAAACTACCTTGTGCTTCAGTCCTTATTCACTGCTTTTGTTTCCTTGTTTCCCAGGGTAGGATGGCTGGATCAAAGCCAGTTTGTGGTTTCACTTTAATAAATGTTGCTAAGATTTCTTTCCAGGAATGTTTGATAGGTTACATGTCTACCAACGACAAAGGAGAATTTCTCTCTCTCAAACTCTACTGTTGTGTGGGATCACACATGTCTCATCCGTGCAAACCCTTACATTCTTGTTATTTCTGTTTGCATTGGCGGGCTGTGGAATTTGAGTATTTTCTTCTGTGTGTTTGTTTGTATTTGTTTGGTTATAAATTCTATTTTTGTTGATCTGTCTGTCATATTCTTGATCTGATCATTTTATGACTTCTTTGTATAATACAGGCTTTACTGTAAGTAAACAGATCAAGCAGTTGCTGAAACTCAGATCTATAATTTGCCCATTGACTAAGTTTATAGTTTCCTTTATTACACTGGAAATTTTTATTTTTATTTACTTATTTTCAAGCAAAGAGACAAAGTCAGAGCCAGGGAGAAATAGAGAATGAATGGGTGTGCTAGGGCATCTTGGCAATGTCAACAAACTCTAGACATAGGCACAGGGATATTAGGGAATCAAACCCAGGCAGTCAAATTTTGCTAGCCAGTGCCTTTAACCACTGAGCACTCTTTCCAGCCCACACTGGAAGGTTTTAAATTGTTAAATATAGCTCTCTTTTCTAACATCTGAATTCCTAGTATGGGTCTCACTAATCAGTAAATTATATGTGAACTGTTTTTGGTTACCTTGTAAAAATTTTAATTAACTAAATGTAATGTTTTTTTTTTTTTTTTTTTTTTTTTTTTTGAGGTAGGGTCTCACTCTAGCTCAGGCTGACCTGGAATTCACTCTGTAGTCTCAGGGTGGCATCGAACTCGCGGCAATCCTCCTACCTCTGCCTCCCAAGTGCTGGGATTAAAGACATGCGCCACCATGCCCTGCATAACTAAATGTAATGTTTTTAATAGTGTGTTTACTATCTTTCAGAGAACATAAAAATTACTCAATTACATGGAAATTAAATAGCAGTTTCTTAAGGGAAGGAATCTGCTGTTAAGTTGAGGTGAATACCATTTGGGTTCATCTGTCAGAGAAAACTTTTAAATGAGTATGCCATACATTTATTGAAGGATCCATGACATTACAGTCAGAAAAGGGATAGTGTTGAAAGCTGTGGATTCAAGCAAGCCCTGTGTCATTAACAATAAAAAAAAAAAATCAGACAGGTTTGAAGATCTAGATATACTGGGTCTTTCTTGGGTGAATGACATATAGCTCCATGCTACTTAGAGAAAATACATATTATGTTTTAGGATAAGTCAGTCATGTATGCATTTAGCCCTACCTCTATCCCTATTTAATAGTTCTGGTTTCATTGTAAAAACCAGTTTAAATTCTCCATCAAATTCTAGCTATTTGATTCTTCTTCACAGTTACACTTTGTTATGTCAAACTGTGTTTCTGTTCAACTTAACTGTAGATATCATTTTTAGATTTAGGTATATCATACTTTGAATCTGAAAGATTTCTCCAAAGGCTCATATATTGAGGGGCTGGACCCAGCCCAGCACCATTAATGTTCAGAGGTGGGGCTTTGAGCCATGATTGGATTTTGACGACACTGACTTCATCAATGGATTAATCAACTCATGAGTTCATCATTTGCAGATTTAGGAGATGAAGCAAGCATGGAAGGTGGTGCCTGTGTGAAGGGAGTGGATCCTTGGAGGCATGCCTTTAGGGACCATCTCCTGTCCTCAGCCCCTTTCTTGTTTTGTCTCTGTATTCCTCAGATGCTATGAGATAAGCATCTCTGCTCCATCACACCACCCACCCACTCTACATACAAGGCTCTGCTTCACCACAAGTCAGAAACAGAGCCCAGGAGCCAACCATGGATTGAAACCTCAGAAACCAAGAGCTTATATCTCTCGTTTTTCTCAAGTATTTTGTCACAACAATGGAAAGCTGATTAACACAGAAAATCTCTCATTCTTGAATTTTTAATTTTTATGTAATACAACTTAAAAATATTTATTTACTTGGGAGAGAAAGAGAGAGAGAGGGAGGCAGATAGAGAATAGGTGTGCCAGGGCTTCCAGTCACTGCAAATGAATTCCAGATGCATGTGCCACCTTGTGCATCTGTCTTATGTGGGTCCTGGGGAATCAAACCTGGGTCCTTTGTCTTTGCAGGCAAGCACCTTAACCACTAAGCCATCTCTCTAGCCCTAGAATACAACTTTTTATGTTAAAACCTAGGAATTTAATTCTTGAGAATAGATTAATTAGCCAAAAAAAACCCACTTCATCTTAAATTACTGCTTGTTTTTATCTCTTACAGAAAATTACGTTTAGTTGACATAGAAGAATTTCACAACCGCCAGGATGCCTTAGAGCTGTCAGCTTTCCAGAATATTGTCATCAGACACATGGAATTTGCCAAAGAGACTCTGCTTAAAATGTAAAGTTTTCAAATCTTATATAGAAAAACTTGAGTTTAGAAATGATCAGAGAGACATTTCATTTCAGCTGATTTTAGAAAATCCCATTCAACCAGTTATTTCTTGTTTTGTGTGTGTTGTGCATGCATGTATGTATACGTGTTCATACGTGTTTGGATACACATTATGTATAGATGTGCACTTGTGCATGTGTGTGGAATCCAGAAGACGACTTGGATGTTATACTCAGAAATGTCACATTGACTCTATTTGAGATAGTTTTTCATTGGCTTAGAGTTAACCAACTGGGCTAGACTGGGTATCTAGAAAGCTCTGGGGATCCTCCTGTCTCTGCCTCCCCAGTATTGGCATTATAAGCATGCTGCAGCATTTTTAGGTGGGCATGGGGAACCAGATTCAGAACCTTTTGCTTATAAGGCAAGCACTTTGTCCACAGAGCTATTTCTCACCCCCCTCCATTTCACCAGTTTTTAATCATTTCTGTTTGAGAGTTTGATATATCTTCAAGTGCCTTGATCAATATTGTATATTCAAATGCCCTGCACCACATAGACTATGAAGAAACAGAAATTGTTATAACTAATAGGGGCTTTCCTTCTAAATGTGTGGCTCCATCTGTTTTGTGAGTGGTGTTGGATAGCATGTGGGAATGATTATGAACTAATCATTCACCAGATAATTTTTAATATGTGTTATTAATATATGCAAAGCAGAGGCAATTCTTTTATTTTGATTTTGAGGGATGCAGAAGAGTTAAAGAATGATTAGGAAAGAAACAGTGTTTAAATGAATTTAAGATTTCAATAGAGGCTAGAGTTATCAAATGGCAAATAAATACCTCCTTGGATTGACCCTCCATAATGGAATGTGCATGTCATAATTAATGGTGTAGGTTATAAACCATATATTCTGGAACAACATAGGAAAATTATCTTTATCATGGATCATTAATTTATAAATAGAACATTAAAATTAGATCAAATTAAAATTAACCAAAGATACAAAATTTCTGGCCAGCTTCATAGCTTCCAAAACTTAGTTAGAAAGGTGTATTGATCATTTTAGATAAAATATTTCATTTATCTTCTTGTAGAATAAAATATTTTTTTCTGAAATTTCTTGAAAAAACTTTAGCCCTTGAGTTCCATGTTATAAGAAGCTCAAATAATAGGACAGGTAAAGAACAAAATCCTATAGTTAAATACAGAGAAGAAAATGCCCTCCTAAGGACAGTACACAAATAAATTACTTTGGTCTATAAACTCGAGGTTATTTCCCACTGTGAACTTTAGTGGGTGTCAAGGAACAGAACAGACAGAATACAGATTTGATCCTTGGCATGTCTGTTGTTGCTATATAGGAAGGCTACTGATTTCTTTGTGTTAATTTTGTATCCTACTACCTAGATAAAAAGTGTTTTATCAGCTCTAACAGTTTGCATTCCTTATGCATAGAATCCTACCATCTGCAAATAATGATTATTTGACATCTTCCTTTCTGATTTGTATTTCTTTTATTTGTGTCTCTTGTCTTATTGCTATAGCTAAGACTTCTAGCACTATATTAAATAAATGTAAGGAAACTGGACAACCTTGTTTTGTTACTGGTTTTAGAGGAAATGCTTTGGGTTTTTCCTGTTTAGTATAAGGTTGGTTATAGGTTTGTCATAAATACCCTTATTATGTTGAGGTATGTTCCTTCTATTCCAAGCTTCTTTAGGACTTTCATCATGAAGGGATGGTGGATTTTTTTTCAAATGTCTTTTCTCTATATATTGAGATGATAATGTAATTTTTGTCTTTTAGTCATTTATATGGTATATTGCATTTATCAATTTGTTTATTTTGAACTATCTTGAATCTTTGGAATTAAAAATTTAGTTGGAATATTTTTTTAATGTAAGAGTGAAAGCAAGAGAGAGAACGAGAGAGAGAGAGAGAGAGAGAGAAAGAGAGGGAGAGAGAATTGGTATGCCAGGGTCTCCAGCCACTGCAATCAAACTCTAGATGCATGCACCACCTTGTGTACATGTGAAACTTTGTGTGTTTGTGTCACCTTGTGCATATGGCTTATGTGGGACCTGCAGAGTTGAATATGGGTCCTTAGGCTTCTCAGGCAACTGTCTTAACCACTAAGCCATCTCTCCAGCTGTGAATGATCTTTTTTTTTTTTTAAAAAAATTTATTTTATTTATTTTTGGAGAGAGACACAGAGAGAGACAGACAGAGAGGGAGAGGGAGACAGATAGAGATGGGCGCACCAGCAGTCTCTCAGCGGCTGTGAACGAAATCCAGATGTGTGCGCCCCCTTGTGGTCAAGTGGGGCATTGCGCCCTTGCATCACTTTGCATCTGGCTAAACGTGGGACCTGGAGATTGGAACCAGGTTCTTAGGCTTAGCAGGCAGGCCCCTTAACTGCTAAGCCATCTCTCCAGCCCCATGAATGATCTTTTTTTAATGTATTATGTTTACCAGTAATTTGTTGAGAATTTTTGCATCTATTTATGTTCATGAGAGATTGGGCTGTAATTTTCTTTTTTTGTTGCATCTTTGCCTCGTTTTGGTATCAGGGTAATATTGACTTAGTAAAAGGAGTTTGTTAGTATTCTTTCCTTTTCTATTTTATGGAAAAGTTTGAAAAGCGGTGGTGTTAGTTCTTCTGTGAAGGTCTGGTAGGATTCACCAGTGAATCGATGGGGACCTGGAAATTTTTTCTAGTTGGGAGTTATTTTAATAACTGCTTTGAGCTCAGTGCCTGTTATAAAACTGTTTAAATATTTATCTCGTCTTGCTCTAAATTTGGTAGGTCATATATATCTAGTAAATTGTACACTTATTTCAGATTTCCAAATTTAGTGGCGTATATGTTCATAAGGTATGTCCTTATGATTTTCTGAATTTCATTGGTACCTGTTGTAATGGTTCCATTTTCATCTCTAATTTTATTAATTTGTGTTTCTTCTCTCTTTTTTGTCAGTTTTGCTATCAATCTTGTTTATGCTTTTAAAGAACCAATTCTTGATTTTATTAATTTGTTGTATTGGTTTTATGGTTTATATGTCATTAATTTCTGTCCTGGTCTTTGTTATTTCTTTCCATCTACTGATTTTTGGTTTTCCTTGTTCTTCTTTTACCAAGGCCTTAAGGTGTGGTATTGTTTATTTGTGTCCTCCCTGATTTCTTAATATAGGCACTTAAAGCTATAAATTTCCCTCTTACTACTGCCTTTATCATGTCCCATAGGTTTTGGTATGTTGAGCTCTTATTATCACTTGAATATGATTTTTTAAAATTTTCTTCTTGACTTATTCAATGACTCATTCATCATTCGGTACTGTACTGTTTAGTTTCCATTAGTTTGTGTATGTTGTATATTTTCTTGTTGGTGACTTGTAGTTTAATCCCATTGTGATCAGATAGAATACAAGGAATTATTTCAGTTTTCTTTTATTTGTTAATATTTGTTTTGTGTCCTAATATATGGTCTTTTTAGAGAATGTTCAATGTGTTTTCTATAGCATTTGGATGGAATGCTCTGTAGATATTTGTTATGTCCTTTTTTTCTATGATGTCATTTAATCCAGATACTTCTCTGTTTATTTTTTACTGGGATGACCTGTTAATTGGTGTGTGGTTCTGAAGTTACCCACTATAATTGTGCTTTGTGTTATCTGTGACCTTATGTCTAACAGTGTTTGTTTAATGAAATTGGGTGCACCGAGGTTTGATATGTATATGTTTAGAGTTGTAATGTCTTCTTGTTGGAATTTTCCCTTAATCAATATAAAATGACCTTCTTTTATCTTTTTTAACTAATGTTGGTTTAAAGTCTATCCTGTCAGATATGAGAGTAGCAACACTTGCTTGTTTCCAAGGCCCTTAGGCTTTAAATACTACTTACCATCCTTTCACTCTTGTAGCATCTGTCTTTTATGGAGAAGTGAGTTTCTTGGAGGCAAAAAAAAGGATCCTGCCTTTTAATGCAGTCTTAAAACCTATGTCTTGGTTGGAGCATCGAGGCCATTGATGATGCGAGTTATTTATAGGTATAGATTTATTCTTGCCACTCTTCCTGATTTTGTAGTGCTTCCTGTTTTTCTGTTACTTTTATATTGACTATTATTTGAATATAGGTTTTTCTTTCCTGATTTCTCATGTATGTACTTTCCTTTCTCTTCAGTCCAAAGGATCCCTTGAAGTGTTTCCTGTAGAACTGGCTTAGTGGTCATATATTCCTTAGCTTCTTTTCTTCTTTAATTATGATGGATAGCTTTATAAGATATAGTATTCTGGTTTGGAATACATCCAAGTTCTTCCAACTTTTAAAGTTTGTGTTGAATAATCTGCTGTTATATCAATGGGCTTTTCTTTATCGGTGACTAGGTGCTTCTCTTTTACTGCTTTCAAAATATTTTCTTTGGTCTTTGTGTTTAGTAGCTTAATTATAATATAGTGAGGAGAGGTTATTTTCTGGTCTTGTTTCATGTTCTAAATGTCTCCTGTATCTGTAGTGCCATCTTTTTCCCTATGTGGGGGAACTTTTCTTCTATGATTTTGTTGAAAAAACTTACTATCCCCTTTTCTGGGTGTGGTGGCACACACCTTTAATCACAGCACAGTAAGTTTGAGGCCTGCCTGGGTAACAGAGTGAATTCTAGGTCATCCTGGGCTAGAGAAAAACCCTATCTCAAAAAAACAAAACAAAACAGACAAAAAACCCTAAAACTTACTATACCTTTAGAGTGAAATTCTCCTTTTTCTATACCCTGACTTTTATTTATTTATAAATATTATTTTTATTTATTTATTTGGTGAGAGAGAGAGAGAATAGGCACACTGGGGCATCCAGCGACTGCAAATGAATTCCAGAGGCATGTGCCATATGCATCTGGTTTATGTGGGTTCTGGAGAATTGAACCTGGGTCCTTTGGCTTTGCAGATAAGTGCCTTCACTGCTAAGAAATCTCTTTAGCCCTACCCTGAATTCTTGAGTTTTATTTCTTCATAATGTCTTAAAAGTCTTGAAATTCCCACTCATGTCTTCATATTAATTTGTCTTTCTCTTTGTTGGAATGTTATAGATCTGCCACCTTGACTTTAAACTCAGGTATTCTGGCTTCTGTCTGATCCATTCTGTTGGTGAGGCTTTCTATAGAATTTTTTACTTGACTTACTGTCTTTTTCATTTCTAGTATTTCTGATTAGTTTCCTTTAGTATTTCCATTTCCTTACTCATATTTTGTATTGACCTCCTTATTTTGTTAATTTGGTTCCCTGTGTTCTCTGGGAGTTTATTTTCTTCTTTGATTCCTTTGACTTCTTTGATTTTTTTTTTAATTTTATTTATTTATTTGCAAGCAGAGAGAGAGAGGAGAGAAGAGAGGCAAACAGAGAGAGAATGGGCATGCCAGGGCCTCTATCCCCTGCAAATGAATTCCTGATGCACATGCCCATTGCGCACCTGGCTTAAGTGGGTCATGGAGAATTGAACTGGGATCCTTTGGCTTTGCAGGCAAACACCTTGACTGATAAGCCATTTCTCCAGCCCCCCACCCTTTTGATTTCTTTGAATATACTTGAGATGGGATTTTGGGGAGTTGAAACACAAACCCCAAACCCGAGCTCATGTCTGCTTTACCAAAGAATTTAAATAAAGCAAGACTGAGAAGGATTATTTTAGTTCATTATTACATTTTATTTCATCCCCCTCTCTTATTCATACATTCTTTTGAAGTTTCTATCTGGCATTTCATCTATATCAGTCTTACTGGAGGTCATTACTCTTGGATTTATAATTTTTGGTGGAATTATATTGTCTTCTGTTTTGATGTTATTTTCCCCTCCTCCATCATCCATGACAACATGTTGATGGGCTAATTTTATGTAAATCTTGTTCAGGTGACAACAGCTACTATCAGGTCAGGAATGTAATTGCCCCTTTGTGTTCTGAAGACAAGGTTCCAAAGTGCTCCTTTCCATCCCCCCCCTCTCTCTCTGAAACAACTTTTCATTTATTTTATTAGCATGCAAAGAATTGGTTTCATTGTGTTTTGAATTTTTTTCTTATGGATTTTTTTCATTTTTTAATAGTTGTGGACATAGTATGTAAACAGCACGTGTGGATACCATGCCCCACCTCCAAAGGGGGACCCTCCTTGCTGGAGATGCTGTTATACCCATGGGGATTGTGGGTCATTCATTGTGCTGGTAGCCATCAGTTATGGGGAAGAGGCAATGTCCTTTGCACCACCTCTTTCGCCATGGTCCCTGAGCCTTGGAGGGTGTGATAGAGATGTCTCATCTAGTGCTGAACATTCAACTCTCACTTCTCAGCACATTGATGAGTTTTGAATTTCCTGAGTAGTCACTGGCATTTGAAAAAAGAAGCTTCCCTAAAGAAAAGTGAGATCAGCACTAATATATAGGTGTAAACGTAAATATTTCAAGGGCAATTTGATAGGCATACTATATCCATTTAGCCAGACAACAGTAGTAGCTTCTCCCTTACGGCTTGTGACCTTCCTAGCCATGGTCTTCTGACTAGGTTTTCTTTAGGAGCAGGCCTCAAAAACCAATCAGAAAGCAGTTTGTTCTCTTCATAAAAGACATGCTACCATTGCACTAGCGGGAAAATCTTGCCTGACTGGCCAGCTGTGTAGCTTCTGGGATCCACTGCTGGTTAAGATTATTGATGACCTTTCTCTCCCAGCAGTCTACATAGCTCTCTTCAGGCCTATGACAACTAGTCAGCATGGAGGAGGCTTCTAGCTTAGTTCTACCTTGATTTTTCAGTGTCTTACAACTGAAGCATGTAATGCCTTTAGCAATAGGGTCTTACCATCTAGTTCTGGTTGGCAACCACGAGCCCTGGCAATACAGCCTGTATTGTCTTGGAGCCTCCGGGGCCTCCCTGACAAAATAACTCACTGGAGATAATCTCACCTATGGCCTTTTCCTGAAACACTCTGTGGCTTCTGGGTAATATTAATTCTTTAAATACTTAGTACAATTACTGATGAAACCATCTAGGCCTGGACCCTGGCCACAGACCTTCTTTGATGTTTTGTTATTAGAAGAACCTTTTTAACCTATTTATAGATATATTTTAGTTTTTATTTCTTTTTGAGTCAGACTTGGTGATTTATGACTTTTGCAATGTCAATTTTTCTATATTAATGTTTTTTGGCATACATTTTTTTATTTTCCTTTATAATTCTTTGTATTTCTCTAAAATAATATTAATTTCAAATTGATTGCCATTGCTAATATTCAATCCCCTACTTCATTTCTGATTTTAACAAGTCTTCTCTCTTTTTTTTTGTTCAGATTAGTTATGTTTATCAATTTTGTCAACCTTTTCAAAGAACTCTTTTTTAGATTTGTTGATTTTTTTTTTCCTATTCATTCTTTGTTCTCATTCTTCCCTTCTAGCTTTGGGTTTAGTTTGCTTTTCTGTTTTTTGTTTCTCATGAAATTTCTAGTGGAATATTAAGTTGAAATTTTCTTATTTTTTAATGTAAGTGTTCCTTACAAAGCTCCCTCTGTTCACTGATCTTGTTAGCTAACCCTTCAGTTTTGTTATGTGGTAGCTTTACATTCGTGTATCTTAAACGATTTTCAAATTTCACTGGAGTTTTTTTTGCTGTTTATGAGTGTGGTTTTTATTTCCTTATAGTTGTAAATTTACAAGTGTTCTATTATTAATTTCTAAATTTGTATTTCAATCCTTTTATGTTTATTGAGAACTATTTTATCACTACCAACTATTTTTAAATATTTTATTTTATTTATTTATTTATTTATTTATTTATTTATTTATTTATTTATTTATTTATTATAGACAGAAAGAGAATGGGCATGGCAGAGTCTCTAGCCACTCCAAACAAACTCTAGATGCATGTGCCACCTTGTGCATCTGGCTTACATAGGTACTGGGGAACTGAACCTGGGTCCTTAGGCTTCACAGGCAAAGGCTTTAACTGCTAAGCCATCTCTCCAACCCTACACTATTTTAATCTTTTAGAATCATCTTCCACGAGTATCCTTCATTTTAATGTCCACTGTTAACACCATTTGTAGGCCCTTCAAACCTCCCATGTAGACTACTGTAAAACCTGAATGACTGCTGCATCCCTTTGCCTCTGGTAGTTTCCCCTTTCAAACTCTTGCAAACTTCATTTAAGAGTCTTCTATTCATTGACAAAATTAATTCATAGTTTTAAACATATCTTGTAAGATGTGCAGCATGAACCCAATGTCACCTTTCCCATGCTCACCTCTGAACAGACTTTCACCTTGGACTATGCCTGTAGAAATAGATATGATAATTGGCAAAATATAGATTCTATGAGTCATCATTTTTATCACTGTTTTTAAAAAGTATGTTTATGGGGCTAGAGATTGCTCAGCAGTTAAGGTGCTTGCCTGCAAACCTAAGGACCCAAGTGATGCTCTGATTCACCCATTCTCTCTCTCTCTCTTTCTCTCTCTCCCTCCCCCTCTTTCCCTCTTTCTCTTACTGACTCATAAATAAATAAACAGTAGAAGCAAATCTGTCTAGGGGTAACAAAAGGGACTAATTGGAGGGGGGAGAAGTAGGGGAAGGTGGAGATGAATGTGTTCAGCCTATAATATATAGTTGTATGAAAATACCCTTATGTAACACAGTACCATGCACAATGGATATGTACAATGAAAAGTTTGCAAGAAGGCATCTGATTCTCAAAAAAGTTCTGCTTATGGATTATGTCCAAAGCTCCTTGGATCCTTTTCAGCTAACCACTGAGTTTTAAAGTAATTACTCTATCAGTCAGTCAGGTGGGAATGCTGGGAAGATTTGGAAGCTGTTCAGTTACTCCTCTCTTAAACTCAGTGTCCTTTAGCATTGTTCTCTTTGTGTGCATAATTGCAATGGCTGAATCAGAGGTTGTGAGATTAAAATGGAATAAGGACATCTTTTGCACCATCAGCAGGACAGGATGGTCAGTGCTGCTCAGCATGCCTGATGCAACTTGTTACAGGAGAGGTCTGTCTTCTGTCCTTCAGCACTCAGCTTAAATGAGTCTCCTTCACTGAATCCTCACTGTTGCTGCATCAAAAGCAATCTTTTCTAAATGTTTCCAGCATCTCCAGCCCTTATAATGCCTTTTTATATTGCTTTCAATCATGTTCCCTCTTTTTTTCTTCACTAATCTATAAGCTCTTTTAGAAGTGAAAAATATTTTGCACCCCAACTACTTTTGTATGTAAAAATAGGGAGTCAAATATTTTGAGGCAACAAATGAGTGGGTAGTTTTTGCTGCATTTTCTTTTTCTTTCCCCAGTTCTAGAGATGCATACTTATTTCATTGCTTTCCTAAATTTGCTAGAAGCTTCTCAGTTTCTTTTCTTGGTTCTCCTGCTTGTTCTTGATATGTGTTGCTTTGCTGATGTCTCACTGCAGAGGTGTCTACCATGGCTTCATCTTGGAGTTTTGATCCCCAGTTCTTGTTTTTAGCTCCCAAGATTGTAAGTCACCATGACCTTTCCCTCATTTATTTCCCCCTCTTTTCTATTGTATATCTGTACTATCTATTATCTCTCTTTTAGAAAGTGAAATAATGTGCTATATTAGTCCTGACTACCCATTCATTTTACTTTTTATCCTATTTCTACTTCAAATCCTTCTGAATGTTAGGTTTTCTCACTCTCATTTCCACCTGTTCTTTGGTGTGATTGTCATTATCACAGTAAGCCTCTTCTGCAGTGTTTTAATGGAAAGTTGTAACCCTATCTTTTGCCTTCCTGGCTATTTTGTCTACTACAACACATTACCTTCATCATTATTAAAGAAAAGATGTCATATCTGTTTATATCTCCCCTAACACTGTTCCTAGGACATAAGATCCCAATACATATTGTTACAAAGGTAATAAATATATATAAATCTTAGATTTGTTCTGTTGGAACATTCTAGCCATTTACATTAGCTATTTTTAATCTATTATCTCTTATGACAGAATGTACCAGTGTTCCTTAATCTTGCAGCATTGAATAGTGGTTTTATAAGTGGAAAACTTAACTTGTTTTCAACATGATGTACTTATATATAAAATTGCACTATTATT
This sequence comes from Orientallactaga sibirica, assembly GCA_036365145.1. Taxonomy (NCBI): domain Eukaryota; kingdom Metazoa; phylum Chordata; class Mammalia; order Rodentia; family Dipodidae; genus Orientallactaga; species Orientallactaga sibirica. Next base: position 22,971,395 of record JAEOAD010000004.1, read on the forward strand.
CTTTTATTACAAGGACACATACACACTTGAAACTTTGTTTTAGATCATAACTCTTTCAAGATTTCACATTAAGGGAAATTGGTAAAATAAAATATATGACTTTTTAGCTTTGTATCATGTTTTAAAGCAATTGTGAAACAGAGGAGCATGGCATACCATGTACATTTAACTTGGTGTAGGCTCTCTTGGCTTAATCAGCTATTCACATTATTGCTTGCAACTAACAAATTAGTCCCTGGAAACCATTTAAGAGACTGGAAAGAAGTGTCTCATAGCATTCAATAAGGTTAGTTCTCTTACTTTTTTCAAAAAGTGCAGAAACCATAGCTACAGAATTAGATTTATGTTTTACAGAACCATATTACTGAGTAATTTTCTATTGGTTATGATTTAAAATTTATTTTCCTGGGAGAAGTGAAATAGTCTAATTCCTTACATTTCAGAGAGTGGATAATGTCACTTAGCAATATGCCACTTTATGAAGACCTTTGGATGTCTAGAATTTACTGTTAATGCTTAATGTAAAAGGAGTAATTCACTGAGAGTATTGACTTTTAAAAGTCTTTTGTTCTTTCAAGGTGGTTTCCAGAAGTGCAGAATATTTATTACCAAGGTAATAAAAGAAAGCAATTGCCAACTGGTGACAACAGTGCCAAATTGGAATCTTTTTTCAACTGTGCTGCTACACTTATGACTTTACAGCTGCAGGACCTCGCTTTAGTCTCCATGCAAGATTTCACAGACTTAATTGCACAACCCCCAGTAAGTGTGGTTCAGTTGCACCAATATGCATTACATGTTTATTTTCAGTTCTATCTGAGAGGAAAATGGCAACATATCTCTCCCATTGAGAGAGCAGAAAGTAAATCTTCAGACCTCTTGCACTGATCTGTTAAAGTTGGTGTCAACTTGCGTATTTAGGTATGTGATTATTGTCTCAATAGGAGAGGATTTGGAGAAATAATTGGGAAATTTGGGTCATGAAGGCTAGGTAGAGTTTTCATCCTTCTCTGGAAGTAGGTTCTGTTAGTTATAGTGTGAACAGAGCCTCCGCATTGGGAAGCTCTTCTCTTGAGCATGTTCTTTAGTGATTCTAAAAGGCGCTGCTATGTGTGCTCGCCTTCGAGTGCGACTCTGACCCTGCAGTTAACCTGTGAGTCCAAGAAGAGCCCAGATACCACAAGTCTAGCTGCACTCCCTCTTGCTCTCTTTTCAGGATTCCTCCTTGACTTAAGTAGCTATGGTGTAAAGGAAGTGTGGGTTGGGTCCCCAAGTATTATAATGAAACGTGTACTTTCTCATTTATCACAATTGACATATAGTTATATTAGTTGTGTTTGTAGTGATATATGCATATTTAAATGTTTTGTAGGATTCTATCCGAGCTTATGAGCATCCAGGTTTCATCATGAGGCTGATTCTTGATAATAACACCATTAAGTTTGAACCTGAGTTTAACGACTATATTGATATCCTTGTAAATGTTTATGATGTCATGATCAAAGCTATCAGTTTTGTGCCAAGGGTTGAGACAAAACTGTATTCCAAGTGGGTAAGTAGCAAGGACATTGTGATTTCTTGAATTTACATAATGAATTTCACTTCCGGTGACTTCTGGAAGGTATTAACAGGAGTCCCCTGCTTCCCAGAACAGAAATGGCCTAGAAAGTTTGACTTCTAACAAAGCTTTGTGAAAAAAACGCCATTTCCCATCAGCTTCTATTATAGAATATACAACTTTCCTAAGCTAGTCTTCCCCTGGATTCAGCTAAAAACTTTCTGAGGGGCAAGAATTCAGCTTAGGAGGGCCTCTGAAGCAGCTGATGAGTGCTGGGTATAGGTCTCAATTTGTTACAATACTCATTAAATGCTATAGACCTCCATTATACATTTGCAGCTCTGTGAAACTATCCTCTAATTGATTACCCTTCCCATACACCCTTTTCTATAAATAGCAAGCTCCTGTCTCTGTACTTTTCATAGATCCCGCCTGTGACACTTCAATAGTAGTCACCTCAAATTACTGTTAATTGAGCATGACTGAAGAGTCATTAACTTGCCAGGTTTTCAAGTTTTGTAATCCAATCAGTAGCTTTCTTCCTGTGTTTCAAACTGGTTTACAAATATTTCTTTCATATAAAATATACAGGATACTTGTCAGGTGTGGTGGCGCACGCCTTTAATCCCAGCACTCGGGAGGCAGAGGTAGGAGGATCACCGAGAGTTCGAGGCCACCCTGAGACTACATAGTTAATTCCAGGTCAGCCAGGACCAGAGTGAGACCCTACCTTGCAAAACCAAATATATATATATATACAGGATACTAGTATATAAATGCTTAAATTAGTGTAATAAAGTTAACATTTACGTAGCTATAACCTATTATTACTGTTACCCCAAAGCTCCCTCCCATCACACCTTCCTATTTACACCCCTACACTAGCTTCTCACAAAAGAATCACTAACTTGAATTTTGGAGTGGCTATTATTGTTTTAAAAGAATAGAGTTACTACCTACTTATGTTCCCAAACAATTTCTGTTTATATATTGAATGTGTTTGACTAAAAAGAGTCATCTTATATACCATTTGTGACTTACTATGTTTTATTTACCATTATGATCATGAAATTAAGCATTTTATTGTCTTCTTTATTGACCTTCTAATTTTATTTCATTTTCTAGGAATTCCATTAACTTCTTTTTCAAATAGGCCCTTTTTTTTTTTTTATTTTTTAGAGAGAGTGATAGACATAGAGAGAGAAAGGAAATGGTTGTGCCAGGGCCTTAGCCACTGCAATCGAACTCCATACACTTGTGCCACCTAGCAGGCATGTGCCACCTTCGCTTGCCTCACCTTTGTGTGTCTGGCTTACGTGGGATCTGGAGAGTCGAACATGGGTCCTTAGCCTTCACAGGCAAATGCCTTAACTGTTAAGCCATCTATCCAGCCCAGGCCTAATTACTTTTGATGGCCTTTGGTATTCATTCATGCAATCATTGGGATTTTACTTCTTATACATATTAAATATTTTTTTCCATTTGTAATTAATAATTCCAATATCTGAAGTCTTTGCCTCTCTGATTCTTCCTTTTATAGACTCCTGCCCCTGGAATTTTACTTCTTTGTGTATTTTCCAGTTATTATTATGAGTTTATGTACACAAGAACTTCATGCAGAGTTGCCTTTGAGACTGTAGTCTGACTTAGTTCCTTTGGGATTTCTGTATTTTGTTGGGAGCTCTGGAGGGCCCCTTTAGATCAAGACTCATTTTTGACTGAAACCTTGCATGGTGATTTGGGGAGGGGGAGCAGCACTGATGGTATGAATATAGCAGATCTGAGTAAGGTTCTAGTTATAGATTGGCAAGGCATTCCTGTCTTCTTTACTGAGAAACAAGGTAACATCAGGCATCTATTTTCCTCACTCTTCTTCATTGACATATTCTGTCACAATGTAGTGCACATGTGTGGAGTTCATTTGCAGAGTTAAGAGTACCTGGAGTGCCCATTCTCTCTCTCTTTTGCTCACTCTGTCAAATATTTGTAAATATTTATTTACAAAAAAGTATTACTAAGCTTTAAGTAGCCATAAGTGATAGTTGTAATTATTCAGGCGAATTTAACTTCTGTTACTTTATGGTTATAAACTTGACTTTAACATTTCTGATTTCTGGAGTAGAGAGGAAATACAAGTTCAAGTTAGTATTAAAATAGGTAATTTAGATTTCTTGGGAAGAGAATATTTGTCCTGGCATCAGATTTTGAGAGCTTGGTCGTTCAGAGAGTATTACACATGGATAATGAATTTGAAACCCTACATATCAGTGTTACCTAGCAACATTATAAAAATACAAATATGGGGTGATTTGGGTGATAAGTCACCCAAGTTTGGGTTTGGAATTAAATCATAACGGAGTACCTTGAATAAGAGAATTTTATATAGTCTCAACAGTTTCTGACAGCAACTGCAGAAGTGGAATTCATATTGCTGTTATGGTTAATAGGAACTGAAAGGAGACTAAGCTATTTTTCCATGGAAGGCAAAGCTGGCAGAGTGAATGCACTGTGAGCCCAAGATCATTATTGTCTCATGATCTACTTTGATATGCTCAGAATACCCAAAACACACACACAAAATATCATTTCTCTTCACTCTTGACAGGAGATGACTAAATTTAATATTAGAATTATACTTTCTGAGATGGTTCTGAAGTCCTGCAATCACATTATACTTAGAAAGATAGCTCTACTTTAAAAAGCAGATGGCTCTTAAAAATTTAAAAATTTAAGAAACATTCTAACTTTAAGAAAAAGTTAAGAAACAAACTGAGCATTAATAAGCTTTGTACAAGAATCAGTAAATTCACACTGCACTTCACTCAGTATAGGAAACAGATTGCATTATCCTGAAATTTCTGTTTTAGAAAAGATGATACCAAGTATTCAGTGAGCCCAAGGTTGAGTGGGGGGCAGTGGTGGAGGTAACAGAATTCACTATGGTTTTCATAAAGTATCAGCTTTAAGCAAGACAGTTTTCTGAAGTGCCCATGAGGAGGTACAGCAGGCCAGTGTCTCTGGGATGACTAAGCAGATTACCCAGTCTTGCAAGGAATCCTTTGTTGTGATCAATGGCAATGCTGTGGAATGTCCACTACACATGATGATTTTTGCTCACTACAGTTAAAAGTACCTTTTTCTAAATGAGAGATAGAACACAGATATTTTAAGAATGCTTCAGGTAATAAACCATGTCAGCACTCTTCTTAGTTGAGAAGGGAAAGAGGAAAGCTGTTAGATTTGCATATTTGAGACTGTTGTCTCATACATTCTTGCCCACAGTTATTCTGATTATGATAGCAAAATACAAATTTTGCAACTAAGGATTTCAGTCTATTCTAGTGTTGTCACAGACTCCAAGATCAAAGGTCAATGGATGAGTCGTAATCTTTCTTTGTTCCACATAGATTTCTCCTCAAGGTGATGAAGTTCTGTCATTGACAAGCATGCTGACACTGTATTGAACTAGCATATTTTCTTTTAATAATGTACAGTGTAAGCAGTCTTAGAAGGCTAGCATATGCAATCATACAAGTAAAACAGAGGTCTTGATGTTTTACAGTCTCAATCTTATTTTGCACATATTTTCAAGTGACTGCTCTTCCATCTATACAAAAAAGCAAAACACAATGAGCTTGCCTTTAAAGGAAACAAAAAAAATCATATGAAGCTAGATTTTAAAGCACTCCTGTGATTGAATACTTTTTACAGATTAAAAATCCAAAATAGCCTGTGAATAGAAAAGAAAAACAATATTATACGATTGACATTTTTACAAAGACAAATGATATGGTTGCTTTAACCTAAGGGGCTTTAAATGACATCGTTCCTCCCTTTGCTCAGGAAAGTAAGTCTAAGCCAACAACCTTGAAGCCCATCATTCTGAAAGAAATTGTGGACAAGCACAAGGAGAAGATCAAGGAGGTGGTGATGAAAGAGAGTGTGGCTCCCACCGAGCACCGCCAACTCTATGACAAGTACGACTTCTTAACTACCAAGAAAGCTGAGCGTGATGTGGATGCATTCCTTGCAGAAAACCAGAGTTATGAAAAATTAATAGATGAAATTCGCAAATACCAAAAGCTAACAGAGGAAATACAGTACACCTCTAGGAAGGTAAATGCTTCATTTTTGTACCTCTACTATTTGTGTCTACTGATATTTTCCCAGTTGTATTAACATACAGTTTTAGAGCCTACACAGACGAATGAGAGCCTTGCTAACAACAAGAACATTTTTGCTGAGCTTGGGATATGTCCAAACACTGTGGTCAGCCTGTTCTTGTATTTAACAATAAATCAGTTCTCCAAATTTTTAAGATCTGTTACCGTATTGAAATAGATTTCATCTCAGAACCTACAAGATAGTTACAAAATCCAGAGGGGACATATGGGTATCAAAAATCTCTCTGTATAGGAAAGGCTTTTTTCATTTGCTTATTTGGTTGGCTTGGTTTGCTTTATTGTAACAAGATCTCACTCTCTAGCAAGGTTGGCCTGTAACTCACTATGTAGCCTAGGCTTGCCTAGAACTTCCCCAATCCTTGCTTAGCCTCCCCCCAAGTACTGAAATTATCGCTATATGTCATAGATAGTGCTTAGTTTCTTTTAAAGTCAACCTGTTAGATTGCACACACAAAATTATGTCAATATTATAAGAATTGCAAGCTTCTGAGAATATTTTATTCATTTTTATTTCTACTCAAGTTTATTAAACTGTCACTACTTTGCAGACCATTCGTTTAGGAATGTTTGAAATGCACTGTGAGGAATTGATCCGAGCTTTGGTGAAGCGAGCAGACGTTATCTGTGGGAAACTCATAGCTAAAATGTTCCGAGATCATCAAGAACTAAACACAAGGTATACTTTTTTGTATATTTGTTTCACAGAAGGGAATATTAAATATATTAAACTGTTGTTCAACTAAAGCAATAAGTTATAGCAGTGTCATAAATGATACAAAAGCAAATTCTTGCTTGGTATAAGTGACATTTTGTGATGAAATAACTAACATGATTTCTTTTTCATCATAAATGTGCCTTCTTTAATATCTGAATGAAGGTGGCATTAAGATCCTCTTGCATTCTTTTGCACAAGTCAGGTGGGCAATACCTTCAGACTTTAGATTTGTGGAGTCAGTGAATTGGTTTTCATAGTGACTTTATATAGAAATTATTAACAGATCCTGAGGAACTCTCAAAATCAGAGCCTTGTCTTACTATCACTTTTCTTCGTCATGACAAGTTGTTATCTTACCTGGAAACTCATGTGTTTAACCAACCTAGTGAATTTTAGGAAAGCTGAGCTCCTGCTATGCAAACTCATAGACCACTAGTATTGTGCAGCTGAATACATGTTTATTGAAGACAGAAGTATAATTAGTGTAACTAGCCTTCCAGTGACAGTGCTAGTATTGCTTTGGGAATCTCCTTTCTAGGATCCAGTAGGAGGGGAAAACAGAAATAAACATGACTTTTCTTGCTTGTTTTTTTTTTCAAATATAAATAAGTATAATTTAATAAGGATATAGCCTTGGGCTTTTCTTTTTTAAATATTGATGGAAATATGACTTTATTCAGAGTACAAAGTTGAGAAAAGCAAACTTTCCAGCAACCATACATAATCTTAAATATAGGTGGGGAGGTCACACTGCCAAATGCATCTGTACACATACATCACAAACGTACACATATACAAACCTGTATATGCATGAATGTGGTGTCTCAGGAAGCATGTAAAGGGAGGAGGTTAAACAAAATAATTTTCTTTGAAGAAAGAAAATGATGGCAAAATCACAGAGCTTGGAAGGACACTTCAGAAGATAATTTTCTTTGAAATATTTAAGTATGTAACAGATGGCTATAGACTTAGAATCTATTAACTAGAGATTTGAAAAACATCCTAAGTGCTATGATTAAACAGTGCAACATATCATAAAGACAGGTATCAGATGGATAAAAAGACATCAGAAAGATATCAATATAATCCTAAGAATTAACATTTGTGTTCTATGGAGAAGTAATCATTGCAATGGGATAGAATAGTCAAAACAGGATGATCAGCCTAAGGAAAGGCCACTATCAGGGGAAAATGACCTTGAAAGAAGTAAAAAGTATCAGTGGACCTGGAGTGCTGAGGCAGAAAGATACTTTGATTAAAGGTGAGGTTTGAAAAAATGGGGTGGGCTATGTCCTTCAAGAGTGTGTAGATCATTTGAGGGTTTCATGTTTCAAGTATATGGTAAGTTTTCTGAGCAGAAAAAGGGTGAGAACATTTTTATATTTGAAAAATTAACTTGGATGTTTAGTGGAGAATGTATGAGAGGCAGCTATATGCAACTTAGGGAGATTTTTAATGAAGACACTTGGAACCTTATTTTATTAGTACAAAAAGAGATTTCCCAGTTTTTTTAACTATAGTAGAAATTGGCCCAGGTAAGGAGGATCAATAATATTTTGAAGATGTCCTAGATGGGCTCAGTGGGCTTTATGGAAGTTGTGAGGGAGAGGACCTGGGGAGCATGGACTCTAGATTTCCTCACCTAGTCAATGACCAGTGTTGAGACAGTATTTTGCTACATTACCCAGATGACCTGAAAATCAACATCTTCCAGCCTCAGCCTCGTATGTGCTGGGCCTACAGTTGTAAATCAATGTGCTTCCCTCTCAGAATGTATTTTTTATGGCCATAGTATTAGACCAAAAAAAGGTCATTAAAATAATCATCTTAAAATGAGTAGAAGTCTACTCTGTGTTAGACATGGGCCTAGACTAAAATATGAATAAACTGCTGACTGAAGTTACAGTGTAAAGGGGGGAAAATACAAACCAGTAAATTACAATACACACTACTGTGCAATGTAGTACACAAATATATTATATTGCTACCACCTCATAAATAGAGCACAGATCTGGTTTATTTTCTCTCAGTGTGGTGTTGGGGAGGGCTACAAGAAGGAAGTGATGGGTGAATTTCATTTTGAAGGATGTGTTGTGTAGGTGAGCAGTAAAAGATGCTCAGGGAGAGACAATGTGTAAAAGGCAACCTGGGAGGTGATGCAGTCTACCCAGAACCAGGTATGGTCTGCACTGTCTTCATAGACAGGGAGGCTGACAAGAGAGGTGCTAAATAGAAGACTGGGGCTTTGGTAGCTTGTGCAGGAGCCACAAGTGTATTTTCAGCTTAAAGCACCATATTTCCTCTACAAGTACCAGAAGAACAGTAAAAACATCTGACAGCTTTCCTTGGTGGTGAAAGATTTAAGTTCATAGTTACTTTCCCTGCCTCTCCCTGCTCTCTGAGCTCATGCCGGTTATTCTCCTCCTGCATTTTCTCTTGGGTATGCCCGATTCACTAGAAGTGCACAGACACCAGGACTACTGTAGGACCCACTAGATGTGAATGACTTAAGCTTCTTGCACCCACGTGCCCCAGCTTGCTGCCCCACCAAGCCCTCCACAGAAGTCCCACATTCTCACCTGTCAGGTCCCCCCTTTGCTTCCTGTCTGAAGCCTTCTTCATTGATTTTGCCTCTGAAATATTCAAACATGTTCACAGCCCTCATCTCCAGCCCCACGTTCAGCTCAGCATCACTCACTGTGCTATTCCTCTCACCTCATAGTCAATTTTTGTGAAGATTCTTTTCTGGAGTTCCTTAGCCCTAAATGTTCTTTCTTTCCTACCCCCAAAGTAAGTTCATTATAACATCCATAACCCAAATATGTATAAGAAATCTTTGCATATATCAGAAGTTTCTGAGCATACAGGCTCATTTTTAAATTCCAAGAAGAGTTAACAATTCCCTTCCTTTTTCTTCTCAGTGAGAGCTGTGTGACAGTCCATAAAACTACACTGGAAATGTTTGTCTATAGCCTTGTCTTCCACATTAGACTGTCGAACTGCTTCAGGGTGTTTATAAACCCTTACTCATTTTAATATGTTTGTCATTTAATATTGTATTGGGAATGTTATGGATGACCACTAAATTTGCATTGAATGAATAAGTAAATGAACTCAAATTTGTATTTAATTCATTAGATGTCATATAGACATATTACAATCTATTTTTTATGCAATGGAGCATTAAATAGTAACTATGTTTGAGGTGAAATTTAATCATAAATTTGAAAGATTGATTTTTTCTGGCATTTCAGTCTATGTGAAGAATTTGAGAAGATAGCTGAACAAGCCCTTAGCACGCCTCCAAACACAGCAGAATTGATGGAAATGAAGGTACTTGTTTATGAACCCATTGTCGTGTGGGAATCACTACTTCATGACACAATAATGCTGACAGCCACCCAAAAGTTAAGATAGATGCTAAAAAGATCATAAGGTCATGGGGCTGGAGAAATTGTTCAGTGTTTAACACACTTGCCTATAATGCCTAATGACCCTGGTTCCATTCCCCAGTACCCATGTAAAGCCAGATGCACAAAGTAGTGCTCGCATCTGGAGTTTGTTTGAATTGGTTATAGGCCCTGCAGACTCATTCTCTCTTTCTCTCTCTTTTTCTTTCCCCCTCTCTCTCTCCCTTGCAAATAAATAAAATAAAATCATAATGACATTTAAAATGATTTCATTTCCGAGTCCACAGTTTGATTTTTTTTTTTTTGGTCTCATTGAGGTCCCTCTGTTGGGTCACTTGGTACCGTTACACTCAGCTCATCTGACTCAGTTAACCAATGTAAATATCTTTTCGCAACTTTTCTTTGCTACACTCATCTCTCAAGTGCCAGCCAGCTCTCCTGGGCATGTTCTCGTAGCTCGGCAGAGATACATGCAAGACATGTATGAGGGCTCTGCAGCTACAGTCACATGAGCTGACACTATAGGGCACAAATACTGACGAGGTTTGGTATTAGAGTAATTAGTGAACTTGTCTAAAGCTATTATTGAGAGCTTTATGAATAATGATGACCGTGTTAGCAGGCATAGGCCAGGACTGTTGGACCACTTCCATTTTCTATCCATAAATATTTAATCCTTAAGCAGCATTTATTTTGTTTTCTGTAAAAGCTATGTTTTATTAGACACTGACCTGTTCTCTGGTAGCATGCAGAAATGTGTTTTAAGCATAGACTTTGTGCCACTGAAAGGTTTTGGTCCCCAGTGTGGTTTCCATGTTACTTCTCTGTTTCAAGCCTTTCAAGTAATAAATACAGTAATACAAAACAACCGATCACAAAGTTCATTATTCCCATCTCATTCTTACATTACCCTTTTATAGGATTCTTCTTTTTTCATTTTCTAGTATTTCCCAAATCCAAAACAGAGGCCCTTTTTAAAATACTAAAATATTTAAGAGAACCTAGGGAAAACATGTAAAATCATTCAAACTTTGTATAGGCAGAAATTGTAAAAAGGAGCTGGAGAGATTTTTCAGTGGTAGAGGCACTTGCCTGCAGGGTTTGATTCCTCGTAGAACTAGATGCACAGTGTAGCACATGTACCTGGAGTTCATTTGCAGGCTAGAGGCTCTGGAGCACCCATTCTCTCTAACTGTCTCTCTTCTTTTTTCTCTCTCTCTCTGCTTTCAAATAAATAAATAAATAATTTAAAAAGAAATCATAAAAGGAATTCAAATAAATATTGGTACATATTCTTCAAATAATTCCCTTAAACAAGTTTACTAAAATTTTTAGAACTAATGTTCATATAAACTCTATGGGAGTTTTATTTTCTCTAAAGTATCTGTGACATTTGAATTTTACAATAGTTTTTACAGGTCATCATGCAAAATGGAATAGAAAGTAGCATGTTCCAACACTGTGTATTTCATTTCATTAAAGGAAAATTGCTTTCAAAAAATTAATACTTGCTATAATGACAGTTATTTGTCCACCTTCCTATATATCACAGGATTTGGAAATTTAGGGGTTATTTAGAGTGACTTTCTATTGTACATAGTAATCTTTAACAAAATTATAAAACAAAATTCATCATTTGGTATTTAAAATATCTCCATAGCTTTAAAAAATTATTTCCACAAGGGGAAAACCCAGCTGGTAAATTTAATCAATACAGAAGTCAGTCATTTATTATAAACAAGGAGAAGTATAAAGCCAATTGTCTGACTACTCAGGAAGCTGATTAACTAAATTTTAAAATATGCATTTTTCAATTGGGCATATGTTACTTATGAACACCACCATGCTTTCTAAATTTGGTCATTACTGCTGTGTAGGAGCACTGTTGGTTGGGTATATTTATTTTATAGCTATCCATTCTAAGCTTTTCTCACTTCCTGAAATTTCTCGGGGTTTTTTTGCCCTTGTATAAGCAAGATGGTTTTATGACCAATTTTGACAGTGTATGATCTTCCTATAGTCGTTCCTACAAAGCCTTGTGGGATCTGCCTGTAGTGTAAAACTTTTCTTATCCTGCCTTACCACTCCATAGCAGCCTTTCCTTTCCTGCTGCTCAGACCCTCACCCACTCTTGCCACTGGGGCCACATATGCACATTTCCATATCTCTGCCCCTCCTGCACCTGCCTCATCTCTCATCTCACTTCTCTATGTGCTGGCATGTGGCTTAAGGGACCTTCCATCTTTATTACATGCTCCTCCCAGTATGCTTTCCTTGCTCTTGGTGGTGTTGGGAGTTTTCACTCTCACTCCTAGTGCTTCGACTAGATTGCAAACTCTGTGAGAAAAAAAAAAATCACATCAGTTTTTTGTTTTGTTTTGTTTTGTTTTGTTTTTTGTCACTAATGCAGCACTTTCTTTGCTTGATGTCAGGCACACAGCTGGTGTTCTAAAATGTAGTTGTGAAAGGATGATAGAATCATTCAGGTAGTATCTGCTTTCATCCTCCGAGGGTTGCGACACTCCTCCCTGAGCTTCTACGGCTTTGACGAGTGGCTAAGTGTTTCCTAGTTTCTGATTGTCTGTGGTGTTTTATTGAGTTGTCTACAGGAGGGAGGAGAAGGAAACTGTGATGCAGTCCCTTCTACTGACCCCCAAAGCCTTCATTCTGTGTATATTTGGTCTGTGCATTTCCACAGGCTATATATTTTGATGCCAGCTGTCAATTAAGATGTCATCTCTAACTTTTGTTTTCCTTCAGGCTCACATTCAGAAAGTGGAGGAAACCCACATGATTGAACTGGGACAGAAACTACTGGATTCCAAAAACTGCCTGGCCTTCCTCATTGAGCATGTCAACCTCTCTCCTGCAGACATCAGGCTTAATAATAGTGTTTTCCAGTGGTATGGAAGAATGGGAGAAATTTTTGATGAACACAGGAAAATCATTAAAGAAAAAACAGAGCAATACCAAGAAGGTCTTAAGGTTAGAATCATAGGCCTTTTAAGTTATTCTCATTTTATTAAAATATGTGAATTTTTACTTTTTACATAGCATTGCCCACTTCTTTATATCACAGGCCAAATATTATAGCTTTCTTTTACTGTAAATCTTTGTAGAAATTATACACATATTGAATTTTTTTCCAACAAATGATTAAGGAGTCATTTAGTAGTTTACTGATCAATGTAGGGTCATTTCTTGATTTTTCAAGGTAATAGGAAGGGAACTTTGGAAAACAATGCCTGCAAGTGATCATTAATGAAACATTATCTTGAGAAATTTATGGCACTATTTTAGGTAGTTTTTTATTGCTTATATATTGAGTCACCTTTGGTGAAAAGCTTCTTCATACCTCATAATCACTCAAGCATTCCTGAACACAGGGCCCAGAACTAACATTCTTTTCCAAATAAGGTTTGTAACTAACCTCTGCCTGCCTAGCCTAATTTCCTACTTTACTTTTCTGCACTCCTTGCTTCTGACTTTCTGTAACTCCAGGCAGCTTCTAGTTCCCTGCTCCGCTATGGCACTCAGCTCAGATATGGCACAGTCCCTGTTCTCTCTGGAGCACCCTGCCCTAGGATTGCCTGCCCAGCACTCACTGTTCCCTGAGAAGCATCAGGCCCCAGGCAGCTTCTTGGCTCCTCTTCCTGTGCTCTTAACACATCTCCACTGGACTCATGGCCCAATCAATCACTCTTAGTGTTTTTAGGCCTATCTCCCATGAGATGGTCAGCCCCTCCCCAGAGCTTCATTTTCATGTTTTCTTTATGTATGTCACTCTGACTAGCACAGTGACTGACCCATAGTGCTTCAGTCCATTTTGTGCAGCTGTAATAGAAGACCTGAGACTGGGAAATTTATAAAGAACAGAAGTTTATTTCTTGCAGTACTGGAGGCTAAGAAGTGCAAGTTCAAGAGAGGCCTTCTTGTTCTGTCAGCCAAGAGTTCATGAGTGTACATGCATAAGAAAGAAATAACAGAGAGAAGGAAGAAGGGAGATGAAAGGACCAAATCTATCCATTTTGTAGAAACCTACTGTTGTAACAATTGCGTCCCTCCCGGGATTACCTGAAGAAATGTCCTAATATTTTCAGTCCAACTTTGTGTAAATTTCCCACAGATTAAGATTGAGTTGTTGGGGCTGGAGAGATGGCTTAGCGGTTAAGGCACCTGCCTGCTAAACCTAAGAACGCTGGTTCCAATCTCCAAGGTTCCAATCTCCAGGTCCCACATTTAGCCAGATGCAAGTGACGCAAGGGCGCAATGCCACACTTGACCACAGGGGCGCACACATCTGGATTTCGTTCACAGCAGCTGAGAGACTGCTGGCGCGCCCATCTCTATCTGTCTCCCTCTCCCTCTCTCTCTGTCTGTCTCTCTCTGTGTTTCTCTCCAAAATAAATAAATAAATAAATAAATAAATAAATAAATAAATAAATAAATAAATAATTTTTAAAAAAACACCTTTTACAAAAAAAACAAAAGATTGAGTTGTTGTAGGTCAGCCAGTTGGGACGTCCTTTGGTCACAAGATGCTTCCCTCTCTTTAACCACACCAAAGACGATTCACTCCATTCACAGTATGTTATTTTGATTATAATCATAGGCTTAAATATCCTTTGTTTTACATCCTTCTAGTTTATATTTCTATTTTTTATTTATGCCATTTCAAAATTTTTTTAATGTGCAAAACTCATGAAGAGTAAATATCATGTACTTACAGTACCAGAAAATTTAGTAGACTCTTAGAAAATTGCTAGGTGACTCAGAATTATCTATGCCGAATTATAAAGTATTCCATCCCAAAACTCTACACATAATATTGGTGAATTTTTCTTCTATTTTTTTCCCCATCAGGTCAGAGGAATAAATTAAACAAGAAACTAGAGAAAGCAAGACAGAAATCTATGTAGATAATCTATAGAGAAAAATACATATTTCTGAATAACCCAGATTTGATGTTTGAATATTTAAATAATAAATTTTTTGAGTCATTTAATCTGGGAGTGCTTATGAATGTCATTTTTATAATAAGCATTTTTCATTACACACAAATTTTTTTATATTGAAATATTAAACTACTTAAGCTTTTAAGTCTGAATTTATTTACCTTGAACATTTCTTGACATGAGAACACATGAGAAAAGAAAAATAACTTTGGAATATCTTATTTTAGTATTGTTAGTCAAAGTTCTGTCTGAGGAACAGAGCACAATTAAGTTCAAATCTTTCCAATTGCTATGAAAATACTATAAGTATTTCTATATTCCTTAAAAAAACATTTTTTTTCCTTTTAGCCCCACAATGGTCATTATGAGATTTTTTTCAAATGCTAAGTCACTTGTTTGCATAAATTCTTTAGCATACTAAAGAATATCATTTTAAGTTGAATTATAAGTTCTCACAGAGGTAGTATAGTGTAAACTTGGAAAGCTGGGAATTATTTTAAATTTTAAAAATTCTTTCTAGTTTAAATCTCTGCCATTCTTTAGATCATCTTTCTTTATATATTTCCAGGAATTAAATATAATAATGTGATAACAATTTTGATAACATTTTCAAATTTTCTCTTGATCCCCTGAGGTCTTCTCTTTTTAATATAGTAACCACAAATTTTGTTTCCCTATTAGTTACGGTGTGAACGGTTTGTGGAGGAATTGGAGAGCTATGCTAAGCAGGCAGAAGAATTTTATACATTTGGAGATCTTCAGGATGTACAACGGTATCTGAAAAAGGCTCAGACACTGAATGGAAAATTGGATTTAGCAGCAGACAAGGTATAGTTAAAACATTTCTTACCAGATGATTTAGTTTGCTATTCATCTCGAAGAAACAGATTCAGCCAGGCATGGTGGTACATGCTTACAATCCCAGCACTTGGGAAGCTGAGTCAGGAAGATTATGTATTTGAGGCCAGTCTGGTCTACAAATTGAAAGCGCTGATTCAAAAATAAATACATAAATAAATAGACTGAAACAGTTTAAATATATTTATTACAGAATAATAGAACTGACCTGGGTAAATTTTATAGACAAGCTTCAAGGAGATGCAGCCTTGTTTTCTATTGGTAGTGACATTTTTTGGTGGAGTTCATCTTCTACTTTAAAAATAGAGTGGTGGGCTGGGCATGGTGATGCACACCTTTAACTCTAATACTCAAGAAGCAAAGGTAGGAGGATCACTGTGAGTTTGAGGCCAGGCTAGAGTGAGACCCTACATCAAAAAAAAAAAAAAATAGAGTGGCAGCTACCTTCTCAGGCTTTACTTTCATCATTTCATCAATGGCAGCAGAATTTAACCACAATCATTGAGAACTCATATTTTTGAGCAGAAATAGGCAAATAATAGTGCCTGGTTACTGTTGCTTCTATTTCATAGCTGCTTCTAAACTGGGTCCATTATTGTCTGCCACTGAGCTCCCATATTGCCCTGTTAGAAACAGTTTTCTTATTAGAAAAATGTGTAAGATGGGATGCTATACCCTTTTCCATGTACAAAGTTTGGAATTTCTTACTAAATTTTTATAATGAAAACACACTGTATTATGATACCCTACCATTTTAACTGGAGCCACTGAAATTTGTAACCTGTGCAGTTGATATCTTCCAACTTTCCAATTCTGCACATTTCTCAACCCATTTCTTCATATATTGCACAAATAATTGAGGAGATAATTAATGCTTTCTTTATCTTTTCTTCTCTTGTTCATTTTCAAGACTGGGCCTGTCATATCTTCTCTATTAAAGACTTGTGACTACATTATTTCAATAATGCCTTCTAACTCTGAATGACAGCATATATATTTCTATTAATGCATAATATTATTTTGTATCAAGCAGTTATTGCTTTGAAACATCTTTTCTTTTTACATGTGTGTTTTGTGTGTGTGTATGTATGTATGTGTATGTGTGTGTGTGTTGCATGAGTATGTATGAGTGTGGCATCCTATACATTTGCTTGCAGTAGATTCCACTCACCTGTGGTAGCCAGAGTGGACTGTCAGGTGTCCAGCCCCATTGTCTTCCATTTGGCCTTGTTTTTGATCTGGAGTTTCTTTTATACAGTTTCTGGAGCTTGCAGAACTCTGACAATTCTTGGGTCTCTGCTCTCCTGGGACTACAGAAGTTAAGGTGCACATGGCCATGCCCAGCTCTTCTATGTGAGATCTGGGGATTTGAACACAAGTACTCTCAGGCTTCCTCAGATCCTTATGTTTGTCAGGAAGCACACATAACAGCTGAGCCATCTTTCCAGTCCTGAAACATCTTTTCTCTTGCCTTAAATTATTGAGAAATTGCCATTTAAATTTCCACCTACATGTTTCTTCTCTCCTAAGCTGGATTACTAAATTTGAGGAATTGGATTTTGTAATATAATACATTTTTTTCTATTTTTACAGTATTTAACACCATATTATATATATTTGAAATATTTAATTTCTTTTAGTGAATGAAGCCATTTTCTCAACATACTTTGGTGGACAAAACTTATTTATATTTCTAAATTAATTTAACCTTTTAAAGCTAATATAACAAACATTATGCTCTGACAATTGGGATCAAAAATATATAAAGAAATTTTATTTACCCTTTATAAAAGTAAATCCTGTCATTTGTGACAACATGGATGAACCTAAAGGACATTGTGTTAAATGGATAAACTATAAACTAGGCACAGAAAGACATTTACCACATGATCTCCCTTATAGATGGAACTGAGAGACTTTATGTGTCCTGAGGACAAAAAAATAGTATGTGAGGTTATGTACATGCCAGTTAGCTTGAGTTACCTATTTCAGAATGCATTAATATTTCAAAACATCACTTTTCTACAATACACATATATACATTTTGTTACATTTTTAAAAAGACAAACAGAAAACCGGTCAATGCTTAGTTTTTCTACATTTATTAACATCAAACTTTAGGGCTTATAAAGGTTGCATGTGACATTTTAAATACCATACACTTTCAGAATCATTTATTCAATACCTGTCTTTTCAGATTGAGCAGTTTAATGCTGAAGAAGAGGCATTTGGCTGGACCCCATCAGTATATCCTCAACGTAAAAAAATTCAAGATGGTTTGAACCCTTATCTTCATCTCTATGAAACAGCCGTGGAGTTTAGCACCAAGCATAGAGGATGGACAGAGGGACCATATCACAAAGTGAATCCCGACCAAGTAGAAGCAGATGTTGGAAATTACTGGAGAGGACTATACAAACTGGAGAAAGCCTTACATGATTCTCCAAGTGCTTTGGCAATGACAAAAAAAGTAAGAGCAAAGGTGGAAGAATTCAAGCAGCACATTCCTCTCATCCAGGTGATCTGCAATCCTGGCCTGCGCCCCAGGCACTGGGAGGCCATGTCCGCCATTGTTGGCTACCCTCTGCAGCCATCAGATGACTCCACTGTCTTCTCTTTCATAGACATGAATCTGGACCCATATTTAGAACGATTTGAAAACATCAGTGAGGCAGCTAGCAAGGAATATTCTCTTGAGAAGGCCATGGATAAGATGATTATGGAATGGGATACAATGGAATTTGTCATCCATCCTTATAGAGAAAGTGGGACACATATTTTGTCATCAGTTGATGAAATTCAGATGCTGTTGGATGACCATATTGTCAAAACACAAACCATGCGAGGATCTCCTTTCATTAAGCCTTATGAAAAACAAATGAGGTAAAGCAATGTGCACTATGTTGCCCAAATCATTTGTCTTTAATGTAAAGTTCTTTTGGAAACTGACTCTGCATGTCATATTTAATGACATACGTAGTTCATTGAAGGAGATGGGAGTCTTCATTGTTTTTAGAATAGTCCAGATCCTCGTGGTATCAAAGGACAAGGATAGGACACAACCATCATCCAGACGCTCATTTCCATTGCTGACAATCTGACATTGTTTAATTCTAAAAAGAGTTTTGTAACTGAACATAGTTTAAAGAGTACATAAAGTATAAAATGGAAGATAATGTCATTTTCCAAACATAGGAAACAGTCAGAGACAATCCTTGCACATCTATGGTAGCTTCTATTTATATGCATGATAAATAGTAAGTAAGTATAAAAGAAAGAAAGTATAATTTTAATCTGGAGTTTTAAGGAGCAAACTGCTACATACACTAGATCCCTCCCTCAATATTCAGTTTTTTTCATTTCAGGTAATGTGTTTATATTTTCCTTTTAAATCAAGATAATTCAAATCAGACTGCAGTATTCAGTGAGAATTCACATGGCAGGCACGAGCTGACTTGGTAGTCTCTGCCTCTGGTTGTCTTTCATGGAATGAGTTATCATAAACACAAGCGTTGAGTCGGCTCATTCTCTGTCCTGCCTCCTGCCAGGTTGTTAGAGAGCAAACTAATCTCAAAGTGGTAAATCTAGATTATTTTTGTTGGTATTGTTTGTTATCTGCTTGTGTGTGTGCATGTGTTTGTGGCATGGTGTGTGTATGTGTGTAGTGTATGCACATGTACATGCCCATGTGGTGCCCCATGTGCTTGCCTGAAGTGGTAGGAGCAGATCATTGGATGTCCCACTTTACTCTTCCATCAGTTCTTTTTTTTTTTCAAACTTTTTATTTTATCTTATTTTTTGGGAGAGAGATACACAGAGAGAGAGAGAGAGAGAGAGAGAGAGAGAGAGAGAGAGAGACGGAGGAAGACAGAGATGAGCGGGCGAGCAGTGTCTCAGCTGCTGTGAACGAAATCCAGATGTGTGTGCCCCCTTGTGGTCAAGTGTGGCATTGCGCCCTTGCGTCACTTTGCATCTGGCTAAACGTGGGACCTGGAGATTGGAACCGCTGGAGATTGGAACCAGTGTTCTTAGGCTTAGGAGGCAGGCACCTTAACCCCTAAGCCATCTCTCCAGCCCTTCCATCAGTTCTTACTTAAGCAGCAGTCTCATACTGATCCTGGATCTTATCATTTTGTGTGAGCGTGTGTGTGTGTGATTTATTTTTTGCAAGTACAAGCAATTTTTTATTCCTGGATCTCTGCTCCCTAAAGGACTGGGGTTGCGTATGATGTGGTCACACCCAGCTGTTTATTTGGGTCAGGGGGAATCCAACTCAAGTGGTCTCTCAGGCATCCTCAGGCTCTCGTGTTTTATGCAGGATGTGCTTTTAACTACTGCTGAGCCATTTTTCCAGGCCAATTCTATTTTTCTAAAAAATTACTAATAATAGCCAGGCATGATGGCAAATGCCTTTAATCCCAGCACTCAGGAGGCAGAGGTAGGAGGATCACCTTGAGTTCAAGGCCACCCTTTGACTTTAGAGTGAATTCCAGGTCAGCCTGAGCTACAGTGAGACCCTGCCTCAAAAAACCAAAAAAAAAAAAAAAATTTTTTTTTCTAATAAACAGGGAAAGAAAATTATTTTGAAAGGTATTCAAAAATGGCTGGTGTATTGGAGAACTATACCTTTTATGATCTAAAAATTACAGATTTTAATGTTTGAAATTTAATGTTTAATGATCTAAAATTGCAGATCACCATTTACAAATAAGTAATCTATTAATGTTCAAGCAAAACTTTCCCACCTCCAAGTTCTTCTGTCATTATTAAAGCAGACTTCTTCACACCTTTGTTCTCTCTGATAGCATCTTTTGAAAGCAGTCTCTGTTCAAACTGAGTTCTGTTCTTCATTAGTGGGGTTAACTTGAACCTGGTAGTTACCTATATGTGCTTTAATCTCCTCATTCTTAAGTAAATATTACAATATATCCTACCTCATGGGGATGCTGAGAGGATGAATAAATGCAAAGAGAGATTGCAGAACTGTGCTTATAAAATCCTTACTTTATGGAGCAATTATAATGTTGATATTTAAGAAACTTATGCCATTAATTTCCATATTTAGAAATGAATTGATAACCTACTGTAAATTTTAATGTGCCTCCTATTCATGAATGTCAAACTAATATATTTATGAGAATGTAAATTTTGAGAATCCCAACTATAAGTTGAAATGTTTTATCACAGAAATAAAGATTTTATGGGCCCACATTAATAGGAAAAATAGAATGTCAAAGGAAACAAATGAGTCTTGGAGGTAGAGCTACATTTCTTTGGAAGTTCAGAGTACCCATTGTGGAGAATACTTTACCACCTCCAAAATCTCATTCCACAATTTGTATCTTTGAGGTGTGGAACTGGATCCTAGCAAGGTTCATTGTTATGACACATACAGAAGCCAGCCCAATTTGGAAGATAGGTGTAATTTAACTATATGTATTTCTATAAGCATAAATGCTGATGTTACAGTTTTGAAACAGGTCTTGTTGAAAACAATCTAGTTATTTCTCTTTGAATAAACTAGAGGAATAAAAATTGGAGTGCCAAATGACGTGTAAGATTGACAAGCTCGTTGTAGCTCTGTGTTGTTTGAGACACTGCTTGGGTTGCTGTTCTAAAAAGGTCCTGTGTTTGCTCCTCAGAGAATGGGAGGGCAAGCTCCTGCTGCTGCAGGAGATCCTGGATGAGTGGCTCAAGGTCCAAGCCACCTGGCTCTACCTGGAGCCCATTTTCAGCTCTCCAGACATCATGTCTCAGATGCCGGAAGAAGGCAGACGATTCACAGCTGTGGATAAAACATGGAAAGATATAATGAAAACGGTCATCCAAGTAAGTGAAAAGCTCTGAAAATGTGAATACTTAGTAGAAGTGACGTGGTTTTTGGTTTCAGAAACCATTTAAGCGCTTATTGTTTACATTCAGCCATTATCTCCTTCCCATATACATTTTTTCTTAGCTATTATTTTAGAATTACAGAAGCAAGAAATATGAAAAGAAAGGTATTTTTGTCATGATTATTCTTTGAGGTCCATGCCAAATTTATGTTTCTGACCTTGGGCCCTGTGAGTGGTCCTCATCAGGGGCTCTGATAGGAACCCAGCACTCGCAGGGCACTCTGACTGCATCATTCCCTGGTCTTCCTGTGGTGGCCAGATCACAGTGAAATGCCCTGTGATGGGCAAATGGCAGCAAGTATGCCAACTACTCAGCCAGAGTCTCTCATAGGGAACTAAAAAACTAAAAACAGGAATTGCAATGATAAGTCAATCCACAGAAGCTGATAAGTGCAAGCAAAATGCAATACAGTCTTGGCAGATGGATAAGCTGCTAAAGGTGCTTGCTTACAAAGTCTGCTGTCATGAGTTCAACCCCCCTTGACCCTCACAAAGCCTGATGCAGAACGTTGTGCACATGCACCTGTATTTGGAGTTTGTTTGCAGTGGAAAGAAGCCCTAATGTAGCCATTCTTTATTTATTCTTTCTCTTACTCTCTTCCTTCCTTCTTCTCTCCATCCCTCCCTCCTTCCCTCTCCTTGCAAAAAAAAAAAAAAGTGAAATAAGGAGATAAAAAACCACAGAGATCCTGTAAAGGTGAACTTGAGGTAAGGAGGAATTTAATAAAAACCAGTAACACGAAAAAAAAAAGTTCAGTACAGAAGATTTTTATCACCTCCGAAGCATGGTTTGTGTGTTATTGAAGTTAGGATTAAAATAAAAATAGTAGTTATACTTTCAAATAGATATAAACTTTTACATTGGTACCTTAATCAAAAATATTATAAATAAGCTGGGCGTGGTGGCGCACGCCTTTAATCCCAGTACTCGGGAGGCAGAGGTAGGAGGATCGCTGTGAGTTCAAGGCCACCCTGAGAATACAGAGTGAATTCCAGGTCAGCCTGGGCTAGAGTGAGACCCTACCTTGAAAAAAACTATATATATATATATATAATTTAAACTTTTAAAGTTGTGTCTGTAGTCTTAAATACTGAATATTTTGTTTATGTCAACTATATGCTTTGGTAAGAAAATATTCATAAAGAGGAACATGGGATAATTTAATAGGCTTACTTCATTTAATATAATAATATTTGCCTTAAGTGTGTATAACCAAACTATAAATTAGTCACACACACACACAAAAAATACCATACTTGTGAGTTACTTTGTAATACTCTTTTTAAAAAAGTTTTTAGAGAAAGTGAGAGAGAAAGAGAGAGAGAGAATTGGCACACCAGGGCCTCAGCCATTGCAATCAACCTCCAGACACTTGTGCCACCTAGTGGGCATGTGTGACCTTTATGTGTCTGGCTTACGTGGGATCTGGAGAGTCCAACATGGGTTCTTGGGCTTCACAGGCAAGTGTCTTAACCTCTAAGCCATCTATGCAGCCCACTTTGTAACACTCTTAATTATTTTTAATTAATTAACTAATTGCATGTATAGCATTTATCCATTTTATTTTGAAAAGGTACAAAGAACTTTTATTGTGCTCCCAAAATAGAAAATACATACTTACACTCATCCAGTTGTATAATTTAAAAATTAGTAGCTTCTTAAAAAAATTTTTTTTTTTTTTGAAACAGTGAGGGAGAGAGAGAAAGACAGAGAGAGAAGGAATGGGTGCACAAGGGCTTCTAGTCAGTGCAAACCAACTCCAGATGCAGGTGCCACCTTGTGCATCTGGCTTATGTGGGACCAGGAGAATTAGACCTGGGTCCTTAGGCTTTGCAGACAAGTGCCTTAACCGCTAAGCCATCTCTCAAGCCCCAAAACTTCTTTTTGATATTTGGTCAGAATATTGTTTAAAATCTTATATGATTAAGGAATTTCATACAAATTTCAATACCTACAAAGAGGCAGCTATGCAAGGGCTAATAAAGATGGTACATGTTTTTATGATCATCCACAGCTGCTCCATTCAAAACAAGCAAAGCAAGACCATTTCTCTCCCTCCCTCCCAGGTATGGGCTTGTGTACTGTTTTTGGCTGACACTTCATTTACTTTCACTGCAGAATTGTCTTCCTGAACTGCTTTGCTCTTTCTCTGTCTCAGGGTGTCAGGATTCAGGGCAACTTCTGTCACACTCCACAGCTTTGAACATACCCATGTGGCCACATTCTCTCAAAAACTCTAATAAGAGATATGTGTAGTAGATACCAATGGATTAACTGCTTGATACAATTGACTATCACTTTCATTATTAGGGGTTCCTAATCAAGGTCCCTTAAGTGGTGTACTTTTTCAAGATAAGAACCCCAAAGGTTAAGAACAGAATATTACTGCTATTGTCAGTATGAATGGCTTGACTGAGAAACCTGGTCCTTTCTCTGTATTATTACCTTCCATAACCATGAAGTAACTTTAGGCTTTGGTACTTGTATGCCTGACTGAAGTCTTTTTCTTATTCTGAGACCTTTCAGTGTAATTCCAGAAACTTCCAGTCACTTTTGTTTATTTACACAGTTGTGTCTGGAGAGACTTAGTAGAACCTGCTTCAGAATGCCAGGCTCGTGTCCTACTCTAAACCCTCCTCCCTACAAAGTACCGAAGTCTGAGAATCGTGTTGGGAACTTGAGGCCATTTCTCTTCTATACTACTTCTCTCCTTCCTGTGTCTAGCATCTAGTGTTCGGATAAGAACAGTGTGAGAAAGAGAGTGGGGAGGATGCGAAGGGAGACAAGAATAAAGAGAGGCAATGGGAGAAAAGATACAGAGTGGCCGGGCGTGGTGGTACATACCTTTAATCCTAGCACTCTGGAGACAGAGGTAGGAGGACTGCCATGAGTTCGAGGCCACCCTGAGACTACATAGTGAGACCAGAGTGAGACCCTACCTTGAAAAACCAGGAAAAAAAAAAGATATAGAGTGAACAGTATTTCTTCTTTTCTTTTTAAAAAAAATTTTTTTAATTTCATTTATTTATTTATTCAATTTATTTATTTATGAAGGAGAGAGAGGCAGAGAGATAAAGATTGGGTGTGCTAGGGCCTCCAGCCACTGCAAATGAACTTCATACACATGCACCACCTCGTGCATCTTCCTTACATGGGTACTGGGGAATCAAACCTGGGTCCTTAGGCTTCACAGGCAAGCACCTTCACTGCTAAGCCATCCCTCAGCCCTCTTTTTTTCTTTTCTTTTTTAATGTTTTTTTTTTAATTTATTCATTTACTAAGGAGAGGGAGAGGAAATGGGCACACCAGGGCCTCTAGCCACTACAAGGGAACTCCAGACACATGTGCCATGTGTATCAGGCTTACATAGGTTCTGGATAATAGAACTTGGGTCTTTAGGCTTCACAGTTAAGGGCTTTAACTGCTAAGCCATCTCTCCAGCCCTCTTTTCTTTTGTTCATTGACACCATCCATACATATACACAATGCACTTGATCATAGTCCCTTTCCCACCACTTCCCTTTGTGCCCCTGCCCCATCTTCCCTCTCCCGAACCTCTTCTTTCCAACTAGTCCTTCTGTTTTAATGTCATTTTTCTTTCTCGCCCTCCTCCATCCTCTGTGACAACATGTTGATGGGCGCAATATTATACCGATCTTGTGTAAATAAGGACAACCCCTGAGAGGTCATAAATGCAAACACCACTTTGTATCCGGAAGACAGTATTTTAAAGCTCTCCTCTTTATCCTTTGGCTCTTACAGTCTCATCTCTTCCATAATTGTCCCTGAATCTTGGAAGGTATGATAGACATGTCTCACTTAGGGCTGAACATTCCACTGTCACTCCTTCTCAGAAGAAAACTTTTTTTTTTTTTAAGGTAGGGTCTCACTCTAGCCCAGACTGACCCTGGAATTCATTCTGTAGTCTCATGGTGGCCTTGAACTCATGGTGATCCTCCTATTTGTTCCTCCCAAGTGCTGGGATTAAAGGTGTGTGCCACCACACCTGGCTGAAAAAGCATTTCTTGATTGTGACTTACTATAAAATGGTCTATTCTTTTTGGTCATAGGATGGACAAACTCCTATCAGGTATATACAGAGATTTCTAGTTCCTCAGTTATCTATCATTTGTCTATGGTTAAAACTTTCCATGTCCTATCTACTAGCTTTTTAAAATATATAGTACATTACTACCATCTATAACTATGCTACTGTAAAGTAACCCACCAGAACTTGTAGCTTATCATCCAACTGTATGTAACTTTCCTTTCTCCAAATTTCTATTCTTCTCTACTTTCCTCAGCTTCTAGTAGCTACTAGTCAAATCTCAACTTCTATGAGGCCAACCTTTTTTTTTTTTTTTTTTTTTTTTTTTTTTTTTTTTTTTGGAGAGAGAGACAGAGAGAGAGAGGGAGAGGGAGAGAGAGACAGATAGAGATGGGCATGCCAGCAGTCTCTCAGCTGCTGCAAATGAAATCCAGATGTGTGCACCCCCTTGTGGTCAAGTGTGGCATTGCGCCCTTGCGTCACTGCATCTGGCTAAACGTGGAACCTGGAGATTGGAACCAGCGTTTTTCTTAGGCTTAGGAGGCAGGCACCTTAACTGCTAAGCCATCTCTCCAGCTGGAGGCCAATCCTTTAAGATCCCACATGAGTGAGATGATGCAGTGTTTGTCTGTCTGAGCCTGGTTTGTTTCCTTCCTATAGAGATCTCTAGTTCTATCCATGTTTTCACAAATGACAGAATTTCATTCTTGTTGTGGATAAACAGTAGTAGATGGTGTGGATCTAACATGCTTCCTGCATCCACTGATTGGGAGCACAGATGTCTTCTCAGCATACTGTTTTCATTTTGTTTGGATACATACTCCATAGTGGGATTACAGGATCGTGTGCTGCTCCTATTTTTAATGTTTTTCAGACACCTCCAGACTAATTTCCATAATGGCGATAGTAGCTCACATTGCCAGTATGCAAGGGTTCCTTGTATTTTTCCATTATTATTCTTACCAGTGAGTTCTACCTCTTCCCATGCATTCTGATTACTCAGTAACGTCAGTTTCAGTTTGAAGAACATGCTCGGATGTTTCTCTTCGGAATGTCTGGTGGTGATACATTTGTTCAGCTTTTGTTTGGGAATATTTTCATCCCTCCTTCCTACTGAAAGAATAATATTATTTGTGTACTCTTTGGGACAGATTTTTTATTGCTTTTAGTGCTGAGAAAAATTGTATGCCACTGTCTCCTGGCCTGTAATGTTTCTGCTGAGAAAGTCCAGGGGTAGACTTGGCTGAGTTCAACTGGATGAACTTTCACTTCCCTGTATCTGGACATTTGCTTCCTTCTGTATGCTTGTAAGATTAGTTTCTTCTCTCCCTCTCTCCTTCTTTCTCTCTCTCCCTCCCTCCCTTCCTTCTTTCTACCTTCTATATATATTTGTTATAATTATGAACTTTGCTATATGAAAAGATTACATGTTGGTCCTATTCTCATTGTATTATAAACAATCCCCTCTCCCCGCCCCCATCCCATGGAGGGTCCTCCTCAGCAGGGTATTGGTTTCCCTGCGGGGTCATCAATGCATCAGTTAGTCTCTGTGCTGTTGGGACATGGGCAATGCCTTGGGATATTCCTTCCCACCCTGTGGCTCTTACAGTCTTTCTGTTTCTTCTTCCACAATGTTCCCTGAGCCTTGAAGTGTAGTGTTATAAGTCTACTTTACTGTTAAGCTCTCTGCAACCTTTTAGTTTCTTCTTTGATGAGTTTTGGTTGTCCTTAGTGTTTACTACCATCTCCCTGGTGCTGGTTGTCAGGCTAGCAGTGACAGCAACACTCATGTTTGAATGGCCATTTCCTCTGTAATGTCTCCTGGACCCTGGCAGATGTGATAGAGGTGGCTTGTCTCATACAAGGCAGTTGTCTGTCTTTTTTTGTATTGATGGATCTTGGGTCTTTCCGGATTTTGCTGCCATGTGGAAGAAGCAAGCAAGCAAACAAACAAACAAACAAACAAACAAACAAACACCCAAACATTCTCCAACTAACAGTGAGAGAAGCATGGATTAAAGGGGCTAAGCATAGTTAATTAAGAGACTTTGGTGAGTATAGCCATTCTTCACAGCCAAAGAGCCACAGGAGCTTCTCTCTGGAGCCTATGACCTTCCCATCCACAGGATTCTGACTTGGTTTTCAGTTCCAGGTATGAGTGCTCTCCCACTGAGGAATCAGAGAACTACTGATTACCTGTGTATGGTGTGTGGCACTGTGGCACAGGTGTGTGTATTTGGTCCAGCTAGGTGATTTTGGGGCTTGCAGCAACTCCTGCTTATTCACACTATTGGTGGCCATTTTATCCCAGCACCTTTTGCAGCACATTCCAATACTATGAGGGCTTTCCAGCAGGCATCTGGCTTCCTTCTAAGTACCAGCATGATCTCTCGATGTCCTGTCTACAGCCTGTGGGGTCCTCAGTAATAGTATCTTACCATTTAGCTCTAGTGGGTAACCAAGTGCTTTGGCAATGGCCTACATTGTTTTAGGGACCCCATGGGTCTTCTGGACCAACAGCTCACTATGGGGGCAACCCACTTCTGGCACTGGATTTGCCAGCCAGTGCTCATGGTTTTAATATTAATCTTTCTCCACCTTCTACAGGGCCCTCTGCCTAGGTGAACCCCCCTTATGAAGGGTTATATATTTTAGTTTATCATGGAGGAGAAAGGTTTCTTTCTCCTCTCTGTGTTCTTTCCCTCAACTGGCCGATCAAGTATCCTCTTCTCCCTATTCCCACTTTGTTTTGTCTTTGAATAAGCTTTGTACTCCTTTGTCATTCTTAAATTCCTCTTGAACTCTAGGAATACTTTTGTAATTCTGTCCTTTAGTGCTAATAAGTTCTCTTTATTTTTCTTTCTGTTTTTTTTTTGTGTTTGCTCCTCTAACTGTACACTCTGATATAACGTGTCTTCAAGCTGTCTAATTGTTCCTTCTGTTTGATCCATCCTTTAATCAATGGCTTCTTTTGTTTAGTATTTTCAGCTCAAGGATTTTGGCTTAAGCTGCTTCCTTTTCTTCTTAGAGTTTCTTTGTGATAGAACTGGATCATTTCTGGTTTTCTTCAATCTCTTTGGATCTCCCTTGGGAAGTTCATTTAAATTCTCCATCTGAGAAGATTTCCATACTTGTTTTGACTCCATCTTGTTTTGACTGTTTGGTGAGATCCTAATTCCCAGCAAGCTCTTGATACTTACTGGTATATGACATCACTGGGCGTTGGAGAATACAGATTAACTTCATCTTCCTGATCTGGCTTTTCTTGTTCCACTCATCCCAGAACTTCTCAGCATGCAGCTTCTATACTCTGAGCCTGCAGTCGCTTCCATTATTAGCACTGGTGCCAGGGGCTCTACTCTTTGTGTGTTGTAACTGTTGAGTACTAGAAAGAGACCCAAATCCTTATTTGCCTTAACTGCAAGTTGATAAACTGGGGACTACATAGAAAAAATAGTCCAGGGCTGGAGAGATGGCTTAGTGGTTAAGGCACCTGCCTGCCAAGCCTAAGATTGCTGGTTCGATTCTCCAGGTCCCATGTTTAGCCAGATGTCAAGTGATCCAAGTGCACAAATGCCGCACTTGCCCACAAGGGGGCGCATGCTTCTGGAATTCATTCACAGCAGCTGAGAGGCCGCTGGCACGCCCATTCTCTCTCTCTCTCTCTCAAAAAAAAAAAAAAAAAGAAAGAAAGAAAGAATAGTCCATTCTCACAAGCTTCTCCCTTGGGGAAGACACAGTACTTTATTCACAATTACCAGCTTTTGATCAGGAAAGAAGGGACTATTCCTGGCTCTGGGTTGAATCACTATTCATAGACCAGCCTCAAATGTCTGTCTCCTGACCATAGTTACCAATACTACCAACCTTTGTCACATGCTCAGTCCATATGCCACCACACCCAGCACAGCCCTAGTATATTACCAAAGCCCACCCCACTATGAGCTGCCTACTATTAAGGTGGACTCATGACCCAAGACTGCTACAACCAGCCACTGAAGAGACTACCTGGAATGGAAATCTGATAGACTGGGGCTACATGTCTTACCCAGCCCTAGGGGTGTTCCAGAGGATCATCCTGGAGATGAAAGCTATTGGCTCTGGATTTTGACTACTTAGTTATGTATAGGTGAAGTGCCCCAGTTGGCTTAGTGTGGATGGTGAAGTGTGTCCAACATTGCTTTCATGCTGGTGAACTTCATTCATTCTTGTCCATTTCCCCTAGGTTTAATCATTCTCTTTGAGGTTTGGCTGCATCATTAAAATGAACCCAACAGTCAGTTGCATCATTAAAATTAACCCAGTAGTTTCCCCATTGTGTAATATAGGACATTGGCAGTGCCTGCGTACAGTGCAGAAACCACACTCTGTGTTTTTGTTCTTTTGGAATATATACTCTGTCCTGTAAACAAATGGTCCCTGAAATAGGTCAAAGTGGTAGAATTTGAAATACAAGAGATCTGAGGTGGGATGAATTTTTTAAAGCACTGAAGAAGTTAAAGAAATAGAATAATTTAAGACCTTAAATTATCTGCTCAAGTAGAGAACTAAAGAGCTTCTGTGATTATGCTCAAAGGGCTCTTCTCCTACTTACTAGTTTGACACAACCCAAAATATTATAGTGTCTAATACAGTGACTTAAGAAGACATAACATATTTTACAGTCATTCTGGATCCGTTATGTGAAAGGCAGTTTACTCATTGGGAAAAAGGAGATGATGAGAGCTGGGAGTGGGAACATGTGGGTGTATTTAGTTGACTTTGGGTATGAAAAGCCTTAAATTCTGCTGATTCTTGCTGGAAGTCTTGGCAGAGCTCTGCAGAAAACACATGCAGCAGTATATCATAATCATGTTTGGCTGGAGAGGAAAGAGTCTGTTACATGTTGTCTTAGCTACTTTACTTGTGGCTATGATGAATACTGACAAGAAGCAGTTTGAGAAAGAAAGGGTTTAGTTTGGCTACAGTTCCAGGGGATACATCCAGTTGTGGTGGAGAAGGTATGGCAGCAGAAGCAGGTAGTTGGCTGGTCATATTGCATCCTTAATCAAGAAGCAGAGGGTGAACAGGAAGCAAGTTCAGGCTTTAAGACCTCAAACCCCACAGTGAACTATTTTCTCCACCAAGGTTCCACCTTCTGAAGTTTCCGTAACCTTCCCAAACAATACCACCAAATGTTTGGACATGAACCTGTGGGAGACTTTTTGTAGTCGAACCACAACATCTACCCCTGGCTCCCATAGGTTCATGGCCAACTCATAATGCAAAATGCGTTTATTACAACTTTAGAAATACCCACAGTCTTTTATAGTCCCAATACTGTTCAACAGTCCAAAGTCCAAATCCTTTTTGAGATTCAAGGCAGTATCTTAATTCCAGAAAATCAAAAACAAGTTACATACTTCCAATATACAATGACACAAAACAAACATTTGCATGCCAAAAGTGAAGAATGGGAGCATATCAAGGAATGATTGGACAAAGCAAGACAAAAGCCTGGCAGGGGAAATATTTCCCATTCAAGCCACGACAGACATGGTCAAATGCATTGGTGTGAACACACTTATCAGAGATCCTGGCTTCACTGTGCTAGTCAGGGAGGTGGGATGGTTCTGTTTACTCATTTTGTTGACCAACTTGGCATGTGTTGTGACTTATTTCAATGAGATTAAATGATAAGAAAATATTTGATATAATGTATGCAAATTAAACATTGGTCTATATCCATTTACATATTCTGGTATATAGGTTATGGTTGCTCCTTCCAGAAGTGAACAATACAACTCCATCTTAAGGAACAGTAGGAAGGAACTCCTTCCAGCGGGCACAGCTTCAAAGAGTTCATTAGTGTCTTTGACACTTTTAACTTTACTTGGAAAGAGAGATGGTTAAAAGTGTCGGTCTACATTGATGATGGTATGTAGCAAACTTGTTTATGCAAATCAAAGACCTAGAAGAAACAAGAGTGAAGGATCGACACCCTCAGAGGTCTGGGGAAAGGTACACAGGGTTCACAGAATAAGCTATGATGACTACGATGTGTGTATACTTGTGTTCTAAGTGAATGCTTAATAAAAGGCAACACTGCCAAAAGAGGTACATAATTATCTGGTTGACTAGTTGGTATATTTTGTGAATGTCACTTAGCATATGTCAGGATGTACACAGTGAGCAACATAATAGAGTAATACTGTTAACAGTTTATTCAAAGAGAAGAACTTTGAAGAGTTAAAGTAATTAATAATCAACTCTGGATAGCAAGCATAAACTAAAAATTTTCTCATACGAGTAGAACATTTGGTCATTCTACATAAGAACAAAGAAGTCATCAAGGTAGGCGTGAGAACTGTCATGTTACCAGCACAGAGGCGCCCTCCCTCACTAACACTGCTGACTACTCTAGACACCAATAGGCGACATGAGCAGACCGCCCCTGATAGAGTAAAACAAAGGAAGTACCACAGTGGCAGGAGCCAAATATAGAGGAAATGGGATACATCAGCTCTTTCAGAATGGAGGGGGCAGCAATCTGTCTGCACCAGAAAGATTTTTCCTTTTTCACTCCAAGCTTCTGCCAACACTGTCATTCGTTGACTTACTGAATGACTTACTTCTTGTCACTGTTTCCACACAACATTGCTTCTCCTAAGGAACTCACATTACAAGGGAAATGAAGCAGTTGACAGACACTCATGAGATTTATAGGTCCTACTATGAGCATTGACCTTATAAAAAGTGGAGTGGCTCATACTGAAGACTCATTTGCTGTGCTGCAGGAAGGGGATGATTTGTGGGTTTGGAGTACATATCTAAAATATGTGATTTACTAGTTCCAAATATCAGGTTTGACATGCACAGGCAAAGTATATGGGTCTGGGAATTACGGTGTGAAAATAAGAGTGGCACTTCTTACCAATCCGTCCAATAAGATACAACAACTTTTTTATTTTTATTTTATTATTTTTATTTTTTTGGTCTTTTCAGGTAGGGTCTCACTCTGGCCCAGGCTGACCTGGAATTCACTGTGTTGTCTCAGGCTGGCCTTGAACTCACAGCGATCTTCCTACCTCTGCTTCCCGAATGTTAGGATTAAAGGTGTGCGCCACCACGCCTGGCTAACAATTTCACTTCTAAATTTTTGGTTTTGCTAGTTGAAAGCCAGTATTTATTATCTTACTAGATTAAGTAAACTTAGTATCCAGGGGAGAAAAGGTTCTAGGCAGAGAAAAAGCAAAGGTTTCATTGGGTGGGGAATTGTTGATCAGCTTATTCTACCCTTTCACCTCTCAAGCCTTAGAACTTCCACTTTACTAACTCTCTTCCGGCCACTCTGGACGTCCTGTGCCTCACCCTCTTCCTCCTGTTCTTCCTCTTCCTCCTCCTCCTCCATGACTCACACCAAACACATTCTTGCCTAGAGCCATTGACCTGGTGGGACCCTCTTCCTGGAATGCTTTATCTCCAAATCTCTGCAGAGAAATACTTCACATCCTTGAGGTCTTTCTCAAGTATATCCTCATAAAGAGGCTTACATTAAGCATTTTACTTAAAATTGAACTGCCTTTGCCTGTCTGTGCTTCTTCTTTATCCAACTATTTTTTTGTAGTATCTATCATCTAACGTATAGTAGGCATACCTCAGAAATGTTTTAGGTTCTGTTCCAAACTACTCAAAAAACAACAAAAAGAAGTTTTGCAATAAAGAGAGTGATGAAGTTGTAAGCTTTCTGTTGTGTATATAAATGATGCTTACTTTCTACTGTAGTCCATTAAGTGTGCACTAATAGCATCCTCTGCCTTTCACAACATGCATGCTCTTTGGTGGCATGTATTTCTCACAGTATGACTTTTAAAATTGGAGCAGGGCTTGAGATGGCTTAGCAGTTAAAGGTACTTACTTGCAAAGCCTGATGGCCTGGGTTCAAATCCCCAGTACCCAAGTAAAACCACATGTGCAAAGTGGCACATGCATCTGCAGTTCATATGCAGTGACAGGAGGCTCTGGCATGCCTGTACTCTCTGTTTCTCTCTCCCTCCCTCTCTCACTCATAAATAGATAAATAAAATTTGAAAACACAAGATCAAATTGGAGCAAATCACCCAAAACTTGCCATTGCTCTGTCAGCTAGGATGATGTGCTAATGTAAACCCCACACTGCCATTTCAATAGTGTGCATAGCTCTTAGCCTGAAGTCGATTTCACCTCAGGAAACTATTTCCCTTGCTAATCCCTAGGAAATAACTTCTAATCTGTTAGTTTTATCATGAAAAATTTATAATTCCACCACATCTTCAGGCTGTACTTCTAGTTCTCCTGCTATTTCTACCAATCTGTTACTTCTTCCACTCAAGTGTAAACCCCAGCCAAAGCCACTCATCGGGGTGGGAATCACCTTCTCCCAGACTGCTAATGTGGTTTTGATTCCTTACAATGAGTCACAGATGTTTTTAATGGCACCTAAAATGACAAATTCTTTCCAGTAATTTTTCAATTTACCCAGCCCAGGTCCATCAGAGGACTTTACTGTCTATGTCAGCTACAGCCTTACAAAATATATTTCTTAAATGATAAGATTTGTGAGTTAAAATTACTCTTTGATCCTTGGTTTGCAGGATGGATGTCGTGTTACCCGACACAAACAAATTAATTTTATTGTATAGCTTCATACAAGCTCTTGATAAATAAGTATATTGTCAAAGAATATTTTGAAAGTAATATTTTTCCTGAGCACTGCTTCTCAGCAGTGGGCTTATAGCCTATAATTAGTGCTGCAAGCATGCGCTGTCATCCAGCCTTTGTTGTTCCATGTATGAGCATTCTTTGGAGATTTAGTGTAATTCAAGGATCACAGGATTTGCAGAATGGTGAATGAGCATTGCTTTCAGCTTAGAATCACCAGTTGCATTTGTTCCTAACAATGCGAGTTAGCCTGTCCTTTGGAACTGTAAAGATGGGTATTGATTTTTTTTTCTCTAGCTGTAAAAGTTTTAGAGGGCATCTTCTTCCTGTAAAAGACTGTTTTCCCTATATTGAAAATTGAGTTGTTTGGTATTCTTACTCCTAAGCTATGTCTGTAGCCATTTTCATCAGTTATCTCAGAGCTTAGAGAGAACTTGCTACAGCTTCTACACCAGCACATGCTTCGCCTCTCATGCATAGTATCAACTTCCCTCCCTCCTCTCTCTATCTCCCTCCTCCCTCCTTCCTTTCCTCCCTCCCTCCCTTTCTCTATCTTCCTCACTGTCCTTCTCTCTCTCTCTCCCTTCCTCCCTCCCTGCCTCTGTCTCTGTCTGAGGTAGCTTCTCATGAAACCAGGCTCGCCTCAAACAAGCCATGTAGTAGAAAATGACCTTGAGTTCTGATCCGCCTGCCTTCTATGCCCAAGTGCTGGGGTTACAGGAGTGAGCCTCCATGCTCAGTTTATGTGCGGCTAGGAACTGAACCTAAGTTTTGTGGATGCTAAAACATTCTACCAGATAAGCCACACCCCTGGTCCCAGCTTCTTGTCTTGAACATCATAAATCAACCCAACAAGCAGGGCTCAACAAGACTTGCCTTCTCTAGCTTCTTCTCTTTGTCTTCACAGAATTAAAGAGAGTTTCAGCCTAGCTCTAGATTAGGCTTTGGTTTAAGAGAAGGTTGGGGCTTGTTTGACCATTAGAACGTTCTCCATATTAGTTATAAAGTCTTTCACTTTCTTATCAGTCATGTGCTCACTCTAGGGTACTTCTTATTTCCTTCCAGAACATTTCCTTTGCATTCATAACTTCATTATTTGGCATAAGAAGCTTAGCTTTTAGCTCTCTTGGCTTCCCACAGGACTTTCTCACATTTTTAGCTTTCAATTTAAGGTGAGATGCATGTGACTCTTCCCTTCCTGTGAACACTTACAGACCACAGTAGAGTTATTAATTGGCCCATTTTCAATACTGCTGTGCCTCAATAAACTGTCAGTGGAGCTGTCCAAACACAGGTATTTCTTAAGTTGCCATTCTAGATTGGTGTGAGTTAGTCATGCTGGCCCAACAATTATAATACTGACTTCAATGATCTTAACAGACACAATACCGAAGGTTTGAAATATTGTGAGAATTACCAAAAGGTGATACAGTGACAAGAAATGAGCACATGTTTTTGGAAAAATGACACCATTAGAGTTACTTAACCCAGGGTTGCCACAGACCTTGAATTGGTTTTTTTTTTTTAAAAAAAAGGCATGACAAAAATGAAACACAATATAATGAAACATGTACCTTATGAATCATGATTTTTTTTGTCTGTCTCTCTGTGGAAGTGAGGTATTTGTCTTGTTCACCGCCACTACCCACACACTGAGAATAGGAGCTGGCACATGACGGGCCCTTGATAAGTATTTGTTGAATGAATAAGTGAATGATCAAGACTGAGCCTAGCAGGGCTGAGGAGATGGCTCAGTGGATAAGAGCACTTGCTACAAAAGCACGGGGACGTGAGTTTGATCTCTAACACCCATGTCAACCCAACACCAAGGAGAGTGGGCATGGGAGGATCACTGGGGTTCACTGCTCAGCCAGTCTTATCAAAAACTAGTTTGTGGGCTGGAGAGATGGCTTAGCAGTTAAGGCACCTGCCTGTGAAAACTAAGGACTCATGTTTGACTCTCCAGGTCACACATAAGCCAGATGCACAGTGATACAAGTGCACATGGTTGTACATGTGCACAAGGAGGCACACATGTCTGGAGTTCGATTGCAGTGGCTGGAGGCCCTGGGGTGCCAGTTTTTTCTCTCTCTCTCTTTCTCATATTAAAAAACAGAAAGGCAAGTTTGTTCCAGGTTCAGAAGCAGTTGTCCTCCTCTGGCCTCTAGATTCATGCACATGAAGAATGTGCATCACACACACACACACACACACACACACACACACACACAGACACACACAGACACACACACACTACAATATTACACATACACTTCAAAAAACAGATTAAGGAAAAAAGATTTATTCTTGAATTACTGCAAGTTCTAAGGATTTTGAGTTTATTCTAAAAAATCTCTGAAAACTCAATTTTAGGTAAGTGTGCTCTGAGGTCGATATGAATCCCAGAAATATTCTGGGTCTTAAAGAATTTCTATTACTGGGCTGGAGAGATGGCTTGGTGGTTAAGGTGCCTGCCCGCCAAGCTTAAGAAAGCCAGTTCCAATCTCCAGTTCCCACGTTTACTCAGACACAAAAAGTGACACAAGGGCGCAATGCTGCACTTGCCCACCATGGGGCGTATGCATCTGGAGTTTGTTCACAGTGGCTGTGAGGCCTCTGGGGCTCCCAGTTTCTCTGTCTGCCTGCCTGTCTGTCTGTCTATCTATCTATCTATCTATCTATCTATCTATCTATCTATCTCAAATAAAAAAAAAGAATTTCTATTACTGTTGGGTCAAAAAATCTTAAGATTGGCCAGGCATGGTGGCACCTGCTTTTAATCCCAGCACTTGGGAGGAGAGGTAGGAGGATTACTGTGAGTTCAAGGCCACTCTTAGACTACAGAGTGAATTTCAAGTCAGCCTGGACTAGAGTGAAACCCTACCTCAAAAAAACAAACAAAAAAAGAACAAAACGAAACAAACAAACAAAAAATCTTAAGATTGGAAGGAGGCTTAAAGTTCTATGCTGTCAACTGGCAGTTCCTTTCTGAGTATAAAAGGTTCAATGAGGACCTTACCAGTTTTCTCTTGTCCAGGGATCTCTGATGGAGAAAATCTATGCTTCCAGAAGTTTACTGAGCAGACTGGAGTTTGATTCCATTAGGTGTCTGCATAAAAGTGCTTTCTGTAAGGGTTTATAACCACACTAATTACATTGCTAATGAAAGCTTCATGCTCCTTAGACCACAGTCACTTGATCTGCACATGTCAGTCACCCTTTGACCGTCATATGGGATGAGGGAACTGGTGATGTTTGTGAAGCAAAATAAGGCATATCAAAGTTATAACCATGTTTCTTTAACCAGAATATGCAATGGTTACCAATTCAGATTTTTTTTCCAAGAGGCATAAAATATCAAGGAAGTCATACCAAATTTCAAATCTCTACTAGATTCCTGTTATAAATCTAATTGTTAGATCCTCAGAACATAGTAGCTTAGCAGAGGGGGGAGGCTCTATTGTTCCTTGAGTTCCTTTCCAGTCTAACCTCCCTGCACCCACTTAAGTCTCTAACAAGTAGTCATGGACTCCCTGCTCTTTACCAGAGTTTTTAAAAATAGATTTTATTTTTATTTATTTGAGAGAGAGAGAGAGAGAGAGAGAGAGAGAGAGAGATACAGAAATAGGCAGAGAGAGAGAGAGAATGGGTGTTCCAGGGCCTCCAGCCACTGCAAACGAGCTCCAAATGCATATGGCCCCTTGTGCATCTGGCTTACGTGGGACCTGGGGAGTCAAACCTGGGTCCTTTGACTTTGCAGGCAAGTACCTGAACAGCTAAGCCATCTCCTCAGTCCTTTATTTGAGTTTTAAGTCAATATTTAAAGGGATTTAAAGTTGTATTTTACTATGATAAATAAAACACAATGTTCATTTTAACTCCATAAAACTAATGTGTCTCATTCTTCCTTTCCCCAGGTTCTCTGTGCCTCTACCTCTCTGTGTCTTTTTTCTCTCTTTCCTTCTCCCGTTCTCTTCTTCCTTTCCTTCCTCCCTTTCTCAGTTATGGGTTGGGAGGGAGAGTGAATGTGTAGTTTTAAGTATGTGTGTTCTTGGCACTGTAGGAGTCACATCAAATATGTTATTTAATTTGGTTCTTATACCAACATTGAGAAAGAGCTCTCACACTGATTTTAAAACTAATAGATTGGGCTGGAGAGATGGTTTAGTTGTTAAGGTGCTTACATGAAAAGCCAAAGGATCCATGTTCAATTGCCCAGTACCCACATAAAGTCAGATGTACAAGGTGGCACATGCATCTGGAGTTCGTTTGCAGTGGCTGGAGACCCTAACACACCCATTCTCTCTTTATCTGCCTCTCTTCCTCCCCCTCCTCTTCCCCTCTGTCAAATAAATAAAATATATATTTTAAAAAACTAACAGATTAAGCAAATGACCCAATGTTACTGGTACTAAGGAGCAAGGGTAGGACAGGATCCCTGTCGGTCCCACTATGATGGTCTCTTTTCATTGGGAAGAGAGTCAAAGTAAGTGTGATCCAGATATACAGTGATTACTTTCCTATGTTTTGAAGCCCATATACATAGGTGCATAGGTTGTTGTCCATCTTCACTTAGAAGTTTCACATTTGAATCAGTCACTGAAGCTAATCTGGCTAAACAGGCTTGACCTCAGAAAGTTAGCACAGCTGGAACATGTCTGAACTGCTGCAAAATCGAATTTTCGTATTAAGGATGCTCCACCCATAAAGTCTATGAAATACTATGATGTTGGGGTCCTCCCTAGCACCAGCCTAGGAGGGACGGCAGGGTCTCTGCTGAGTTGGGGGTGAGAAGCGTGGAATCACGACACAGGCTCTGGGAGTTGGGTGAAAGCAGGCAGAGGGTGAGCTGCAGCAAAACTTGTTTATTCAAAAAGTGTAAGGGGTTTTAAAGGGGCTTGGCTGGCCAATCATTGTGTGGAGTGGTCCCCTTTTTGTGACCAATGACAGCCTGTCTCCGGACAGATCATCTCGTAGCAGGTTTCTCACGAGCATGGGACTGTAGCTGTTGTCATGCCAGGCCTGCGCAGGACGCCATGTTCACAGAAGCCACTTCCTGTTTTCTTTTGCCATGGGGTCTGGCTAGGGCCAGACCTGCATTATGACATACATATCCTCCTTTTTGTTTTTATTATTGGCAACCCTGGGAGGTATGGTTTTTTGCCAAGCTGTTGTTGAACCCAGGCCCCAAGGGATCATCACATGTGATGGTGCCTGTCTTAGGTTGCTCCATCTCATGGAATCTTACCCATAATTGGCTACCTGCCATCCTAGTGAGAAAACCCGAGGGGTGTGGCCTGGTATGGTATCCAAGGAACTCTGAAATATGGAACATTTCTGGTCATGAACAGTTTAGAGAAAAGATAAGTCAACTGTGGTCAAAAGTGTTTTTCAATTGTTGTTGCTGGAAATTGTAATCAATTAAAATTTTGATTAAAATTCTTTAAAAACTGAATTTGTAGTTTTTAGACACTGTCTTTATAACAGTAACTCATCATAAACTGTTTGGATGAGTATAAAACAAATGTTATGAAAGAAGCTTTTCATTGTTCTTAGCCTCAGTTCATTTTTTTTAAACAAAGAAAGGCATACTTTTCCAGTAGGTGGTGCTCTAAGAACATTATTTTGGTGTTTAGAGTTAGGCAGACAAGACTGACTCCTCTACTGGATGGATTGCACATTTAAAAACAATGGCTGGAGTCTTTGTCAGTGTGTGTGTGTGTGTGTGTGTGTGTGTGTGTGTGTTCGATGCATGTTTCGTGCACAAAACTGTTAGAAAGCATAATAACATGTCTTAAAAATTGTGCTTTAAGATAAATTAGTTAAATCATAGCATATGTCTCATACATTTTGTGTGTATGTGTTCATATGTGTGTGGCACACTGTGTGCAGAGGTGAACATGTGTGTGGGTGCATGGAAAAGCCAGACACTGATAATGGCTGTCTCCCTCAGTCCTTTCCACCTTAGTTTTGAGAAAGGATTTCTTTGGGCCTAGAGCTCATCCATCAATTCAGCCAGAACAGCTTGTCAGTGAGCCACAGGGGTCTTCATCCCGACACCTCCCATGACTAGGATTACAGGTATGTACCACAATGCTGGCCTTTCATGTGGGTGCTGGGCAGTTCTTGCTTGTGCAGCAAATGCTTTACTCACCAAGACATCTCTCCAGCCTGTATTTCTATTTTTTTGAGAAAGTAGGTATTATGATTATTATTTTTTATTCTTTAAATTATATTTTTAAGTTACATAATTATAGTTCAAAACAAAGCAGAAAATTATATATCTGCTTATTCATTTTTAAAGTACATTAACAAATGTGAAGCTTGGTGGTACCCTCTGTAATCCCAGCACTAGGAAGGTGGAGGCAGAAGACTCAGGAATTCAAGGTTGAGCGTGTACAGAGTCTGAGGCTG
This sequence comes from Orientallactaga sibirica, assembly GCA_036365145.1. NCBI lineage: Eukaryota > Metazoa > Chordata > Mammalia > Rodentia > Dipodidae > Orientallactaga > Orientallactaga sibirica. The sequence continues at coordinate 23,012,111 of JAEOAD010000004.1, forward strand.
GCCTGAGCAGTATGAGAGTGTGTTCTGTCTCAAATCAAACAAACAAAACGAGGAAGAAGCAGAAGTCTATAGCACATTAACAAAATATTTTAGAGATTCTTGCAAGAAAATCTTTTTAGTGTCAGAGATTGAACCCAGGGCCTTACATGTGCTAGATAAATGCTTTATCCCAGAGCTCTATCTCCAGTCCTAGAACAGAATTCTTAGACAATTTACAGCTCTCATTTGAGATTTATCTTTTCAGTTGTGATTGATCATCAAAAATAGGTTTAATTGGCCCGGGCGTGGTGGTGCACGCCTTTAATCCCAGCACTTGGGAGGCAGAGGTAGGAGGATCGCTGTGAGTTCAAGGCCACCCTGAGACTATATAGTTAATTCCAGGTCAGCCTGAGCCAGAGTGAAACCCTCCCTCAAAAAACCAAAAAACAAAATAAAACAAAAAATAGGTTTAATCTTAAAGTTAAAAATTTAATCACAAAATTCAGTGTTTATTTTTAACATCATATTCTTTTGTTTACTGCAATGTAAATTTCTGGAATTTTCTATTATATAATAGATATCTGATGTGTTCTCATGAGGCTTGTAACTTAGTATAATTAAAGTTTCTATTGTGTTTTAACATCTTTTTACCTGGAACATTTTTAATTTTGATTTTTCTTTAAAAAAATTTTTATTAACTGCTGCATAAAATGTGTACGTAATTTTTATACAATGTAACATTTCTACTAATAATTATTTTTAACTTAACTTTATTTTAAAGCTTTTATACATACATGCGTTGCATGTTGGTCATACCCCCATCCCTTCTTCTGTTCCTGACCATTTTAAAGCTTATTTAGTGAAGAACACTAAGTTTGGAATCATAAGAACAAGAACAGACCTCAATGATATTAATGATATATAAAGAAAATAGAAAGGAAAAGAATTTTATTTAAATTTTATCATTTTTGTTTTTATAAAAATTTATAAGACTTTTGGGGGCTGGAGAGATAGCTTAGAAGTTAAGGCACTTGCCTGCGAAGCCTAAGGACCCAGGTTCAATTCCCCAGTACCCACATAAGCCAGATGCACAAATGGCACAAGTGTCTGGAGTTCGTTAGCACTGACAAGAGGCCCTGGCAGGCCAGTTTTTCTCTCTCTCATAAATAAATAAATAAATAAATAAATAAATAAATAAATAAATAAATAAATGTATTTTTAAAAATTATGACTTTTGTAAAACGAGTTGTTAGTATGTGGATATTTTGAGAAATAAATAAAGTCCACTTATAAAAAAGTTCTTAAGATTAGCTCTTGTATAATTATTTGAATCCTATAGTATAAAGGATAGCTCCTTTAAAAAAAAATGAAAGAACTGGGTGTGGTGGCGCACGCCTTTAATCCCAGCACTTGGGAAATAGAGGTAAGCGGATCACTGTGAGTTCAGGGCCACCCTGAGACTCCATAGTGAATTCCAAATCAGCCTGGGCTAGAGTGAAACCCTACCTTGAAAAAACAAAAAAGAAAAGAAAAGAAAAGACAGTTTTAAAATAATCATTGATTTTGTTTGAGTGACTTTGAAGCAAGCAGTGGCATTGCCACTTTCATGTGAAGGAATGTACCCAGTTCCATGCCATGGGGGTTACTAGTGTTGGTCTCTGGAGTTCAGGGCAAACACACCATGAACCTAAGTCCTTTTGAGGGCAGAGTTATGGTATAGATATACAGGTAGTTGTTTATAAAACTTTTATAGAAAACTTCCTCACTCTTGCTGCTGTATCATTATTTATAAAAACTAGATTCAATATAATAATTGTAAAAACTTACTATTTATAGTGCTTTTGCTCAAAGAATAAGGCAAAAGGACGTATATCATGTTAAACTATTTACTCTCATCCTTCCTATAGGTTCAGAAAGTGTTCGCTTTCTCTGTCTTTCCCTCCCCATCTTGTTTTCTGTCTCCCATGTGAACAATTTGGCTGAGGATCCAAGTCAACATGACCGATACATGACTAAACAAACTCAGTAGGTCTAGAATATTCAAGACCAGAGTATTTATTTTATTAAAATGTATAAACTCAAGTATAATAAAAATATAAATAAGGTTAATATCATGTATTTGGAATTGAAAATTGTTTATTTTTATTTTTATTTTTAGAATAAACATGTTCTTACAGTTGTAACTATTGATAGAATGCTGGAAAGGCTGAGAAAATCTAATGAACTTCTGGAACTCATCCTTAAAGGACTTAATGAATATTTGGAAAAGAAACGTCTCTTCTTCCCCAGATTCTTTTTCTTGTCAAATGATGAACTTCTTGAGATACTATCTGAGACTAAAGATCCTACCAGGTAAGTTACTTATATAACTAAATACATGGCCAAATTTTTCTGCTTTAATTTAATTTTTGGAATAAGAAGAAAAATTATAGAAAATCATGTTTCTATAGTTTTCTTTTAAGGACATTCTAAATATTATTAGCAATCATCTTCTAATGATGATTATAACATGCATAATATTATTGAATACTATGCTTCCTAAATATGATACATTTACAAATTTTTTTAAAATATTTTTATTTTTATTTATTTATTTTGGAGAGAGAGAAAGAAGGGTGGGGGGAGAATTGGCATGTCAGGGCCTCTAGCTGCTGCAAATGAACTCCAGATGCATTTGCCACCTTGTGTATCTGGCTTATGTGTGTACTGGGAACTTGAGCTTGGGTTCTTTGGCTTTGCAGCAAGCACCTTAACCACTAAGCAACCTCTCTAGCCCCATTTACAAATTTTATATGAAGACTGGTGCATGAGAATGCTGACGTGTTAGGAATTGCATTAATTTGATTCTTTAATTATTTTTTCCTGACAGAGTACAGCCTCACTTGAAGAAATGCTTTGAAGGAATTGCAAAAGTGGAATTTACAGAAACTTTAGACATTACTCACATGAAGAGTAGTGAAGGAGAAGTTGTAGAACTCACAGAGACCATATCAACAGCTAAAGCCAGAGGCCAGGTGGAGAAGTGGCTGGTTGAATTAGAGAGAATTATGATCAAATCCATTCACAAGGTAGCTGATTCTATTTCTTATTATTTATAGGAAAAAAGGCTATTAATGTTGTTATAAATTTGTCATTGACAAATGGATGATTATTTAGACAGAGATTGAGGCATGAATCATCATTCCAAGTGTAACAGACAAAAAAGTGTTAGTCACTTTTCTTACTTCCTTGACAAAAATGCCTGTCAAAAGCAATGTAAGGAAGGAAGGAAGGGTTTATTTATTTATTTTTTTAATATATATATTTTATTTATATTATTCTGATTTTACATTCGTAGTATTGGTTCCATTGTCCTCCTCCCCGTCCTCTCACTTTCAAAGGGACCTCATCAATGGGGAATGTGGGTCATGCATTGTGAGTTTACTCAAGAGTTCTGGTGGATAGGCCCCAGTCTCTGTGCATAATGCCCCAACTTGTGACTCTGACAATCTTTCCGCCCCCTCTTCCGTGAGTTTCCCTGAGCCACATTGGGGTCATTTTAGTTCTGCTTCCTTGATGAGGTTTTGGGAGCCTCTGTGTCTCTGGATATCTGGCTTAGTTGGAGTTGGATGTTCTCTGTGTTTATCTCCTTCAGCCTTTTTCTGGTGTTGTGATCACCTTGAATGCTGTATTCTTGCCCTTCCCCTGCGTTGTTCTATGGTTTCAGCTGGTGAGGTGTGGTTAGCTGATCCTCCCTTATTTTGACCAACAGTTTGGGAAGCCATAACCTAGCACAGCATAAAAGCAGAGAGAGACGATTGCTGGTGTTGGCTCACACTCTTCTTTTTCTTCAGTTTGGGACCTCACCCAGTGATATAATGCTGCCCACATTCAGAGTGGGTCTTCCCTCCTCAGTTAAACCTCCCTGGAAATAAGCTCACTACATGCCCAGAAGTGTACCTCCTAGGTGATTCTAAATCCAATTAAGTTGATGAAAGTGGCCATCAGAGATAACTCAAAGGAAAAGAGAGCATCAGGTGTCATTATTTTGTAGTGACTCTCTTCAGTGGAACAAAACGCCGTCCATATTATCCAAGGAGACTTTGGTCAGGGTCATGTGTCTGTCTCATTTCCTGCAGCACTTGCATGGTTTCATAATGAATTAGACATTCTTTGTCTACATGATGTGTTTAAGTCTGGCCTTAGAAGCACCTCTGTATATTCCACCTCAATCTCCTTGATATATATGAACCTTACTTCTCTGTGTACATGCAAAATACCTTCCAGGAGGTTAGAAAATCATATATACTTTAATGATGACTTCATTCTTTTTCACATAAAGTGTACTGTTGAAGTCATTTTTGTTAGTAGAGAATATCAGGTTATACCAATCCATAGATGCTGTACACTTAAGCCTAAGCCTAAGGACCCAGGTTCAATTCTCCAGAACCCACATAAGCCAAATACACATGATGGTGCATGTATCTGGAGTTCATTTGCAGAGGCTAGAGTCCCTGGTGCACCCATTCTGTCTGTCTGTCCTTCTGTCTCTCTCTCTCTCTCTCTCTCATAAATAAATAAATAAAAATTAAAAAAAAACATGATTAAGTGGGGGAACATGAAGGGTACATAATGTTTAAATTAGTTTTTCATAAAAGGCAGGCATGGTGGAGCACACCTTTAATCTCAGCACTCGGGAGGCAGAGATAGGAGGATTGCTGTGAGTTCAAGGCCACCCTGAGACTACATAGTGAATTTCAGACCAGCCTGAGCTAGAGAGAGACCCTACCTCAAAAAAACAAACAAAAAAAAGTTTTTCATATTCTCCCACATATTATTGGATAAAATTATTCAAATCTAATTGTTTAATGTGATCATGTGTGATAATGTTTTAATCCTAAATAAAGTTTCCTGGAAATAATTGTCAAATCCTTTGAAAGCTTCCCATTTTCTCTCTTGAACTGTAGTACAATGACTGTACTTGTGCATATAGCTGGTTTCTTTGATTTCATTACTTAGTCTCCCATGATAAGTTCTCATGTGTAGGATCACTAGGCCAGAGAGGATAAGAGTTCATGTGTCTTGGTAAGTATTGACAAATAACATGACTACTTATATAACCAACTGGATAATAAACAAATTCTACTGTGACCACTGTTTAGCAGCATTGGATTGGGTTACATGGTGTAATAGTCAGCTTCAGTTGCTGAGATGAACCTCCAAACCAGACAGTTATGGGAGGAAGGAAATTTATTTGAAGCTTACAGATCCAGGGGAAATTCCATAATGGCAGAAGAAGTTGGCCCCCTTTTCACAGGACCAAGCAGAGAGAGAGAAGAGCCATCACCAGCATACCAGCACAAGCCAGCACACTTCAGGAAGCCCAGGCTAAGCCAAGCACTTTGCATATCTTTAGACTGGAATTCCAAATCCACCCTCACACCTTAGGACTGGACCCTAGGACCAGCCCAGTGACACCACCTCCAGCCAGGTGGCGGGAGATCTAAATTACAAGCTTTATAAAATCCTGAATATAGGCCAGGTATGCTGGCGCACATCTTTAATCCCAGCACTCGGGAGGCAGAGGTAGGAGCATCGCCATGTGTTCAAGACCACCCTGAGACTACAGAGTGAATTCCAGGTCGGCCTGAGTTAGAGTGAGACCCTACCTCAAAAAAAAAAAACCAAAACAAAACAAAACAAAAAAATCCTGAATACATTGGGGAACATCCATTCAAACTACCACAACATGGTTTGCTAATTAATGTTATACATGGTGATAATTATTTCAACTACTCTGTTCACTCAGTTGTTAGAATGTTTATAAAAAATATTTTGATTAGTGTTTCAGAATAGTAAAATGTAGTGGCAAGACATAGTGTATAAAATATATGTCTTTTCAAAAAGTATTCATGTATAAGTTTTTGTTGGTAAAATATGAAAGCAACATTATATTAAATATAACACATTGTAGGTATTGGTGTTATATTTTGTGCTATGTAGCTTCATGCTTGAGATTATATATATATATATATATATATATATATATATATATATATATATCATAAATAAATATATATATATGGCTATGGTATGCAAGGGCCTAATAATAGTAAACGTTACTGTGGAGCTTTATATAATTATATTTCCCCTCGTCAAACTATACAAATGCCTTCTTGTGTGATTTAGATTTTTGTGCTTTGGTGTTCTCTCTGCAGAATCTAGAACACGTACCACTCCACCCTGACTTTCCTCTACTGTGCCTTGTGCTCTTTGCTTGCTGCTCCCATCCTTCAGTTGTCCATTTTCACAACCTGTCTTTGCTGAGTCTTTATTATCAGCAGCCATCACTTGGCTGTTTATCTTTGTTCAGTAAATCCCCAACTAAACAAGAAATCTAGAAAGTTTTAAAGTTTTACCCATTCTTAATATTTCCCTGAAAGTCTGATTCCCGCAGTCCCCTCTGAAACTTAAACACTACAGTCAGTATCACCTCCCAGAGGACATTGCTGGTTTTGGGTTGATACATATGACAGAGTGTTTCCCACTGATGGCTGGTAGACAAAGTAGATAGTAAGTCCACGACATGTATGTCGCAAAGAATATCAGTGAGGCCTCCTGACTGTGTAGCCTTCAACTCTCCACAAAAGAATTAGGTATCTTTCCCTGTCATCATTGCCTTGGGCACCAAAACTATAGGATCGAGACATAAAAGAGGTATGGAACACTGAAGGCACTTTAAGAAATTATGGTCTGTGCACACACTTGAGGATGAGTGATCTGATTTAGAATTATTTTGAATTTATGTTTCACAACCAAATTGTTCATTCGTGTCCAATCCAAACATATCTAGAATGCATTTTGCTAAAACTGGTCAAATAATCATTAGATATATTGTGGATCATACAAACTGATAATGTATTGGCAAACAACATGTTATATATTTGCTTTGTTCACATATGTGAGAATAAGCTTGATGAGCCTTTCATAATTGGTTAATAAAGCTGCAAACAACTGAGTGACATGAGTTGATCAAGTTTAGTTTTTCTTTGTGTAGTTTGTTCCAAAACCTTCATCTTTAGCATTTTCTTATTTTTTAATTAGGTAATTGGAGATGCAATTGCTGCTTATACAAAAAATGAACGAATTAACTGGGTAAAAGAATGGCCTGGACAGACTGTGCTCTGTGTATCCCAAACCTTCTGGACAGCAGAAGTCCAAGCTTCTATTCCATTGGGATTACTAGTAAGCATCTATTACCTCCAAGTTTTTAATATCAAAAATATGGTTGCCATAATCAGAATATACTTATCTTAAAGTAAAAAAATGAAGATAATCCACTTAAAATTATAGTTTATGTTGCAAGTTAAGTTACTGATTTTCAAAGTAAAATATTTATACAAAATATGTTAAACATATAGATAATGATTACAATTTTCTGTCTAAATCATTTGTTTATTCAAATAATGTAAAAGTTAAGATACTTGGTTATCAAACTTATTATAAACATTTCTGTGTCTTTAAAAGTAGGGTGATGCAAACAGATACTCACATGCATACATGCCACAAACACACACATGCAAGTATGCAAAAAAACAACAACAAAAAAAGAGTGATAGTAGGATCAAGAAACTTCCTACACTCAGAAAGATTAGGAGGTTTTAGAGAAATATAAACTGCCTTTTGTCCTTGAGTAAAACTGCCCTCTGTAGACAAAGCATGATTTCACTTATTTTGACCTATTTATTTTTTTGCACATGTTTGTATATGTGTAGAGTATTGTGTTGGGTGGTGTGTGGTGTGTGCGTGTGAGTGAACAGGTGCACATATGCATGTGCATGCAGACCCAGAGGAGAATGTCAGATGTCCTTCTCTTACCACTCATTCGCATATTTATTGGAGTTCAATCTCTCCCTCAACTTGGCGCTACTGTCTTTCAGGAGCCCCAGCGAGCCCCAGTACTGGCCTTCCACACTTGCATGACTATGCGTAGTTTTTTGTGTGAGTTCTGAGTAGTCAAGCCTTGGTGGTCTCTGGTCTAAGAGACCCTCATGCTTAAGCAGCAGGCACTCTTAATCACTAAGTATGACTTTTCAGTGTTTTGACTTCGAGCAAATAAAAATATTTTGATGATGCTTTGTAGTAAATATCCTAATGTATTCATATTATTAATGGTGTTGAGATGGATGCTGTTAACTTAAAAAAAACACAAAATAATATTCAATTTAACAATTTTATCCTGGAAGGATAATTTCCAGTGAGTCTACATTTGGTTAACCAGAGGATCAAATGGAATCTGGCAATTATGGGTGTTTACTTTAAGGCTCCAGATTAAAATCTATTTTTGATGAGAAATTTGATCTGTCTTAATTGGAAAACTGTGTGGGGGTTGAGAAGGGTGCATGTCCTCTGTAAGCAGGCACATCCAAAGAGCAAGGGACTGGATGACACCTGGAAGGCATTCCAACTAGCCAGCATGCTACTACTTCTCCTCAGTAGGAAGGAACAAGACAATGTGGTAATCAATAGGTCAGGGGATGCTTGAAAAGGTTTTTTCTTTATGGAAACCAGAGTGCCATAGACTAGGGTCTCCTTAATAGAGGGCAGTGAGTGGGGTTTTTTCTGGTTCCCTGGATGCCTCTTCCACATTCATTTTTCTTTTTTCCTTAATGGGTTCAGAGAATTCTTTTAAGCTTTGGCTCCCCAACCTCCCCACAGCAGGAATGCCTTTATTACCAAGGGGGGTCACTAATAGGGAGTGAGTGGTGAGTTCCTGGGGTTTTTCTCCTTGCTACTGGCCCTCCTGCTAATCACACAACTCTGACACACCAAAACTGTCTTTTCTAATTTACATGCTGAATATACTGAATATAGTTAAAAATTCACTAATGGACTTCAAGAATTTAAACATTTACATGGTTAAACATTCATTAGTTTTCATTACATAGGAAAAAATTGCTAAAAATATAAATATAAATGGTAAAAATGCAATGGTGTTTTAATACAAAATGTTTGAATGAAGAACTTTCTCAAAAGTACCAATTAAAAAACATAAAAATGCCGGGTGTGGTGGTGCATGCCTTTAATCCCAGCACTCAGGAGGCAGAAGTAGGAGGATCACCGTGAGTTCGAGGCCACCCTGAGAATACATAGTGAATTCCAGATCAGCCTGGGCTAGAGCGAGACCCTACCTCAAAAAAACAAACAACAAAACAAAATAAAATAAAATAAAATAAAATAAAATAAAATAAAAAAATAAAATAAAATAAAAATGTTTCAAGAAATGTGTCTTACAGAGAAAAATAAAACCATTCATTTCCCTGTTCTGTTTTGTAAACGCCTGTCATTCTTGGAAAGTGCTCTTTCAGCTTCTTTGTTACTCCTCAGCAATGGCCCTGGAAAAGGAAAATGCACCCCAATGGACAACATTTATTAAAAATGATTAGCGTGGAGACACTGGCCACAGCAGCCTGCCGGAGCATATTGACAATTCCCTTTAACACAGCAGTTTTCATTGATTCTAATTTGATTCCCATCATAACCCCTCTTTTATTTTTTTGAACTTACTCATTTCATGTAACTCCAAAGTCTGCCTGGTGCTCAAGACTTGCCGTAGCTCAAGAGAAACAAAACCACTTGTGGTGTGAGTCCTGTTTTACCACTTTTTGTCACTGCAACAAAATGTGGGAAGCTGCCAACTTCATACAGAACAAGAAGTTTATTTGTTCAACATCCAAAAAGAGGTTTACATAGCTCCTAGTTTTGGAGGCTGGCAATCCAAGGCTGAGCAACCCAGTCTATCTCTGACCTCTGGTGAGAGCCTGCTGGTTAGACCACATGGCTATGGCATTTGCAAGAGGGAGAGGTCATGTGGTGGGAGGAAAACAACAGACTGACTAGGAGCTAAGCTGTTTAGCAAAATAACAGCCCATGTTAGTCAGGTTTTCATCACTGCGACAACATGCCTGAAACAACGTAAAGGAGGACAGACATGTTGTGGCTCCCGGTGTGGAGTGGGAGAGGAAACTGAGGAGGTAACAGGCAGCAGGAGGATGATGAATGGTCCCATTATCTCCTTTGAGATCATGTAGCACTGATCTACCGTCTGTCTTCAGTTAGGAACCCCCACCCCCAGTAATGTCACCTAGCAACCAAGCCCTCTGAGGAAGCTTTCAGGCCAAATCATAACATATTTCATTCTCATGGGACTCATCCAATTTTACAAGACCTATTTAACCCCACTGAGGGCAATGCTCATGACCTAACCTGCCCTCGGTTCTTACAGGTTCCACCACTTCAACACTGCCACCCTAGAGATCAAGTCTCCAGCACCTGAAACTTTGGGGGACACTGTCAAATCATATGCACACCATAATAATATCTCTATATTTCAAGTGGCATAAACCTTGTTCAGAAAGCTTATGGGCTGGAGAGATTGCCCAGTGGTTAAAGGCCTTTGCTTGCAAAGCCTGACAGCCCAGATTCAAGTCCATAGCCACCTGTATTAAGCCATACTGGGTGTTTGCAAGAGCAAGAGAAGAACGCTTGGGCAGGAGTAGTAGATGGCCCCATGGGCTCAATGGAAAAGAAAGTCGGAATCATTATCTTAAGGTTTCCTTCATCACTGCTGTTATAGGCTCTCTTTTACTGTCTGTCTTATCTCTGCTGTTCACTAGCAAGCTTCTTTTTGTAAAGTGAATAAGTTTTCAGTGGCTTTCAGGTTCATATCTTTACAATCTACTAGAGAATTGCTTCTTTTTTTTTCTCAGTTCCTGGTAAGGTCTATGACCTCCTCTTATTGGGTCTCCTCTCCGTTCATGTTCCCATAGAGATGGAGCAACATAATTGACAGTTCCAAGTTAACCACAGAGAACAGCAATAAGAACAGAAAGGATGTTGACTCAAGCCACACATATTTTGTCAGAATGGGCTTCTAGCACCACTTTTGGAGTAACCTGCGGTTGTTCCTTACCCTCCTCACTTTGGTGACCGACCACTACCTGACATAGCAACTTCAGGCAGAAGGGTTCATTTCGACTGACCATTCTGGGGCATTCAGGTGTGTCATGGAGAAGAAGGCATGGCAGCAGGAGCAGAATGCCCTGGTCTCGTTGTATCTGGAGTCAGGAAGAGAGCAAAACCAGGAAGTACAGTGGGGTTATAAAACCTCAAGCCCCACCCCACTAGTGACCCACTTCCTCCACCAAGTCTCCATCCCCTAATCTGTACACTACCTTCCCAAACAGCACCACCAACAAGGGAGCAAGTGCACAAACACATGCGTCTATAAGGAACATTTTTACATTCAAACCACAACATAGGGAAAATTGATTTTTTAACTGGATAGAAATTTATGATAAAATGTCGATCATAACCCATACATGTGCTTGGTCAAAATAGTTTTGTCCACAAGGACTTCATCACATTGAGAAAGTGTATTTTCTTTTCCTTCAGGTTCTTCAGAAGTACTTGGGCAAATGTAACAAACAAATCGATGATATTGTCACTTTGGTCCGTGGCAAATTGTCCAAGCAGAACCGTGTTACCCTGGGAGCCCTTGTGGTACTGGATGTCCATGCTAGAGATGTCCTTGCAACACTTGTGGCAAAGGAAATTAGTGATGACTCTGACTTCGAATGGCTAAGTCAGCTTAGGTACTATTGGCAAGTAAGTGGCATCTGTGAATCTTCTCACACAGTGATTTCAGCTCATGGCCCTTTAATTTGTGCTTGCTTGCCCAAATGGGAAACAGTACCAATAACACAGGACCTTTTGCTGATGACTACCCCTATGTAAGCATCTTTATAGATTGAATATTAAGACAGTTAATAACTATACCTATTATCATCAATATCTATATTTACATATACTTATGTGTGTTTCTAAATGTATTACTACATATGGATATATACCTATGAGAGAGAGAGTGAATGATCAGAATTTATTTATTTATTTAATTAAAAAAATTTTTTTGGAGAGAGAGACAGAGAATGGGCGCGCCAGCAGTGTCTCAGCTGCTGTGAACGAAATCCAGATGTGTGCGCCCCCTTGTGGTCAAGTGCGGCATTGCGCCCTTGCGTCACTTTGCATCTGGCTAAACGTGGGCCCTGGAGACTGGAACTAGGTTCTTAGGCTTAGAAGGCAGGCACCTTAACCGCTAAGCCATCTCTCCAGCCCCAGAATTTATTTATTTTAAATGTTTTATGTTTGTAATTTGCAAAATGTTGTACCAGGTCAGGTAAAATTTGCATTTTTAAATTCCTGATGCATGCAAAGGATGTCCAAGTCAGATTCCCCTGCTTTGACTTAGTCATTAGAACTCTCCTTGGACACAGGAAGCCAGACACATGATCTGTATGGATTTGTCCAGGGTATCTGGGTGGTGGGTGAGATTAATCATGACTAGGAGGAAGGAGGAGCAGAAACCATTATCACCATGGGCAAGATCTGCCTGCTGGGTGTGGACAGAGGTGTGGCCTGGGCAGATGTCAGAGAGGACAGGGAGAAGAATCAGCATCCTGAAAAGTCACTCAAGGTCAAGGTATATGCCATGCTGAATTAAATACCCTTATTGGGGCTGGAGAGATGGCTCAGCAGCTAAGGCGCTTGCCTGTAAAACCTAAGTCTGATTTCCCAGTACCCATGTGAAGCCAGATCTGGAGTTTATTTGCATTGACTTGAGGCTCTGGTATGCCCATGCTCTGTTTTTTTTTTTTCTCTGTGTCTCTCTCTACTTGCAGATAAATAAATAATTTAAAAAAAAAAAAAAAAACCTTACTGGATTGTTACTTTGGGCAAGTTTCTTCCCTTCTGTATTTGCCTATTAACTTTTAACATTGTAATGCTATTAATACCCTCTTCATTTTGAAAGAAATATTTGACTCTACAGGAGAGAGAAGGGTCAAGTTCTAGAATATTCTAGCAGAAAATCTGAGGCTATTGGCTTCCATTATTTTTCTAGAACACTAGCTCTTGAATTCTTCTAGTGAGTCAAATGATGTCTGAAGAGTGAGTTTTGAAGAACCCTGTGTTACATTAGTGTTTATTAAAGAGTTTTAGATTTGATCTTGTTTGCGATTTTGTTTTCTAACCTAACTTCATTTAATGTAATTTTTCCCAGTCTAATCATTTAGAAACAAAGATGATCAATGCCGGCTTGCGATATGGATATGAGTATCTGGGTAACTCCCCTAGGCTGGTTATTACTCCACTCACTGATCGATGCTACAGGTAAATCCTTTAATATGATGTTATATTGGGGAAAAAAGCAAACTTTCACACACCTCTAGACCACTGATTTATTTTAAGATTTATTCTTATTAGAGAGAGAGAGAAAGGATGGGCACACCAGGGCCTCTAGCCACTGCAAACGAACTCCAGATGCATGCGCCACCATATGCTTCTGGCTTACATGGGACATGGAGAATTGAACCTACGTCCTTAGGCTTCGCAGGCCTGTGCCTTAACTGCTAAGCCATCTCTCCAGCCCCACAGATTTATTTTAAAACCCTAAATTATCTTCCACTTTGTAAATCTAGCCTGTGTTGTTTTTCCCTAGCTCCGTAAGTTTCCTCTTGATTTCATTTTCTCTTTCTCTAATAGATTATTCCTTTCAATTCTGGGACAATAGGTATGGGGTATCATTTTTTAACCTCTCCACCCATCTCCTTCCTGAACCTCTCTGGCTTCTTTATGGGCCATTGAGCTATATCTTTTCCGTGTGATGTCCTCAGCCATGCTCTGTGGTTTCCCAAATGTTCCCATCCATGCTTGGGCTTTTGTGGCCTGCATCCTAAAGACATTTAATGTTTCTATTTTGTTCCAGGAGCAAATTAACTGTCTTACATGCTAAATGAGTTTAGCCTTTCTGTTTACATCTCAGAAGATGGCAGTGGTTACTCACCCACCCAGTCATCTATAGAAAGACCTAGCTTTGTCCGTGGTTCTTTCTCCGTTCTTCACTTCTAGTCACACGTTAACCCTACTCAATTAATTTTTTATTCTCTTTTTAAAAATAAACTTTCTCAGAAAAGGTTTTAGATTTATAGGAAAATTATGCAAGAAGGACAAGGAATTGCTATCCAGGTGATATTCACCTATAATCCTAGTATTTAAGAGACTGAGAAAGGAAGATTGCTGAGTAATGTAGCCTGGGCTAAATAGCAAGGTCAAGGCCAACCAGAACTATATAGCAAGACCCTATCCTAAAAAACAAAAACACAAAAACAGAACTGGCAGCATGGCTCATTGGTTAAGGTGCCCAGTACCCATGTAAAGCCACATGCATGTCTAGAAGCTTTGGCCTGCTCATTCTCTCCTCTCTCTCTCTTTCTCTGTCTCCTTCTCTTTTTCTTTGTCTCCTTGTAAATAAATAATTAGTCCTTTAAAATGCAAAAGCAAAACAAAAAAAAGCACAGAATTCATAATTAACTTTCCTTATCCGTTTCTCCTGATATTAGTGTCTTGTAAATGTGGTTACATGTGCTACAATTGATGAACTAATATTGATACATTTAAACTAGACTGTAGTTTAGAGTTAAACATATCATAGTTTTATGGATTTCATGAAATGCATGTCTTGAATCCATTACTGCAACATCATCAGATAGTTGATTTATGCTGAACACGTTCATCCACCTTCCCTTACCCAGAATCTCAGGTCACTTGTGGTTCTGTCTGTTCCTGAGAGGCATGTTCTAGAAACCTATACACTGTCTTCTTTCACTTAGTGAGAGACATTTAAGATTCCTCCGTATCTTTTGTAGTTTCATGGCACATTTCGTTTTATCTCTGACATACTGCAGCTTACCAATTTGCCTCCTGAGGGACATCTTACTTGCTTCCAGGTTTTGGTGATTATGAGTGAAGCTGTTATAACCATTCGTCTGCAGTCTTTCTGGGGGGAGTAGGCTTGAGTGTTTAATGCGTTTGGGTAATACTTAGGAGCATGATTGCTGGATGTACATGAAGATCATATGCTCAGCTTGGTGAGAAACTTCTACCCTGTCCTCAGAAGTGTCTTTTCCAGAAACAATGAGTAACAGCTCCTGATCTTCATCTTTGGTAACATTTGGCATTGTCCGTGTTTTGCATTTCAGCCCTTGATAGACGTCTAGTGCATCTTATTTTGCTTTGTTTTGTACTTACTAAGGGCATAGAATGTTGGCCATGTTTTTATTTTATTTCCACGTAAATATCTTCGTTGAGGTGTTTATTTTGGGTTTTGCATGCTTTGTGATTGGTTTGCTGGTTTTCTTCTTGTTGAATTTTAAATGCCCTTTGTGTATTTGGATACAAGTCTTATTTCTAATATATGTATTTTTGTATTATTTTTCCTCATGATATAGCTTATGTTTTCATTACCTTTAATGATGTCATTCACAGAATAAAGGGCTATTTTTTAAAATTTTAACAAAGTTAATTTTTTTTTTTTTTTAGCTTTTCTTTCATGGACCATGGTTTTGATACAGTAGTCAAATCCAAAGTCTTCAAGATTTTCTCTTATTTAATCTTTTAGAAATTATACAGTTTTGTGTTTTGACTTTAACCTATGTTCCATTTTAATTAATTTTTCCTAGATATATTTTTTTTGCACATGTGAATATGCAGTTGTTACAGAACCATTAGCTGAAAAGAATATTGTTTCTCCTTTGGACTATGTTTGCTGCTGTTTCAAAGATCCAATATTATTTTAGAAAGGTTTCTTAACTATTCAGTGGTGATTTAGAGCCCACATTTTCTTCTCTCCACAGCACCAAAAGATCTAAAGTCAATGGAAGTCTAGTTTACCAATGGCTGAGCAAGTATCTGCTCCTCAGTTCAAGCTCGTAGATACAATCTGGGTTAAGGATCTACCTGGTCTGAGGATGACTTGCTCCTTTTGAAAGCTTGGTATCCTTTCTGTACAGCAGAAGGACCAGATCTCAGAAAAAGAACATTGATCCAGAACCCACCAGTTTCAAATCAGGAACATGGACCACTCATTGACCAGTGTTTTAATGGGGTCCCATTCATATCAGATTTGTCCTCCTAAGTATAATCTGGTTGGAAAAGATGAAGTTCTGGGAAAAGTTCTTTTCCTTCATATAGCTGATAGTGCCAACATGAGAGGAAGGGATAGAAGATGTCTCCCAATTCAACATTCTCCTCTTTTGCTCAACTATCATCATCCTAGTAGAAGCTTAAATATCTTCCTAATTTATTGTGTTCACATGGTGGTTTGAATGAGCAGTGTCCCCCATAGCCTTATGCATTTGGACTAAGCCTCACACTTAATTCCCTCCTGGTGGAGGCTTTGGGAGGGGGGCTTTGCTGGAGGAGGTGTGTTGCTGGAGATGAGCCTTGGGATGTTATAGCCATCCCTGCTTGCCACATCCATCTCAGTCACCTTCCTCTCTTCTGATGAGAAGGTGTGACACC
Source organism: Orientallactaga sibirica (assembly GCA_036365145.1). Taxonomy (NCBI): domain Eukaryota; kingdom Metazoa; phylum Chordata; class Mammalia; order Rodentia; family Dipodidae; genus Orientallactaga; species Orientallactaga sibirica. The sequence goes on from JAEOAD010000004.1 coordinate 23,028,488, forward strand.
TGGCTGGTTCCTCTGCCATGCTTTCCCTGCCATGAGGAAACTTCCCCTCTAAACTATAAGCTGGAAACAAACCCTTTCTTCCATAAGCTACTTCTGGTCAGATGTTTTGTCCCAGCAATGAGAAGGTAACTTCTACAGTTGTCATAGAACACATGATGGTTGGTAAAATCTGCAATGAGGTCTACAGTCCAGGGTCACAAAACTCTTTCTCATACATGCACTTCATTTCTTGACACAGCACTCTGGGTGCACATTGTCTCAGTTTTCCAGGAATGATTTCTCTCTCCTTTTGTTCCTCAGTAAATAGGACTTGATTACATCAAGACACAAGTTGACTTCTCTGCCTGTATTTACAGTCTCTCCTCAACAGCTCTTGTTACACTTGATTTTTTCTTTCATCACAATGCATTGAAAATATGTTTACTGAAGGGCTGGAGAGATTGCAGGCACATGCCTGCAAAGCCTAAGGACCCCGGTTCAATTCTCCAGGTCCCATGTAAGCCAGATGCACATGGTGGCACACGCATCTGGAGTTCATCTGCAGTGCCTAGAGGCCCTGGTATGCCCATTCTTTCTTTCTTTTTCTCCCTCTCTCTGTCTCTAATAAATAAATAAATAAAAATAAAATCTTTAAAAAATGTTTAAAAATCTCTAAAAAAAAGAAAGTATGTTTACTGTATTTTACACACTTTATTTATTGTAATCTGTCCATGGATGGAGGCTATATGTGCCTTCTTTTTTCTACCCCAGCACAAACACATTTGCTGACATAAGGAGACATTTAATAAAATGTATCAAACACCCATAAACTGAAGCAGGTATTAGTGCTGTACACTTGTAATGCCAACACTGGAAGCAGGAGGATTGTAAATTCAAGCTTGTAGCCAGCCTGGGCTACAGAATGAGAGAAAGAGGGAAGGAAGGAGTGCAAGAGAACTATAGTACATAAACATTTTCCTGTAAATGTATAGGTGCATTTGGAGATAAATAACTATTGCATGGTTTTGCCTTTGATCCTTTAAAAATAAAATTTTAAAAGCATAGTGGCGCACACCTTTAATCCCAGCATTTGGGAAGCAGAGGTAGGAGGATCGCCATGAGTTCGAGGCCACCCTGAGACTACATAGTTAATTTCAGGTTAGCCTGGATCAGAGTGAGACCCTACCTCAAAAACCAAAATAATAATAATAATAAAATTTTTAAAATGAAGAGCAGTTTTAAATTATATTGTTCCCCAGAGAATGATCAGCTTTGTGAATGCTCTTGGTAAGCATTAGGACTTCTCTTATGTTCTCTTAAAAATGATGAAGCCAGGCAGGAGAGATGGCTGAGTGGTTAAGGTGCTTGCCTGCAAAGCCAAAGGACCCAGGTTTGATTCCCAGGACCCACCTAAGCCAAATGCACAAGGTGGCACATACATCTGGAGTTTGTTTGCAGTGGCTATATGCCCTGGTGCACCAATTCTCTCTCTCTGCTCCTCTTTCTCAAATAAATAAATAAAAATAAATATTAGGGCTGGAGACATTTCTTATTGGTTAACACACTTGCCTGCCAAGCCTAAGGACTCACGTTTGACTCACCAGGTCCCACATAAGACAGACACACAAGGTGACGCAAGCACACAAGGTCACACATGCGCACAAGGTGGCACACGTGTCTGGAGTTTGATTACAGTGTCGAGGCCCTGGGATGACAATTCTCTCTTTCCTCTCAATCTCTCTCTCACTCACTCACTCTCTCTCTCTTGCATGAAAAAAAAAAAAAAGCCCAGTCTCTTGGCCTTGCCTCAAAAAAAAAAAAAATTAAAACATGATGAAGCCTTTCAAATAGAGGTGAGTGCTTGGTGTCTGGGTCATCTTCACTGGTCTGGCAGGAGTGTTCCTCATAGAACACGAAGCGGGAAGAGTGGTTAAGATTAAGCAGTAGTACTGTAAGTTGTTTTGGACTGTCATGTGGCATGGAGCAGACCCAGTCACTTGAAGAAGCCATACTGCATCTGACCTAAGGCCACTGCTTATTGCTATGCCCTACGCCCAGCTGGAACCTACATAGATGTTATGCAGTGGAGGAGTCCTTTTGTAGTCAGTATATATCTGTGTGCCTGCCATGTCACTGTAAGGAAAAACCTCCTTCAATTTCATTTCATTCACTCGAGGAACATTAGTGATTACCTACTATACGCAGTATACGTGATAGTAGAACTCAATAGAGGGTCTGAACTCAGATGATTTCTATCAGACAGGAAAGTTATATTAGAAAACAGTTACAATACAATGTCCAGAGTGAGATATTACAGGCAAACATATGTTATTACAGGTACATGTCACCCAGGTGGGAATAGTTCATGGAACTAGTCCTGAGAAGCAAAGTGCTAATATAGGTTCTAGATGGAGCTCTTCTATTAAAGGATATGTAAACTTGGCCAAAGGGGTGAATGAAATGGTGCTCTGCATCTCTTTAGTCCTCTCAAATATAATATGGTTAGTAAACTATTTGGACTCATTTAAATAATCATATTGTGTGTTTTATAGTCCACAAGCCTTAATTTTGATTTTAATTCTATTTCAATTTACTTTTATTTTCATTATCAATCATTTGTTTCCTCTATTGTAGTTTTTAAGATTTTACTTTTTCATTGATGTCCAGTGTAATGTTATCAGAAGTGGACTAGTTTTAATTTGTTCTCCTTGGGACATTTTTGGTTCTCGTCTTTCTTTAATTCTGGACAATTCTTAGACATTCGTTTACATTTTATTTCTTTTTATTTAATTAATTTTAATTTAAAAATATTTTTATTTATTTAAGATAGAGAAAAAGGCAGATAGAAAAAGAGAGAGAGAAGGAGAAAGAACGGGTGCACCAGGGCCTTCTGCTGCTGCAAACAAACTCCAGATGCGTGCACACCTTGTGTATCTGGCTTGCATGGGTCCTGGGGAATTAAACCTGTGTCCTTTGGCTCTGCAGGAAAATGCCCTAACCACTAAGCCATTTCTCCATCCCTAAATATTATCTCTATCATTTCTCCCTTCTTTCTTCTGCATGTTTTAAATATTTTTATATAGGATCTCTTTCTTTCTGGGAGGTTTTCTCACATTTGCCTTCTTCAACTACACAATTGTGTTTGCTTATGCTTATTCTTCTTCTTTTTTTTTTTTTTTTTTTTTTTTTTTTTTTGGTTTTTCGAGGTAGGGTCTCACTCTGGCTCAGGATGACCTGGAATTCACTATGTAGTCTCAGGGTGGCCTCGAACTCTCGGCGATCCTCCTACCTCTGCCTCCCGAGTGCTGGGATTAAAGGCATGTGCCACCACGCCCGGCTTCCTTATGCTTATTCTTGCTCTTGGACCTGTTCATTGAATTTTCAAAACACTATGTAGTGTTTACATACATACTATATATGTATTCACCATTTAGTCTCGGGCTGGCCTTGAACTCACAACAATCCTACTACTCTGTCTCCTTAGTGCTGGGATTAAAGGCATGCGCCACCACGCCTGGCTCAGCATATGCATTTCTGTGCTAGAATTTCAGTTGTCTCTGTTAAATTTTCCCTTGTCTCTCTCACTCTCACACACAACTTTTTGATTGTATATTGCTTTTTATTTAAAACCTCACTTGACAGACCAACAGAATAGCAGAGGAAAAGGTGCCATAGTGTGGACCACTCACAGACCTCCATCTGTTTGTCTCCACCACAGCAAACTGGACTCTACTTTGTTCTCTCTTCCTGGTTTTATGACGAGCTGGCCTTGGTGAGGTTGTTTCCTGTCCCCTGATGTCTGCTGGGGAAGTGCTCATGGAGTAGTCTCAGACTTATCTTTGAAGAGGGCCACAGGTTTCACTAGCTGGGAAACAAAACAATATTAATTTCTTTGTCTGGGTTCATATGCCATATGAAATGGGAGCTTGAAACCCCTCTGCTTAGTGGATGACACAGGCTCGTCACCAGGATCTGCACAAAAGATGCCCTTGAACTTCTTCATCTCTCCAGTGGGTTGCTGGGTTAAGCACAGTTTCCATTTCCACACAGCAGCATTTCAGGCTTCTAGATGCATGGAGATAGAGCCATTCCTGGTCCCTCCTTGCTCAGTGCTGAGATTTTTTTCCTATATTTCTGTATGGCCATAAATACATTTGTATTTGTTTGTGAGTCCTAGAAGTTACAACCTTCGCCGCTTTCATCATGTAATTGCTTCTTCAGCTTTGATTGCCTTTTTACTTGGTGATGTCACTTTCATCCTTTAAAAGTTATAATTTTCTTTCATGTTTAATTTCTGTTCACTTCCAGTAAGGGGACTGGGTTGTCCAGAGTCAGCTGGATTATTCTGTATTGTCCAGAAACCAGCAGAGATTTTTTTAGAAGTGTATTTATTCCAAGTTTGTCTCAGTTAACATGTTTTATCTGTTTTGGCATGTTCATTTAAAAACTCACATTATTCTTAACAGACTTTATTTCTTCCACCTTAGGACCTTATTTGGAGCCCTTCACCTGCACCTTGGAGGAGCACCTGAGGGTCCAGCAGGCACTGGAAAAACAGAAACTACCAAGGACTTGGCAAAAGCCGTGGCCAAACAATGTGTTGTTTTCAACTGTTCTGATGGCCTGGATTATTTGGCCTTAGGAAAATTCTTTAAGGTTTGAATTGACTCTTCATTTATTTACAACAGGATAGCTAATCAGACATGAGAGGTGTTTCCAATGAAATATAGTTGAATGCAAGCAGACATACACTGCATTTTAATTAAAGGTAAACATTTAAGTACATTCTCAATAACTCTTACCTGGGAGGAGCTCTGCCTCCCTCCCCAGTCCCTGCTATAGTAGCCACCCTATTCCTGATTATGCTGAGTGAGTCCCTGAAATACACTGGGGAAGATAAAAGTTTGAGAGCTACATTTTATAAAGGTTGTGGGATTCCAAAGATTTCTGCAACTTTTATATCTTGTTATTAACAAGTTTTTATGATTCATTAATTTACTTGGATCGACACATCCTGGTTAATTCCTTTTTCTTGAAATATACAATCCTTGTTTCATTTTTCCCTCTTATTCTCAGTCAAATCCCTATTCCTGGAGGTCTGTAAAATTGTAAAAAGGAAGAATGAAAGATGTGAAGTTCTTGTTTATAAACCACATTAGCAGTGCTAGAGCCTGTAGTTCTTTAAAATGCCAGAGCAGTCGAGTACAGAATGACCCCTTGGAGATTATGGGGTTTTCATTTGTATTTGTTTATTCCTCTGTGATTCTACAGTGTTTGCTTTGGTACATTTTTTGCAGCAAAGCTACCATTTTTAAAATTACACTAACAAAAAAAGAAGAGAGCAATTCTATCCAATATAGTAAACTAATTCCTGGCCAGTTATAAACTGGTCATTTTGTAACAAACTTGGAGTTTATGACTTTTCATTTGTGATGTTGAAACATAGGAAGAGTTTTTAAAAAGCAAGTCAAAAGAATGAAATCCCAAGAAAATATTCAAATGACATTTAATCCACCTTCTGCAGTGATATGTAAATTTGCCATGATGATTATATAAGAAATCACCAGCAAATATAGAATATCCTGTATGTAATTTAAGTATTCACTATATTCCTTCCTGTTTAAAGCAATGTCTGGTTTATACCAGACTTGGTATAAATTAAGCATGTTTGTGTATCTCGGTTTTTTTAGTCTATAGAGTGATTTTCTATATTCTTTGATTTAATTCATGTACCTTGATAGTGCTTATTGGTAAGTACTAATTGATGTTATGGATACTTTGTGTTAAGTTCATGCTGAAAAATGGAGGTACAAATGAACAAAATGTAATTATCTAGAATTTCATAATCTGTATAACTGTATTGTGAAGAAATAAGCATTGTGTTTTCTGTGATTTATGATCCTTTCATTATACTGTGCATTTGAGATCAAAGTCATTGATGGGGACTTTGAAAATGATCCTTGACATACATGGAGTTCATGTTCAATCCAGTATGGATCAGTAGGTGCAGCATGTATCATTCTCATATCAGTCAGCCTCTCTCAGCTATGTGGCCTGGTGCTAATTACTTAACATCTCAGCTGTGTTAGCATTAAAAAAAATCTTTAAAGCACCATGTGGTATACCCAACACATACCAGATATTCAATGTAACACACATGCATACACACACACTATATAATGTATACTCAACATATATCTGAGTTTTTGAAATAAATCTGAATTTAAACAGAATGGATTATATTTGACTCTCCAGTATATTTTATAAACAAATGGCACACATTTATGAGGTAACTGTGATCTAGAATTATAAAATGTGGTCTTAAATTTTGTTAGTTGGCTATTTAGGTACTTTGACCCCAAAGTAATCTCACTGGCAACAGAAGTAAGGTTAGGTAGAGGATTATTACAACCCATTCTTTATAAAAATAAATAAAATCAACTTGTGCATGAAATGTAAGAAAGACTTAGAAATTATATGTGTACAACCTAAATGCCAAAAGATATACAGGAAGCAAAAGCAATAAATTGGAAAATTTTCCAGTTGATCAAATTCTTTATTCATGCAGGATAATGAATTGGTAATGAAAAAATGAGCTGTCATAAAGATAAAAGTGAATAAGCAATCTCCTCGATAGGATATTAAACCCTTGAAAAGACCAGGTGAAAATGCAACATTTCAATGTAATAGTCAATCAGATACAGTTGAAATTTTTCATTATTCTTTCCTCCCAGGGACTGTTATCTTGTGGTGCCTGGGCTTGCTTTGATGAGTTTAACAGAATCGATTTGGAAGTGCTTTCTGTGGTTGCTCAGCAGATCCTAACCATCCAAAGAGGTAGAGACCTAGTCTGTCTTTGCATTGTGTGAACTTAGAAGAAATATGGGAGGTAACAAATGGCATGCACTGTATTTGTATGTTGTACTGCTAAGTCACTTCATCTGTGATTACCCTCAGGTATCAATGCAGGTAGTGAGATACTAGTGTTTGAAGGAACTGAACTGAAACTTGACCCCACGTGTGCTGTCTTTATCACCATGAACCCTGGGTATGCTGGGCGATCAGAACTGCCAGATAATCTGAAGGTATGGAGTGTTAAAAAAAAAAGAAAAGAAAAGAAAAAAAGAAACAATATGTGATCCTAGAATTATACACAAAATATTTGCTTTTTAGGCATTATGCAATTTTAGAAAATTATCCTAGAAGATAATTTTTGAAACTTAAACTTCCTTTAGAAAGTAAATATAGACACCAGATACAATTTCCAAAATTTAGATGATTAAAGTAGTATTGATCACAGCAAATTAGAAAATATAGGAAATGACTAAAAAGGTCAGATTCTACTAGTTACTGTATTTTATACCTTGAATTTTACATAGTTTTTAAACAATGTTTCAATACAAGACTCATGTGTTGGGTGTTTATTCAAGTGATTTTAATTAATAGCCAACATTTTACTATGTTTATAAACATAATTCAAACTGTAAGTAAATTTACTACTTTGTCTTACTAAATAACATGTAGGTTACTTTTAGTTTTCCTGCATTATAAATAATCACACAATAGACAGTTCCTTTGTAAGGCTTTTCTCTATTGTAAAACATTGCCTGAGCTAGAGTCATAGGATTAGAGCTATCTTGCTAAATCACCTTCCCATACAGTTTGAAACAATTTAACTCCCATATCAATTCTCAGTTCCCATAAATGAACACTGGTTTTTTTCAGTTAAAATGAATAGAACACTGTCCTAGTTGAATGTACCAGACTGTTCACTTAAAAAAAATAGATATTTAAGTATTAGTGAAATATGACAACTTTTAAAAATATTTTTTGTTTGCTGTTCTGTTGACTTCCCTGGTGAATTGCATGTCTGTGGTTTATGCCTAAAGACCAATGCTGGAGAATAGTGCTATGGTAATTGTAGGTCTAAAAGCACACCTTCTGACTAAATCCTTTCTGCCTTCTCTTGTTCCATGCTTAGACTGGTAGCTCCTGGGACTAAATTAGCAATTTTTCTTTTCTAGCAAAAAGACTTCTGATACCACTAATTGCCACCAAGTATTTTTCTATTTCCAGTTTATGTCTTTTGATATGTTTCAGTCAGATGTTTGTGCACTCGGCCTCAGTTAAGATTTAAAATGAGAAGTGGTGAATCCTTTATCTAAAAATACTCTGTGACTTCATTGATATTCTCTTTTGGAAAGTTCCTTCTCTAGCAAATTCTGCTATTCTTTTATTCAGTAGGATCAACCCAATTGCATAAATATTTATAAACACAGGCAAGGCAAAAATCTATGAGCAGCTAGTCATAAAAAAGCTGATAACTATGATTGGTTGAGTTTGCTAATGCCCCATGCAGATGTTTCCACCATGTGCATACTCAATAATACCAAACTATCCATGTCATGATTCCTGGGCGACGTGTTTTCCTTCTACACTAAGCCAGACTCTCTTCCTGTGGGCTGTCACTGTTCCTCTCACGGTGCTGCTTTGGTCAGAGTTGCTACAGGACATGTGCTGTCAAGTACATATGGAAATCCCTAACAAGTCTGAAATGAAAAAGTTATGTATGCCTTTACTTAAAAAAAAGTCAACGGGGTCCCAGAAAGCATCGTTACCATTCTCCACCTCTCCTTCCTGTCACTAGAGATCCTCTTTCACAAGTCTTGTAATTCCTGCTGTCCCGTCCAGTCCCACTGCCACACCTTCTCTCCACCTCCTTCACTCCGTTTGGATGTTCTATTGTGACAGCTCACTTATCACTTCTCTCTTCCCCACTGGAATTCACAATACTGAATTTTGTAATACTGCCAATGTCATCAACAAAAGAAATCCAACCTATGAGTGTCTTGGCATTAAGAACCTATGTACATGTGCTGCCATTTCCCTGTGTCTGTCTGTCACAGGGGTTTTCCTTGCTTCTGAATGTCCCAAGCCTTTATACATGCTGTTTTCTCTCTCTCTGCACTGTTCTGCTGCATATCACTTTCCTGTTTGTCTGTCAAATGAGTTCATTCTTATTGTTTGACCTAGCAGTGAGCACATACACAGTTCAGGCATGTGCTTAGGTGAAGTCCTGTCATGTTTATGCCCTTGAGTTCTTCAAAGACTCCTCTGTTAGTTCTCTCCTCTTGCAGATCCTAGGACTTGGGTGATGTGTACTATTTCTCTAGATGTTATTCTATCTTCTCTTCCTGTGTGGCCAATTTCACATAAATTTCACTGTTGGAGAACTCTCACTCTGGGCTCTTCCCATTGATCCTGGATCACAGGCCACCCCTGCCTTCTCCTACATGAGGCAGGACCCAATCTACATCTGATATGCATTGTACTTGGGGGTGGAGAGGAGAACTGTGGCTACCTACATTGTGACAGCCGCTTCTGTCAAAGGAAATCTTTTCACAAATTCTTCATCTTCCTTACTCCCTCAAATAACTTATGGCTTGCAAATAGAGGAGATGATTCAACAATTTAGTCCCCCACTTGTCTCTTTGGTATTTAAGAAGGTATGCCATTGGTCAAGTTAGAACACAACATTTAGTTTTCAAAAGCACTACATTTTATTGAAACTTACTGCTATTACTAATAAAGTTTCTGACACATTAAAAAATCCAGTTTTATCAGTATGTCACACATTGTTTAATAAACACTGGATTAAACCTGAAATATTTTGAGTGGGCTAATTTTCTCTACAATGGCAATAAATCTTTGGAAGAGGACTTCTACTAAATGAAATATCATTATATAGTTTTAAAAAATATTTATTTATTTATTTATTTGCAAGTATAGAGAGAGTAAAAGAGAGAGAGGTAACGGACATGTCAGGGCCTCTTGCCACTGCAAACAAACTCCAGATGCATGTGCACTTTGTGCATCTGGCTTTACATGGGTACTGGGGATTTGAACCTGGGCCACCAGGCTTTACAAGCAAGTGCCTTTATCTACTGAGCCATCTCTCTCTCCAAACCCCATGATATACTTTTTTTAATTTTAAAAATATTTATTTATTTATTTATTTATTTATTTATTTATTTATTTATTTGAGAGAGAGATACAAAAATAGGCAGGTAGATAGAGAATGGGAGCACCAGGGCCTCCAGCCACTGCAAACGAATTCCAAATGCATGCTCCCCCTTGTGCATCTGGCTTACATGAGTCCTGGAGAATTGAGCCTTAAACTGGGGTCCTTAAGCTTCACAGGCAAGTGTTTAACTGCTAAGCCATCTCTCCAGCCCCCCATGATACACTTTTGAAACTCCTTTGCTCACTCTGATTTCTGTCCACTAGCTACCAATCTGTCAGTTTCATAGTGCTCCACTCACACTGCTGCTTGAGTTAAGAAGGTAAACAGGATTTGGGGTATTCTGGATGTTGTCCCTAACTGGGGGTAACTTGTACTATTATAAAGACTTTGTTACCCTTACACAGCCATCAGAAGACTAGTTTGTAAATTCAGTCATTCTGTTTCTCATTCATTTCAAAAGTAGTTGAGAACCTACCTTGTTGACGTACCATCTGGAGGGCAAGTCTCTTACATGGGTTTTCCTCATGTATTCAGTAGTTAAATTGACTTGTTTATGATTCTGGATTCCAAGTTACTTGCTCAAGCTATATATTGTTTACATTGCTCTTTATCCTTTAAGTGGTAACCTTATTGAAAAAACCTTATCAATAAATCATCAGGACCCAGGCCTTTGCTAATTTGCTTAATATGTTAGAAGAACCTTGCTTGATGCAGATCTTTTCTTTGTTCACAAACATGGAAGAGTCATAATAGATCACTTTAACAAGATTTCATATTTTTTATCTGCCTTGTGATTTTGGTTATCACTGATTTCCCCAAGTGGTTATAAACTATGTGAATGTAATTACCATAATTCACTACAGAGACTTTTTTTCTTTGTTTTTCTTCTTCAGGAGAAGAAACATGGTTTTATATATGAACTAGTAAAGTGAATTCTGAAACACTCTGATATTCTGAACCCAAACTTTCATATTTATTCTTTTAAAATGTATTCATTTTTGGACTTGTTTACCATCCCACAACACTTATTTGTTTCACGGTATTTAAAATACTATAGTATAAATGTCTTTTATATTTTGCAAACCAATTTATGTATATTAATAATCCAGGACTTATTTCTAGTTTTCTTTCCATTATTATGCTTGCAGAAAGACTGGCCCAGTGACTGCAGACTCAAAAAATTCAAAATTAGCTCACAGTATTTCCTTTGCCTATGGTAATACTCTCACAGTCACAGGGATGATCTGATTAGCCTGAGGTTCTGACATCAATTGGATATTTAGAGAGCCATGATGGGAACCCAGGCTTCCAGCTGCAGGCTCTTTCTCATCAGCCTGGGTGAGAAGCCTGACTTACAGGCACCCTAGCAGGCTGATGTTCTTTTCTTTGTAACGATGTTTCCCTCAAAGAACATAGCATAACTGATATTTAAGATTCATATAGAAAATTTTGTGGGCTAGAGAGATGGCTGAGTGGTTAAGTGCTTGTCTGTGAAGCCTAAAGACCCCATTTCGAGGCTCAATTCCCCAGCACCCACATAAGCCAGATGCACAAGGTGGCGTATGCATCTGGAGTTCATTTGCAATGGCTGGAGGCCCTGGTGCACCCATCCTCTCTTTCTCTCTCTCTGTTGCTCTCAAATAAATAAAGAAACAAAAAAATTTAAAAGAAAACAAAGAAAAATTTGCACAAAGTAAATGCCATGTTGATTATATAGCCTTAATAGGAAACTAACTTTTGAAATTGTTTTATCTATATGATTTAAATTAAAATTTAGTAACTTAGTTATGTATTGCTTAATAACTATAAAATGAAGAACAAGTAGAAAAGCTATAAGAATTACATAGTGCTGTGGAATAGAGGGGGCTGGGTTCATGGTATATTCCTTCTGCTTCCACAGGCCCTCTTTCGGACAGTGGCTATGATGGTCCCTGACTATGCCATGATTGCGGAGATAGTCCTGTACTCCTGTGGGTTTGTCACTGCACGGCCACTGTCAGTAAAGATCGTGGCAACGTATCGCTTGTGCTCAGAGCAGCTGTCCTCCCAGCATCACTATGACTACGGGATGCGGGCCGTGAAGTCCGTACTCACTGCTGCTGGGAATCTAAAGGTAGTGACTCACACATTTCCTGTCTGCAAATCGTAGGACTCGGTGTATTCATGGACCTCAAGGAATGGGTTGGTGGCAGTAACTAGCTGGAAAGACTCCATGGTTCTATTTATTTAAATAATTATTTTGCATACAATGAAAAGGAAATTTTATAATGTTTGTTAAATCTCACAGGTGTAACTTTTAGTAATTTGAGTTCTGTTGCATAAGTTTTTTAAACACGTTTTTATTTTTTTTAATTTGAAAAGAGAGACAGAAAGGAAGAGGCAGAGAGAGAATGGGTGTCCCAGGGCCTTTCAGCCACCGTGAACAAACTCCAGACACGTGCAACCCCTTGTATGCATGTGCAACATTGCACACTTGCGTTACTTTTGTGTCTGGCTTACATGGGACCTGAAGATTCAAACAAGCATTCTTAGGCTTTGCAGACAGGCACCTTACCTGATAAGCCATCTTTCCAGACCCTGTTGCATAATTTTAAATGTAGGAAACTAGATACTAACAGAGAATACAATTGTTTACTGAGGATACATATTTCAAATGCTTCCTGTTTGGATAACAGTGCCATTTTAAAGGGTGTAATGTATAATTAATAAATATATACAAAATCCCTAAACATTGTCACAATATAACTACCCATTGTAGCCAACTATGGGCTAACAGGAATAGAGTTGCCATTAGATGCTTATACTTTAAAATTACATGTCTGTGAAAATCTTAAATACTTTAGTACTTGGTTAACTTTTCATTGGAAATATTTTACATAAGTGTGACATAGAACTGGCAGTCATTCTCTATGAAGGCAAGATAGGCTATTGTTACAAGCAAAACACAAAATGTGACCTTGGAGTTTGCAAAATGTTCTCCTTCATGATTTGTAGATGATACAGATTTTACAATATACCCTACACAATAAGAACAATGTACTGCATTTTATCTTGTATACTAAATAAGGCTATGAAGGATTCTGGTATACTGCGGTGATATTCTACTTCACATTAGCCTAACGGAAGTTCAAGTCGTTGCTGTTGTTGCTGCTGCTTGCCACAAACAAAAGCATCCAGGAGAAATGACTTGCATTAATCTGGCACTTCAGGATCACTTTGTGGCCAGATAGTGGGAAAGGCAATGTGTTGCCCCAGTGTTTGTCTTGGCTACAATGTTGACTATGGAATTGAGCTATGAAAGTCAGGCTGCAAGTGAACTCCATCGTTCTTTGTCAAAAGCTGATTCAGAATTGTTGAATGTTTGGGCTTGAATATTTTTAAGTTTGTTTCTGTTATATTAAGAGACAACTTAAACATTTGCTTCAAAATAATAGCCTTTCAAATAAAAAAATAGGATTCAACATTGATAATTCAATTTTGGTCAGATGGATCCAAAACAAAGTCCAGCTGAGCAGATGACACTTTCACCTTTGTGAGCTCCCAGAGTCTGAGATGCTTCCCCCTGACAGCCTGGTGCTGTGGATTTTGTAATGTTGAAGCCAGTTAATAAAGAACAAGGCATTTATTAGGTAGAAAGATTTTAGAAAGAAAAAGGAATTCCAGAAACAAAATAGCATGATGGTAGGGTAAAACTTTGAAATGAGATGTTGAATAAAGTATTAAGGTCAGGAGAAATAACTGTGAGTTTAGTTTTAGTTTAATTTGTTTTGTTTTTGCTAATCATGTTAATGCTAATATAGGCATGAGTAACAAGTGCAAAGTTCAGTCAGAGTCTCAGTAAATTTGTACGTCACAGACATTTTAAGTTTTCTTGAATGCCCTCTGCTTGATGACTTAGCAGGCTAAGTAGCTCACTCAAGTTTCTCTGAGGAGTTGACTGGCACATATAGCATATGAGCAGGATTCCAGCAGGCATCACACTGCTCTGCACCCGCCTTCAACTTCAATATGAAGAGCTTATGACATCCTCACCTGGAGCCAGTTTGCTTGCTCTTGAACCTTTGTGAAGCCAGTTGAAACATGTTACTGTTCATATGTCGCTTAAATACATGGTAGAGAAACTGATGCTATATGAACCAAGAAAGGAGGAGTTTGTCTCTATAAGAAGTAATGTTTAAGAAAGATTTTGTGAAGATTAAATGCTAAAATTTGAATTATATGTGGATGAAGCAAATGCATAAGACTAAGAAGCTTAGGATCATGTAAGGATGACACAGCTAAACTGTATTATAGTTAACTTTGAAGGACATTAGTCCTGCAAAGAAACAAAACAGAGCTTCACAGAACTGGCTATATTGTTGATGTAGTTTAAAAAAAAATCAGGGCTGGAGGGATGGCTTAGTGGTTAAGGCTTTTGCCTGCAAAGCCAAAGGACCCAGGTTCGATTCCCCAGGACCCACTTTTGCCAGATGCACAAGGGGACTCATATGTCTGGATTTCATTTGCAGTGGCTGGAGGCCCTGGCACACCCATTCTCTCTCTCTCTCTCTCTCTCTCTCTCTGTCTTCCTCTTTCTCTGTCAAATAAATAAATAAATAAAAATAAAATATTTTTAAAAACCAACAACAAAAGGATAAAGAACTCTATGAGAAAAGGCCTCAGCACCAAGTTATGGGCAGATGAATGGATATTGTTTATAGGAATTGCGGCTGTTCAGAATGATTGCACACTTTTAATGACTTTTCACTAAACCAGCCTGTAGCTGGTCTTACTGCACATGATAAGCAAGTGTATAGGCAGTGGCAACTTTCAAACCATACTGAATTCATGGCCAATAACCCTTTATTAGCATGTCTGTGGGAATTCAATTAGCTCTGATGAGGTTCTTATAAAATAGGAAATTCAACAAGAGTAAATGCCAGTTTCCATAATTAATAACAATAAAAAATGAAAAGTAAGCCAGGCGTGGGGGCACACGCCTTTAATCCCAGCACTTGGAGGCAGAGAGGTAGGAGGATCGCCGAGACTTCGAGGCCACCCTGAGCTAGAGTAAGACCCTACCTCGGAAAACCATAAAAAAAAAAAAAAAAAAAAAAAAAGAAAGAAAGAAAAAGAAAAGTATATGGGCTACATTTTTGTATGTGTTTATCCTAACTATATGGATTGTGTGTTTGTTTGTGAATAAGAAAAGGGCACATTTAGAAGGTATACATATCTTCATAACTATATTTTCTTTTAGCTGAAATATCCAAATGAAAATGAAGAAATTTTGCTACTTAGATCAATTATTGATGTAAATCTGCCAAAATTTTTATCCCATGATTTACCACTCTTTGAGGTAAGAATACTTCTTATTCCAGTGTATCAAAACTCTCATAATATTGTAAGATTTGTCAAATGTCCATGTTTGTAAAGCTCTCTCCTATAGTAAAGAGCCTTCTACACTGAAAAATAATGACATGAGACAGGGAACCTAGACTGTTTGTATTTGAAGTGTATTTAGGTGGCTTTGTTTCCAGTGACATTTAACTAGAGATGTTTAAATATTTTTTTCAGTGCAGAATGTAATGAACGCATAGAAGATATAAAGTGCTTGCTTGTAAGTTCCATGACAAAGGGGACTCTGTTAAGAAATGGCCGGGCGTGGTGGCGCACGCCTTTAATCCCAGCACTCGGGAGGCAGAGGTAGGAGGATCACCGTGAGTTCAAGGCCACCCTGAGACTACATTCCAGGTCACCCTGGGCTAGAGTGAGACCCTACCTCGAAAAACCAAAAAAAAAAAAAAAAAAAAGTAATTTGGCTAACATGCAGCTGAACTCTTAGTACAGAGTAGAGACTTGGTAAATGTAAATTTCCTTTAAAAAATGAGGTGACTTTTATAAAATTGTTTTTAGCAGGACAATTTGACATAAGAAGCAAGTATGAAAATCTTATTATATTTTAAGATTACATTAAGAGGACTTGGGAGGAGGAAGTATTAGAATAATGGTTAAGTTTATATAATCACTCTGGAGTCAATCTCTTCCTTTATATCAGAAATTAGGGGAGGAGTGGATTCCCTGTAGATAAATGTTAGATGTATGCTATCTTGCAGGGCTGAGAGCTTTCAGCATGTAAAGACTGAAAACACTGTGGCCAGGGAGGGGGCGACAAGATAGTCCTGTGTCATTAGCTATGCATAACACCTTTATTTCATTACTCTGAAAGGAGATTTCCTTAATATTTAGAGTTGGAGATGTAAATGTCTTATGGAAGAAGTCAACAAGGAAAGAATTCAAATTTTCTTCCTAAAGGTTTCCCTGTGTCCTTGGCACACACCTCCTCCAGCCATCAGCTGGGGATCAAGCATTCAGAACATGTACCTCCATGTGTTTCCAGCAGAGTGAGGAGTAATGGTTGTGGTGGAGAGGCCTTGAATACCAAGTGTGTTGTGTGGTTGCTTCTTTCTTTTGGGGGTATGCATAAATGAGCCACATGAAAAAAATATCCTTATTTAGCAAGCACAAACCCTTAATAAAAACCATGTCCTATTTATGTGTGTATGTGGAGAGACTGTGGATCAAATCAGGGCCTCCCTCACCTGCACTAAGCACGCCCACTACCACTGAACTGCAGTCCCATCCGGAACAAGTAGCATTGCTAGGCGAACCACAAATGTGAGGCCTGCCTGATTACAGAATGAAACCCTGCCTCTCCTGTGTAATTCATTTTGTGTTCCAAATTACAAAAGGGGGCAGGAGGTGTCACTATTCCTGTTTTATAGGTGATATAACTGCTATGAAAAGATGACAAATGACTTGTGTTTGTAGCAAGCACAGGGGGAGCAGGGAGTCTAATCACTAGTCAGTCTGTAGTGTGTTCTTATCCACTCTGCTATGATACTGTTTTCACTCCTTTGTCCCAAGAAAATGCATTGGATTAAATGTAGGAGTAATTTAATGGTTGCTCATATTTTAAAGTATAGCTCAAATATGCTTTCATATTCAACACCCCTGAGCTTCACTTTTACCTTCAGAGTAAAAGCAGTAATCATATTTCTCACATAAGTTGTGCTGAAGCTTATAAAATAGGATTACTAGTTTATCACAGTTAAGTTCCTTAAACCTTGGCATTAACTTTATGTATTCATAAACACTGCATGTGAAATCATAATTTTTACTAAACATACATTATATGATTGTGGTAGTTTCCTGGGGTTATGATAACAAAGTCCCACAAACTTGAGGTATGAGACTTAATCTTTCCATCACTTATTCTGCTTCAGTTCTGAAAGATGGAAGTGTGAAATTGGAGTGTTGGGAGGCCATGCTGCCGCTGAAGGCTCTAGAGAATTCTTCCGCGCCTCCTCCTAGCTCCTCATAGCTCCCTGCAATCCTGGCTGTTCCATAGCTTGTAAACGCTTTGGACTAGTTACACATGAATCCATTATCACATGACCTCTTTGTGAATTTCTCTCTCATTTCTCTTAGACACATACCAGTGATGGAAGTTAGGGTTATTCTAACTCAGTATGACATCTTAACTAACTGCACATGTAAAACCTGATTTTCACATAAAGTCTCATTCTAAGATTTCGGGTAAACGCAAAATTTTGGTAGTCATAACTCAACCCACACAATGTATTCACTAAAATACTTCTGAACTAATTTGTGTGTATGTATGAGGCATGGATTAGAGCTATTTAGGTATAGTAGTTCTAGAATCATTGCTGGTGACTCTTTTCTTTACTGAATTGCCTTGGTTTTGTATCTTTGTGAGAATTAGTGTGTGGGGGTCTATTTCTAGTCTTCTTGTTCTATTCTACTGGCATATTTGTTACTTTATTCTAATATAACAGTGTCTATTATAATTTTTAATCACATAGTATTACTCCTCTAACTTTTTACTTTAAAGAATTTTAAAACTAAAGATCAGACTTCAAACTATAAAATTTCTACTAGAAAACAGGAAAAGACTTGAACTGTTGTTATTTAATGGCTCTATTTCCATTACATTAAATATGTATATATAATGTATATGTTTCAACTAATATAAAACTACTTGCTTAAATTTTATAGTGTAAATGTATAAAATGTGAATTTTCCAAACTGTCTGTCACCAGGGAATTACTTCGGATTTATTTCCTGGGGTAAAATTACCAAAGCCAGATTACAATGATTTGCTCGCAGCCATAAAAGATAATTGTGCCTCCATGAATTTGCAAATGACCAAATTCTTTTCTGAGAAGATCCTTCAAATATATGAAATGATGATTGTGCGTCACGGTTTTATGATTGTTGGAGAACCATTTGGAGGGAAAACTAGTGCATATCGTGTTTTAGCTGGAGCATTAAATGACATATGTGAAAAGGTATGTGTGTTATTAATGCATTAATTTATTTTAATCATCTTTGTGTAAGAAGTAATATATAGTAATTTAAAATATACCTTCAATATGGCAACTAAAAATCATGAAAATAAGAAAATGGCTCAGAGAAAATAATATTAGAAGAGCAAACTGAAGCAGTAAGTTCAGTTATTAAGAGTATGACACAAATTTGCCTTTCAAACTTTTATTTCTTCTGTTTTGGTGTTAACGATTATATATGTTCTTTGTTGCAAACCTCTGAAAAGATAGGGGAGAAAAACCAAAAGTTGTATTTTAATAGTTCTAGGATAATATTCTTATTTTCTGGGAAGTTGGATTTGTTAAACAAACTTCTGTTATGAGCTGAAAATCAAATGAATTTAATGGAGTATGTATACACATCATATACACATGTGTGTACCTATGGCTATTATCTGAATTCTTCAACATCACAAGTGTCATGTTTTGACATGTTGAAAGAACAGGGCTTTTTAACCTCTGTACTTAAAACTCAATTTCTACTTCTCTCCCCTAATATTGAAGAAACTTCACTTTATATATTTTAGTGTGTGTAGCCTATGGAGTTTGTGATCATGGTATATTCACTGTAGAGTCTCTCTTCTGACCAATATAAAGTTATTATTTTTTTGTTTTGTTTACCTTTGATCTACTTAGATTTGTTTTACTAATGCTAACCCTGCTTTCTCTTTGTATATCCATTTCTCTGTAGCTTTAAAGGTAATCTGGGGCGGCGGGGGGGAGTCACTGTGGTTTACTTTTTATGGAAAATAGTTTTACTTTTAATTTCCCCTGGTTAGATATTTTTATATTTTTTAAAGGCAAATTTAAACTCACTTATATTGTTTATCATACAATGGGATATGTGTCTTAGCTCTGTCACCAATTTCATCTATTTCCATCTTCCTTTCCACTTCAATTTTCCTTCCTTTTTTTTTTTTTTTTTTAAAAAAGCTCTCCTTACTTGTTTTCTTGCCTTTTCTTGTTTTTTACTTATTTTTGTATTTCCAATTTAATATTTTCTTGTTATACCAACTGATTGGCTTTGCCAAAAAGTCTCTAAAAGAACAAAACACAACAGTGTTCAGTGAGTGGGTGTATTCTGTTCACTTACAAAGTCCAAAAGATTCATTTCCTACCAATTCTGAGTGACCTTGCAATATGTAATGGAGGCAGTTTCCTTGGCCGCAGCTTCTCACCAGCCTCAGGAATAAAAGCCATTCTTTGGTGACAGCAAGTTTATCCTGATTAAGAACATGGTAGAGCTTCCCTGTGCTTCTGGATTTAGGAAGTTCCATTGTTAAGATCTTTATGGAACAGAGAAGAAAGAAAAGACTCCAGTTTTGTATTATTATTTAAGACTATTATTTACACATCTTTTTTTTTTTTTAAATTTGAGAGAGACACAGAAAGAGAGACAGAGAGAGAAAGGAAGAGGCAGAGAGAGAATGGGCATGCCAGGGCCTTTTCAGGTGCTGTGAACGAACTCCAGACACGTGCACCCTCTTGTGTGCATGTGCAACATTGCACACTTGCATCACTTTTGCATATGGCTAAACGTGGGACATGGAGATTTGAACAACCATTCTTAGGCTTCACAGGCAGGCACCTTAACCGCTAAGCCATCTCTCCAGCCCTTCACATATTTTCTTAATTTGCTAGTTTGTATGTCAAGTTCTGGCAGTGTTTGGGGTGTGTGTGTGTATACATATACATGTTTATATATACATATATATGTACATATACATCTATATTGTTATAAGTAGGTGCAGCATAGACGATTTATATGGTAGTCATAATACTATAATGGTGGCTAAATGATATTATGTAGTCTGTAATACCCATAAAATTGAATAACACACAGTCAACCCTGATACAAATTATGGGCTTTTGCTAATAATAATGCATTACTATAAATTCAGTGATGATAAGCATGTATTACATTGATGTACAGTGTTACAATATGGGAAATTATTGTCATGGAAGCAGAGTAAGTATTTGAGTCTATAGTTTTTGTTCAATTTTTCTTTAAACTTAAAACTATTCTAAAAAATGAATTCTGTTAATTTAAAACAAAGTCTTTATGCCCAAAGGGCACTAACATGTCTTATAATAATTCAGAGAACCAGGGTTCTGACAAAAATGGGCAATTTACTAATACTAAGTTTTTTGACGCCACAGGAAGTACCGTTTTCTCTGTCTTTACATGTTTTTATTTTCTCTCAGAGAACATTTTGTAACAAGGGTCAGCAAATTACAGCCCACAGGCCAAATTCTGCCATAGCCTATTTTTGTAATGCTAGTAAACTTAGACTGGTGTTAACAGTTTTTACAATTTGTTTTTTTAAAGAAATAAAAACAGAAAATAAAATCTAGAAAGCCTATACTATTTATTGTCTGGCCTATTATAAAATAATTGCCAACCCTTGTTTTATTCTTTTAGACTTATAGGTCTATATAACATTACTGTTTTATTCCTATGCATTTCATGAGCTTTTAAATACCATTATAAATAGTACTTCACAACTTAATTTTTAATTGTTCAATGACATTATAAAGAAAATACAAGTGATTTTTACACATTGACCTTGTGCCCTGGAACCTTACTAAGTTCATGCCTTATTTCTGGTACTTTCTTTTGTTTCAATTTTTTAAAATTTATTTGCAAGCAGAAAAGGACAGAGAGAGAGAGAGAGAGAAGGCGAGAGAATGGGCATGCCAGGACAGTGCCACTGCTAATGAACTCCAGATGCATGTGCCACTTTATGCATCCATCTTTACATGGGTACTAGGGAAATGAATCTGGGTCGTTAAGCTTTGCAGGCAAGCAACTTAACCACTGAACCATCTCCCCAGCCCCTCTGGTAGGTTCTTGATAGTTTCCTCAGAGTTTTTTGTATACACCATCATGTTTTCTATGAATAAAGACAATATTATTCAAAATAAGTTATTATTTTTTTTTCATTAAGGGGCTAATGGAAGAAAACAAAGTTCAGATAACTGTTTTGAATCCGAAGTCTGTCACCATGGGCCAGCTATATGGACAGTTTGACTTAGTTTCCCACGAGTGGTCTGACGGTATCCTTGCTGTCAGCTTTAGAGCATTTGCCTCCTCACCGGTAAGTACCAGCATGTGTGCATACATGGTTTAAAAGATTATGATGTGTTTATGATCAATGTCTAATTTTTTTATTCATTTCAAACAAACTTTTATGTTAATAGCTTAAGCTATTCATTGAAAACTTACTGGCTGGTCTGGCAGTATGTCTGTGACTGACAATTGCATCATCTACAAGCATATCTGAGAGGTGCCTGGAGCACCTTGTCCTGAAAGCCATAGAAGATGGGGTTGCGGTAAATCAGGAATGAGAGCATCCACGTAGCATGATCCTTTGCCTCTGTGGTATTATTCTTATTATCCCATGCTTTGAGCTGCTGCCATTGTCATATCCAATAACTGTTAGAAATATTTGAATGCTTTTAGAGAACAAATTGCGTACTTCTGGAAATGTCTTAAAGCTCTAGTGCTTTCCACTAGTGCGTTAGGAAGAGAATGTGCATAAGAGATGTACTAGCCACTGCCTTATCTACTCCTGGCTTGTTCTGTGGAATGGTTGTAGGTCAAGCTCACGAGCAGAGCCCACAGACTAGCAGGTGCTCATTTGATGGCCACACTTTAATAGGTCCTCCACAGAGGGTGATTTATGTGAGACAACTTGGAACATCTAATTTCTTTATTAAGTCATTGTTTTTATGAATGGATACTTATATCTAAATTTGGTGCCCAGTACCACTCAAAGGCCCAGTGGACCATGATTCTTATTGGCAGAAAGCTCGTGAACGTCAAGTAACATAAGGGGTAGAGCTCTTGCCCCAGTACCAAGTTTTTCTGGTAATTTTGAGGATAAAGTCATCATGAGGCACAAGAGAAGCAGACAGAGGTTTAGGACCACTCATGTACTTTCCAGAACAACTTAACATGAAGCCACTAGATGATGTAGACAGTTATATTTATCCAGAAATGGCCATACAATATCTCTATGTTGTGACATAACTTTTATCACATTGGCTGGAAGCTACATCCCATAAATATTGAGTCTCAGTGACACTCAGAAGTTTACCCATCACTCATAAGCCATAGAGCCAATTGAAAAACTTCAGGCTGTGAGACTCAAGACCACGCTTATGTGGCATGCTTCCCAAAGTGACAGTTGACAAGCACTTAAAGCCCAGAGCTTGAGGAGAAATTGATCTGAAGGTGATTACCCACAGTATGGTTCTACGCTCTCCCCTGAGCACAGCCAGAATTAGCTTCTGAATGTGGGCATGAGGTGACTTGAGCTTGGGATGGACCACTGTCTAATAGGTTAATGAACTGGTCACAGGGACTGAGGAATGTGATGAGATGGATTTAAATCATTCACCACTGCTACCTCACGTCCCAAGTGCTGAAGGTAAACACAGACAATTCCTGCAAACATGGAAGCTGAATTCCAAGAACCTAGACAGGAGAATCCAGTTTTGAACTCTCCACCTACTACCTAGGCACATCTTCATGTTTGTGAAACATTTACTATATTTTTGATGATATGTAAATATTTTCACAATTATTAAATAATTTTTCAATTATTATATTGATGTTATATAATTTATACATTATCAATTTATACTATTATTGATACATTAAACATGTGTGAATGCTTTAATTTTTATATACTATACTATCATGAGGTAGTTTGCCCAAGACAAATGTGTGTGTGTGTGTGTGTGTGTGTGTGTGTGTGTGTGTGTGCCAATTCATTTGATGAAGGGAAAAGTAGTTAATATCTATGAACAAATACTAGTAGAATTCCTTTCTGAGAAATACGTAAAGCACTATGAACAGATATATTTAAATGGAAATTCTGTTTTCCCTGCCACATGTATTTTTTTTACTTCTATTACTTCCTAAAACATTTATGTATATTTGAGCTCAGGAACATTGAAAATGTTGGACATAAGGAAAGGTATTTTTGTCTTGTCTATGGCATATATAGGTTTCTTCATACATAAAGAATATATATAAACAGAAGTATATTTTATTTAAAGGGTTCTTTTATATTTTCCCGATAGATTAATTTCCGAGTTATAGTTTTATTTTGAAATAATGTGATTGAACTTTCCTTTATTGCACTTTTGCACTGTTTTCATGCTATGTATAAACTAGACTCCGGATAGGAAGTGGTTAATCTTTGACGGGCCAGTAGATGCTGTGTGGATTGAGAATATGAACACAGTGCTGGATGACAACAAGAAGCTATGTCTGATGAGTGGGGAGATTATTCAGATGTCACCACAGATGAACCTGATCTTTGAACCAATGGACTTAGAAGTTGCTTCTCCTGCCACTGTAAGTGCTCAGTTTTTACATCTGCTTATAAATTCCAAAACGTTATCTTTTCTTCTTTTTACCTACTAGCTTTTGTCTTAAATGAAAAATATTTGTAGAGTTCCCTGTAAGAGTGACCTGAGATTGTCAAAGAATATACATTCTAGATGTTCACATACCTAGACAAATTTAACAAGTTGTGTTCGTCTTTTGTCTGGGATCATTTGGCAAAGTCATACACAAAAAAAATTACATAAAATCAAATTTTTATCCCCCGCCTGAATACTTTCTGGAAGATTATAAGAAATAGATGTGCCAAGTCAGCTGAGCATTGAGAGCAGGTCTTATGCTGGACTCCGTACTTAACCTTACCTGTGTCTTCTTCCAGTGATTCAGTGAAATCAATTTCATTTCATAATTGGGAAGTTGGTGATTAGCATGAGGTCCTTGGGGGTCCCTCTAGCCTATCCATTGTGTAATATGCCTGGATCTGGATGTGGGCAAACTAAACAAGGGTAGTCCAAGGAACAACATGATCTTTGTTGTTGAGATATACAGAACAGCATCTCATGACTCTGTGACTCAGATCACATAGGTATCATGTGACCCCAAACTTCCATCTATGAGAAGGTATCTGTCCACAGGTTTTCGGACACCCTTTGGGCATCACCCACCCCAGGAAGATGCCCCTTTATCTGCCATAATACCAGTAACTGATCGCACCTCAATAAGGCTCTGTCTCACCATCAACATGCCTCCTGACTCCTGGGTGAGCAGGCTGACCCTGCATGGTAACAGCATGTCTTCTTACACATTCCCATTGATTCACACGATGCTTCTCCTTCCAGGTTTCCCGGTGTGGTATGATTTACATGGAGCCTCACATGCTGGGCTGGAGACCGCTGATTGTGTCCTGGATAAACCTTCTGCCTGCTTCCATCAGTGTTATGCAGAGGGAGTTTATAGAGAGCCTATTTGAGAGAATGGTCCCTATTTCTGTTGAATTCATTAGAAGACACACAAAGGTACAAGAAATAGGAGTGTTAAGATTTTTCAAAAAAATGGAAAACTTAGTCAAACACAACAATTTAATATCTTTTCATTATCAAGTAAAAGATAAACTATCTTTTAGTTGGTTTGACTGAAAGCTGTTATTATTATTATTTTTGCATCTTGTTCTTTTTTCTTTTCATCTTTAATTCTTTGACACAAAGTCTAATGCTATAGCCCAGGCTAATCTTGAACTTCCAACATTCCTGCCTCAGACTCACCCTATGATGTTAAGCATGTGCCACCCTTTCTAGCTTTTCTTATTAAAATAAAAGGATTATAATTCATATATTACCCTCCAACAATATTTAAAATAATGCATCTTAGAATTTGAGAAAAATGTTAGTGGTGCTTCTCTTTTTAAAACAACAACATGAAACAACAAAGAAAAACCTGAGAGGCCTGCCCAGCTCAGTCTGAATTAAAATATCACAAAGTGTTCTCTCTTCTTTCTAATGAATGATTGTGTTTTAAATTCCCATTTTTATAAATTTTATTTTCCAAGTTTGGTAAAATAAGCAAGTTCCTGGCAGAAAGACTAGAGGGAGTTCCTAAAATAGGTAATTTTGGTCATGGGAATGGCAGTCTCCTGTCACTGAGAGTTATTGAAGCTAATCAAGGCCTTACCCACCCAGGCTGGAAATGCAGAATAGGGTTCTGCTTGCAAAGGCACTGGTCAGAGGTCTGCAAGACAACTTTGGCTCTAGAACAAATAGGCAAACAGGACTGATAGCTCTCTGCTGTTGACAGGTAACTTTAAGACGGGAGTTTGGCACAAGGTATGGACTTAGAGAATGGAGTATAAAACCATGCTAACTACCCTAAAGGGAAAATCCAGAGGAAAAAACAAAGCAAAGGATAAAATCTCATGTGCGCTAGTGATTTAGACATGAGAGGAGAAAGACAGGAAAATGTTTTCATGTGGCAAAGACTCAGCATTATGGGATAGTGAGGACATGACCCTCAGGGACCCTCAGAAGCAGCCACTAATAGCATAGGGAACCTTCACCTGGGGGTGAGTGAGGGTGGCCAAAGAGGAAGCCAGCTGCTTCCAGTCAATTTCAGAAAGTTAACATTTACATGTTAACCATGAGTTGATGCAGCTTTAAAGGTTGGTACAGAGCTGGGAGGATGTGGGTGGATGTTGGTTGAGAACTTGCCATACACTGTGTGATTCTAGGCGTTGTCTATATTAGCTCATTCAGATTTTATATTGCCAGATGAGATGACAGAAAGTGCACACCTACCACACTCCAGCGATGTCTGTGTGGGCTTCAAGATTTGGGAAAGTATTTCACAGGGTTGAGTTTATTACAACTACTTCTATACTTTATCAATATATTTTAAATAGGTTTTATTTATTTTTAATCATTTCAAATATGTAAATTAACTACCTTTTTTGACTTTTTTCCATGTTTTGATTTACAAGATTAATAAAGCATAGAACCCAGGTCGTTTATTAAAGTAAGCATGTTCCAGGAACATGCTTTTAAATTTGTGAATTGGTTTAACAGAGACTTGATAAAGAGCACATATGACCTAAATAAGACAGTCACTGCTGTCATACTCTTAGCAAGTAATTAATGTGTGCCTTGACTTTCCTTCAGAAAACAAGCCTTGTAACAGTGTTTTTTCACAGATTCTCTGGATGTTGGGATTTAAACAAGTTCAATAGCATGAGCTGGTGCTATTTGACCTAAAGCCTAGATTAATTTGTTTTATAGCCCTTCCCTCCTGACTTTTCAGGAACTATCGCCTACTTCAGACACAAACTTGGTGCGCTCTTTAATGAATCTGATCGATTGTTTCATGGAAGATTTTGCTGATGAAGCTAAACAAAAGGACAGAAATGACCGAGAGACATACTCTTTGCTTGAGGTAAGACCGCAGTCTTCTGTGTCATGCAGCAGGAAGACAGACAGCTCCTGTTTTCAGCAAAGCTTCCAAACCCATGAGATCCATGTTGTTCCTAATCGGAGTGAGGACAGTGGTAACTGTTCAAAAGTGAGTAAGAAGCCAGGTCCCAAATTCCAGGAGCAGGTGTAAATGCTTCTGGACTGGTGTTATGTATGTCATGACATCTTGAGGAGCTCAGCGGTCACCACACACCCACCGCTGAGACCATGGGTCATCTGAACAGAAGTGGCCTGTCCCCAAAATGTTTTGCCTCCAGTCCAAACCACAATTTATTATGTTTTCCCACTTACCTTTCATCCTTTTTATATTTGAACATATTTATATGTATGGGAAAGTAAATATGGGGCTAGAGAGATGGCTTAGCTGTTAAAGTGCTTACCTGCAAAGCCTAAGGATCCCATGTAAGCCAGACACACAAAGGTGAGGCAAGTGCAAGATTTCACATGCCCACTAGGTGGTGCAAGCATCTGGAGTTCAATTGCAGTGGCTGAGGCCCTGGCACACCAAATCTCTCTCTTTCTGTCTCTCTCTCTCTCTTTCTCTAAAATATGTGGATGTGTACTAGTATATAATATATATTTACATTGAGAAAAGCAAGAAAATTTACAGGTAATCAATGAACAGATTTTTTTATTTTATTGTTTTGCAGTTATTAGAGATTAACCTGAGTACCTCACATGTGCTAGGCAGTGCCCTATCACTGAGCTACATCCTAACCTGAAAAACAGATTTTAAAAATAGTAATACAGGGAGCTCGGGGGGTGAATATATGAGTCAGTAAAGTGCTTGTCATGCAGGCTGAGGAGATGGTTCAAAGCCTGAGGGCCTGGGTTTAATCACCCAGTACTCAGGTAAAGCCTGAAGCACAAAATATGCCTGGAGTTCATTTGCAGTGACAAGTGGCCCTGGAGTGTCCAAACATACTCTTTCTCTCTCTCTCAAATAAATAATATTTAAAAAGTCTTATCATGCATGCATGATGACCTGAGTTTAGATCCCCAGTACCCAGATAATACCTGTGGCTCCAGTGCTGGGGAGGGGGAGTAAAGGAACGCATGGAGCTTGCTGGCTAGTACAG
This sequence comes from Orientallactaga sibirica, assembly GCA_036365145.1. NCBI lineage: Eukaryota > Metazoa > Chordata > Mammalia > Rodentia > Dipodidae > Orientallactaga > Orientallactaga sibirica. The sequence goes on from JAEOAD010000004.1 coordinate 23,056,270, forward strand.
CCAAATCTGTGAGTTCCAGGTTCAGTGAGAGACTCTGTCTCAAAAAATCAGAAGGAGTGGATTAAGGAAGACAACTAATGTGTCTCTAGCTTCCACATGCACTCACACACACGTACACCTGCACACAATAACACACACATGCATACACCGCACATGCAAAAATAGTAATATAAACATCAGCAGACCTGTTTTCCATGTGTATGGATGCATGTGTCTTCATATGTGTAGAAACAAACGTACATGGGGTGAACATGCATGTGTATGCCAAAGATTGACATTGGGTTTTTTCTAAGATCATTCTCCATTTATTTACGTAAGCAGGGTCCCTCACTTGAACCTAGGCCTTGCTGACTCAGCTAGCTAGCTAAGCAACTTGTCTTGGGGAGCCTCTTACCTATCTCTGCCTCCTGAGCACTGGGATTATAGGCACACTGCCATGCCTGCCTGGCATTGATGTGGGTGCTGGATATCTGAACTCTGGTCCTCATACTTGCATGGTAAGCACTTGATCCACTGACCATCTCCCCAGCCTGACACTTGTTATTTTTCAATGAAAATATTGCTGGCTGCTCATGATGGCCCTTCTAATATGATCAACATAGAATCTGTATAGCTTCTATTTCATGAAATGAACTGATTTTTAATTTAGGGGTTAACATTTTCCTGAAGCAGTCTTTGCATAAACTAAGCAGAGCTGACTAGGGTTGGAGTAGAGCCTAGAACTGTTGTGAGTATAGTTGGCACTCTCTTGACTTCACCTTTGAAAAAGACGCTTGATTGGAAAGCAAGCAGCAGATTTTTGTCACAGTTGGTGAGTCTGGTGTTCATTCCTGTCCCTCTGACTGAATCTAGAAAACAGAAAGCTAGTGGCTCTTTTTCTGGCTTCATGGCAATTCTAGCTCATATAACTAATGCTTATATATTGTGACAAATAAAATAACAGAAGTAAGTTCTACTGAAACTCAGCATATCAGATTTTAAATTAAAATATGCATATTATCAAGCTATCAAAGTGTACCCCAACACCTTCACTGAAAATTATCTCAGGACTGGAGAAATTACTAACAGTTAAAGGTGCTTGTTTGCAGAGCCCACTGGCCTGGATTCAGTTCCCCATTACATAAAGCCAGATGCCCAAAGTGGAACCTATAGGTGGAGTTCATTTGCAGTGGCAAGAGGGCCTGATGTGTACATTCTCTCATTCTCTTTCCTTGCAAAAAAAAAAAAAAAAAAAAAAAAAAAAGGTTATCTCAATGTTCCTCTTAAGGTTTGCCTCCTGCATGCATTTAAAACATCCCATAAGTTACTAGTGAAACCATTCTAAAGCTTTATACCTTGCATTTTAGTCTCAAATATTTTATATGACATTTAATTTGAACAAAATCTCAATTATTTTAATAATTTGGACTCAATCTCAATTAAGTAAAAATACTTATATGGCCTTCTATTATATATGAGCTCATGCCTTTCCTTTCAGAAGTATCAATAAGTTGATCTGATTTGAGCCACAAGGACAAATTGAAGGTACTCTAATTACATTCTTTCTTTTCCTTTCTCCAACGCAGGGCATTTTTCTCTTTTCACTGATCTGGTCTGTCGGTGCTTCTTGCACAAGTGATGATCGGATGAAATTTGATAAGATTCTTCGAGAGCTAATGGAAGGTCCAATGTCAGATATAACTCGAACTAAGTTTAAAATACTGAGTGGTACTGAACAAACATCCTCAAAGAAATTAACTGTCCCATTTCCTGAAAAGGGAACAATTTATGATTATCAATTTGTCACTGAGGTGAGTTCTAAAGCAAGATATGCAACTGTCAGTCTGGCAGTGTCTCTTCTAAGGAACAGCATAGGATGGGTCTGTGGCCATTCCTTCATCACTGTTTCCCTAACAGAAAACATGGAATAAAGGAGGATATGCAGATTTTGAAGTAAGATGCCCCCAAGTTTGAATCCTAGTGAAGTTATTTTCTTTCTGTATAGTCAGACTAGCTGATTTTACTGAACACAATTTTCACCTGTGATTAAAATAATAATAACTGTTGAGTCAATTGTATTCATTAAATAGAATTACACATCCTGGTATCTAGCCCTGCAACAGGCAATGCTGTTCAAGGTCACCTGTTGGAGATTCATATATGTTATTTATGAAATAGGCACTCAGTCCTGTAGGAATACAGCTGGTTATTAACATTTCCCAAGTGAATTAGACTATAAAACGTGGCTTCTGTTTGTTCTGTTTTTGTAATAGCTACAACAAATATTGTGCTGAGAACAAAATTAGTAATATGTATTATTTATTTTTGTATTATTTAAATGTATATTTAAATAATATTGGAGTCATGCTTTATACCCAGTGGGCAGTTTCTCACTCTTTTTTGCTGACTAGACCACTCTCACAAAGAGCTTGATTTGTCCTTAATTTACACATAAAAATTAGCTTTCAACCTGAGTGGTAAATGTTTTACAGGAGAAAATGAATGTGAAATAATAGGGTTTGTTGTTCTTGATCTTTTCTATAGAGGCACATAAGTACAGAGCTTTTAAAAGTATTTGGCTATTTATTATAAACAGGGAATAGGAAAATGGGAGCCATGGATAAGGAAATTGTTGGATGCTCCTCCAATTCCCAAAGATCTGATGTTTAATGAAATCATTGTGCCAACCCTGGACACAATCCGATACTCTATGCTCATGAATTTGCTGACCACTCATCAGAAGCCTTCAATATTTGTGGGACCAACAGGAACTGGAAAGAGTGTTTACATCATTGTAAGTATTCTAGAAATTTATATGTTAAAACATGCATAACAGTCCTAAGGCTGTTAATGTTTAAATTGTCTAATTTTTAAAAATATTCAAGTATTTGAACCACAGAGATTTGGGATAATTGCCTATTTATTTTAGAAAATTCATTAATAACATTCTTTTTAACAGTAAAACATTCAGCCATTGCATTTCAGGACTGGGCTGCCTGTGTCAAATGATAATACTGTTTTATGTCAGAAAGTTATTGTCTCATTGGTTTTGGTTTTTTAGTAAGAATAGCTTATTTAGGATAAGAAAAGTATCTCTTGAAAACTGTTTTAGTCAATTACACTTAATAGTCAATTTTCTAAATTATTTCATATCTTATGGGTTACTGTGCAGCAACAGGGATGATTTTCCTCAATAATTTCTGGAACCATGTCAGATGTATGTTAGCTTGGATAGTGCCAGTTGCTGTAACAGATACTGTCCCAAGTCCCAGCAGCTCTGCTGAGCCCGTGGAGAAGGAGGAAGGTGCTTTCTCACTCCTTCTTCATCCCAGGTTTGCAGTTAATTCCCATCCCATAATGTTTGACAGCACTTGCTTCTAGTTGTTCATTCATCCTATTTTTTTATTATGTAATTCTCCTGGAATGAACTTGGATATATACTAGTTGTCTTAGTACCATTCATTTATTAAATTATCTTTTTTCATGAAATATTAGAACGATGTTGTATCATGAATGAAATGCTTGTATATATCAGGGAAGACCCAAAAGGGAGGAAGGGGTTTTAACTAAGAGTTTATACTGAGTTCTACATCTGCTCTACATAAACAAACACCTGAAAATATACAAAACATTGAGGATTTACCCATGTCATCAAGTTAAGGATTAGGTAGTTGACATGACTAAAGGCATTGTTAGAGGAAAGCACAGCTTTTTGTCACTTACACCTCCATCAGATTCAGCAGAGGTAATAGCTTGTCCTCATATTTTAAAACATTACTTTTCACAAAATTGTGGTATCACACATCTTGATTTAACTCAATTAATTTAATTTAATTAGTAATTCCACCTGCTTTGCAGTGGATTTTCTTTTGAAATGCAATGATAGTGTTCAAGTTTCCTAATGCATGAGATATAACTTAGTATGCAAGTAGAAAAACAGTAATGAAGCCGGGTGTGGTGGCACATGCCTTTAATCCCAGTACTCGGGAGGCAGAGGTAGAAGGATCACCGTGAGACCCTATTGGCATGGTAACTGTGATTCTTACTGATTTCTCCTCATTTCATTTCATGGCATGTGAGGTTAAAGTAGAGTATTCAACAATGATGCTAATTATTTATTTAATTATTTATTCTGAGATGTCAAAACAATTTCAACTCTGGCTCCCTTTATTATTTCCCACTGTGTAGAATTTTCTTTTAAATCAACTCAATAAGGAAATCTACAAACCTCTGATAGTTAACTTCTCAGCACAAACTACGGCAGCCCAAACTCAGAATATTATCATGTCAAAACTGGATAAAAGAAGAAAAGGAGTCTTTGGTCCTCCTTTGGGCAAGAGAATGGTAATGGCTTCCTTTCTCGATATGCATGGTAGAACACTGTCTGGTCACATACACTACTGTGTGTGTGTGTGTGTGTGTGTGTGTGTGTGTGTGTGTGTGTGTGCAGTTTGTATATACAAGTGCATTGTGTATACATCCACATGGAAGGTAGGGGACAGCCTCAGCTGTCATCCTCAGATACACCATCCACATTTGATGAGACAGGGTCTCTTACTGACCATGTAGGCAAGACTAGCTGGCCAGCAAACCCAAGGGACTCTCCTGTCTCTGCTTCCATGGTCCTGGGATTACAAGCATGCACCAAGATGTTTGGCACTCTTACTTTCGTTACATATATTTTAACCATAATACAGAGTTCTAGATATCATTATGGCATTTTCAAATACTGTATGTTTTAGTTGATTCGACTCCTCCTTCATCTCCCTTATCCTTCTATACCCTCCTTGTATCACTCCCACTTTGTGTGTACACGTCACATGTTGCCCATTCCCCACCACTTTCCCTGTCATTTCCTATTACCCTTTCTTGCTTACCTTTCTAGTTTTTTATTTTCAATCTTATATATACTATAACAGGTTATAGTCTTTTATCCCCTTGCCCCTGCTCCTATTACCATGGGGGCCCTCGTCAATGGGGTTATGATAATCCCTAGAGGGTCATGAAGGCCTCAGTCAGTCCCTGTGGGGTAGGGAGGACCGTGCCTCAGGATATTCCTACTGACTCTGTGGCTCTTACAATCTGTCCACCCTGTCTTCTTTCATGTTTGGCACTTTTATGTGGATTGTAGGGTTTATACTCTGGTCCTCATGTGTGTGAGGTACTTTTACTGACAAAACTATCTCCCCAACTATCTATCTATCTATCTATCTATCTATCTATCTATCTATCTATCTATCTAATTATCTATCTATCTATCATCTATCTATGTATCTAGAGTATTCTTTTTTAATTTTAAAATTTCTGAAACCTGGTCGTATTTGATTGTTTACTAGACATCTTAATGTCATCAAAAGCAGTTACCCTTTGAGAAGTTATTTACAATCTTAATTCCTTTACTAATATCATAAATTAGGATATTTGTTGTCTGCTTCTACAAATCTTTAACACCTCCATTTCACAATCGACTTATTTGTGTTCCTCTGCAAAAAATTCTCTTCTCAGGCTGGAGAAATGGCTCAATGGCTAAGTGTGCTTGCTTATAAAACCTGATAGGATTAGTCTGATCCCCAAGTACCCACTGGAATTCATTTACAGTGATAGGAGGCCCTGATGTGCCTACTCCTCCCTCTCTCTCTCTCTCTCTCTCTTACAAATAAATAAATAAATCTTTTTTAAAAATAATTCTCTTCTCACCCAAGTTCTCACCAGTCATAAAGATAATAATCATATAAAAATTTCACTTTCCTTACCTATTTTAATAAACTGAAGTGTTGTACAAGGGGAAAAAACAAAGTATATTGAGAAGCAAATTATACCAGAAGATTAAGTCATAAACTAATAGCCTATAAAATTTAGGAATGAAAATACCTCCCTTTTCCTATCAGAACAAGGAATGGGAAAAATGTCCTCCTATTATGTGAAAGCTAAAGATAACATTCTTATTTGGAAAAGAAACCATTACTTCCTATATACATACTTTACAAGAATATAAACTGATAATTTCTGTAACATCATTTACACAGTAATGTAGTATGTTGTATTAATATTTTCTAACACCCCTTCTCTTTTCATCTCAGATTGTCTTCGTAGATGATGTCAATATGCCTGCTCGGGAGGTCTATGGGGCTCAGCCTCCCATTGAGTTACTTAGACAGTGGTTAGATCACTGGAATTGGTATGATCTCAAAGACTGTTCTATGATTAAACTAGTGGACACTCAGATCATGTGTGCAATGGGACCTCCAGGTATGTATTCAGAGTTTGGATTTATTAAGATGAGACCCCACCCTGGCATCTAGAGATAACTGTAGAAAGGAAACCCAGCTGGACAATTTGAGTTGTGACATGTATATATTCTCCCACATGTATTCACTGAAACCTAATGGAATGTACCACAGTGGCCAACTCTTAACATGTGTGTCCTAGGTGGGGACATTTCCCTATTTACTCATCTAAATCTTTTTTCCCATTCTGAAGTTTGTCCATTTCTGGAGCTTACATCCTGAGAACCCAGGTAGGTCCCTGTAGCAGACAGCTTCAGGTTCGCTGAGATGAACTTCCAGACCAGGCACAGTGATGGAGAAAGGGATATTATTTATTGAAGCTTACAGATCCAGGGGAAGTTCCATAATGGCAGGAGAAGCTGGCCTGTCTTCACTGGACCAAGCAAGAGAGCAAAGCTCACCAGGCACACAGCACACAGAGCAAAAACTACAGCCAAAAGCCACAGCACACTTCAGAAACTCCCTCTAGGCACACTTTGCATATCTTTACAATGGAATCTCAAACCCACCACCACACCTTAAGACCAGCTCCCAGTGACATTGCCTCCAGCAAGGTGACTGCAAATGCAAACTATAAACTAATAAGACACTGAATATATTGGGGGCCATATATTCAAACTACCACATTCTGCCCTGGCCCCCAATAGATTTATAGCTATCAGACATTGTAAATTGTACTCAGTCCAATTTCAAAGGTTCTCAAAGTCTTGACCAACTTAAGATAGTGAGTCCTGTAAAATCAAACAAGTTAAATACTTTCAACATGTAAAGGCACAGAGTAAACATTTTTAACTGTATAAGGCATACCTAGGAGAGAGTAGAATGATGCAAACTCAGCCATCATCAGCAATCATCAAACTTCTGCAGTTCAAGTTCAATATAACCAGAGACTGACAGTCTCCAGTTTTTTCAATTCCACCCCTCCAGCTAGGCAGAGTCGCCAGGGAAAACTTTCATCCCATGCCAACACTGCATTCCATGGTAGCCCTTTTGCACAGTCCTGGTATAGCGAAAACATCTTCAGGTCTCCATGCAAACCATGGTCCATCTTCCAAAGGCTCTTCCAGCCTATTCCTGAGGTTCTTTATGCCCTGCCTCATGCCGCATCTCAGCAGTGGCTCCTGGAACCATGTGCAGTTCATGACCACTACATGCATTTTTCATGCTTCCAAAACTAATACCAGGTGTGCAGAACACAGCCATATTCTTAATCCAGGGACGAAATAAATCATAGCTTTGAAAAGCAGGTTCCTTCTCCAGTCAACTCTTTCCAAAAGATTTTGCATTTTTAACAGTGGTTCCTCAGGCATCCTCTCTATTGTTTTAATGTAAAGCAGTCAGGCCACCTTCCTTCCACCTTTCTTAAGATTGCTAATGTGTTGACAATAGCAGCTCCAGTAACATAAAACCAGTCTCAGTGCCTCTAATTTTAACTTGCTTGAGGTTTTCCAACTTAAAATCTTAAGTCTCTCAGTCCAATATCTTTAGCCAAGCACATCAGTCCATTACAAATTTAATCTTGATTAAACTTTCTGGGCCTGGGCTAAGACTTAGTGGTTAAACGCTTGCCTATGAAGCCTAAGGACCCGGTTCGAGGCCATTCTCCCATATGCCAGATGCACAAGGGGGCACATCCAGTTCCAGCAATCTCTCTCTCTCTCTACCTGCCTGCAGTCTTCTCCTTTCCCCTTAGAAAGCCATCCCTTTATGCCATAAGTTCCAGCAAAGTCCTCTGCAAAGTTCAAAGTTCGACACTGTCTGAACTTAGCATTCTCAAACTCTCATCAGAATAGTCCATAATACTTGGCTTACCACTCCAGAAGGCATCTTCAGTTGCAAGCACCAAGTCCATGCCCATTCCTCCAAAACAAAGGTTCCAAAAGACGAATATCCACACGGTCAGGTTCATCTTATCCCACACTCCTCGGTACCACTTTACTGTAGCAGACAGCTTCAAGTTCGCTGAGATGAACTTCCAGACCAGGCACAGTTATGGAGGAAGGGATATTATTTATTGAAGCTTACAGATCCAGGGGAAGTTCCATAATGGCAGGAGAAGCTGGCCTGTCTTCACTGGACCAGGCAAGAGAGCAAAGCCCACCAGGCACACAGCACACAGAGCAAAAACTACAGCCAAAAGCCACAGCACACTTCAGGAACTCCCCCTATGCACACTTTGCATATCTTTACAATGGAATCTCAAACCATCACCACACCTTAAGACCGCCCGTGACATTGCCTCCAGCAAGGTGACTACAGATGCAAACTATAAACTAATAAAACACTGAATATATTAGGGGCCATATATTCAAACTACCACAGTCCCCTTGGGGCAGCTCATTTCCCTTTGGTTCATTAATGCCTGAACTGTGAAGAGTTCCTGCCTCAGAGTTCCTCTTTCTTCCACCCAGTTAATTTCCTTTCTTATCAGACTCTGGATTGCAACAGGGTACTTAGAAGAATTAAAATAGCAAGTGACCAAGAGAAATTTCCAAGAGAAATTTATAAACTGAAAGTAAATCTCTAGGGAATTTTTTTTTTTTTTGGAGAGAGACAGAAAGAGAGGGAGAGGAAGAAAGATAGAGATGGGTGTGCCAGCAGCCTCTCAGCTGTTGCAAACGAAATCCAGATGTCTGTGCCCCCTTGTGGTCAAGTGTGGCATTGCGCTCTTGGGTCACTTTGCATCTGGCTAAACGTGGGACCTGGAGATTGGAACCGGCGTTCTTAGGCTTAGGAGGCAGGTGCCTTAACTGCTAAGCCATCTCTCCAGCCCTAGGGAAATTTTTTAATACTATTGTGTCTGAATGGCTTGATTCAGATAACTAAAGAACTTTAACTGTTCTCGTCCTGACTTTAAGCCAGTACTCTATTTTTATAAATTTATTCTCTGAATATACCACTTCAGGGACTCTGTGTTATCTGCCTTCTCTTCCCAACTTTACCTGTCCTTTAACACTGAATCAGTACTTACTCTAAGCATACTCTTTGGGCCATTTTGAACATTCAAAAAATCTATCTGACTCCTAGGATTTAGCAGTTTTGCCCTAATCCAGTAAATTGTATTCAAATACCCACATTTTCCTACATACTCAGAAATGTACAGAAGAGTAGACTAACTCCACAAGGTATCTTCTAACAATACTAATATTTCTGAACATCCTTTGGCAGGAAGGACTGGAGACTCACCTTTCTTGCTGCAAACATTTTTTTATCACTTCCTAAAATTTGCTTGGGTAAATCAGTATGAATTATAAGCTTTTGAACTGTTTTAATCTGTAGGCCCATTCCACCCAGTTACATACATAAGGTCTTCCATCCTATGTATATTTTCACAAACAGCCTGGAATAATTTAGTGATAGAAGCAAAATACAGCTTTATCTGGCTTTGAACAAATATAAAATGTGTACCTATGTATCTCTGCACAACATATACTAAAGATATCATATGCATATAAAATCATCTCTTTATGAAAGATTTTATGATAGAAGCCCCTTAAAAAGCTAATGTAATTTGTCTAGATATTTTTAGTACTAGAGAGTAAACCTAGAGTCTTAAGGATACTAAGCATGAATCCTTCCACTGAGCTAAGTCCCCAGCCCTATCTATGTCAAAGATGATAGAATTTTGTAAAATGATATGTTAAATTCTAAGTCACTTAGAAAAGCCCCATGTTTGAAAATGTAATCATTTTTAAGGCAGGACAGTCCCCAGATTTTTTTTTTTTTTAAATATAAGCAGCCAGTAAAGTAGTTGCATGTACTACACAGACTCATCTTAGGGAAATCTACATAAAGATTTTAGGAGCGCCAGGTGTGGTGGGCTTATGCCTTTCATCTCGGCATTCAAGAGGCTGAGATCATAGAATTGCCTTGAGTGTGAGGCCAGAGACCCTGTATCAAAAAAAATTTTTTTAATTTTTTTTAAAGATGTGAAGGAAGAATTAGGCCACATGCCCAGGCTGAATTCATCCAAGTAATTCAATTTGAAACAATGTTAGGAGTTTGAGTGAAAAAGGATATCAGAGTCTCCCAAACAATTTTAAACCTTTAACTTCTTTGTACCACAAATTTATCATCTGTCACATTATTTTAAACTGCAAAATATTCTTATATTATACCATAAAATATTTTAGTATAATCTAGTAATATTATAAAGAATTATCCTTTTTAATATTTAGGTGGTGGCCGAAATCCAGTAACTCCTCGATACATGAGACATTTCAATATTATAACAATCAATGAATTTAGTGACAAATCCATGTTTACCATTTTCTCTAGAATCTTAACCTGGCATTTAAGAACCTGGTAAGTAATTTAAGATTTTTTTGGCTTTTGTTTTCATTAAGAGATATAAAACCTTTTGGGAACACATCAGTATGAGTAATAGGTTGAATATTTGCATGAGAACACCGTTAGGCAAGAAAATGTAACAGGTGACACCTTGTTCCTCTCACGTCTCTGCGAGAGCCGAGCACAAAGGGGTCATTACATTCTGCTATAGGACATGTCTATGTTTGAATGATTACTTTGACTTTTCATAACCAAATACAGTTAATGCTGGAAAGATGGGTCAAGTTGACGTGTGACTTTGAGACCCACTAGAGAACCCTTGGGTTTTGAAGAGTATCCAAGGCTACACTTGAAAGTATGGCCTTAGAGGCTATTCACTGGGGAAATGTGTGCCCCTGAAGATTCCGTAGAAATCCACAAGATGCCTGGATGTCATTCATAGAGCCATGCTCGCCCAGGCCGTCACTGCCTTGGCTTCCTGGTGCCCATTCTTGGAAGTTGTTATTCCTTTTCCCACTCAATAGGGATGGAGGATGCATCTGGTGCCTTACTATGCCAGAAGTTAAACACACCCAGTCTTTCAAAATGAATATTCCTTCCCTATTTTTTTCAATCCTAACCATTCACTCTGCCTCTATTGTTCTCCTTTTCCTTTACATTTTATTTTCTTCTTTTTCTCTGAAGATATTTATTTTTATTTTAGTAGTGTTCTTTAAGGATTCTATTTATATGCATTGAGTATGGCAAGTGGCATGTGGCGGACACTGGAGGTGGAGTTGCATAGAACTGGCTCTTGGCAGACACTCATGTGTACTTATTTAAGTAGTTTGAAGTCCACTAAGTTGAGCTTGCTTAGTTATCAGGGCTCCTCTGGTCATAGTGTGAAATGGTGAATAAAGAGCAGATTTAAGAGAAGTAAAAGTCTATTTTTGTCATGATAAAAATGGGAATTTGGGTAGGACAGATGGCTTAGTGGTTAAGGTGCTTGTGTGCAAGCCTGATGGCCAAGTTTAGTATCCCCAGTACTCACATGCACAAAGTGGCACATGCATCTGGAATTCGTTTGCAGTGGCAAGAGGACCTGGCATGACCATTCTCTCCCTCTCTTTCTGCTTGCAAATAATAGTAAATAAAAAATTTTTAAGATTTTAAAAGTGGTAATTCTATAAATCAAATTGATTCAATCAGAATTAAAATTGTATGTTGGCCAGCTAAATGTCATATATGTAACAAATTCTATATTTGCTATTCTTTTCTTCAAATTATCTTCTGAAGCTATAAATTTCCAGATGACTTTCTTGATTTGACCACACAAATTGTAAATGGCACAATGACTCTGTACAAAGAAGCAATGAAGAATCTCTTGCCTACACCAGCTAAGTCTCATTACTTGTTCAATCTTCGTGACTTCTCTCGTGTCATTCAAGGTGTTTGTTTATCAAGACCAGAAACAGCAGAAAATAAAGAAGCAGTTAAACGTCTTTGGGTTCATGAGGTAAAATACCATGCCATTCAACTTGATTATTGAAGAAACTAGGGTTTAAATGTAACAGTAACTGGTTAAAAAAGAAATATTGGACAACTTATATTGTTGAAATACATTTTATATTTAGCATTAAGAGGGCCAAGATCAAGATAATTTTAAAAAGAGTTGATTGTAAGATATTTTGGAGATTTTTAAAATGCTTACTCTACTGTTTTTGAGAAATTCTGTTGACTTTAGGATATTTTGAATCAGGAATTAGTTTCAGTCAGTATCCTGTGTTTCCCCATTCATTCTTTGTTAAAACAGTTTTATGACAGAACACTTTTTAAGCATGTGATTTTTTTTTATAAGAAGTGATTATATTAACTACATTTTCTTGTGGATACCAAAGTCAAAAAAAAGCTATAAAGCAAACCAGTTTCAGGATTTGTAGTTTGAGAGCTTACAAATATATGAAAGTCTAACAAATTCTTGTGGGAATAAGGACATAGGTGTGCATTTTCTTTCCTTTTTTTCTTTTTCTGTTGGATGTATATTTGCTTATAAAAATTTGATGAAGGGAAACAAGAGAGAAAGTATAAAAAATCATACATCAAAATAAGTTAATTTTCAAATGGTTACAGAGACTATGGAAAACTAGGAGGAAAACATTTACCTTTATCACATTTTAATATGCAAATAGTTTTTAAATGTAGCTAAGAAATCTAGAAAATGGAGCTCCAAAAAACATGTGCTATAGTCAGGTAATAATTAAAAGTTCTTAACAAGGCTAGAAAGATGGCTTAGCGGTTAAGGCACATGCCTGCGAAGCTTAAGGACCCAGGTTCGATTCTCCAGGTTCCATGTAAGCCAGATGCACATGGTTGCACATGCATCTGGAGTTCATTTGCAGTGGCTAGAGGCCCTGGCATGCCCATTCTCTCTCTCTCTATATATATATACCCCTCTCTCTGTCTCTAATAAATACTAAAAATGAAATCTTCAAAAGAAGTTCTTAACAAACCACTGTGTTTAGGCTTTTTAGATACACATTTTGAATTCCTAAATCCTCACAAACTCAAATGCACATCTACTCTGCTTGGAAATTTTGTTGCCAATAGCAAGGGTTGCGAAAAAACACTCTTTGGAAAGGATGATCCAGAGGTCTCAGTTACTGTTGAATGTAACCTGTCTAACTGGCTGGGTATGTCCACATCTCGGAGCATACAGGCTCCAAGTTTGTTGGACAAATGGATAATAAAAACACACTGGGAGCTGGAGAGGGAGAAATGAGAGAAGGGAGCTCTGAGGCCACTGAGGGAGCGAGCATGCCTTTGTTTGTGCTACTTTATCAAAGAACCTTCAGCTGGGTGACTTTCCAAAAGCAGGCATTTACTTCTTCTCACAGTTCTGGAGGCTGAGAGTTCCCAGGTCCAGCACCTAACAGATCTGGAGTCTGAGGCAAGCCCAGTTCCTTGTTTCTGGGCAGTGCCTTCTTTCCATGTCCACATGGTCAAGGACTCTGAGGTTTCCTTACTAAACATTAATCCCAGTCATGAACATTTGACCTCCATGAGCTAATTACTTCCCAAAGGCCCCACTTCCTCATATCATCCCCTTGGGGTGAGGATGTCAACGTATACATTGTGAAGTGACATAAAGATTCAGAACATTGTAGAGAGCTGCTGTAGCCTCAGACCCACGAGATGTTTTTGCAGTCCTTCTCCAGCCTTTACTTTAATAAAGAGCAGTCTATTGCTGTGGAAATCAGTATCTTTCTTTTCATGTCGCCACATTGGTACTGCTCCCAATTCTTGTCCAATAACTGTAATGAATATAGATCTTTAGCTCAAAACATTTCAATAGCACCCTACTTTCACATGAATTTGGATAAAAATCCGAATGATAGGTGGAACCTGGTTTGTGCCCTTCTCCCTTCCCTGTAGGGTGCCCTCTGCATTCATCCCCATCTACCCTTCATCCCACCACAGCCTTTAGGGCTCTCCCCTGATGTTGTTCTTCTGGGTTAGTCACTGTGGTAGTTTGAATAGATAGTCCCCAATATATTCAGTGTTTTATTAGACTGTAGTTTGGATCTGCAGCCACCTGGCTGGAGGCAGTGTCACTGGGTGGATCTTAAAGTGAGATGGTGGGTTTGAGATTTCAATCTAAAGATATGAAAAGTGTGCCTAGCAGGAGTTCCTGGGGTGTGCTGTGCTGTGTGGATTTTGGCTTGTGGCTTTTCTCTCTGTGTTTGGTCCTGTGAAAGCCAGCCAGCTTCTTCTGCCATTATGGAACTTCCCCTGGATCTGTAAGCTTCAATAAATATCCCTTCCTCCATAACTATGCCTGGTCTGGAAGTTCATCTCAGTGAACCTGAAGCTGTTTGCTATAGGAATGGGGTGAGATGAACCTGACCATGTGGATTTTGGTCTTTTGGAACCTTTGTTTTGGAGGAACAGGCATGGAGTTGGTGCTTGCAACTAAAGATGCCTTCTGGAGTGGTAAGCCAAATATTATGGACTATTCTGATGAGAGTTTGAGAATGCTAAGTGCAAAGAGTATTGAACTTCGAGGCTTGACTTATGAGGTTTCTTTCTTTTAAAAAAATTTTATTTATTTTATTTTATTTATGTGCAAGCAGAGAGAGAGAGAGAGATAAAGAGAAGAGAGACTGAGCCACTATAAACAGACTCCAGATGCATGCACCCCTCTTGTGCATCTGGCTTATGTGGGTACTGGGGAATCAAACCTGGGTCCTTTGGCTTCATAGGCAAGTGCCTTAACCACTAAGCCATCTCTCCAGCCTCTGGCTTATGAGCTTTCTAAGGGGAAGGGGAACTGGGCTACTGTCATAAGGGCTGGCTGCATTCTGCTGCCCAGGCCCAGAGAATTCAAGGTTAAGTTTGTAATGGACTGATGTGCTTGGCCAAAGGTATGGGGCTGAGAGATTTAAGATTTTAAGTTGGAAAACCTCAAGCAAGTTAAAATTATAGGCACTGAGACTAGTTTTAGGTTGCAGAAGAACAATATCAGGGGAGAACCCTAAAGGCTGTTGTGGGATGAAGGGTAGATGGGGATGAATGAGAGGGCACCCTAGAGGGAAGGGAGAAGTGCACAAATCAGGTTCCATCTATCATTCATATTTTTATCCAAATTTGAAACACATTAGCAATCTTAGAAGGTGGCCCAACTGCTTTACATTAAAACAATGGAGAAGATGCCTAAGGAAAGACTGTTAGAACCATGTGCAATTCATGACCACTCCATGCATTTTTCATGCTTCCAAAATTAATATCAGGTATTCAGGACACAGCCATATTCTTAATTCAGAAACAATCACAACCTTGGAAAGCAGGTTTCTTCTCCAGTCAACTCCTTCCCATATGGAACTTCTGCCATTATGGGACGTCCCCTGAATCTGTAAGTGTCAATAAATATCCCTTCCTCCATAACGGCCTGGTCTGGAAGTTCATCTCAGTGAACCTGAAGCTGTCTGCTACAGTCACGTTTCTGCCTTTGATCAAATCTCTTCTTATTGAGGTCTATGCTGAGCACACTATTTAATACTAGAGCCCAACACTCCACTCCCACACTAGCAGTTCAGACTTCCCTACACTCCTCTATTTTTCCCCTTTTCATAACATTTGCCAACTTCTGGCATGCCACATATTCCATTGTCATGTTTCTTATCTGTCTTCCTCAGCATACACACTCCATGAGGAAAAAAAATTCTTTTCCTTCCCACAGATTTATCTGCAGTGCCAAGGACAAGTATTTGACACACTGTTTTCAGCATGTCAAAAAATATGAAATATTGAACTTGACACTCTAATTTGTCAAAGACTATAGTGAGTGTCTTTTTCCTCACCAGACATTGTTACTGCACTAGGCAACCCAATATAATTTCATAAAATGGTTTTGAAGAAAACTGGCTTCTCTCATTCCCTTTGGCTTCTCTTAAAAGCCCATCAAGTTTAGTGAACATATTGCCTAGTTTTCTTGTTAAGTATGGTTATTCTAAAAACATCCAAAAGGGTTCACTAGATAAATAAATTTTATCAAAGTTTAAAATTGTCATACTTCAAAGGGTACTATCAAAAAAGTTAAAAGATAATATTAGACTAATAATATAGACAGACTGGTAAGTCATATATCTGATGAGTGTATAAGTATTCAGGTTACATAAAAATCTGTTACTACTGAATTTATTGCTCTTATTAATATAACCTTATTTAAAAGACCATTTATAATAGGAGGAAAAGTTGACGACATCAAAATAAAAGAAAGACTGATTGAGAGGGGGAAGCAACAGTGGAGTTGCAAAGGGGAAAGTGGTAGGGGAGGGAATTGCCATGGTTTATTGTCTATAATTATGGAAGTTGTCAATAAAAAAATAATAAAAATTTTTTGAGGTAGGTTTTCACTCTAACTCAGGCTGACCTGAATTCACTATGTAATCTCAGGGTGGCCTTGAACTCATAGCAATCCTCTTACCTCTGCCTCCTGAGTGCTGGGATTAAAGGCATGCTCCACCACACCTGGTTAAAAATTTTTTTAATTTAAAGATTTTTTTAAAAATGTGAGTGGAGGGTATGCAGAGACATTTCTCCTAGAATGGAATGCATATGAACAATAAATACATGAAGAGATATTCAACATGGTTACTCAGTAAGGTAATCACATCACAGTGAAGTACCTGCCACATCCACTGGGATGGCTGTGATCAAAATGATGAATGAGAAGTACTGGTGGGGCTGTGGAGTCACCACAAGCCCTCATACATTTCTGGTGGAAATGTAACATGAAAAACAGTTCAGTAGACCATTAGAAGATTAAGCATAGTTATGATGTGACCTAGCAATTCTCCTTAGAATTGATATATCCAAACAAAAATATGTACATGTATATTATTAACAAAATTATTCATAGTAGCCAAAAGTAGGATTAATCTAAATATCTTTCAGTTGATGAGTGGTAAAATGCAATGTTGAGACAAAAGCAAGCACCAGCATGAACAGCCAGAGCTCAGGCTGCTCTCAACACACCTAGTAGGCTGGACTCAAGATCTGCCCTGAGTGACACAACTCTTTCCCAGGAGGACTATGCCTGCTGGAGACTTAAATAGCAAGCTCAGTCTTAATCAAAAATACCTCAGGCTGTGGGGGGCATACATTTACATTCAAAACACCACAGAAGGCCCAATGTGGTGCTTAGAATCTACATTTTAGTAAATGCCTTGGGTGATTCCAATGTAAGAATGTTGACTGTCTATGAGAAACACAGCCTCATGTTCTTGCCAAATTGCCAACTAGATAATAATGTCACACTCAAGCACGGATGCTTATGCATGGGTGGATTGAGTTTTGTTCCCTCCTCCCATAGGAGGCACTGAAGCATTCATGACTTTGACTCAAGGAAATGATCATTGGTATATTATTGGAAACCATTCCATAAAGAAATAGCTTTAAGGGCTGGGAAGATGCCTTAGAAGTTAAGGCACTTGCCAGTGAAGCCTAATGACCTATGTTTAATTTCCCAGTAGTCACATAAGCCTGATGCACATGGTGGCACATGCATCTGGAGTTTGTTTGCAGGGACTAGAGGCCCTGGAGCACCCATTCTCTCATGATCTCTCAAGTAAATGAGTAAAATAAAATACTTTTTTAAAAGATGCTGGAGGTGGTGGTGCACGCCTTTAATCCCAGCACTTGGGCAGCAGAGGTAGGAGGTTCACCATGAGTTGGACGCCACTCTGAGACTACATAGTTAATTCCAGGTCAACCTGGGCCAGAGTGAGACCCTACCTTGAAAAGAAAGAAAGAGAGGGGGGGGAAGGGAGGGAGGGGGAGGGAGGGAGGAAGAAGAAGAAAGAAAGAAAGAAAGAAAGAAAGAAAGAAAGAAAGAAAGAAAGAAAGAAAGAAAGAAAGAAAGAAGGAAGAGAGGAAGGAAGAGAGAGAGAGAAGAAAGAAAGGCAATAACTTTAGAAGTGGAGCATAGAGGAGGTTTAAATCAAACCATTTGCCCATGTAGCTGCCACATTGTTAGAAATAGGGATGGCTTTTCTAAACCAATGATCTGAAGTTGCTTCACATTAACACCTCAGTTCTCTAACATTAACCGAATGCTAAGACAGTTTGTCATCATTACCTGTTTCAGGTCTATCCTGTTTTCACACATGTTGACATTTTATTTTTGACACAAATCTTTAAGATTTACAAAGTACATATCCCCACTGCCATTTTAGACATGAAAAAGTCACAACCTTTCCAGCGTAGGAGAGGAGTCAAGACCTAAAGTTCTGCTGGAAACAATATGCACTATTTCGATCATGTGTGTGTTAGTCTGCTTTGAATGTCATGATAAAATGCTATAAGCATTTTAGTGGTTTAGTAATAGAAACTGGTTTTCTTATGCCCTGCAAACCACAGGTCCAAGACTGAGTGCTATCAGACTTAGGGAAAGGAAGAAAGGAGTGAGTTGGGCAAACAAAAACATACAGAGAGTCAGCCCTCCTCTTATCAGGACTCTAGAGCTGACGGATTAGGGACACTTTTGACTTCATTTGGCCTTAATCTAATCTTAAAGTTCCCATCTCCTCCAAATGCAAAGGTGCATAATTCAGTTCAAAGCAGACTTTAACCTTGGAACAGCCCTATCAGTTTAAGGAAATAGCTGGTGGATGTGACAAACACGATCACTTATTGCAGTCCTATATTATGTGATAATAATCAGAGATTTATTTTAACATATTGCCTTCTGACCTGACTTCCAACAAAATAATTAACAAATATGTGAAACAACTAGGACAGTCCCTCTTATTAAAAATTCACTTAAGGGCTGGAGAGGTGGCTTAGCGGTTAAGGTGCCTGCCTGCTAAGCCTAAGAAAGCTGGTTCCAATCTCCAGCGGTTCCAATCTCCAGGTTCCACGTTTAGCCAGATGCAAAGTGACGCAAGTGCGCAATGCTGCACTTGACCACAAGGGGGCGCACGCATCTGGATTTCGTTCACAGCAGCTGAGAGGCTGCTGGAGTGCCCATCTCTATCTGTCTCCCTCTCTCCCTCTTTGTCTCTCTCTCTCTGTGTCTCTCTCCAAAAATAAATTTAAAAAATTCACTTAAAAACACAATAAATAACATCTATTAATTTAGCAATAACTTTCACAAAGTTATCAGTCTTGGCAAAAGAAAATTCCACTGGAAAATAAGATGTCAAACCCTGGACACTAGTGCCCAGGCTCTGGTGGTCTATGTGTGAGGGGTCAGCAAAGGCAGTCCCTCACCTTCTTCTTCCAGTCTCGCCCCCAATCACTTTTCCTTTATTGACAGCTGAGTGTAACCATTGGTTGTATCAAATTGAAATAATTATAAAATGAATATTGAAAGTAAACTTTAATATGAAACACTCCTAATTAATTAGACATGCTTTTGATAAAGCCCATGGAATTGGTTTGACAGTATTTTAAACCACCCATTTTACATTTTGTAACTTCTATTACAGAGATAATTGAACTAAACTATAATAAATTGGTTTCTAAAGTCCCCTCCTAACATTCCTCAGGTCCTCAGAGTGTATTATGATCGCCTGCTGGATAATGCCGATCGAAGTTGGCTTGTTAACTACATACAGGAAATTTTGAGGAATTACATGCACGAAGATTTCCACGAGCTCTTTAAAAACTTGGACTTTGACAACGACGGAATAGTGGTAGAAGATGACCTCAGAAGTTTAATGTTTTGTGACTTCCATGATCTCAAGCGCGAAGACACCAGCTACAGAGAAGTGGCGAATGTGGACAGTCTCCGGGTCATCGTGGAAGGTCACCTGGAAGAGTTCAACAACATGAGCAAGAAGCCCATGAACCTGGTGCTGTTCCGTTTCGCCATCGAGCACATCAGCAGGATCTCCGCATCCTGAAGCAGCCCCGGAGCCACGCCCTGCTGGTGGGCGTCGGGGGCAGCGGCAGGCAGTCTGTCACCAGGCTGGCCGCGCACATGGCCGACTACGCCCTGTTCCAGGTGGAAATCTCCAAGGGCTACGGCAGCCACGAGTGGCACGAGGATTTAAAAGTGATCTTAAAGAGGTGTTCCGAGGGCGAGATGCAGGGTGTCTTCCTGTTCACAGACACGCAGATTAAAAGGGAGTCCTTCCTGGAGGACGTCAACAACCTGCTCAATGCCGGCGAAGTCCCCAACCTCTTCGCCCTGGACGAGAAGCAAGAGATCTGCGAAAAGATGCGCCAGCTGGATCGCCAGCGGGACAAGACCAAACAGACGGACGGCAGCCCCATCGCGCTCTTCAACCTGTTCATCGACCGCTGCCGCAACCAGCTGCACGTGGTCCTGGCCATGAGTCCCATCGGGGATGCATTTCGAATCCGGCTCAGGAAATTCCCTGCCCTCGTGAACTGCTGCACCATTGACTGGTTCCAGGTATGGCCCCAGATGATAGACTTCTAGCAATGTGCCATCTCCATCAACCTCACGACTTGTTTTATACACTCCACCCAAAGATGTAGTTTAGCGAAGATTTTTTTTTAAGAAAAAAAATTTACTCTACTGTGTTTTATGCATTTACGATTATAGAAATCACCATAGGAAATAGCTAAGAGTATACGTTGTCATTAATCTCAGTATTTCTAGAAAATGTTAAAATTTGTGCATGGGTCAGGTCTGGACCGGAAGCCTTCACTGAGGGAAAGCTTAGTGAAGAGGATTGTTCACAGAAGTGTAGACAGGACCATAGGAGCCAAGAAAGGAATGTTGGAATCTCTGGAACTGGTGGAGCAGCCACAGGAAGTTGGCACCACCCCTGGGTATAAAAGGGCAGAAGGAAAGAAGAGCGTTACCAAGTCTCAGGTAGTATGTAGAGCCATGGAGTAGAGAGGACTGCTGGACAGGAGCAGAAATCTATAACTAGGCCACTACTGTACCCCTTCCCTCTTTCCTCCTCCACCCTCCAGTCTCTTTCTATTAGCCAGATCCAACAAAACTCAACGGGAGCTGGGTATGATGGCCCATGCCTTTGATGCTAGCACTTTGCAGGAAGAGGTAAGAAGATTGCTGTGAATTCAAGGCCAGCCTGGGCTATAGAATGAGTTCCAGGTTAACCAGGGTTAGGATGAGGCCCTGCCTCAAAACAAACAAACAAAAAGTGAAAAAGGAACAATGCCAGAGGGACTCTTTTGTAGTAAATTTCTGTATCAGAAAACACAGAGCTGAGAAAAGAGAATAGAAGATAGGGTGAGGAAAGGAAGTGGTGAAGGGAGACCAGGTCAATGTGAGAAATAGTTGAATCTTTCTGGCTTTACAGTATCACGATACATTCTCCGCAAGTCTACTTGAAAATTTGTAGATTATGACAGAAATCCTGTGTGTGGATCTAACACACGAGTATTTTGAACTTGAAAATTTACAGACTGTACATCAGCTTCCTTGTGAACTATCTCATGCAGAACATACTTTCCTAAACTTTTTCTTGCTTTGTAGCAGGTCATAGTATAAAAGCTAGAGATGAAGAGATAAACAGGATAAACAAAATGTCTGTTCGGTTTGAGCTTATGTTCTAGTTAAATTAGCAAAAATAAGTTTATCAGACTGGATTGATAAATAGGGAGGGAACAAAGACATTTTTGTTTGCTTTTTTGTTTTGTTTTGCTTTTTTGTTTTTTGAGTTAGGATCTCACTCTAACCCAGCTGACCTAGAATTCACTATGTAGTCTCAGGCTGACCTTGAGCTCACAGTGATCTTCCTACTTTTGTGACACTCTCGAGTGCTGGGAATAAAGGAGTACGCCACCATGCCCAGCCAAAGGCTTTTTTGATATACAAGCTTGAAAAGGAAACTTGAAAGACAAAAGTACCAGAGTCAAGATCTTGACAGAGATATGAACAAGTCAAGGCAGGGCTGGGTGGAAGGGAAGGAAATGGTGAGAGAAAATTAGAATGACAGGAGTAGAGGAACTGAGAAGGAAGTGTATCAAGGCCAGAAAGGTGGGAAGGGCCAGATCAGGTAAAGATTCCTAAATTGGTTTGGATTTTATCATTTGTATGCTTGGAGGACTTCAAAGGGTGGTACATTAGAGAGTGTGAACTGAGAGTTATATTTTGAAAAGATCCCCTGGCAGCTGTCTGGAGAACGAAGGCAGCTAAAATACTTGCAGTGTGCTGGTGTATTCAGGCAGATGCTGGTAAAAGCTTGAATCAGGATGGCATGGTCGGTGTAGAAGGAAGGAAAGAGGCTTGTAGATGTTTAAGGGATGATTGCTGCAGGACCTGCTCATAGACAGATGTGGGATGAAGAAGACCACGAGATGAAGGATGTTTAGACTCGGGCATCTCAGTGAACAGAGTTTATTGAGTTGGGGAAGATTATAGTTCTAGAGTTAGAAATGTCTCTGCACCATCCAAGAGATACCAAGGAAGTAGTTATGTGAATGATTCTGGTGTTTGGAACAGGACAGAGGAAGATAATATTTTACCTCAGAGACTAGTTAAGAAAATTAAATGAGTGCTGGAGAGATGGCTTAGTGGTTAAGGTGCTTGCCTGTAAAGCCTAAGGACCCAGGCTCAATTATCCAGGTCCCATGTAAGCCAAACACACAAGGTGGTGCATGTGTCTGGAGTTTGTTTGCAGTGGCTAGAGGCCCTGGCATGCCCATTCTCTGCATATTTCCCTTCCTCCCTCCCTCTCTTCCTTCCCCCCTTCTCTTCCCCTCTCTCTGTCTCTAATAAGTAAATAAGAATGTAAAAATATATTTTTAAAAAAGAAAATTAAATGAGACAGTGAAATACACACAGAAACAGAGTGGGTTTAGTTCCTTTTTGCCTTCATTGCTCTCACCACGCCCAGCACCAGTGAAATACACACAGAAACAAGTGGGTTTTTCTTTTCTAATCCCAAAGCACCAAACTAATCCCAAAGCAAACCATGTCACATGTATAGCTATTGCCATCCTGCCCTAAACACATGAGTGCATGAGGAGAGTTCCCCCGGGACATATCTTTCCTCCTTATCCATCCCTTATCTCTCACATCCATACATTGTAAATGGGTGCACTAATAGCAGGTTCATATTAGTAACCTTGATATATTGCTAAAACACTTATCTTAAATTTAGTCGTGGCCTGAAGATGCACTTCAGGCAGTTGCCTCACGGTTCTTGGAAGAAATTGAAATGTCAGAGGAAATACGAAATGGCTGTATCGACATGTGTAAAAGCTTCCACACTTCTACCATAAACCTATCAACATCCTTCTATAATGAACTTCAAAGATACAATTATGTGACTCCCACTTCTTATCTTGAGTTAATCTCCACCTTCAAGCTGCTGTTAGAAAAGAAAAGAAGGTAAAGATGAAATTTCATATTTTTAAGTAAGCCATGACAGTTAAAAATGTTTGTATAAAAATGGCATACCAATGATGCAACAGAAATATTTGTCCTGTAAATGTACTGTTTTATTAAGCCTTTAAATGATTCAAACCTTTATCTTTTTGAGAGTAGGAAGCAAATCTAATACTTCGGTATAATTGTATTATGTAGTACACTGTAAGTGAGTAATTACAGTTGATGAAAAAATAAAGGTGTGTCCTCAGCATTGTGGTAAAACCCCAGTATTCTTTGACAATGATGTTGAGTAAGCACCATGAGAGAACATTAGGAATTGGATAATACATACTTTCTTTTGGGTTCTGAATAACCAAGACTCCACTCAATTTAAATAATCAAGTTTCCCTGTCTAATAAATTCCTAATGGAAAATTTCAGAAACTTATATGCTATAGGAAATGTCAAGGAGATTTTAAAGAAAAGTTTATTTCAATCTTTCTTTAGTTTTAAAAATTAACACTTAGCATGTGTATTCTAAAATTTAAAACTTACCATTAAGCTAGAAAGTACAATGTTAGAAATTTTTAATGATTTCCTTTAATGAGTCTTCTATTAATATTTTTGTCTCATTCAAAAATTTATTTTTGTGTTTATATGTTTGATAAATTTTATCTCTTAGGTTTTGATTTAATAAACCAAATTTAGGTACTTAAATAATTTATAAATCTAATGAGTTAAACATTCATTTTGTGAACCTTATGTTCCTCCAAATGTTTAAACATTGCCTATAAAATTCCTGGGGTTTTCTTTAGATTAAAAACATAGGTAATAGTCTATGGCCCAATTACACATTTTTTTTATTTTTAATATGTTTTATTTATTTATTTGAGAGAGAGAGAGAAAGAGACAGATATATATAGAGAGAGAGAATGGGTGCACCAGGGCCTCTAACATTTCACTGCAAATGAACTCCAGACACATGTGCTATCTTGTGCATCTGGTTTAGGTGGGACCTGGGGAATCAAACCTGTATCCTTTGGCTTCACAGGCAAGCACCTTAACCACTAAGTCATCTCTCCAGCCCTATGTTGAAGTTTTGAGACTAACCTGTTGACATGACAGAACATTTATTTTACATATCAAAAATACTTAAATGGATTTTACTTAACATAACTATTAACACTATGGGTTTGGTATTTATTATAGATCTCCATAATTATTTCTAAATCTCCTAGAGGCCAGCCCACTAGCTCAAGAATTTTGAAGTGCCTTTTCTCATATTGGCTAGGATGGTACCTGAAGACTGTGATGACATTCCTCATCATAGTGGCTCTTGCATCATCCTTCCCAGCTATACTATCATTTCTTCTGCTCTCAATATAATTGTCTTTCTTTATAGATCTTATGATTCTTTAGTTAAGGAATTTTGCTATTTCCCCATTCAAGAGGCTCAAACACTCATGGAGATTCTGATTAAATGTTGGACATCATTAGTGAGAAAAGCTTTGATTGTGTGCTTACAATATTTTAAGTCATCCTAACATAAAGAAAGATTATAATAATGAGATACAAACTTTGTCAGAAGGTTAAGGGTTCATGGCTTTCTAGGCATTTTCAAATATTCTTGTCTTTAAATTTTTTATCTTTCAAATTTTTTCTTGCAAATTAAAAAACTTAAATTTTCCCTTACCTTGGTTAGAATTCCAGCCCTGTGGTTTTGCCTTCACAGTAGCTAAAGCCTTCAGATCCATTAATATCCAGTTACAAACTAGAAGCAAGTTATCAGATCACCTGCCAAGAAGCCACTTGGTTGAGCTAGCAAAGGTTCACATAGGATAAAGCATAGTATTGAAGCTGTCTCGTGCTGGCAGGGTGAGACCTTCCTGGGCTTGCCACACAGGTTTTGATTGAGATTGAATTCACACATTACAGTATTGTGTATCAGGTGCCTCAGTTCCCATTACCATCAAGCGTGCTGCTCACTGAGAGAGAATTCATCATACATCAAAATGTGTCATGCCCTCCCTTGTGTTTGTTTTTTCCTGGGGCAATTTTTTCAGTGTTTTTCTGGGCACTTTGTAGAGCCCAAGAAGGTTTCCCACTCTATCTATTCTTTAAAGAATTCCTAAAATGTGTTACCTTTTACTTTGAGACATTCTATAAGGGTTTTCAAAATGAAATGTTATGAAGTAAGAATTCTTTCTAGAAGACATATGAATACACATAAACATTTCAAAGAATATTAAATATTAAGAGCTTCAAATAATTATCTTATTTCTTTTTTAAAAAATGTTTTATTTATTTATTTTATTCATTTAAGAAAGAGAAAGAGGCAGATATATAGAGAGAATAGCTGTACCAGGGCCTCTAGCCACTGCAAACAAAACCAGATGCATGTGCTACCTTGTGCATCTGGCTTACATGGACACTGAGGAATCAAACCTGGGTTGTTAGGCTTTTCAGGCAAGTGCCTAAACCCATAATCCATCTCTCCATCCCTCATTGTCTTATTTCTAATGATTTTTTTTCAAGGTAGGGTCTCACTCTAGCCCAGGCTGACCTGGAAATCACTATGTAGTCTCAGGGTGGCCTCAGACTCATGGCAGTCCTCTTACCTCTGCCTCCCAAGTGCTGGGATTAAAGGCGTGTGCCACCACAACCCAGCTTCTAATCATTTTTTTTTTTTTATTTATTTTTGGAGAGAGAGACAGAGAAAGACAGATAGAGAGATAGGGAGAGGGAGACAGATAGAGATGGGCATGCCAGCAGTCTCTCAGCTGCTGTGAACGAAATCCAGATGCATGCGCCCCCTTGTGGGCAAGTTCAGCATTGCACCCTTGCCTCACTTTGCATCTGGCTAAACGTGGGACCTGGAGATTGGAACTGGGTTCTTCAGCTTAGCAGGCAGGCACCTTAACTGCTAAGCCATCTCTCCAGCCCTCTAATCATTTTTTATTACTTATAATCATGCACCAAAAAGTGTTGGACTTTATTATCTATCTCACTTATCTCTTTTATATTTATAAATAATTCCTATTTTAACATGTAATACTTTTTTGACGTGACACATTTTTAAATACAAGGTCTCCCTGTGTAACACAGTCTTACTTGTTCTATAGCCCAGCCATTCTGGCCTCTAACTTGTAATCCTCCTGTCTCAGCTTCCCAAGTGCTAGAAAGACACAAGAAATCTTAAATGCATTTTAACCTGTAGCATTATTATAAATAATGCATTTTGGACACTAAAGTCTGTTTGAAATAAGAGATTATTAAAAGAGATTAAGAATAGTAGTAAAAATAGAATAGTGGTGGTGTGGGAATCAACTTACAGAGGTGACCAGCTTTAGTGACACATTATTCATTTTGCATGCAATGTACTTCTGAATTTTTGTTGTATACCTAGTGTTGCAGTCAAGTTTGCATTGCTGGCAGAAAACACTCTACCAAGAGCAGCTTGTGGGGAAAAGTAGGGGCTTATTTTGGCTTACAGACTCGAGGGGAAGCTCCATGATGGCAGAGGAAAACAATGGCATGAGCAGAGGGTGGACATTACTTCCTGGCCAACATCAGATGGACAACAGCAACAGGAGACTGTGCCAAACACTGGCAAGAGAAAACTGGCAATGACACCCATAAGACCACCCCCAGCAATACACTCCAGGAGGATTCAATTCCCAAATAACCATCAGCTGGGGACCTAAGGAGTCAGAACACATAAGTTTATGGGGGACACTTGAATCAAACACCACATTCTTGCTCCTGGCCCCCATAAGCTGATAATCATACATGATGTTAAAAAACTGAGCCACAATACCAAAAAACCCACAATGGCACACAATAAACATTCACACTGCAAAAGATGGCAAAAGGTAGTAAAGAAATATTCAACCAATACAAGATTTAAACAGGGAAAACATCAAACTTTGTAGCTCCAAGTCCAACAGCTCTAGTCAGTGACAAATCTCCAAGTCCAATAATTCTAATCAGTGACAAGTCTCTGGAGTTCCAATTCCACCCCTCCAGCTAGGCTACTCACAGTCCTGGAAAACATCTGGTGCTGGCAGCTCTTCTTGGCAGCCATCCCATAGTCCTGGCATCTCCATTGGGTCTCCACTACAATCCATGATTCATCCTCATGGCTCTACCAGGCTTTCACACAGGTAGTTCAACAAGTCTGCTTCACACTGCCCATGGCATTTCCAAAATACAAAACCATGTTGCAAATTCAATGACCCTCTCTTTCCTGCATTTGTTATACTCCATAATACCAGGTGGGCTACCAACTTGTTAATCAAGGGGGGAAATAAAGCAGACTTTAAAGAATAGGACACTCCTTCAGCATTCAAGCCCCTTCAAAAGAGTCTACATTCTTTCTGTTATTCCAGTTCAGATCAGCTGGCCCAATCTCAAAGGTTGTAATCTCTCATGCACTTGCAACTGAACAGGAAGGTTTGGCCCAAAGATTTTATTTCTGTGCCATCTCCCTCTGTTCACACCAGTCCATTTCTATGCAATGAAACCCTGCACAAATTCTCAGGACATGGGCATAACAGCAAGCCTCTCACACAAACTGCTACTAGCCTAATGCAAAGCCTTTTCTCATCCTTGTAAGCCAAACCTCAGAGTCCTTAATTCTTACTGCATTCAGGACTTTCAACTCTGACCAGAATGGCCCATCAAGCTGTACTTACAGCACTGCAAGGCATTTCTTAGGCAAAGATTTTAAATTCTTCCACATTTCTCCTACAAATCAGTTCCAAAAGGCCAAAACCTAAACAGTCAGGTTTCTAGCAGTAATAACACTGCTTCTTGGTACCAATTTTACTGTTGTCATCAGGTTTGCATTGCTGGCAGAAAACACCCAACCAAGAGAAGCTTGTGGGAAAAGCGGGGTTTATTTTGGCTTACAGACTAGAGAGGAAGCTCCATGATGGCAGGGGAAAATAATGGCATGAACAGAGAATGGATCACCTCCTGGCCAGCCCATGATATTAAGTCTTTATCAACACTAATAAGGATGATTTTTTTTGTTTTGTTTTTTTGTTTTTTTGAGGTAGGGTCTTACTCTAGTCCAGGCTAACCTGGAATTCATTCTGTTGTCTCAGGGTGGCGTTGAACTCACAGCAAACCTTCTATCTCTGCCTCCCAAGTGCTGGGATTAAAGGCATGCGCCACCACATCCAGCTGAGTTCACATTTTCAGTAAATGTTGATACATATGAAAGCTTTGCAGATCACTCTTTTCTGCATGCCTTGAAAAGGGCTACAAGATCAAGCACACTGCAGTTTTCCCCTGATGTGGAATACCAGTGCGCCTATCTAACCTCATTTCATCTATTTGCTTTAGTGAAGTCATGAAAATGAAGAAGAGGTATGAAGTGGGTTTGGATAAGCTAGATTCTGCTGCATCTCAAGTTGCCACGATGCAATTAAAGTTGGAGGCTCTGCAACCTCAGTTAAAAATTACCAGCAAAGAGGTGGATCAAATAATGTTAACTATTGAGAAGGAGTCAATAGAGGTGGCCAAAACAGAGAAAATTGTGAAAGCTGATGAAATCATAGCGAATGATCAAGCCATGGCTGCCAAAGCCATCAAGGATGAATGCGACGCCGATCTGGCAGAAGCCCTGCCCATCCTGGAGTCTGCGCTGGCTGCCCTGGATACTCTTACTGCACAGGTGAGAGCCCAGTCTGACACTTTATGGAAACATGCAAGCACTGCCCAGAGGCCTTAGCACTGGGTACCACAATCTAGTTTATCACACAAATTAATGTGCAAATTTAATGAAACTGTAAAGATTTTCAAATTGTCAAAAGGATTCCCCAGTTCATGTGGAGGAAAAAAAAACATGTTTATGAGAAAGCCACTTTTGAAAAGGAAAAAAGCTGCCAGAAGATATAATGTATCATAAATGAGACAGTTCTTTTAAGAGCCTTATACAACTTTCCATTGTAGCAGCATAATCTCCCCAAATTCATTCTGCTGTGTTTTCTTCTGGGCCAGGCTTGTCAAAATTTTCTTGCTATAATTCTATCATTGACAGGATTTCTACCCAACAAAACACAGAGTGAGTTTTTGTATCTTAAGGCTTAGTTTTAATGGAGTAACCAATTACAGTGAATGTAGAAACAAGCATTTCTCTTTTTAATAACTGACATGTTGCTTTTCAAGGACATCACAGTGGTAAAATCCATGAAGAGTCCCCCTGCTGGTGTTAAGCTTGTCATGGAAGCTATATGCATCTTGAAAGGCATCAAAGCTGACAAAATCCCTGACCCAACAGGCTCAGGAAAAAAAATTGAGGATTTCTGGGGTCCAGCTAAGAGACTTCTTGGAGACATAAGATTTCTACAGTCACTTCATGAATATGACAAGGACAACATTCCTTCAGCTTATATGAATATCATAAGAAAAAATTATATTCCCAATCCAGATTTTGTTCCAGAAAAGATTCGAAATGCGTCAACAGCTGCCGAAGGTCTGTGCAAATGGGTCATAGCAATGGATTCCTATGACAAGTAAGTACCAGTGAGAAGAAATCTTAAAGTTTTTTTTAACAGTTTTTTTTTTCTTTTTCTTCTTTTGGTTTTTCGAGGTAGGGATTCACTCTAACTCGGGCTGACCTGGAATTCAGTATGTATTCTCAGGGTGGCCTCAAACTCATGGTGATCCTCCTACCTCTGCCTCCTGAGTGCTGGGATTAAAGGCATGAGCCACCACGCCCGGTCTAACTGGTATGTTTTGATTTCATGTTTGTCATTTGGAAAATATTAAACTTAAAGGCTATGTAAGAAAAATGTGACTGAATCTGCTATGTGTTTATATATTTTGTTAAGGCAAAATTTTATTTTTAAAAAAGCAGAACCTAGCAAAGGCCCTACTCTGGGTCTCTAGGTGGGCTTCCAGTTTTCTGGAACTTCGCTCCTGTGCTCTGCATTTTTGTCTCTTTCCTTCTCTTAAGCATTTTAAGCTCTATAATCCCTATAAGAAAATCTTTTTAAATGTCAATAAAAAGGGGGCAAACAATTGAGAAGAATATAGTTCTTTAAGTTTTCAAGTATTTTCAATTGGTGGTTTATTATGAGATAGTTAGACTCCCAGATTCTTTTCATCTATTCTGTTTCAATATGTTGCTTTGATTTAAGTTCATAAAGAAATTCCAGGGTAGTGGATGTAACTCAGTGGTATAGTGTTTGCCTAGTATGCACAAGGCAGTTTAAGTTCCAACCTCACACAGATGTTTAGCTGGACAAAGGAGTACTTAATGAATCCCTAATATCTTTAGAATCCTTAGGGTTCCTTAGACAACATTTTGAAAACACGTGGATAATATTATAAGATATAAGGAGCCTTTTGATGGTTATATGAGAATTAGTTATGCTATGTACAAGATGAATAAAAACTTTATTTTTCGGGGCTGGAGAGATGGCTTAGCAGTTAAGGCACTTGCCTGCAAAGCCAAATGATCCCAGTTCGACTCTCCAGGACCTACATAAGCCAGATGCTCAAGGGGGCCCTTGCATCTGGACTTCATTTGCAGAGGCTTGAGGCCCTGGTGCACCCATTCTCTCTCTCTCTCCTTCTTTCCCTCAAGAAAAAAATAAATAAATAACTTTATTTTTCCAAGAAACAACTACTATAGGATGTGTTTTAAATGTATATCCAATTTGAATCATTACAGACATATAAAGTGATTTATATTGAAATCATGATATATCTTTTATGATAAATTTTAATTTCACATTTTAATAATTTATTTGAAAATAACAGGACTCCAGTTTTTAGATTCCAAGAATTTATATCCATTTTTTCCTGTGTAATCCTTTGTTCTCACATACATATTTATAAGATATCTTTTTGTTAAAAATATATTCTAAGATTTTCTTTAAAAGATTAAATAGGGGAGGGCAGGGGAGGAGAGGGGAGGGGAGGGAGGGGAGGGAAATATATGTTTTTTGTATGTAAATATAGAAGGTGTCAATAAAAAAATAATTTAAAAAAAAGATTAAATAGGGGCTGTGGAGATAGCTTAGGGTCAGGGGTGCTTGCTTGCAAGGCATGCTGGCCCAGGTTAGATTCCCCAGTACCCATGTAGGGCCAGATGTACAGGGTGGTACATGTGTCTATAGTTAAGTTGTGGTGGCAGAAGGCCCTGGAATGCCCATATTCTAATTCTCTCTCTCTTTCTGAAATAAATAAATAAAAATAATTGAACAAAGATGAAGCTATAAATATAAAATACCTCCCCTTTTCCTCTTAAGTTAACCAGTTAACACTTGTTTCCATCCTATTCTACTTTTCTGAAAACCACCAAAGTTCACCAAATACACACACACACACACACACACACGATATGTATTTACTATATATATATTTCTTTTAGAAATGTATTGCCTTGTATTATTTGTACAAAATAATGGGTTTAATTATGCCATTTTCAGAAATATTTTTAATGTACTTTGATTATATTCATTTTCTTCACTACCCTCCCATGTCCCCTACCCATTTTTTAGGTTTTCCATTTTTTTTAAGATTTATTTTCATTTTATTTATTTATTAGAGACAGAATGAGAGAGAGAGAGAATAGTCATGCCAGGGTCCCTAGCCACTGCAAACAAACTCCAGATGCATACGCCACCTTGTGCATCTGGCTTATGTGGGATCTAGAGAATCAAACCTGGATCCTTAGGCTTCGTAGGCAAGCACCTTAACTGCTAAGCCATCTCTCCAGCCCAGGTTTTCCAATTTATTGAAACATGTTTGTAAAATATTTCTAGTGATCGTCTAGATTTTATCAGGATTTTATTTAACTTTTTTTGAGGCAAGCCTAACAGACTGGCTTTTTTTTTTTTTTTTTTTTTTTTTTGTGAGAGAGAAAGACAGAGAGAGAATCAAACTCCAGACGAGGCATCCTCTTGTGTACATGTGTGACCTGTGTGCTTGCATCACTGTGGGCATCTGGCTTATGTAGGATCTGAAGAATCAAACATGAGTCCTGAGGCTTCGCAGGAAAGTGCCTTAAGCACTAAGCCATCTCTTCAGCCCATTACTGCTGATTTAAAAAAAAA
This sequence comes from Orientallactaga sibirica, assembly GCA_036365145.1. NCBI lineage: Eukaryota > Metazoa > Chordata > Mammalia > Rodentia > Dipodidae > Orientallactaga > Orientallactaga sibirica. Next base: position 23,088,689 of record JAEOAD010000004.1, read on the forward strand.
AATATTTATTTGCAAGCAGAGAGAGAGAGAAAGAAAGAGAGAGATAATGGGCATGCCAGGGCCTCTAGCTGCTGCAAATGAACTCCATATGCATGCACCACTTTGTACATCTGGCTTTACATGAGTACTGGAGAATTGAACCTGGGTCATCAGGCTTTGCAGACAAGCCCCTTAACAACTAAGCCATTTCTTCAGCCCAGTTGCCATTATGTGTATTACTCCTTTCCGTCTACTGATTTAAGGTTAGTTTCTTTTTGTCTTTCTGAGAGCTTTGGATACCTCATTAAGTTATTTATTTGATATTTTTCTGCTTTTTGTATCCAAAAGAATATAGATCATGTTTGCATTTTCATTTGTTCAAAGAATTATTTAATCCTCCCCGCTATTTTTCAGTGGCTCAGCAATTATTTAAAAAGAAATATTATTCAATCTTCACATACTTGTATATTTTCTTTAATTTTTTTCACTATTGATTTCTAATTTAATCTTATTATCTAATAATCTATAAGATATTATTTAATTTTTTGTATTTGGTGAGACATATTTTATGGTGTAAATTGTGATATGTTTTGGAGAAAATTCCAAGGGCTGCTGAAAAGAACGTGTATTCTCAAGCTGTTGGATGGAATATGATGTAGGTATTTGTTAATTACAATTGATCTATGAGATGTAACACTATGAAGTTTGGTCATTAAGATTTTCTCAAGATGATCTATTAATGAGAGTGGGGGGTGTTGATGTTACCACTATTTTTGTATTGGAATCTGTCTGACCCCCCCCCTTTATGTTCAGTGGACTTTAGTTATGAAATTGGGTACAGCAATATTTGGCACACATATGTTTATAGTTATTATATCATCTTGCTCATCATTTCCTTTATTGATACATAATAACATTTTGGAAGGTATACGTATAACTTGGGCTTGCTTTGAGAGTCCATTCCCTGGGAATGTGTATCTTTCACTCCAGGTCTTTGTATGTTTTTTCTGTGAGGTGAACTTCTTGCAGACAGCTAGGTATTGTGTTTAATCCATTCAGGCAGGTAGAATCTTTAAATTGAAGAGTTCAGATCAATTACATTTAAAGTTATTATTAAAAGATATGAACTAGTCTTCATTCCTCATTTTAGAAGTTGATAGGTTAGTTGTGTTTGATTATTTCTTAATTGTTATTTATCTATTTTATTAATAATTTTATACATGTATATAATGCATTTTTATCATAATTCCCCATTACCTTCTCTTATCCCCATCCCCCTCCGCTGACACCATTTTCTTCCCAACTCGTTCCTCTTCTACTTCAATATCTTTTTCCCTTTGTGTGTGTGGATTTTTCTAGTGTTAATTGTTTTGTTTTGTTTTTTGACATCTCAAACACAAGTAATTTTTATAAAACAATAAGGAAAAGTCGTATGATTTCATGAAAAATACACAACATGCATATAACCACACAATTCACAGCAGCATATGATAAACATAAGAAAAGCATTTCAATCCCGTAATGAATAAAAATTCAGAAAGGATAGGGGCAGGCAGTATTGATAATGGTGGAGGGAATCAAACATTTTACATATGCCATAGCAGGCAGATAAGTAGCTACTGTGTTATGTCACCATGTTTTTTAAAATTTCAAAGTTTCATTCCCATCCTCTTTCCCACATGTCCATCTTAGACAATAACATATGCATACAGAAAGTGTGCACAAGAATATTAGTTTGTCGTGGTCAGATTGGTCACAACCTAACCAGCCATCAATGGACTATTTTTCTGTATTATATTATGAAGCATCCATCATTAAAAATATCAGATAATAGCAAAATGAGGACTATAGATTCATAAATATTGATATTGTTAAAATTGTTTTGAAGTAAAAGGAAATAAATTATAAAACAAACTAGAGACCGCATCTGCCCATAGCTGACTTGGCCTGTGGGCTGAAAGGCCCAGGCCAACCGAAATGCTGCCTGCAGCGACTAATCCGACAAGTACCTTGAAACAAGATGCTTCTCAAAGAACTGGAGGCAGCTGTAAAGAAGAAGACTGAGCTTGAGAGAAAAGCTTTGCACATTGTCGAACAGGTTTTAGAAGAGAATATCACAGAAGAGGTCCTAAAGGAGCGTGGAGGTTCATCACGCCTGCTCACTACAGTGGGGTGGTGGTTGAGTGCCCTGTTATCAAATTCTGTGGTTATCCTGTATGTCAAAAGAAGCAGGAATGGTACCAAAACAAAAATACAAAATTTCTAGCAAGACAAAGTCTATGATACTACTGCAAGAAAGTGGTTTTTTTTTTTTTTTTTTTTTTTTTCAGCAATCGTTGTTATAAAGCAGCCAAGTTTTTTGGAGCACAAATTCCCAAATCTCCAGTATGGGTTCAAGACGAAGAAAGGCATCCTGACATTCAGCTGCTAAAGGAAGGACAAAGTGGCTGTTCGGGAGTACAGTTACGCAGCGAAGCCATCAAAGTGTTGGATATGACAGCTCTGGTCCTGTTGAGTTGCAGCTTGAGTCGTCACCCAGTGACCAGCGCGATAATGAGCAGGACTTTGTTTCTTCCGTCCTACCAGGAAAGAGACCAAGTGCAAAGGATGTGGGGCTGCAGCTGCACACCAAAAGCATAACGAAAAAGAAAGCTGATCAAAAAACTAACTCCAGGTCTGGAGAGATGGCTTAGCGGTTAAGGCGCCTGCCAGCAAAGCCTAAGAACTTCCGGTCAATTCTCCAGGTCCCACGTTTAGCCAAACGCAAAGTTATGCAAGCACGCAATGTTGCACATGCCCACAAGGGGAGGCACGCATCTGGAGTTCATTCACAGTGGCTGAGGGGCTGCTGGTGCATCCATTCTCTCTCTCTCTCTCTCTCTCTCTCTCTCTCTCTGTCTGTCTCAAATTAAAAAAAAAAAAAAAAAAAGCTAACTCCAAACCCATGGAACCGACAGTAGTAGATGTCACTGAGTGTTAGACATTAGACAGTCTCTCTCATAAATAAATAAAAATAAAATATTTTTAAAATATTTTAAACAGAGTTACATTAAAAGAATGAAGACCTTGAAAGTTTAATCATTATATTTTGAAACGGCTGTTAACTAGAGTGGAAAAAAAAAATACCTGTGTGTTGGGAAACTGATTGCCATTTGGAAGTGGAAGGAAGGGTCTGTAGATCAAGGCGGCAATGGAAGCCCTTCCTTCTGAGTGAGCTGGCCTGGTCTCTCGGCCTGTGGAGAAGAGCCCCATCCAAGGAGGTGCTCATCTTCAGTTTGCTTCCGGCACCTCTGCATTCCTAACCAAAGCAGAGGACAAGATTGCAAGAGGTCAGCAGCCACCTTACTACACCTTCAGGAAATTCTGCACTCCCTCTGGGCTTGGAAACTGCCCCCCCTCCATGTCTTGCAGACCAAAAGCAAGTTCTCAGTCACCTCGTTCTAGTTTGCATAATTGAAGAAAGTGGAAGCTTCGTATTTTCTAATGACCCTTGACTCAACGAAGCTCACAGGGCTTGTGACAGAAATGAGATCGCAAGAAATAAAAATGTTATAGTAGGCAAGTTTTTACTACTTAGGTGAACTGGAATAGTTCATCGAAATAATAAAAGTGTCTTGAAGCTGAAAAAAACTATAAGCATGATATATTATATAATGAATAACACCCTAAGGATTTGTTCTTTCTATATCTTGCATGTTTGTGTTTGTCTATCTTCCTCTGCAGTGTGTACTATTCCCTTAACATCTTCTGCCGTGCTGGCATAGTGGTCACTGATTGTCTGGTGTATGCAGACAACAGAAAGCTGTTTCACTTTGATTTTAGAGTATAATGCTGCTGGCCACGGTCGCCTCTGGTGGCAGTTTCTTTTCTCGGGCCTTTAACTACTTGAGTTGATGTTCTCCTGGCCTTTGGGGTTGCCACTGAGAGGACTTGTTATTTGGACAGACTTGCCATTCCAAGTTACATGCCACATGTCTCGTACAGCATTCAGTATTCTTTCTTCATTCTGTGTTTTTGGAATTTCAACCATAATATGATTTACCATTATAAGTCAGGGGCCACATCTTTCATGCAATATTCAGTATTCTTTCTTCATTCTGTGTTTTTGGAATTTCAACCATAATATGATGTGGAACTTTCTTTTTCTTGTCATGTCTTCTTGTGGTTCTAAATGTCTCTTATTCCTGTATTGTCCATTTATTTTCTTAGATATGAGAAAACTTAGGCTAGGTTTTCTGTGCCTTTATTCTGTATCTCAGGTCCCTCTTTCTATGCCACAGATTCATAGGTTTTTTTTTTTTTAAATTTAAAAGAGGGCTGGGTCATGCCAGGGCCTTCTGCCACTGCAAATGAACTCCAGACACATGCACCACTTTGTGCATCTGGCTTTATATGCAAGCAAGCACTTTTAACCACTGAACCAGTTCTCCATCCCCTAAATTCATAGGTTTGATATATTGGAACCCAGAGGTCTAAATGTTATTGTCATAAATGGTCATTTTTAAATTAGTATCTGAATGTCACAATTCCTCAGCTATGTCTTCAATCCATGTATGACTTCCTCCATGTGGTGTACTACATTGCTAATGTTTTTTTTCTTTTATTTTTTCTTTATTATTATTATTAACAACATATTTTGTATGGATACATCATGTGTTGGTACCCTCTCTTCCCTTGTCCCTGCCCACACTCTGCTGGGGACCCTCCTCAGTGGGGTTGCAGGTATTCCCTATGGGGTTGTAGGTTATGCATTGTGGAAGCAGCAGTCAGTATGGCTCTTACAATCTTTCCTCCTCCTCTTCTGCAAAATTCCCTGAGCTGCAGTGGGTGAGTTGTAAGTCTCCTTCAGTAACGAGCTCTTAGGAGATTGGATCTCTGCTTTGGTGCCAAGTCTCCTCAGGGTCTGTCTCCTTCACCCTGGAGCTGATTATCAGGATGCTTATGTTTTCTGTGGCGTTTGTCACTTGTCATTGGTTTATAATTTCCAAGATATCAGTCTATTTGATTTTACTAGAATCTCCATCTCTTTGCTGAGTTTCTTGTCCAAGTTGTTGAAGGCCTCACCCAAACCTTGAATTGCTTCATTTGCTTATTTGACTTTCATTTAGATAATGGCTCACTTTTAAAACTAGAGCTTTGAATTCCTTTGTTATTTAAGCCATCACACTATTTATCACTTCAGTATTGAAGAGTATATCTGGAGAGGTTATATGTATTGGCTGTTCATATTTCTTGCATTAGTATGTTTTTAAAAAGTGTGCACATTTGTGTGTGTTGTGTGTGTGTGTGTGTGTGTGTGTGTGTGCACAGATGTGTATGTTTCACTGTGCCCATTGCAGGTCAGAGGATAAATTTTGGGTCAGTCCTTGGTCTTTGACCTCATTACTAAAGCCCACCATGGCTTCTAGCTTTTTATATGGGTTCTGGGAATCGAACTTGGTTTGTCAAGCTTGAGCAATGCTCACTATCCATCTCTCCAGCTCCATTAGAACGTTTTGGTTTGTGTATCTGTTGGGATGGGGATTGCTCACAGTTTTAGAGTTTTTCTAAGTGAATAACCTTCTCCTGAGGGATGACTCCTCAATAGTGCTCAGAGTGGAGAAAAGAAACTGCTGTGACAATGCCACCCAGAATTAAAATCAATAAAGACAATTAAATTAAAGACTACTGCCCCACAAATCACAAGAGGAAAAAAAGTTATAAAAGTGGTGTAAACTATGAAGTTAAAATTTAAAAGATAAAGGTAATATAGAAAAATTAAATGAGGGAACAGGGAATGGGGAAAAAAGAGGAATCAGAATTAAATAAAAGGAAGTACAAAGTAAAAAAATAAAAAACATGAGAAAAATGTTTGATTATAAAATATAGAAGAAATTTGTGAATAAAACTAGATAAAGACAAGAAAAAGAAATAAAAATAAAATAGTTAAAATAAAAACAATTCTAAAAATATAGTAAAAAGGAAAAGAAATGATGCTACTTCTCTCTGGTTCCCTGCTCTTGGAATCCACCAGGTCTGGGGTAGAAGGCATGACATGCAGTCTGGGCTCTTGTGCTGTTCGATCTGTTCTCACTGTACAGGGTAGTGATGCGCATGGGCTGTGGACCAGACTGGTGCAAGGCATGTTGTCAGCATCGGGGTTGCATTCACTTCAGAAGCTTCCCCTCTTTGGATACCAGCAGACATTGTTGGCCCCCAACAAGCACTATGGACTTTGTAGTGGGATGGTCTCTTCTCACTCAGTCCAGAAGCCATCCTGGTTTATACACGCATGAGCAGAAAAGTGTCCAGGCTTAAAGGTTTCCCTCTAGTGAGTAAGAGCGTGAGAAAAGCCTGCATGCTGCTTTCTGTGTTTTGAGGGGCTGGGGAGATGGCTTAGTGGTTAGAGGTTAGGACCTCAGTTTGATTCCCCAGTACACACGTAAGCCAGATGCACAAGGTGGCGCATGCATCTGGAGTTTGTTTGCAGTGGCTGGAGGCCCTGGCACACCCATTCTTTCTTTCTCTCTCTCTCTCTTTCTCTCTCTTGCTCTCTCAAATTAATTAATTAATTAATTTAAAAAGAAATGTTTTGAGTCATGATAGGATATTTGGAACGTAAATTCATGGGTAGAAAGTTTCCTCTGTCCATGAATGATAGTTAATTTTCTAATTTTACTTTTTATAGAGTAGCAAAAATAGTAGCTCCCAAAAAGATAAAGCTGGCTGCAGCTGAAGGGGAACTTAAAGTTGCTATGGATGGCCTTAGAAAGAAGCAGGCAGCCCTTAAAGAAGTTCAGGACAAGTTGGCCAAGCTTGAAGACACACTTGAGTTAAATAAAGAAAGGAAGGCTGACTTGGAAAACCAGGTATGTGCTGACCCATCTGGATATGAGTGAATTCCCTGATGGCAGAATCCAATGTTATTGCTACTAGCACGTAACCCACCAAACTATGCCCACAGAGCAAATCCACCCATTGCCTGTTTTTGTATAGTCCTCAAATCAATAATGGTTTTGACATCTTAAGATGGTATATTAGTGGCCATCGTATCCTAGACATCCTCTTGTCTCTGCCTCCCCAGCATTGACATTATAGGTTCGTGTCACAATCCCCAGCATTTTGCTTGGGTACTAGAGACCAAACTCAAGTCCTCATGCTTGCAAGGCAAGCACTTTACTGACTAAGCATCTTTCTCACTCCACATTTGTCTTGTAAAATAATGCTTTTTTTTCTTGCAAGGTTAATTTAAATATTTATCTCTTAATATAGAAATCTTGTAGAATTTTAAGCTTATTCTACTTTTAGATGTTGATGAAGAGCTAACTTTTATTTTTGAGGTTGATCTGTGCAGCAAGAAACTAGAACGCGCTGAGCAGTTGATCGGAGGTCTTGGAGGCGAGAAAACTCGATGGAGCCAAACAGCTCTGGAGCTTGGGCAGTTGTATATCAACCTGACAGGAGACATCCTTATTTCCTCAGGGCTCGTTGCGTACCTGGGAGCCTTTACATCTAACTACAGACAGGTGAGGAAGGAATACTGCTGCATCTTTGCCTGGCCCTCCTCCATCACAGCCACCATTAACCTCAGGGAGTGTGTGTGTGTGTTTCATTTTTAGTGTTTCCTACAGAATAAAATACACACGAGCTCTCATTCTATGGATCACGCAAAGAGAACAGAGCAAGGGGAGTGCATCTTCACGGAAGACTGTCACTTCACATCATTTACTGGCATATGCTATCAACTGAGCCTCACCTGATTTTTTAACTTTTTTCTAAGCAGAGGTGAATCTTGGTCCTCTGTTGTGGTTTATTTGAATACTTTTTGAACGAACTAATTTTAAATCCTCACAGAGTTTTCTATCTTTTCTGCTCTGGCGGCCTCTGCCCTGTGCACGACCTCAGATCTTCAGCTCTACTAGTTCCTGTTCTCTTCAGCTGACTTGCCTGTGGTCATGGCATCAGCATCTTATAGCTTCAGGGCTAACATTTAACTTTACTGTTTGCTTAGTGATGGATTGGTTTGTTGGCATTTTCAGAAACCCACCGAAGCTTATAAAGTTTAAAAGAATTTTCCAAGGCTACAGAATCGGTCCATGAGAGAGCAGGAACAAGACCATTGGTCACTTGGATCCCAGTTTAACACATGTTCTCTTCTCCTGCATCAGCTTGGAACAACAGAAAGCCTTGTGGCCACTCTTAACCTTCTCTGATGGTTTAGAGCATAGCCCTGGGCATCTCACTGTTCCTGTTGAGCATTTCAGTGTGCTGCTGAGAGAAATCCAGCCTCCACCCTTACCTTCCTCCCAGCCCTTTCTGATAGACCCATTCCAAAGAACTGCATCTCACTGACGGTCCCCTTCCTCTGCCCCTACCAGAATGGCGGGCTGCCAGTCAGGTCATTACATGAATGCTAGGAGGAGTGCCTGAGCTCTAGAACTAAAAGTCTGGAAATGTACTGACAGAAGCAAAGCCATATTCACGCTAGCCATAAGATAAAATCAGAGCTCTCTCTCATTCACCATTCCAACCCTGGATACGCCACATTTCACCTCATCTCTGTTCAGGCATGAAGGCAATCTTATCTCCTCCTCCTTGCCTCCCTGTATCAACATGGAATTTTGCTTTTCTTCATGAGTCTGGTTCCTGTGAATTCAAGTCTCTGAATCCTACTCTGTAATTTTTAATCATGTGTCTGTTTTGCTCAGATCAAGAGAGCTGGCAATTTATACTCCATTAGACATTACTCTGTGTGTGTGTGTGTGTGGGGGGACTCTGCCCAGATGTCCTCTCATCCTTGGTGTGCTTCCAACATCTAACCACCAGTACCTGTAGCTCCTTCTTGTCAGTCTTACCTGAATCCTTAAATAAGCTGCTTGGGCAGCTATGAGCACCTGGGGAGTCTCTTCCTCTGGTGTAGCTTGTCATGACTGACTGAGAGACAATGGATCAGGACAGTCTGTCTCCCTTCCCCTGGCTGTGACAACTCCAAGGTGGGTCTCACACTCCCCAGCTCCCTGTGACATCAAACAGAAGCCACCCGTGGAGAACTAGGGGCTGATCCCTTACCTATGACTCCACCTTCCTTATTCTGCTTTCTCTGGGGTCTCCTCTCAGTAAGTCACTTCATATGAGTCATCATCTCAGTCTCTTCCGTGGAAACCCAAACTAAGAGCCTTACCACATGCATTCCTTTTCTAACTCAAAAGGGTCCCTTATCTCTCAACACTAAAGGCCCTGCAGAAATAGGTAGACATCCCCCTCCAAACCTTAACATATATAGTCATCGACTCTTCATCAACCCCTATCTAGAGTTTCAAATGTTTTTCACAAAGTGGAGAAAAACCTCTACTCTCCCAGGTTGATCAGATCCAAAGTGCTTCTACAGTAATGCCCATCCCCACACTTAAGGTCATACTAGCACTAGCTCTGACCTTGAATCAATTTCAACTTTGTAAGCAACCTTCTCCCTGCCAGTAATGAAAAAAAAAAAAAAAAACCTGGTTGTTCTGCACAAGATAACTACCAAATGGCTGCTTTGCCACCTGCATGATCTATCTTGACACCTGAGATGCTTCTTCAGTTTCTCCATGTTTATTTTAACTCTCTGTGGTACCACACCCTCATCTACAATTGGATCACTTACATCTCTAATTCAGAGTACATCTGAGGTAACACTCTACCTGTCAACTTTAATACTTTTAATTAATTAATTAATTAATTTGCAATCAGAGTGAGAGAGAGATAGAAGAGAGACAGAGAGAATGGATGTGTCAGGGCCTCTAGCCTCTGCAAATTGTCTCCAGATACATGTGACTCTTTGTGCATGTGTCTTTATGTGGGTACTGGGGAATTGAACCCAGGACTTTAAGCTTTGCAGGAAGCACATTAACTGCTGAGCCATCACCCCCTCCACCTGTCCCCTTTGAGGGGAGCATTCCACAGCCACTACTGCTTCCACTTTCTCTGCTTTTCCCATGCTGTTGGCTATCGTATCCACTCCAACACAAACTGGACTAAACTTGTAGATCTCCCCTCAAACTCTGCACCCCCCAGAACAATAGTAGAATGATATGACATTATACAAACAGAAAATGTTATCTATCCCTCAAACTTACATAGTTATTTCTCACATCAACAGTCAAACAAAACATGAAGGACAGATGATCTTTACAAGGACTTGGGATAGGCAGGATTTTGGTCTCCATGATCTTTATTTTCAAGTGTGAATGCTTTTGTATACACTTACACTTGTGGAGGGGGTATATTACATGGTGTGGTTGTTTGAATGTATGGCCCCATAGATTTAAGATTGAGTTTGCAACTTGAGTCTCTAGCAGGCAGACCCCTGCTGGGGAAGAGGTGTGTCCCTAGGGTGGATCTTGTCCTCTAGCCCTAAGGTGTGTTCAGAGCCTGTTTGAGCTCTGACGATTTGTGCTTGCTAGCTATTGGTTTGTTTCTCTCTGCTATGGATGCTGAAGTAAGCCAGTTTCTTTTGCAATTGATGGTGTTTTCCCTGGATTCTGTAAGCCTGAAATAAACCCTTTCTCCCATAAGCTGCTGCTGGTCAGATGTTTGTCCAACAACGCAAACGTAACTGAAACACATGGCAAAGGGATTTTGCTGATGGATTTAAGGTTGGTGAGAGGAATGGAGTATAAAACAGGAAGCCTATTCTGTATGTTTTAATTCTTTTTGTTTTGTTTTGTTTGGAGTCAGGGTCACACATTGTAGCCCTGACTGACTCACTCAATATGTAGACCAGGCTAGCGTCAAACTTGTGGTGATCCTCCTGCCTTTGCTTCCTGGGCACTGGGATTCCAGGTGTGTACCACCATACCCAGCTCTGGGTTATCTTAGATATCATTGTAAATTATCCTGAAATACTTCTTAGAAGCAAGAGTAAGGAAATGCTCAAATAGTGATAGAAATATAGGAAAAGCAGAGAATTTAGCTTAGAGTACTTCCACTGCAGAATTTTGGACAGTTGCAACATCTCAATAAATAGCAGTGGAAAGATAACATTGATTAAAAGATGAATCTATATGGTTAAATCATGAGTGTTTAACAAAAGACCAGGAATTTCCTGGGCATCCTAACAGATTATGTTCCAGAGCAAACTTCAGTAGTCACAAAAGATATCCCCACAAAGGGTGCAGTACCACTGCAAAGGGAAAGGATAGGAGCCACCTAACAAGAAAAAGTCACAATACAATGTTTCACAACTGCACTCTTCACTGTTTCAAACTAGAGGTAAAATCACTCTATTTCTTTACTGTATGCAGTTTGCTAAGCCCTCAGTCCAATGATGTTCCTGTTTAGACTTTAACATTCCTGGAGTACAACAGGCAACTTCTAGAGGACCCCATATATCCAACACCGAAGGTCAGCCCTTCTTTGTGCTCACAGAATTATTCACATGCTTAATCCTCAAGAAGTGTAAGAAATCTCACTAACCCCATCCTGCTTGACATGTGTAAACTGCCTCCTACAGTTCCATCTTGCTGGGAGTCTGCAGCCTGTAGACACCCTGAATGGAGGCCTTTCCTGCACTTTAAAATTATAAATAACAAAGAAGTTGTTCTTTCATCTATCCAAGCATCTTTGTATCCAACAAACATCCAAATAATCTATAATCACACATAAAATAATATAATTGTGAGACAGAAACCTGGGCTTAATGAAGTGATAAAAAATAGCATCTTCATTAAAATGAATAATTTGAAATCATGTACCCCGAGGAGATGCAACGGGGAAATACTGTATCATTTCTGTGATGTTCCTGCGAACAGTGCATGACTTAAATTAAATCATAAGGGAACGTTGCACAGCTCCAGATGTGCATATTCCATATTATATTAGCTGGCTTATCAAGGTCTGAAGTCATCAACTCGCCCTAAACTGCCCTGGCCTTTCATGTAGGAAGCTAGAAGAATGTTGGTCCAACCTATTCAGCAAGAGCTTGAGGGAGTTGGTAGTGCCAGCCAAACTCTCTTGCCAGTGTTGTGGGAAATTTCTGGCAGTGAAGAGACCAGCAGCTAAGTCAGGTGAAGGAGAGGAAATTTATTCAATCTTGTGGGTGGACTAACCCTGAGCTCAAGTTTGTCAGGGATTTTATAGTATACAGAGGCACAGCAAGTGTGGATTACAAAAGCTTATATGTGACAGTCGTGGAAGTTGAACACATGCATTGCAAAAGGTTACAAGGATGTAACAGTTTGGCGGATAAAAATTACAATAGGATGTACGTAATAGTTAAAAGTTAAGCCTGCAGGGGCTGGAGAGATGGCTTAGCGGTTAAGGCACATGCCTATAGAGCCTAAGGACCCCGGTTTGATTGTCCAGGTCCCATGTAAGCCAGATGCACATGGTAACACATGCTTCTGGAGTTCGTTTGCAGTGGCTCCAGCATGCCCATTTTCACTTGTTCCCTCTCTGGGTGTCTCTAACAAATAAATAAATAAATAAATAAGTTAAGCCTGCAATAAACCGCAAAGTGGGTGAGGGGACAGTCTCCCTAGTCAACCCCATCTTTTTTTTTTTTTTTTTTTTTTTTTGGTTTTTCGAGGTAGGGTCTCACTCTCATCCAGGCTGACCTGGAATTAACTATGTAGTCTCAGGGTGGCCTCAGACTCATGGCGATCCTCCTACCTCTGCCTCCCAAGTGCTGGGATTAAAGGCGTGTACCACCACTCCCAGGCCCCCATCATTCTTTTCTTATCTCATCCTGAGGTATTTCTGCACCAGCAACTACCGTGTTTCAGTAACCTTCCATGCCCTCACTCTAGCACCACCTATTTGCACAGCAGCCTCATCAGTCCAAAGGTTGGTGCCAGTATCATGCATGTTCCTTCCCATTTTGCCTATGGGCACCTTTGTTTTCTAAAGTATTTTCTGGAGTATTTTCTTTCTAATCATGTCTTTCACACTTTTTGAAGCTTTCCATCTGTATTCTGAACTTGAACACTGGCTTCTGACTTTCTGAGTGTGAATTTTGACCATGTACATTCTTGGTTCCTGGGCATCCTAACAGATTATGCCCCAGGTAGGATAGAGCAAACTTCACAATGCTCCCCTGATCTTTGTTGGACCCTACTAATCCTCAAATTGTCCCTCAACTGGGCATAGGAGAGCCAGAAGTAACATGTACCCTACCATTTGCATGCATTATAGTATTGTTTTAAGTTTTTCTGGATATTTAACTTAAAGAATATATGTTAAAATGGAGGTTTTCAACTACTTTGTAAAATTAATCTTTAGAATGATTTTTTCCCAGATACAAAATTCTGACATTATTGTGTGTTTCATCTAGACTTTATCTCACCACTGAATGTACTTAATTTTCATTTGAGTGTATAGCCGACCTTCTTAATTACAATTTTATCTGACAGAAGTCTAATATTACAATCATTTTATTTTTTAATTTTTATTTTAGAGAGAGTGAGTGAGAGAGATACAGAGGGAGAGAGTTGGCATGCCAACTACAATTTCCACTACAATTGATCTCCAGATGCTTGTGCCACCTAGTAGGCAAGTGCAACCTTGCGCTTGCCTCACCTTTGTGCATCTGGCTAATTGGGATCTGGAGAGTTGAATATTGGTCCTTGGGCTTTGCAGGCAAACACCTTAACTGCTAAGCTATCTCTCCAGTCCCCAGTCATTTTTTTGAGACAGAGTTTCAACGTAGTTTATTTTCTCAGCAAATCAAGTTATTGAGGAGTTTCCAGAGTACTTCTTTGCTAACCTCCTACTCACGTCTGTATCTTTCTGTGGCCATCTTACAGAACCAAACCAAGGAGTGGGCAGATTTGTGCAAAGAAAGAGCCATCCCCTGCTCAGACGATTATTCTCTTATGAGTACCCTGGGAGAAGCTGTGACCATTCGAGCTTGGAATATTGCCGGTTTACCTTCTGACTCATTTTCTATTGATAATGGGATCATCATAATGTAAGGAAAAATTCTCAGAAATGACCTTTATTAACTAACTAGTAGATATATTTCTTTGCAAACCCTTTAGCAATTTCAGTTAATAAACTTTTACAATATTGAAATGTTTGTTAATCAGCTGAATTAAGCATGAATATATTCTGCTAATACTGTAATTGTTCAGTATTGGAGATAATAGTAAACAAACAAAACTTTTTTAGATGACTTTTGTTTAATTTTAAATCAATTTTTTAGAGAGTAGAGGGAAAACTCTGCTATAACTAAGTGAAGAGTAAATTTTCATTCTCATACAATATGAAGTTGTGTTATTGTGGGTCAGTAGATGTGCAGCAGAGGGTCTTTGGCAGACAGTGATTGGTGAGTGTATACCAATTGTGTCCTCGTCCCTGGTATGGGACAATTTTCAATCATGTAGCTAATTTATTTCTTGGTCATGGGCTGACCAGGGTTTTCGACACAGTGGCCACTCTTTTTGGAATCCGCTAGTTGATAGATCATCCCAGAGACTGGGCTGGGAGAATACCAGGGCCTTGTCTAGCCATACTTTCTCCTGCAAGCCTCACTTACCTGAAATTAAGGGCTTCAGCTTCTCCCAGTGTGAGGACAAATACTTCCACGCTCACATTACTATAGGCCTTTTAGGACAGGCCAGTCTATGAGAGGGGTTAGTGAATTAGGAACAGCACAGGTACTTCCTATCATCAGTAAGAAACATTCAGTTCTGTGTTATAGGTTGTAGCACACAGCTTCAGGTTCGCTGAGATGAACTTCCAGACCTGGCACAGTTATGGAGGAAGGGATTTACTGAAGCTTATAGATCCAGGGGAAGTTCCATAATGGCAGAAGAAGCTGGCCTGTTTTCACAGGACCAAATACAGGGAGAAGCCACAAGCCAAAAAAACCACACAGCACAGCACACTCCAGGAACTCCCAGCTAGGCACACTTTGCATAACTTTAGATTGAAATCCTAAACCCACCACCACACCTTAAGATCCAACAAGAGACACTGCCTCCAGCAAGGTGGCTGCTGATGCAAACTACAAACTAATAAAACACTGAATATATTGGGGGTCATCTATTCAAACTACCACATAGGTCTATTTTGATGAGTTGTTAGATAACTACAGAAAAAAAAAAAACTGAAATGTTGGTACTTAAGGTAAAAATGGCTGAAGTATGAATGTAAATTCTTAAAAAACAAATGTTTAGTAAGTATGATGGCTAATTACTCTTAATTTTTTGGTAGGTAGCATGTATAAAAATCATCAGATAAATTAAAACACTGACATTCTGTTATTGCTGCTCAATAATTTATTCTGATTTTGATTTCTCTTCCATTTATGTACTGAAATGTTCTGCAATTTGATTAAACATTAAAGGAGATACGATCTGATGAAATCACCTTGAGGGAGTTCCAGGAGTAGTTACTGCTAGGACTTAATCTCTGTAGTTGAGCCCTGAAATAAGTATAAGGCTTTCTGAAAACTAAGGCAGAACCAAAAAAAACTGTGCCAAATATTTCTCATTTAACTGATTAAATTTTACTTAGTGAGACTAAATGGTTTATGAACTAAATTATTTTATGGATTTAGAGAAAAAATTATGAAGTTTATCATTTGGAGATTAAAACAAAGTACTAAAGTAAAGCTCTGTAATTCAATAACTAATACAGAAATTAAGTAAAGAATTAAATGTGATACATATGTGTATTAGCTTGCAACAAAACAGCATACTTTGAGGACATTTTTACAAGTACAAAATGACATCTGGTTAATTGTTGAATTACTTAATACTCAGAGTATATATGGTATAATGTGGAGTATACTTTAGAGGATTACCTAAGTGAGAAATTTTTCCCAACCATGTACTAATGAGCCCAACCCTGCTTAGCTTCTGAGCTCAAGTGCGAATGGGTATGCTCAGGGTGATATGGCCATAGAAAGAAGTCTGTTTCCTGTATTTGTTTATTTGCAGTGCTAGGGATCAAACCCGGTGCTTGGGCGTGCTAGGCAAGTACTCTATCACTGAGCTCTATTCCCAACGTGAACATGAAGCATAGTCAGAGTTTTGCTGATTTTGTTATCATTGTTGCTCTTGTTTTCATACCAGAATGCAGCTTGTCACATCCTGCAGCATGATAGCTTTGTCTTCTATGTTTTTATTTTCAATTTATGTACTCTTTCATCTAGCAAAGATAACTATGATCTCCATTGATGGCAAGACTTCATCTTATTTCTGAAAATAAATGTGCCCTTTTGCATCCAATAATATCTCATTAATAATAGAACCAACTAGTATTTCTGCTTTTTGATGCCAAAAATTTCAGTGATTATTATTTAAGACCAAGCATACATGCATACATACTTCAGGAGGGACAGAGGTATAAAATTGTGTTAATAAGTCATAACCCTGACATATTTGCTATTCACTTAGGTAACTTCACTAAGAAAGAAATAACAACATTATTCACTCTTAGTTTCTTGGGTCATTGTGTTTCGGAAATCTCTTCTGAGAGACTTCAGTAAATAGGTTTTCCAGGCTCCTTTGATGGATTAGATAAATATCTCACTTACTTGCATAGTGTTTCCTTCTATTGTCCAAAGATATTTGACTGGTAATGAAAATACCTAATATCGGGCACTTACTGAGGTCCTAATGCTGTGTTAAGGGCTTTACACATGTTATCCCAGATGAAAAAGGCATTGATTATTTAGGAAAACTAGAAGAATCTATACAATTTGCACAAGTTAGAATATAATTAACTTTTGAGTTATTGGCACCTAAAAGTGTTGAATTTCATATGTTAATGATAACATCTCAAGCAATTTGGATTGTATCTGGACGTGTCTTGGGTGAAGGACAAGTACTTGTTTAGATGCTGGGTAAGCAGCCCAAGCCACTGTCCAGCTCTTCTTGGTAAAGAAGCAGGTTTTCCTCAGTATGGGAGAGACATTAGATTTGTTTCAGTAGCTGTAAGGACTGAAAATACCAGCCTTTCCTTGTTTGTCTTTCATTTGTACGTGTGTGTCGGGAAGCAGAAGCACAACTCAAAAGCACCACTCTGTTGGACATCCATTCAGATTCCGTGTCCTTCCCTGCAGAGTGCTGTGACTTTGCATCGCACTGTTAGAGACCTCCAGAAGGCCAAACAGCAATTCTTTTTGCACAATAACCAAAGACCAAATTTGTCAAAACCTGAAACAGTGAGTGCTCTACAAATCCAGTTTCCATTTGGAAACTATTGGTTTTGAAAGCATTTGTAGATTCAAGAATGTTGGATGGAGGAAGTAAGAGGAAGATAGTGAATAGAAAAAACACTACCATGTCAAAAATAATACCAAAGAATGGTAGAGAAGAATTAAGTAAATAGCATGCTTGTTCAATTTGAATTTGTGATTTATTTTCATACAAGAGTGAAGCTACTTACTAAAACGTGTTACCCTGCCTTCCACAGTAACTGTTGGAAAAGTTTAGCTGGGCATGGTGGCTTTAACTTCTTGGTAGCAAAGGCCCTCTGTCTCTATGGTCTTGTGGCCCACCCAGTCACTGTAGCATGGTATTCCCAGGGACAAGGAATTGATCATGCCACATTTTCTCATTCTTAAAGTAGCTCATCCTAAGCAGTAGCCTCCCCCGCCCCCCACACACCAAGATGGCTCTTGGCTATAGCACAAGAGATGGTAAATCAAGCGGTGGATCTCCCAAACCCCGCCTGCCAGGCAGGTCTCACATTCAGACCAAACCCTTGCCTTGGATTTCAAGCTTCTGGGAACTGTGGGTATGATCTGAGGCTATTACTGTGAGTGTGTGCCAATCCATGGTCTCCCTGAACTCTCGGGGCTCATCTTGTACTTAGGGTGTCCAGTTCGACTTCCCCAAAGTAGCTGGGGTTGGAGTTGTGCTCGGCTCTATATATTTTCCTCCTCAATGCCCTCATTGTGTGCTTTCCTACAAGGTCTGGGGTTTGTCCTGTCTTTATTTACTCAGAGTGTGGTTGCTCCTTTATGGCCCTGACTTCTCACTTGCTCTCTCCCGTCTTACCCTGCAACACCTTAGTTTAATTTTTCAAATTGCTTCCCTCTCTGGTAACTGTGTGTTAGGATATTGAAATATTTCTCTGTGTTTTCTTCAAACATTTGCTTTCCATCCTCTGCCTCAGAGGTCTTTCATGCTGATTACTGCTGAGTCAGTTTTGGGCACTTGTTTTTAGCACTAGACATGGTCAAAGTTTCCTGGAAAGCTCTTGATGCTTGTTGGCATGTGACATCACCTGGATATTGAAAAACACATTTGTGTCAGTTCCCTGAATACAGCGTTGTTCATACCTGGAAAAGAAGTTGAAGAGAGGACTGGCTAGATGGCTGGGTCGTTAACATGCTTGCCTGCAAAGCCCAGCAACTGGGGTTTGGTTCCCAGTACCCACATAAGCCAGATGCACAGTGATGCTTGAATCTGTGATTCGTTTGCAGCGTTAGAGGCTTTAGTACACACACACACACACACACACACACACACACACACACACACACACACATGCATTCTCTCTGTGTCTGTCTGCTTGCAAATAAACCAATATTTTAAAAAAATTACGCCAGGCGTGGTGGCGCACACCTTTAATCCCAGCACTTGGGAGGCAGAAGTAGGAGGATCACCATGAGTTCGAGGCCACCCTGAGACTACATAGTGAATTCCAGGTCAACCTCAGCTAGAGTAAGACCCTACCTCAAAAAAAAAAAAAATGGGGGGGGGTGCTGGAGAGATGGCTTAGCAGTTAAGCACTTGCCTGTGAAGCCTAAAGACCCCGGTTCGAGGCTTGATTCCCCAGGACCCACGTAAGCCAGGTGGTGGTACATGCATCTGGAGTTCGTTTGCAGTGGCTAGAGGCCCTGGTGCACCCATTTTTCTCTCTCTTTTTCTCTCTCTCTCTCTCTCTCTCTCTCTCTTTCTCTCCAATAAATAAATTAAATAATTATTTTTGAAAAAAGAAGTCCAAGGGAATGAAGGTACATCTTTTTTTGTCTCTATGTTGTCCAAATTTGGCCCATTTTATGTTCATCTGCCACATTCCCTGATAAGTCTGTGTTATCTTGTTTTTGCTATGGCTCTCACACAGTGGAATTTTTATTATAGATGTTACATTTTTTTTCAATTCTAAAATTTCCTTTTGGTTTAATCTTTTTAAAAAAATTTTGCTTAAAATATCTTCTCCTTTTCCATTTCTTCAAAAAACATTCACCTTTCTCTCATATACAACTTTTGTAATATTTGCTCTGAAATTGTTTTTTGCTGATAATTCTAATGTTTTCCTGTTTCTTCATTATTTAACCATATTGTGGTTCTTTGAATGTCAAGTAATTTCTTTAAAAAATATTTTATTTATATACTTGAGAGACAGAGAGAGGCAGATAGAGGGAGAGGGAGAGAGAGAATGGGCCTCTAGCCACTGCAGACAAACTCCAGATGCATGTGCCATCTTATGCATCTGGCTTATGTGGGTACTTTGGAATTGAACCAAGGTCCTTAGGCTTTGCAGGCAAGCATCTTAATGGCTAAGCTGTCTTTCCATCCCTCAAGTAATTTTTGAATGCACTCTGGAACTTGTAGATCTGAAACTCTAGCCCTGGTAGAATCCTGTGGATAAAACTCAGTTTTGTTTTAGCAGTAAAGGACTAACCTTTTGTCTTTCCTTTAATTGTGATGTTTTCCAGTTTGTTCTGATTTGAAGGCCTTTCGTATGCTGCTTAGTGACATTCCTCAGAGGCTAGTCTGGGATTTGAGTTTCTGTCACAGCTCAAAGTCTTGATATAAGAGACGGAAAGTAACACACAAAGCATGGAGAGTTCCCCCTGTGATCTCTGGCTCACACATTGTCATTTCTGTACTTTGAGGTTTTTTTATTTTCTATGTCTGCTATGCAGTGACCCTCTTAGCCTGAAGATAAGAGGGAAGGAAAAAGAACCCAACGTACTTATCATCTCCCTGTTGGTTATTGTTAAATTTTGACCATCATTCACTTGTTATTCACGTCTTAGGATCTGAAAGTAGTTGCTTTTTATATGTTTTACAGAATTTTTAAATAATCCATAGAAGATATAGGGTAGAATGGGCTTAGCTTACCTTGATTAACATCAGAAGTCCTTTTCTCTAATTTTTAAGTAAGATTCATTAGTCTAGTATTTTCTAGGCAGGAATAACCTTTTAAAGCATTGAAGTGTTTTGAAAGATTTAATTTGTATGCTGTGTGCAGAACATCTTTGCTATTTCAAATTAGTAAGTTATTAAATAAAAACTTTTATATTTGACCTAAAGAAAAAAATAATCAAGAATTAAAATGGAATGATCCTTACCTCAAAGGAAGTTACAATCAAGGCAGAAGAATCTGGTTTCCTTTCACAGATCCAAGCAGAGAGAAACCAACAGCCCACAAACACCAAAAAGCAAGCAAGCAAGAACCACCAGAGCTCAAACTGCACTTTCCACACCTTGGGGCTGGAATTAGATACACTCCCAGTGATGGACTCCATCCAGCAGGCTGATGGAAACATAATCAGGAAGCTTAACCTTAATTTAAAATACCTGAGACTTTGGGCTAGAGAGATGGCTTAGTGGGTAAGGTACTTGACTGTGAAGCCTAAGTACCCAGGTCTGATTTCCCAGAACCCATGTAAGCCAGATGCACATGGTGGCACGTAAGTCTGGAGTTAGTTTGCAGTGGCTGGAGCCTTGGCATACCCATTCTTTCTATCTCTCTGTCTCTCTCTCTCTCTCTCTAATAAATAAATAAAAATTTTAAAACGTACTTGAGACTATGGGGACATACATTCACATTCAAACAACCACACTGATATAAAGAGCAAGGCTGTCTTTTTTACCACTGAAGTTATATGTTTTACATCAGGTAGAAACTTATATGTCATTCTATTTTGGAAGACGTTATCCAACGTTATCTGAAGTCATTCTGAATAAGAGGGAATTGAATATCATCCTGTTTCATCCCATCTCCTATTTTCCCTCCTGATCTTTTAGTGTTGTTCTGCATGAATTTTCTCTCCTCATTGTTAAAATAGTATGACAATGTTTTGTAGAAAATAGGATTGAGGCTTAACAAAACACCTAAAATAATTTTCATGCTAGTTACATTCTACAGCAGAGGAGGTTCCATGACTGCAT
This sequence comes from Orientallactaga sibirica, assembly GCA_036365145.1. Lineage (NCBI taxonomy): Eukaryota > Metazoa > Chordata > Mammalia > Rodentia > Dipodidae > Orientallactaga > Orientallactaga sibirica. Next base: position 23,109,766 of record JAEOAD010000004.1, read on the forward strand.
CTTAGAGGGAAATGGTAAATACTATTCACTCTTTCTGTGCTCAAAACCCTGGGGAGTAAACTAGGTCCTGATGGGTACCACTTTTGTTCCTAACATTTGTGGTATAAACAGGGAGTGAGTGAAATTAAGGCAGTAAATATGAGCTTGCTCATGGTGTAAACCTGACATGCAGAGAACATGTCTTTCCATAAGAAGCTCAAAGGCAAGTGTGTGATGAACTACACAGATGACGTTATTCAAATGTTTGAAACAAATGTGGTTGTTCTAATAGTGTAGTAACCATAGTTATTATGAAAGTTAGGTAATAAACAAGTATGCTTTCCATCTTTTCTTTTTGAAAATTTTCATCATTTAAAAAAAAAATTTTATTGACACCTTCTATATTTACAGACAATAAACCATATTTCCCTCCCCTCCCCCCATTTCCCTTCAGAACTCCATTCTCCATGACATCCCCTCCCCCTTTCCATGAGTCTCTCTTTTAATTTGATGTCATCATCTTTTTCTCCTATTATGAGGGTTTTGCGAAGGTAGTGCTAGGCACTGCAAGGTCATGGTTATTGACGCCAATTTCTGTCTGGACAGATGCATTGTAAGGAGTTGTACCCTACCTTTGGCTCTTACATTCTTTCTGCCCCTCTTCCGCAATGCACCCTAAGCCTTGGAGGGTGTGACAGAGATGTTTCAGTGCTGGACACTCTTCCGTCCCTTCTTCTCAGCACTATGTTGCCTTTTGGGTCATCCCAGTGGTCATCGCCATCTGAAAAGAGAAGCTTCTCTAACCAGAAGTGAGAGTAGCATTAATATGTGAATATGAACATTAGGTGTAGTGCTTTCGGGGCAGTTTGGTGGGAATAATATATACAAGCCTGTTGTTGTCTGGCTAAATATTCATCATTTTTAAAAATACATTATTTATTATTTATTTGCAGAGAGAGAGAGAGCACGCACACCAGGGCCTCCTACCACTGTAAACAAACTCCAGATGCATGAACCACTTGGTGCATCTGGTTTCATGTGGGTACTAGGGAATCAGACCCAAGCTGTCAGGCTGCGAAAGCAAGTGCTTTTAATCACTGATTAAATCTCTCCAGTTCAAGTATTTTTATTTATTTGCAAATAGAGAAAGATAGAATGAAAGACAGAGACAAGGAATGGGCACACCAAGGCCTTTTGCCATTATAAATGAACTCCAAATTCATGTATCACTTTGTGCATCTAGCTTTACATGGATAGTGGAGAATTGAACCCCGGGCTCTCAGGTTTTATAAGCAAATGCCTGTAACCACTGAGGTGCTGCTTTTTATCTTTTCTTTAGCATGTGTCTTTATGGGGAGAAGGGAAAGGAAAGGAGGAAGGTCCAACCCTTTCCTTTTTCTTGCACAAATGATGACAGACTTCAAAGGAAGTGAAATAACTAAAGTCACGTGATTAATTGATGTCAGGCCCTAGTGAAGAACTGGAATGTCTAATTTCCAATCCTTCTGTCTTGATGGTTGTTCTTGTGAAATAATTATTGAGGAATAAAAATAATCAGACATGTAAGTTAGCACTTAGAAACTGTAATTTTTCCAAAAAGAAAAAAGTAAAAGATCTTGTATTAACTTCATGGATTCTTTTTGGGGGAAGAGGGAAAGCAAGCAAACTTTCATTGAAAGTGAAAGTAAAGGAAAGCTCTTTGTGATGGAAAGGGGTCCTGGAAAACTGGGTGGACCTGTCAGATGGCTTTTGTAGTTATTGTTCTAATAGCTTGCTCATCTGCTTCAAGAACATAATTTCTCATAATATCTGAGATAGTACCAGCAAAAAAAAGAAATTTTAAGTAATGGATACGTGGTTGAATAGTACAGAAACAAACAAGTCATGGTTTGACCATAATCAACTTTCTCCCTGCTTTCAGGAATGCAAGAAGGTGGCCTCTGATGATAGACCCTCAGGGTCAGGCTAATAAATGGATCAAGAACATGGAGAAAACCAACAGTCTTCAGCTAATTAAGCTGAGTGAGCCTGACTATGTGAGGACTCTGGAAAATTGCATCCAGTTTGGTACTCCTGGTATGTGGGTGAAGAACATGTAGATTGTGGGAATGCCTGGAGGGTCACACAAAGCCATGTAGATTGTTTTCTATAAACATATCTGTGTCAGACTCATCATAAGGGATGACTTTGTTTCTCTTTCTCATCATTTATTGATAATCAGATGAGAATCTCACCCCCACCAGAGTATCACCCTGCAGGAGGCAAGGAAGTTCCTTGGTCACAAAATGCATTTGTGATGTGGCCTCTTATTTTGTTCTGTTACTTTTCTGTTGTTTGCCTTTTGTTAACTTTCATTATGACTCTACTTCTGTAATGAAAAGGACCATTTAATGTGCCAATCACAGTTTAACACAATAGTTGTCCAATTTTCTTTGGGGTGATCCTACAAAAGTGGCATGCAAAGAGAACAGGTTTTATATGACTAACTCCTGTCTACTGTTGACTGGATGGATTAGAAAAGTGGGGAAGGTTCTTCAGTCAGGCTCTTACACAGATGTGCATGTCAGGTTTGTCCAAACAAAACCCAGAATGCTTGGGATTTGAGTTAATTGGGCATACATATACGTGCATTTTAAAATTTGGGTAATTTTGTCCAGTCAATATAAATACCTATGAAACTATAACATATCTAACCCCAGGACAAGTTCAGCAAGCCCCTCTTGCTATAGAGCTATTACAACATGGAAGACCCATAATAAACACACTAGCAATCTTGCAGACATCTTATGTTTTCATATTGATAAGGAACTAGTTTTTAAATGTTAATTACAGTCTGGAGCTTTGTTAGCATAAACATGAAATGAAAAAACACCTGAATTTATCTATAAGATGGTGTGTTTATGTAATGGATGCACAGACGTATATATACACGCATATTTCATTCCTTGAGTATTCTTAGGTATTTTAAGTTGACCTATAAAAGCTATACACATGTATGGGGGAACACATTATGCTTTCATATATGCATCTGTTGTTTAAGGGTCAAATTAGGGAAAACAAATTTATTTCTTCAAGTATCTATCATTTTTATGAGGTCCAAACATCTGATATGCAGATCCTAGCTAGGAATATCTATAAGCATGTATATGAAGGGGGGATAAATGTGGGTAAAACTTAATAATGGTCGAGTGGTAACCAAGAACCATTATAAAGAGAACAGTAGATGGGTGAAGGAAGGGTGGAAGGACATGTGTGACATATAAACAGAAGGGGGAAGGATATTAGGAAGGAGAGAGGAATAAGGTAATAGGGGAAAAAAATTTGTGGGGAGAAGAAAGGAGACAGGAATCAACTAAAACAAACTGTAATTGAAAATGCCAGAATGAATGATACCTGAACCTCTATATGCTAACTAAAACAATCAAATAAAAAAAAAAAAAAAAAACAGCTGGGTTGTTTTTTTAAATTTAATCCTAGTAGTTTTAATCCTAGTATTCGCAAGGCCTAGGTAGGAGGATCACTGTGAGTTTGAGGCCAGCCTGAGGCTACATAGTGAATTCCAGGTCAGCCTGGGCTACAGTGAGACACTACCTCAAAAAATAAACAAAGAACAGATTAAAAAAAAAAAGTCAGAGGAATTGGGGAAGACTTTTTGAAAGAATTGGCATCTTCAACTCTTTCAGTAATTAAAATGACTTAATTTCATGTGAATATTTATTTTTTGATATAACAAGAAATAAATAATTGAGCATCTGTCACCTTGGCATTCTGGAGATTTCTCTCATTTTAGCCACATGTCTTGATGTTAATTAAGTTTTATGATTGCTGGGGATGGAGACATGGCTTAGCAGTTTAAGGCACTTCTTTACAAATCCTGCAAGCCCAGGTTCAATTCCCTAGTACCAATGAGAGCCAGATGAACAGAGTGGTTCATGCATCTGAAGTTTGTTTACAGTGGCAGCAGGCCCAGGTGTGCCCACTCTATTCTTTCCCTTTCCCTCTCCCTCTCTCTCTCTCTCTCTCTCCTTGCAAATACATGAATATTTTTGTAAAACATATGATTGCAGAGCAGAGAGGCAGTAGAGTTGGTCTACCAGGAGTTTTCTTCTATGTTACAAAACAAGGCAAAAAAGTCTCATAATGTTTTAATTAAGTTTATGGGTTTGTGTTAGACTATACTTGTAAAGATCCCATGTCACATGTGAACTGTGGTTGGACACAAGTGATAGAGCTTCTCAAATCACAGGTCCCAAGCAGGGAGAAAAGGAGAACCCAGTGGCTCTTCAGCAACACTATGGGTGAAATGGCATGGGGGAGGGGAGAGTACAGAGCACATGAGGCTACCTAGCTGAGGAAGGATGAATGCTGGCTCATAGACTCTGAATGTGTATGAGTGTAGATAGACTGTATTTCTTTGAGTGGTATCCACAAAAATTCAAAATACAATTGTAACTCTAACTACTTCATTTTATTAACAAGTGAAATATTAGAGAAAACTGCTTAAATGGTTTGGCCCACATTTCACAGCCAGTTCAGGGGAGTGTTGAAAGGAGCCACAACCTTGACTATCACAAGCAAGATTTCTTTCAGTCAATTTAACCTATATTTTAGAATGAATTCCTTCTAAAATGGCTAATGATTTATTTACCATAACTTCTAATGTTAATCATCCAAAAGTAGAGAAAAATTTCAATTTCAAAGAAAAAAAATAGGCAGAGTTTTAAGTTCTTTTAAAATCTAACCACCAAGTTAAAAAAAAATCAGTTATAGTTCTAAAAAGCAGTTCAAAACTCTTCCGTTGAAGAAGATATCTTTAGACATTATTGTATTCAGGGACAGTGACTTTTGATCCTTCATCCTTCACAGGAAGCCTGGGTTGAGAAGGCAGAGGCATATGTCCACTTTGTCTTCCTGCCCCTACTTCAACCAAAGCCAAGTCTTCTTTTTTATATTGAGTGTTAAAATAAGATCCTCTTTGGAGACAAAAAAAAAAAAAAAAAAAAAAAAAAAAGGAGTGTTCTTTGCTTAACATGTTTGACAGTCAATGTTCTAGAAAATAAAGGTGCACCTATATTAGCTATCCCAATCCACAAGGTATTTAGAGTGTGCTAATCAAACCTGTGTAGGCCTTCAAATGACTTTACATTGAATCTATAAGAAAATCTTTGTATTAGGAAAAAATGTATTGTATCTGAACATTACTTTTTTGTTTGTTTGTTTTTTTGTTTCTGTTTCTCGAGGTAGGGTCTCACTCTAGGTCAGGCTGACCTGGGATTCACTATGTAGTCTCAGGGTGGCCTTGAACTCATGGCGATCCTCCTACCTCTGCCTCCCGAGTGCTGGGATTAAAGGCGTGCGGTACCACATCCAGCTTGTTCTTTTTTTTTTTTTTTTGGAACATTACTTGTTTTACTATCTTATCTGTTAGTAGTTTATTTTCATTTCCCCTTGTATATAGCAAATTAAGGCTCCAAGAAACTCTTTAATGTTTATTTGATTTGCTTATCGATTGATCCCAGTAATAAACATCATTTCACAACTACGATGACCCAAGCACTGCAGCAGCACTGCCAACACAGCATGAACAAGAAAGACTTGGTCTCTGCTTTCACACAGCCTGTTGCTTCAAAGCAGAAAATAAGAATTCATGATAGGGCTGGAGATGGCTTAGCGGTTAAGGCGCCTGCCTCCTAAGCCTAAGAACGCTGGTTCCAATCTCCAGGTCCCACGTTTAGCCAGATGCAGTGATGCAAGGGTGCAATGCCGCACTTGACCACAAGGGGGTGCATGCATCTAGATTTGGTTCACAGCAACTGAGACACTGCTGGCGCACCCATCTCTATCTGTCTTCCTCTTCCCCCCCTCCAAAAAAAAAAAAAGAATGCATGATAATTAGATGCAGAAAAGGGCAGTACAGTAGGCTTGGCAACATGACATTCTTTCACATCTTCTCTGTCCTGTTCTCATTCATCCATCTAGTGAGGGCCTATAAATTTCATATTTCAAGATACATTTTAAATACTCATTACAGTTTGGTTATCAAGTTCCCTTAAGGTTCTTGTGTTAAAAGCTTGGTCCTTAACTGATGTTGATTGTACAAGACTAGAGCGACAGATGTGGAAGAAGAGGGAATAATTTGCGGGATGATGGCACAAAAATATGATCTCAGTTTATACCTGAGTGACCTCACAGGGTGAACTCTGAGAGGAGAAGCACACAGCTGAAAGGGGAGCTCGCCTTTTATTAGAGAAGCACATATTGTTTACTCTCCAGGTTATAGGTTCAAAGTTCAAGTAGTAGGTAACCAATTAAGGAACTTACAGAAAGCACATCTCAGGGTTGCTTATAAAAGGCTAATCATCCAGGGAGTTGAAACATGAGAGTGTGGACTTGCCCTATCTAAAGAGAAGACAGGGAAGAACTAGAAAAGAATTTTGGCAGTTCTGTGGGCAGAGGTGGCAGAGAAGAAAATATGGCTGATATGTGAGCTTGTTAAAAAAAAAAATAGAACATCAGAGAACATGTGGAGATGGCATATATGATTAATGAAATGTATCTACTGGTGTGGATTAGCGCTCTGCCTGGAAGGAAGGTGCGGAGTGGGTTAAAAGTTCAACTTTGAATTTCAACAGATGATATTGAGAGACAAAATTTTATTAATGATCACTGATGAGTTATGAAGTTAATGAGCTACTGGGAGATGGGGGCTTGTTGGACAAAGTATGTCACTATGGGCATGCCTTTGTGTCTTGTTTCTAGCCCCTTCCTCTTGCTGTTTCTGCTCTGGTTACCATGAGGGGAGTAGTTTTCCTCTGTACTCTCCCTGCCATAATAATATATTTTTCCACAGGCCTATAGTGATGGAGCCAAACTATGAACTAAATAAACTAAATCCTTCCTCCTTTCAGTCATTTATTTCTCAGGTACTTTTTTTTCACAGTGATGGAAGGCATACATCTACATCCTAACCTCTGTTGTGTTTGTAAATAGCCATCTGAGTATGGTTAGGTTTTTGTCAAATGACTGTGTTCTGGCCAAAAGATACAAGTAGAAATGCCATATGTGACTCTGAGTAAATATATCCTTAAAGGATGTTTAATTTTTTTTCTGGTGAGCAGAATGTTAATGTGGCTTGAAATACCATACTGGCCAAAGAGATCACGGCTACATTTAGGCAGTAGTGAAGCAGCAGGGTACTGGAACTTGGAGTCATACAGTTTAGACACACTGTTCTTCCAGCCCTCCAACTCCTACCAAAGGGTCCTTTCACATGAACTATAAGTTCCCTTTTGTTAGCATGACTATAGTTTTAAGCTTTCTTTTTTTATTATTTGCTTATTTATTTGCAAGGAGAAAGAGAATGGAAGTGCCGGGGCCTCCAGCCCCTGCAAACAAACTCCATTCAGTGCACCATTTTGTCCATCTGGCTTTACGTGGATACTGGGGAATTGAACCCAGGTTATTAGGCTTTGCAGGCAAGTGTTTTAACTGCTGAGCCATATCTCCAGCCCAACAGTTTGGGGTTTTCAGATATAGCTGAATCTAATTATAAATAACATGTCCTATGGTGGGAAAAAAGTGCAAATATATTAATTTACAGTTTCCAGAACAAAAAGTATATTTAGTAAAAAAGAAAAAGAGCTAAATTACCTTACCCAAAATTTATACTTTAACAATATTTTTCTATCAAATTTTAACATTCATCACAAATATAGTATTTAACATTGGTGCTTGTTTCAGTTTTCTGTGCCTGTTTCAGCTGCAAACCTGCATCATGATAGTCCATGGCAATGACAAAATTGTGTGGTGATCGTCCATGGCAATGACAAAATTGTGTGGTGATAAGAAAACTATAGTGGTGATAGTCCAGGGTGGTGAGAAAACCCAGATCAGCATGATGGTCAGCATTTACTTACACAGTAACATGTTAAAAAAAAAAAAGTTAAAAAATGTTCATTGTGACTAAAAGCTCTACGGCTTTTTAGGGAAGTAATTTTAAAAGTCCATTTCACTTCTAGGGCTTCAGTCTGATAAGTAATTAGAAATGAATACAAAGTTTTATTCAAAGAGATGTTTACTGTAGCATTATTAATAATGCAACCTAAATAGAAAATTAACATATTTGATATATTATGATGGCTCATATTTTATTTAACCAAGAAAAATAATAATCTGATTTGAGCAGAAAATGAAATGACTATAAAATCATCTGTCGTGTCTCCTTTGGCCAAGATCCAAGTAGTGGTGGAAACTGATAAGAAGAGAGTGTCAGGAATTATTTTAGCCAGGAGTTACCTATGAAAGAGGAGAACAGGTGTGCATTTTCAGTGCTGATGTCTGCCATCCACCACTTTGAGCCCCTCTTTCCAATCAAAATTATACACCCAACCCTTTGAGGGTGCCTTGTTTGGCTATGAGCACCAAAAAGAAAACCTTGAACTTAGCAAACTGGATGTATTGACAGCCACTGATTTTTACCCCTGAATCCTCTCTAGAATGTTGTGAGAAGAAAATATTTTGAATTGCAAAGTTTTGTATAGAGTGCTACTTGTTTGTTAGAGCAGAAAACATCCAAATAGAGGATTAAAAATAGAGCAATGGTTAAAAATGAGAGAATTAGAACTATGCCTGGACCAGAGTGAGACCCTACCTCGCAAAAAAAAAAAAAAAAAAATAGAGCAAGTAAAAATATTAGAAATATTTGTTGTTTATGCCAAACAAAATAATTAGGGCATAAAATTCAATAATTATTTAATCTTAGTTATGTATGGAAAAAAGGTGGATAAAAATAGTGAAGGGGAGCTTGCTCAGTGGTTAAAAGTGCTGGCCTACAAAGCCTGACAACCAGGGTTCAATTCCCCATTACCCATGTAAAACCACATGCCCAAAGTGACACACGCATCTGGAGTTTGTTTATAGGGGCAGGAGGTCCTGGTCTGCCCTTACTCACTCTCTCTCTCTCAAATGATAAAGTAATTTAAAAAAAAAATAACTGAAGGGAAAATTATTCAATAAATAATTTTGTTATATAAAGTTTTGTTTCATTTTTCTATCAGCCTATCTATGGCATGAATTAACTACATAAACTGTTTAGTGGAAGAGAGAAAAATTTTTTTAAATTTGATAAGAAGTAGTTATACTTTCCTATATTTTCCAGATGTTCAGACAACATGTGAGATGATTTTATAATAAAAGATGCAGTAGTCACTTAAAACAATCACAATAGATAGATGTTTCCTCTGGTGTCACACTGCCATCATGTTGGGTACAGAGGGAACCCCAGGCCAGGTAGAGACACCAAATAGAGCGGGTTGCCTAAGGGGTGTGGAAGCAGGTGGTGACCAGGTAGACCCAGCCTGTGAGCCCATCCCACTGGCATGCAGTAACCCTATGGCATCATTTCCCATAGAAGACAAAAATAATTTTATAGATGACTAGGAATGGAAGCAGTCTAGAAAGCTGAAAGAACATGAGAATTGAATGTTTATGATCAATATTTAAAATAAAATGGGATCTTCTTCTGAATTTACCCTAGTGTTGCTAGAAAATGTTGGAGAAGAGCTGGATCCGATTTTGGAACCTCTTCTACTGAAGCAGACCTTTAAGCAGGGAGGGAGCTTGTGCATTCGGCTTGGAGACTCCACAATCGAATATGCGCCTGATTTCCGCTTCTACATTACCACCAAGCTGAGAAACCCACACTATCTTCCTGAAACGTCAGTGAAGGCCAGTATCGTGAACAAATGTTTCTTTGTCAGAGTTTGCTTGCTGTGAGGAAACACTATGTCACTGAAGGCCAGTACCGTAAGTGAACGTGTCTTTTCTGGTTTATAGTCACTTACTGTTTCCCTGTCAGCCATAAAAGAACCCAGCCTTCCCAAGAAAATGGGAATCTGTTCTGTTTTTTTATGCACATCCTATCTGTGCCTATGAGTAATAAAGGAGCCTTCATTGTGCTATGTGGAAAAATCATCAGAATCTGTGTTCTACAGTGGATACTATTCTTGGATTTTTTTATTGTTAAAAATAGATGACAGATAGCTACATCCTTTGTACTGCGTGATAGATAATATGCTAACTATTGGGATTGACATTCAAGAACAGAACTGCTGCTTTCTCAGACTAAGGCAGCTGCTCTCTGATTATGAATAATTTCTTAAAGGAACTGTTTCCCACCACAGTTCTTTTAAGAGACTAAAAAATTCTTTAAAGTTGAAGTTTTGTTCGGTGACAGAAATGACTGGAAAGGCTGATGCACAGCAGTGCTCTTGAGGATCAGTGTCCACACTTAACTCTGCTTGTGATTCCTGCTTCTTAACCCTGGTTGGCACTCAGTGCATGTTTGTGAGGTGAGTGAGTAAGGCATGGCTTTCATTTACATAATCACACACAAGAGGACATGATGAAATATTGGATCTAATTTTTAAAGTTGCATATACAGACAAGATTTATTCAGTGCTTTCCAAATATTCTCCTTTATTGGAAATATTTATTTTCTATTTATTTCTTTGAGAGAGAGGGAGCAGCAGATAGAAAGAGAGAGAGAGAATGTGTACACAAGAGCCTCTAGCTACTACAAATGAACTCCAGAATCAGGTCTGGCTTATGTGAGTCCTGGGCAATCAAATCCGGGTCCTTTGGCTTTGTAAGCAAGTGCCTTAACCACCAAGCCATCTCTCCAGCCCTGTTGGAAATATTTAAATTAACACAGGCTTCTCTGCACAGAGGCATAAGGTGGTGTGATTCATGCCCCCATGATGAATAAACATGGCACCTGCTCCCCAGAGGTTCACACTATAAGCACAGCAGTGTGTGTGTAGTGACAGTATGTTATGGACAGGAAGAAGAGGGGAACTGCCATAAGCTGACATGGAGAATGGACAGTAATGATGCCAGGAGGCTGGGGTGACCCTGAGCATAATTTTAAAAACCAAATGGAGAGCCGGGTGTGGTGGCGCACGCCTTTAATCCCAGCACTCGGGATGCAGAGGTAGGAGGATCGCCGAGAGTTCGAGGCCACCCTGAGACTACAGAGTTAATTCCAGGTCAGCCTGGACCAGAGTGAGACCCTAACTTGCAAAACCAAAAAAAAAAAAACCAAATGGAAATGTTGTAGCCACTCTGTTTAATTAGCTAAAATACAGTAGTATGTTATCTAAAACTAAATAATATCTGTTTACCTATTAGGAAAGAGATTAGTGTAGTTAAGAACATGGATTTGAATTGCTGCTCTGTCATTCACCAGATATGTAATTTAAGGCATATCATTTAATCTCTCTGTGTTCAGTTCCCTCCTGTACAAATGCTAGTAATAAAAGCATGTAAGTTGTCAAGTGATTTGAAGACCAAGGAAATTAATCTATGTGAAATGCTTAGAATATGGCTAGTACACTCTGCTTATATGAGTGGCAATGATTACTATTATTATATAACTTTTAAAAATAAGAGAAAAAGAACGAAGCTTAAGAGGAAATGATAAAATCCCAAAGCTCTGTTAGGACAATGGAAAAGCTTTTAATTTACCAGTAAAATGTATATGACTGTCACACATAACATAAACAATTCTGTGTTCACTAATAACTGGTTATAGGAAAAGTCATAAAGCACCTCAGGGAAGAACTGATCTATGAGTCAAGACCACAGTCCTCATGGTCGGTCCCTAGAGTGTCTTACTGCTTCATTATTTTTAATTGCTGGGATTGATTAAACAGGGATTAGAAAACAGTGAGGCAGTTACTTGCTTTCATTTACAAATTAGAATACTTCCTTTGGATCTTATTTTTTAGGATCTTTTATATACCTTTTGCTTTCAAAAGCACCCCGGAGAAGGGTGTCATGCTGCTACACTCCTTTTGTGTCTAAATGAAATTAGGATACCATGTTTGTATGGTTTAAAATGGCTTATGAACAAGTAGCTAGATTTGCAAAATCTTGATTTCAAAAGATGCAACATTAACAAACCAGGAGCCAGGAACGAATGGCTTCTTGTACCTAAATGAATGAATGCATTTGCTGACCCTGCCTGTGGCTTCTGGATGGAAGCAAGTATCACTGGGTTTCTCGTGCCAACAGGAACCATCTCTTCAAAGCTTTAATTGCAATTTTTCATGAACAAATGCCAAAGCAATAGAGAGTTGTATATCATCTAGTGAGTGTTCCAAATTGCTCAGTTTCAAGAATTGCTAATTATCTCATCTAAACAGAGGATTATATCCATGTGATCTGTACTTAATGGCATCTAAGGCCTGGAATGGAGCAAATGAGGGAGAATAACCCAGATGCCACCCAGCATGGAGAGGGTACCAGGCTTTGGGTGGGAGAAGTCATACTTTTAGGGGTCCTTCAAGAAGCTTCTTTACTCTTACTGATCCCAAGTAGCAAACTTTCTTACAAAAACAGCATTGCCGTGTTCCTGAAGAGGAAATATTCTCTTATGAGAAAAGGCATGGAAACATGATGACTCCACCCCGGGGGCGGAGCTGGGGATACCTGCATGAAAAGACAAAAGGCCGAAAAGAGAACAGAACCGCACCAGTGACAGTTTGTAAGAAAGGAAAACCTTTGTGCCATAGTGATGCCAGCAAGTGACAAGCAGGCATTCTCAAGAAGTCAAAGTTTTAAAACACAATATTTTTATCTTTTAGTTATTTTTAATAACTTATTTATTGATTTATATTATTCTAATTTTACATTCATATTGGTGAATCCATTATCCTCCTCCCTGCCCTCCCCCTTCCAAAGGGACCCTCATCAATGGGGAATGTGGGTCATGCATTGTGGGGGTAGTCAAGAGTTATGGGGGATAGGCCAAGTCTCTGTGCATAATGACCCAGCTTGTGGCTCTAACACTCTTTCCGCCCCCTCTTACACGAATTTCCCTGAGCCACGTTGGGATCATTTTAGTTCTACTTCAGTGATGAGGTTTTGGAAGCCTCTTGTGTCTCTGATTATTGGGCTTAGTAGGAGTTGGATGTTCTCTGTGTATCTCCTTCAGCCTTTTTCTGGTGTCGTGATCACCACAAAAGCTGTACTCTTGCCCTTTCCCCACATTACTCAATGATTTCAGCTGGGCCCTGGTGAGGTGTGATAGCTGATCCTCCCTTCAGATTCGCTGTCCATCTGAACAAAATAAGCAAATTCTCCCACAGAGAGAGAAGTTAGTACTAGATGGGATGGCCATAGTTATTTTAGAGAATTTTATATGCGTAGGCCCTCTTCTAGCCCACATTTGGTGGGAGCTCGATCTTGGAGACTGGTCTCATTTTTTGTACAGGGTTTTGACTTATTTCCCAGTTCCAACAATGAGTTCCATTCCACTAAGTGGATCTATTAGCCAAATCAAGAGCAGTTGGTTACCCACCATGGCTGTGTGCCACTACTGCACTTGTTTGTACATTACGTCAGGTTGTTTCCTGCTGGATAGCTAAGACTACTAGTTGTTTGGACAGATGTTAGTCATTTTCCCCCAGTCGCTCGTGTAGCACCCTCTGGCACTAGACTAGCATACGCGAGTGAGACAAAACATGGAGAGACCTGGTCGGAATCTGGAAGAGGGTCAGTCCCCAGACAGTGATTTTTATCTTTTAAATGATAAAATTTAAATTTTTAAACATTTTTATTTTAAAACCCAACTGTTTATCTTGATTTATTCTTAGTGTAGAAATCCTTCTCCCTGGGCTCCACCTACGCACTCTCTGGGGGCAGAAGAGTGTGCAGCCTGCTTTCCACACCCCCATTGCTGTCAAGTGCTGTTTCCTCCCCTGGGGCCATCCTTCAGCCCTGGCTGCACATTCAAACCACCGCACAAAGCCCACGGCCCACTCCAGCGACACTGTGGAGGTGGCATCTAGACATTACTCCTGCAGGAAACTCCGAAAGCAGCCAGGACTGAAGCAGTCAGACTACAGTGTGGTGCTGGTTTCTTCCCTTAACCAACTGCTAAACACTGGAAGTCTTAGCTGTGCCATCCTGTTTGTGGAGAAGTTCTGGTGGACTTTGTGGCCTGGATTAGATGCCCTTCTTCTACTCCTTGTGTTTACCGTGGTTAGCGTCCCTGTCACATTGGATAGGGTTAGTATTGCTGCTTATCCAAGTAAACAAAAGCTCATTAAGAGCAGGGACCACACAGTACCTTTTCCTACCATATAGCCTGCTGCACTGTTGTTTGATTTGAAGTGTCTCAGGAAATAATTATCACCTGCCTAAAATATTAAAAGTTAAAATGAAGCTGGGCGTGGTGGCGCACACCTTTAATCCCAGCACTCGGGAGGCAAAGGTAGGAGGATCGCCATGAGTTCAAGGCCAGCCTGAGACTACATAGTGAATTCCAGGTCAGCCTGGGCTAGAGCGAGACCCGACCTCAGAAAAAAAAAAATTAAAATGACTCCATGTAAAGGGACTATTGATTTTCTGATTGTTATTCAGTTAAGTTGTGGGGGCACATTGCTGTGTGCCAGACAAGACAGCCCCAAAGTCAAATAGGAGATGATTACCATGCTAAGCTACGTTCGCCGAGATGAGAAGACCCATGATTGCATCCACTGTGGTGGGTGTTACAGGGGTTAGGACCACGTGGCTAATGACGGGTAGGGCTGGTGGATTACAAGGGTAAGGATGAGCCCCAGAGCAAACACTGAAGCATGGGGAGGCATTTCGCAGTCATGTATGGGATTCCGCATCGCTTTAGAGTACATGGGGGGGAAATACATGAAAGGGAGGAGTGCGATGTTGAAGACATGGTCAGGCCTTCACTGAAGACGTGTTGGCAGCAGACTGACTGCCAAATATAGCGACATCAGTAAAGAGAGTGTTTCAAGGGGAGCCAGGCTCCAGTAAGTGGTTATTGGTTTATGAATTCACTGGTGACTAGAGCAAAGAAAGAAGCAGATTGTAGAGGGTTGAATGATGGAATGAGGAGGGACAAAATGCATATGTAAACTGTGTATTCTACAAATACAGCACAAAGACTATTTACACAGAGAAATGTACACAGAAACACATTCACACTTGAAAGAGAGGGAAAGAGAAATATAGAATGAACTATAAGAACAATTAAGTACCTGGTCCATGCAGGAGTTAGCAGCCAGCCCTTGATGGACCCCATTAAAATGTAAATTATTTAGTGCACAATAGTGGCTCATTACCATATTGTAAAAATACTTTATTCATGACAAGTAATTGCGGTTTTCTTTTTTTCTCTTGTGTTGCAAGACTTTTACTTTTGACACCACAAGGATCCTTACAATGTAAATCAGCTAATCTGCCCAATATGAAGAATTGCTTCCAGCCTGATTCTAATTGAGTTCAATTGAGTTCAGCATTAAAGGGTTGTTAGAAAATGGATTTGAATTGAGAATAATGAGTTTGAATTAAGAGAATAATGCAAATAAACAAATAAATCCTTTGATATATTACATCTCTGACTATGACAAACTTTTGTGGGTTTTAGACCATACATGCCTGCCTATATCTTTGATTATAGTCTATCAATTCTACTTGAATATATATTCATATATGCATATATATAATTCATATATTCAATATATATATGTATATATGTGTACTGCTGTAGAATCAGTTTTATGGTCAGAACCTGAGATTTATAAGGAGAGGTTTTCTTACTGGAAACAACAGTGCATTTAAAAATTTATTCTTTCACCGATAGGTGACATTATTAAACTTCATGATTACGTCAGAGGGGATGCAAGATCAGCTTCTGGGGATCGTGGTAGCACGAGAAAGGCCGGACCTTGAAGAAGAAAAGCAAGCCTTGATTCTACAAGGAGCGGAAAACAAAAGGTTTTAAACATCATGAAACACAAGTTATCATTTGGTTTGAGGTCACAATGTGAATTAAAGTACATTTTAAAGATCTATTTTGTTAGATTTAATACATCTACCGAATGGGGCATTTTTAAATATAGGGGGCTACAGAGCCTCTGCATTAATTTAGAAATTGTATAACTGAGTGTATGTCTACATGCAGCTTCCTATACATGGAATCACTAGAAGGCTTGCTCATAAGCTCAATGCATTTTCAATTTGTCAGCAAAGATTTTGCACAAAAGCATTAGTGTTCACTGTGACATTGAGCCTGCTATTTCTGCCAGAGTGTAGTGTGCCACAGGTGGAAAGGGTAACACTCCAAAAGGCATGTAAAGTTCAAAAAATAAGTGGAGAGCTACTGTCTGTTCACTCTGAGCAGAGACACTCGAAGGCAGAGTAGATTGGCTTGGGGTATTTCTCTCTAGGTGCCACATAAATGATCATTACACAGGGAACTAGAACAGGAAGACTCCTCCTTGTGACATTTTGTGAGATAAGAAATTAATTATACAACATCCTTGATACAGATATTTGTCACAAATAATCCATTTCTTTGGGCTGCAAGCTCTTTGTTTCTTATAAAAGAATGCCTATGTGAAGTGATTATAAACCGTTTCTTTTCCTTCTAAAACAAAAACTGTTTTATTCCAGGCAGTTAAAAGAAATAGAAGATAAGATTTTGGAAGTCCTTTCATCTTCAGAAGGCAATATATTAGAAGATGAAACTGCTATTAAGATATTATCTTCCTCCAAGGCTTTGGCTAATGAGATTTCTCAAAAGCAGGAAGTGGCTGAGGAGACAGAGAGAAAGATTGATACCACCCGCATGGGTTACCGCCCTATTGCCGTCCACTCCTCCATCCTGTTTTTCTCGATTGCTGACTTAGCCAACATTGAGCCTATGTACCAGTATTCACTGACCTGGTTCATCAACCTTTTCATCCTGTCCATTGAAAACTCAGAGAAATCAGACATCTTACCAAAAAGGTAGGTAAAGGGAACACTAAGTAATACTACATGATAAATATGAGTATTTTTGTGGCTTTCGTTGTTATTTCAGAATGATATGAGCCCTACGGCCACTTACCAAAAATGAAGTTGAGTCTTCATTTTACCAGAAATACGTGGAGAGTTGGAAATTGCATAGATGCACCTAAATTTAGTATGTGAAGAAACTTTTTTTTTTGGAGAGACACAGAGAGACAGAGAGAGAGAGAGAGAGGAAGACAGATAGAGATGGGCGCGCCAGCAGCCTCTCAGCTGCTGCGAACGAAATCCAGATGCATGCGCCCCCTTGTGGTCAAGTGTGGCATTGCGCCCTTGCATCACTTTGCATCTGGCTAAACGTGGGACCTGGAGATTGGAACCACTGGAGATTGGAACCAGTGTTCTTAGGCTTAGGAGGCAGGTACCTTAACTGCTAAGCCATCTCTCCAGCCCGTGAAGAAACTTTTTACACAGATAAAGGATTATAATCTAATTCTATAAGAGGGAAACATTTACCTCTAGTTACCATTTGCAAAGTACAATAATGTTGGAGGTATGGGAAAGTCGTCAATGTCCTCAGAAGAGGTGACTCTTATTCTCTACCAGCTGACACTCCCAAAGTTGCAGTTTCATGTGTGGATACAAATACATAAAATTTGGTCAGGTACCAGGGTCAAAAGAAAATGTTTGGGATCATTTTGGATAATCAGAGTGATTCTTCATATTCTTATTTACATAAACTATACTATTTCTTGTTGCCTATTATAATAACTAAAGGAATTAAGACCTTAATTAACCTTAAGTCTATGAGAGGATAAAATTCATTTGATTTTTGAGAAATTTGTATTTTTTTAATTATGTGTGTATGTGTGTTTGTGTGTGTATGAGTGCAAGAGTGCTGGCCCACATGTAACAAGGCATACATGTGTGTCAAGGGACAACTTTGAGATCCTTCCTCGCCCTTCATCTCATTTGAGGCAGGGTTTCTCTGGATCTTACTTCTCATTCGTTCTTTTTGCTGCTCACCAAGATCCTCTGGGAAATCCTCCTGTCCCTCCCCTACCCCATCTCTTAGAGTGTTAAGATTATAGGAACCTACCAGGGTTTTTTAGTCTAAGAAGTGAACTTGGGTACTCAGGTTTAAGTGGAGAGTGCTTTATTCTCTGAACTATCTCCCCACTCTCTGGCTTTTGTTGTTAATAGGCTCAAACATGAAATTATCTTCTGAACAAATAAAAATAGTAATTGTGATTTTTACCCTCGATCATCATGAATGTAGATACATCAGATTCTCTAGTAATCATGCCCAGAAAGGAAACTCAGCTGGATAATTAACACTAAGAAATAAGAATTATTCTTTAGAAATCTATAATTACAGTAAAGACATGAAATTTTGAGTGTTCTTTTTAAAAGAAATATATATGTATATTTTATTTATTTATTTGAGACAGAGAAAGAGGGAGAGAGAGAAAGAGAGAGAGAGAGAATGGGCATGCCGGGCCTCCAGCCACTACAGACAAACTCTAGATGCGTGTGCCTCCTTATGCATCTGGCTTACATGGGTCCTGGAGAGTCGAACCATGATTCTCTGGCTTTGCAGGCAAATGCCTTAACTGCTAAGCCATCTCTCCAGCCCTGAAATTTTGAGTATTCTTGTTGGTATCACTCATTATTCTTCAAACTTGACTATTAGTTACAGTGTACAGTGTACCTTTGGGACTTTGGAAAAAAAAACAGTTACACACTGTGAAAAAGAGAAGAATGAAGGGAGCACTTCTTGGGAAGAAATGTATGATGATAGGATTTAAAGTTTATTTGGATATGATGGCGCTTGAAACTGTTTAGTTTATTTCTCTATTTCTTCCAGTTTCTGAAGTTTTCAATTTAGTAAGGATTACTGAAATGAACAAAGTTTTAGGTGATCATTACTTTAAATGTTCCCAGCTGTTTGTATTATTTAGTTAAATAGGCAAGTGTGTTTTCCATACTCAATGCCAAGTGATGAGACATGATTTTTAAATTTATTCTTATTAGATATGGACATACTTAGTATATAAACAACACATGTTGGTGCCATCCTTCCCTCATTCCTGCCCAAGACAGGATTTTTATTGTAAAAGTTTCCAGCACTTACTACAATGCTAAGTACATTATAGCCATATAGTAAAGTGTTCATTTTTACTGCAGGTCTTTTTTTTTTTTGAGAGAGAGAGAGAGAGAGACAGATAGAGAATGGACACACCAGCAGCCTCTCAGCTGCTGTGAATGAACTCCAGATGCATGCGCCTCCTTGTGGGCAAGTGAGGCATTGTACCCTTGCATCACTGCATCTGGCTAAACATGGGACCTAGAGAATCAAATGGGCGTTCTTAGGCTTAGCAGGCAGGCACTTTAACTGATAAGCCATCTCTCCAGCCTTTACTGCAGTTCTTAATGTTGACTTTGGTTAAAGTAATAAGCACCAGAATATTATCCCATGACTAATTTAAAATCCAGTTATAGGCAATTACAAGAGTCTACAGAAGAAAATTTACTTGGCCTGCCATTTAAATACATATTTTTATATAATATTTAAAAATTATAACAATTCTATGCTTTAAACATAACTCTTTTATCTTTTATTTTTCTCTTGCTATACCAAAGTAGCATGGTAAAGCATTTGTTTCTTCATACCTGTAATAAAGCCCTTAAGATAAAACAAAATCCTTTTTGCCCAGATGTGAGATTTGGAAAAAATATAGAAAACAAATAAGTCATTTTGGTTGGAGTTAAAATCCTTTAACTGAGAAACAATAAAAATTACATGTGTGACTATTGTGAGGTACATTCCTGAATCCAAAGACTAGAGATGTGTACTTACTGAACTTATTAGTATGCCTACAGGAATGTGCAGAAATCAAAAGGTTTTTGTAATAAATTTTCATAAGTGAGCACACCTGTGTAATTAGCTCCCAGCTCAAGAAACAGAACATTATCTGAATGCCAGAGACCTCCTCTTGTCCCCTTCTAGACATTGGCTTTCCTTCCCCAAGATAGCCATTGTCCTAGCTTGCAACACTATGAATTCGTTTTGTCTGTTTAAGAACCTCATTGAAGTAGAATCACTGTGTGTGCTCTTCCGGGTCTGGCATTTTGCACTCAACATTATGTTAGTGAAATTTATGCATATTGTTTTGTATAATGCAGTGTTTTGTTCCCTTTCATTGTTAAATAGTTCTCCGTTGTGTGACTATTGTAGGGGAAAAGATAATTAAAGTCTAAATCTTTTCCCAACCTAGCCATCCTCTCCAGAAAGGCAGTGGAGAAAGAAAGCAGTTTCATTACTGACTAAACATGAAGCCAGAATGTGCTAGGCATCACAGGCGATCTGCAAAGACATTGCACAAACAGAAAAGACTCCCAGGACCACGTACAGTAGCCCAGCATAAAGCCACACTTAGTGCCTCCTAACTCTGCCTGCTCATTTAGAAGACCATCTGTGTTAGTAAATTAACTATCTGGCGGAAGAACAAACTTTTCACACCGGTATGAGAAGAGGAAATTTTGCATCTGAAAGCAAGGATCCAGCTGAACTTAGACTTCTGCCCTTCCACAGATGCGACCGAGAAGCCTCCCTCCCTTGAAGATTATATTTCAAAGAGATGGCTTCCAAGACCTTCGCAAAGACCTGCCTGGGTCTTAAAGCACGGCCTGAGTAGTTCTTCAAAGAATTTTTTAAAGTACACATTTCAAAGGGAGGAGAGATACTTGTAATTTTAGGTTATCTAAGGAAAAGAAGGGCAGGGCAATCTCTCATTATTATTATTTTTGTTTGTTTTTGGTTTTGGTTTTGTTTTTTTGAGATAGAGTCTCACTCCAACCAAGCCTGACCCGGAATTCACTATGTAGTCTCAGGTGGCCTTGAACTCATGGCGATCCTCCTACCTCTGCCTGCCAAGTGCGCCACTACACCTGGCTCTCTTTATTTTTAACAGAATTAAGCCCTTTATCTTTAATTGTTGTTTGTCCTAACACTATGCCAGAAGGTATTTATCCATTCTACCATTGAGGATATTTGCTTCCAGTTTAGATTCATGATGATGTTAGGGTCTGAAAATCGCTGAAGGGAGACTTCAGACTCACATAGCATGTAAAAACATAGAGCGTTTATTGTGCAGAGAAGTCCAGCATGAGGGGGTCCTCCATTTATACTAAATGACAACCCCGGGAAGAGCACGCTGGCTTTTTTTAAAGACAGCTAAACAAAGACCTCTAACATAATTGGCTAATTTCAACGATATAGTACTTGTGCACTCTTGACTGGTTATAATTTCGTGCATGCGGGCTAAGGGAGGCTAAGAGAGGGGGGCTCTAGGGAAAGTAAGGTTTCCTAAAGTGGCCAGCTAAGTGGCTAGTAAGCATATCTCACATTCTTTTACTTCTGATTGGCCGGGGCCAAAAAGGGGGAATGGCCTTAGACATCTCTGAAACCTTCCAGGAAATGACTTGGTTCTTTGTTCTGTTCTCCCAAAATTTAGTTCAAGCTTCTTGAGAAATTGAAACTTAGGCATAGCTAGGAAATATCTTATTGAAGCCTGTCATGGTGTTGGTTTGACTCTTTCAATGAATCTTTGCTGCCTTGAATATCCCTATACATGGCTCCTGGGAAAGATATTTGTACTCCTTGTATAGGTGTCTATCCAAAGTATATATTCCCTTGCTGTGCCAAGAATGTTGTAGCTCGTCTTGCTCTTACTTTTTTTTTTTTAGTAAGTGTTTCCAGATTAAAAACATATCTCCAGGCTGGAGGAGATAGTTCAATGGTTAAGGTTACTTGCTTGCAAAACCTGATAGCCTGAGTTCAATTCCCCAGTACCCATGTAAAGCCAGATGCACACAGTTGTGCATGAGTCTATAGAGTTTGTCTGCAGTAGCAGGATGCCCTGGCACACACACCCTCACTCACTCTCTCCATCTGTTTCTCTCTCTGTCTCTGTTTCCCTTTCTCAAATAAATAAACAACTAATCTTTAAAAAAAAAAAAAAAAAAGCTATTGTCCAGAGGAAAAATTAAAAGGAGTGTGAGTTCTCATAGGAATGATTCATTTCTCTCCCAGTTTTTGGTACATAAATGACAACTGTTGGACTTTGGCCAGTTGTTGGACTCAGCTATCTCCAAAGTACAAAAGTCATGTGACTGTTAATAGTAGCCTGTCTACCTAAAGTGGTTTAAAATCTTAATATTGTTCTAAAATTATCTCTCGTTATCTTTTACTCATTATCTTTTACCTATATTTCATTCTTCTTTATCTTCCAATTATTTAACTCATAATTATTTAAATGTGACACCAAGAACATATTTATTACTACTGTGATTGATAATTGTTCAATTGTCACATTTGCATTGTGAAATTTAATGCACTTGAACTTACGTATGAAGCAGATACTTTAAATGACCATAGCAAGAAAAAGTGCACAAATACAAAGAAAATCTAGCCAGCATATACTTCTGTTATGGTAGCCATACTGAAATCTGTTTCTATCTACATATGTATATATACATAGATACATACATACATACCATTTTATGAATGTAGTATAATTTTCATTTTATTAGACTTTTAGGTGTTCTCCAGTCTTTGTATTATGAGTGCTACTACAAAAAAATAAATGTCCACACTATTAATTATTTCTTTATTTATACATTCTTTTCCTGGAAGTTTATTCAAATACACAACTCCGTCAGAGGAATATGAGTGGTCTCATACACCTTTCCATGCACCAACATTGAATGATAATTATTAACCTTTTTAACCACCAGAATTCATTCTTTATCATATTTTAATTTATACTTTACCACTAGTGAGATTACACTTGAACTCCTAATAAGATGGACCATTAAACTGATTTTCCCTTTGTTCTTGTTATTTGCAACAGGAAATTTGTCTTATAGTGCACATTTTTAATTTTATTTGAGAAAGATAAATCTGAATCACCTTTTTTTTTTTTTTTTTTTTTGTTTTCCGACTCTAGCTCTGTCTGACCTGGAATTAACTATGTAGTCTCAGGGTGTGGCCTCGAACTCTTGGCGATCCTCCTACCTCTGCCTCCCAAGTGCTGGTATTAAAGGCGTGCGCCACCATGTCCAGCTTGAATCACCTTTTATTAATTACTCTGTTATAGGTGAGACAAACTGCACTCATCAAAGGACTTATTAACATAACAATGGAAACAAGAATAGAATGCTCATTTTAAACTTTCTAAGAATCCAACTGTGTATCAAGGACTACTTTCAAGGCTTTCTCTACCAACTTGATTTTCAGAGTTCTCAACTAGAAATAAGATGCATCAATTTGTTACCATTCTTCCAATGAGAATGCTAGCAGGGGATAAGAAAGTTAAGGTGATAGGCAGGTAAGGAAAAAGAAAAGAAACAGAGCTAGGATGAGTCATAGACAATGATAGCAATCTGAAATAGCTAGGATCTTGTCATATAAGCAGATATTTTTTCCTAAACACCAATATAATTTTTCTAAAATGATAAACTATCTCTGTTTTCCTTCAGATAATTGATCTGCTTAGAAGGTTTGAGCCACTAATTCATGTTGGTCATTAGCTCTGTACAATGTTTTCAAAACACTTGTATATATATATTTGTATACAATAGCAGCCAAGTGTTAGTATAATTTGCAAAGCCAATATAATAATATTTTAAAGTTTTATTTCAGTGATGCTTTATTTCCTGCAATAAATATGATATATTGATGTAAGGAATTATGAGTCTAGATCACACATGCTAGGATTGGCTAACAAGTTGTTAGAAGTATTGTGATTATTCCTATGTCCACGGTTTCTCTATAGGCAAATAAAAATATAGCTTAATCAAATTTCTGATTCTCCAACTTTGACAGATATATGAGAATAGTAGCATAGTACTAAATTTTGCTGTTAATAAAGGAGTCATCAATTTCTATTCCTTAATATATAATATAAAATATTTGGAAGTATTTACTTTGTAAACAGGTCAAATTTTACACCCCTAAATATTTTATAGTTCATGTTGACTGTTAATATTCTAATGGATTGATATATCTATCATTCATTGAACATTTTCCAAAAAGGTTAAGTTATATTTACAAAACAAAAATCAGTTGACAGTAAAATTCAATTCTCCTGAAACGTTTCTACCTTTTGCGGCTCTCAAATTGGGACATCCAATGAATGAAGTCCCTCAGTGTTCTGAAAGGTAACTGACTAGAAAGGTCTTGAGAGCATACATGTAAATAGCTTATGATGGATTTTCTCAGGAGCATTTTCTTTGAAGAATACCATTTTCATTTGTTCACTCTTCTTCTCCCTGTCGGCTTTCCCCTTAGGCTTCAGATTCTCAAGGACCACTTCACCTACTCCCTCTACGTCAATGTCTGCCGGTCGCTTTTTGAGAAGGACAAGCTGCTCTTCTCCTTCTGCCTGACCGTGAACCTGCTGATTCACCAGCATGCGGTCAGTATGCCTGTGGCTTGTAAGAACAAAAACAGCACCATGTTAATGCTGTTAAGTTACTAGTTTGTATGGGTGTGTGTGTAATTTTTAAGGAATGCATATTTAAATAGAATATATTCAGATTTTCAAGCTTAAACTAGTAATTTTGAAGGAAAATGAACAAAAAAAGTAGCTATTTTAAAATCTGGTTATAATGGCTACATAGGTTCTTATGACTAAATACCAGGCTGTGTCAGCTTTAGGATTTCATAAGGACTGTATCTGAAACTTCCAAATCAATACTCAACTCTTCTAAAATGGTTGGTAACTAATTCCAGAAGAATTCATTTCTGCCATTTTATACTGCCTTGTTTTCCCAAGATTAACAAAGCTGAGTGGAGATTTCTGCTGACTGGCGGCATCGGGCTGGACAATCCTTATGCCAATCCATGCACGTGGCTTCCTCAAAAATCTTGGGATGAGATATGCCGGTTAGATGACTTGCCTTCCTTCAAGACCATTCGTAGGGAGTTCATGCGCTTAAAGGATGGATGGAAAAAAGTATATGATAGCTTGGTACGTCTTAACCACTTGCTTATTCCAAATGTTTAATATGGAGAAATGATATTAAATAGCACATCTTTATCTTTTTAAATTTTTATTTATGCTGAGTGTGATAGCACACTCCTTTAATCTCAGTACTTGGGAGTAAGAGGTTCACTGCGAGTTTGAGGCCAGCCTTGAGACTACATAGGGAATTCCAAGTCAGCCTGGGCTAGAGTAAGACTCTATCTCACAAAAATGAAAATAAGGGCTGGAGAGATGTCTTAGCAGTTAAGGAACTTGCCTGAAAAGCCTAAGGACCCAGGTTCGAGTGCTCAGAACCCATGTAAGCCAGATGCACATGGTGGTGCAAGCATTTGGAGTTCATTTGCAGTAGCTAGAGGCCATGGTATGCCCATTTTCTCCCTCCCCCCCCCTCTTTCTCTCTCCCTCTCTAATAAATAAATATTTTTAAATGCAAATAAAAAATAAATTTTTACTTATTTGCACGCGTGTTTGTGTGTATGGGTGAGGTAGGGTCTCTTGCCACTGAAAATGAACTTTGAACACATGTGTCACTTTGAGTCTGGCTTTAGGTTGGTGCTCAGGAATCAAACATGGGCTGGCAGGCTTAGGAGGCAAGCATGCTGAGTCATCTTCTCATCTCCCTATCTTTACCTTTTTGTAAAAGCATTAATACACTTTAAGCAACCAGTCAGATGAATTCCTTGGAATGTGTAGATACAAAATACCTACACCATTCTTAAGAATATTTATTTTATTATTTTTTACAAAGGTTATAGTCTTTTATTCTCTCTCCTAATCCACTTTCCTGAGGGTTCTCCTCCACAAGGTTATTTGTATTTAGTATGGGCTAATTAAGGCTTCAGTCAATCTTGAGAGGTGGGGGCTATGCTTCAGGAAATTTCTACCCCCTCCCATGGCTCTTACAATCTTTCGGCCTCCTCTTCTGCAATGTTCCCCGAGCCTTGGTGGGTTTGTTCACAATACGATTTAGTGCTGAGTTCCCTGTAGCCTCTGGGTTTCTGCTTCTGCTTTCGTGTATTTTGATTAACCACAGTGTCTGTCACTGTTTCCTGGAGCTGGAGCTGGTTGTCAGACTAGCAGTGGGAGCAATATTTGTGTTGCTGCGTCCTCTGCAAATTTCTCCTGGACCCTGGTAGCTGTGGTACAGGTGGCACGTCTCTTAGGAATGTTCATGTTGAACTTCCTTACCAAGTTTTGATTCACTATCAATTTATATTTGGGCAATCATAATAGAAGATGAATTGAAATTTTATCAAAGAAGTGTTTAGATTTTCTGAATGCAGAATACAAGCTGATAAATAATTTTGCCATTGGAAGAAAGGGGAAAGCTAGCAGTACAAAATTGTCTCCTGAATTGGAGATTATTATAATTAACATATGCCACAATGAGTTTCCCTCCTAGGAAAGTGGCAATGCCTGCCTTCTTTCAGCTTTGCTTTAACAAAAGGACTAATATTTTTCTAATTCCTAGTTAACTTCTTTCTATTATTTTGTTTCTACTCTTATGATTTTTTATATTCTTGGATATAATATGTAAGAGTTCTATTTGGAAAGAGTGGTAGAAAAGAGAGCAAGATATAGTGAGCACTGAGGCAGATGGGGTGAGGTCTGGGTTTACAGGTATTTTATTTGTTGGCTGGTTCTATCTGATACTGACATTGTTCCTACAGATGAATTCACACATCTGGAATGGATCAGGTTTGAATTTTCTCCCTGTTGGTAATGAAAATGTTTCCTCGAAACAAATACGTTTTTGTGAGCACACTTCTTTCTAATTTAGAATTGAAATTGTATTCACTATGTTGAGCTGTGGAGGTTTCTGATTTGAGCAACCACATAGTTTACCCTGAAGATGTTTCAAAGGAACACATGTTTATGTTAAGTTTGCAACAGCTTAAATAAAACAATAAAATTTATGTACACATTCTTGATTTCACTTGGCTAGTATCTGCCTCCTTTAAATGTTTGCTTCTACGAATACTGCTGAGCAGTGTGTCCTGTAATTTTAGGAACCACACCATGAGGCCTTCCCTGAAGAATGGGAGAATAAAGCCAATGAGTTTCAGAGGATGCTTATCATTCGCTGCTTGAGGCCAGACAAGGTAACCGTGGGCTTTGAGAGTGTAACATGAGTTTTGGGGTTCCTTGTCAATATACCAATATGCCAATGCACCAACAAATTTAGGGTACCCTGGATTCTTGTCTTATGAATTTAAAGAAGTCAAATCCATAGCTGAGAGAGTAAGACTTAAAGAGACGTTATGAGATTAAGAAAAGGAAACAGAAAGAAAGTACAGAGAGATCCTGCCATGTGGAAAGCAGCTACATGCGAATAGGGGCCAGGGACCCATCCCCCGCCTCCCCAGCAGAGCCCAGATGAAAGAGGCTTACCAGAGCAGAGACCTGGAAGTTCAGGAAAGGTGAACCGCCAAAAAGCGACCTTGCCTACTTGGTAAGGATCTATTTGTAATCTTATTGTGGTGCACTTTATCCTCAGACCCAGGTGGGTGTGAGAGAGAGCTATTAGTGTGGTCTCAGAAAGGGGTAGGCACACCGGGATGGGGGAGAGAGAGAGAGCTGCTTGGATGATACTGCATTCCAGTTCTACTTGAGCAGACAAGTGGCGTTACATCTTTTTTATTCCCTCTTTTGGGCCCAATCCTGACTAACTCCCCTCTCTCTTGAAAAGACACTCTTAACTGCTGTTAGAGGAAAGGAGACAATGACCAGGACGGTTTTAACTAATTCCAGCTGAATGGGATTGTAGGGTATGGCAATTAGAGTCACTCCGGGGGCGGGGGGGAGGCTACCTAAAGACTCAAGAGACAAATCTGTAAGTCAGATGTCCCATCACCTTCTGTTTGTAGATTTTTTTTTGACCTGGTATAAAAAGGATTGTAAATATTAGTGACATAAGTATTGGAGTCTATCTCAGAGGCTAGCAAGTTTAACACTGGGATGTAGGGATAGTTGGTAGTCGTGTTAGAAGTGGCTGGTGCTCAGCTCTTAATGGGTGATTAAGGGGTCCATATAGATGGAGTTAGATTGTGGTGTGACCAACTGAGTGTGAGCTGTCTGTAATGGAGCAGAGATAAAGTTAAAGCATCAACTGAGTGTACAAGGTCCAAAGAGCTACAGAGTAACTATGAAGATTATAATAGGTATAATCTTTTTTCACCATGAAAGACCTGAGATTCACTCCGAGAACTGTTAACCAAATGACACAGTAGTGTCTGACATGGTCTGAATTTGTTTCTGTATGTCTTGTAAAGCAGATGAGATGTTAGCAGCATTCTCAGGAATATATACATAACATTTATCCTTGATAGTGGCACACGCCCCCACCCTGGGCTGCCGTGAGAATGTCCAAAGCCATGTGACTTTGTGTCATTGACTTTCTCATCATTTGAACCTCAGAATTCAGAAGGGAGATTCCCTCAGCTGTGTCATTTAAAGCCTTCCGGGTATATTTAGTGAGAATTCCTATGTGCCGGATGTCATCTTCTGAGCCAATGGATTGAGTGAAAACAGAGACTAAATGATCATACCATTGAAAACTATTCCCAGTCCACGTGTGGTTTAACACAGGTAAATTGGCTGGGCACTCTAAGGTTGTTACTTGTGGCCCTTGCATCCAAAGAAATCCCAGAGTGCACCTTCCAATCCATCCTGGGGGTAGCCAGGGCCAAAGGTCAGTACCACAGAGCCATTGAATGCTATTAGGGGCTGCCCAACCTACCTCTGGTCTCGGGACTCATATAGTAGATCATTTTGATGGCTGGAGGGCAATTATGTTCTGGCATAAGACTTAAGGGACCCATCATTGTTCTCAGCATAAGGGAGCCTTTGACTTAAGTGACTTTTGTTCAGAGTCATCCACATATATGTGTCCCAGATTTGGAGATCACCATCCTGATGTCTAAGGTTGTTCTGCCTTGTCATGGAGCTAGAACTACTAGAGAAGGGGCTACCATATTTTAGTAAGGCCTTGTTGATTTAAAAGCTCTTTCTGTGTCCCTGTTCACTCCTTGTAGAACTGACATGCCATTTGAGAAACATCCCATCTAGTAGCATGACTTAAGGTGGGAAAGCTAACTCTTCCCTAGTTAATATATGCTTGTAGTTGATTCCCGTCATCTCCTTGAAGAGGACATACCCACCATGGAAGTCCATAGGTGCTGGAAGCAGGCAGGAGCCCACAAACCCAGCAGTTAGTCTGATTACTATCCTGTGCATATTCTTGGGATCATACAAGGAAGGAGCTTTTTGTCCTGAGTATAGGCAGACAGAATGGAAAAGCTGAACAAGGATAGAAGATAAGGCATATTTGAGGTACAGGGAGAGCAGACTTCTTTGTCTAGTTTTGTTTAAAGATTTTTTTATACTTTATTTATTTATTTGAGAGAGCAAGAGAGAATGCTGTCTAGTTTTTTATCTTTGACGCACCTCTTTGTGTTTGGTTGTACTTTTCTCTCTGAGTGTTTATGACCAAGCAGCTAACCAAACCGTAATCAAAGATGTACTTTTGGAGATCAAGAGAGGCTCTCCAAGGGAGGTTCTGGGTCCCAGGAGGAGTACTGCGGCTTTTCAAGTACTCGTGTTGTCCGCTAGGGTGAGTCAGGGCCGTGCTGACCAAATGGTCTTCCCTCTTGGGAAGCCTAGAGGACCTAATTTGCTCTGTGGTGACTCTCCTGGTCTAGATCGTACAGTGATTTTTTTATTTTTAATGTCTATGGGTCTCCGTGTCCTCCCTGATCAGGAAGGCAGGCAGTTTACCAGAGGGCCAGTGTAACATATGTTACAAGTGTCCCATCTTCTCCTGTGGCCTTATGACCTGGAAGCAGAAGCCAAAGTATTGGCCTTTTTAGCTCCGGCGACTCCAATTGATTTTGGCTTCCTTATAGGCTATTAGAACAATTAGAAAGGAAGTTGCACCAACCTTGAATGGTGTGGATATACAGCACATCTGAAGCAGATGAAGTTAAGAATGGTACAAAAGCTTACAGTCATTTTTTCTAACATCTAAGTTTCGTTGTCCCGTGACAGTGTAGGCCTTATCTGGAACGTAGAAAGCAGGCATGCCATACTCTTTAAAATATCTAACAGCTATAAGTACAGACAGAATGTGTTACCAGTCCTGAAAATAACATTCCTATCAACAAATCTAAACCAATTAATTTGACCTTGAAACTGTCAGTAAATGACAAGACAGCATAAAGCCGTAGCACCTGTGTTTGAAAACATCTTTGATTACTATGGATACTTTGTGGGTACCAATTACCCAGGGAAGGTTTGAAACAGAACATTGGCACTTGAGACCATTTTTCTTAGTTGAAGATCACTTGAGCATGAGGCTATATCTTGGAGCAGGGAATGTACTTTGAGTTATAAGCAAATGAACTCAAAAAGTCAGATTGCGCATCGGAAAAGGGCGGAACTTGGTCATTGCTGGACTTAAGCAACTTAGCTCCAATATAACCCTTGACAAATCTGTTTTGAAAGGGAAAACACTGTTGGAAAAGGTAGAGTCTGGGCCTGCAGAGATGGCTTAGCGGTTAAGGCGCTTGCCTGCGAAGCCTAAGGATCCAGGTTTGATTCTCCAGGTCCCACATAAGCCAGATGCACAAGGTGGCGCATGCATCTGGAGTTTGTTTGCAGTGGCTAGAGGCCCTGGTGCATCTCTCTCTCTAATAAATAAGTAAATAAAAATTTTAAAAAGAAAATGAGCCGAGCGTGGTGGCTCACGCCTTTAATCCCAGCACTTGGGAGGTAGGAGGATTGCTGTGAGTTCAAGGCCACCCTGAGACTCCATAGTGAATTCCAGGTAAGCCTGAACTAGAGTGAGACCCTACCTCGAAAAACCAAAAAAAAAAAAAAAAAGAAAAATGTAGGGTCTATGACTGATCTCAGTGATCTCAGCCACACACTTAGCTTTAAAGCATGTCTTAGCCTGAAACAGTATTTACAAACAACAACAAAAAGAGTAGCCTCATTTTTCTTTTGTTACTTCAGTGAAATTAATCAATAGCATTAAAATCAAGTTGATATTAGAATTTATAGTTATCTCTGTATGTTTGGAAAATCAACCTTTAGAAAATAAGAACTTTGTTGACACAAAGGGAATTATCAATATTATTACCTTTACCTTCTTTAAATGATAAAATATATAACCACCAAATCAACAGGCCTGCCATACATACAAATATCAATATTTATTTCCATGATCACTTCTATTTCAGTCTATATAGAATAAATTAACCAAAGAATGTTGGTGAGAAAAAAGTTGAAAAAATATCATAATATCCATGTTAAAAATTTAATGGAATTATTTCAAAATGTACTATAGTCACAATTTGAGTTAAAAATAACAGAAAATTTCCAAATTGACCCATCTCCCAAAAGAAGCAGGTTTAGATGATGAAAGTTGGGCTGGAGAGATGGCTTAGTGGTTAAGGTGTTTGCCTGCAAAGCCAAAGGACCTTGGTTCGATTCCCCAGGACCCATGCAAGCCAGATGCACAAGGTGGTGCATATGTCTGGAGTTGGTTTACAGTGGCTAGAGGCCCTGGTGCACCCATTCTTTCTCTCTCTCTCTCTCTCTCTTTCTCCTCCCCCCTCTTTTTCTCTCACTTTCTCAAATAAATAAAAATTTTAGCTAGATGATGAAAATTATGTATGTATGTATGTATGTATATATCCATATGCACATATATATGTTTTTGAAATACATATCAGTGATAATCTGGGTTAGAGGCATTGTTTTTTCATCTGAGCCTCAGTCTATCAATGAACACAGTCACATTTCTATGGCTTATCCAGGGCTCCGAGTGTTTTTCAGGCACAAAGAGCCCAGGATGCTTGTAGGGGGGTCTATGAAAATATTTTCTTTTGAAATCAGAAGAATATAATACCACCTGAATTATATTCATCTTTATATAAAACTGTCTTATGTTGTGATTTTTAATATTTTTATGGAGGAAGGGTCCCACCAGGTGCCCCCAGCCTGTGAAAGTCGCTTGTGTCTGCTCTCAGGTGCCACAAGTGGACAGTTTTAGGGCATTCATTATGAGCCTGATGCAACATCCTCCCCTTCAGTGGTGTTTAAAAAATAAATTTCCTGGCATGTAAATATCTTTATTTATTGTTTGCATGTTGGTATGTGGGTGTGTGCACACGCACCAGAGTGTGCCAGGGTCACTTGCCATTGCAAATGAATTCCCATCTGGCTTTATGTTAATGTCTGGAAAATTGAGCCCAGGCCGGAAGGCTTTATAAGCAAGTACCTTTAACTGCTGAACCATCTCCCAGGCCCTGAAAAACAAATTTTTATAACAACTA
Organism: Orientallactaga sibirica; assembly: GCA_036365145.1. NCBI lineage: Eukaryota > Metazoa > Chordata > Mammalia > Rodentia > Dipodidae > Orientallactaga > Orientallactaga sibirica. The sequence continues at coordinate 23,141,945 of JAEOAD010000004.1, forward strand.
TAATGGCAAGACTTTGAAGTTTTCACTTCAAGTATTTAGATGAAGAAAATGAAATGCTTAAAACATTTGTCATTAAGGGTTATTAATGAATGAGCTGTTTCTTAATTATGGCAGCTCAATCTACAAGTATCTTTTCCCAGTTTTATGTTTTTAAGTTGTGACATTTTAATCTGAAAATACATTGAGCTATCCAGTTGAATAACATGTATTCGCTTGTTAAAATATGATTGAGGGAAGTCTTTTGTGGGGTCGTTGTGTGGCAAGGTATTTTTCCTTTTGGCTCATATGGTTGTGTTTTTTTTTTTTTTTTTTTTTTTGGAGAGAGACACAGAGAGAGAAAGAGACAGACAGAGAGAGAGAGAGAGGGGAAGACAGATAAGAGATGGGCACGCCAGCAGTCTCTCAGCTGCTGTGAATGAAATCCAGATGCATGCACCCCCTTGTGGTCAAGTGCGGCATTGCGCCCTTGCGTCACTTTGCATCTGGCTAAACGTGGGACCTGGAGATTGGAACCAGCGTTCTTAGGCTTAGGAGGCAGGCACCTTAACCACTAAGCCATCTCTCCAGCCTGGTTGTGCTTATTTTTAAATAAGGAGAAATTAAACTTATGCTTCATACATTTCTCAGCCACTCTGCTCAACAATTTAGCCCTGTGTCATAACTTCTTCACAAATATTTGAAAATCTCCCACTAAGTTTTCTCATTTACTCACGTAGTTAGCTAAGTGTAAAGAAAGTGCTCGTTACCAGTGTTCACAGTCCTGCTGTACCCTCACATCATGGCCAGTGACATGGGGCTCATGTGACAGTCTCCAAGACACTTCCTTACCGTGAAATTGTAGGATCATTTTTTGATGTTTGAGGGCCCATCAGCAGATTCGTTTGCTCAATCAACACATGGCACTGCCCACATACCCATATAACTTTAAAGGGTCAAAAAAGAAGTTCTTCGTCCATTAAGCAACTGCAATTTGGAAATTGTTGGCAACTGCTACTAATTTCACTCTGACCCTAAATGCCACAATTCACAGGTTACCATTATCAATGCCGCCACACCCATGCCTTTATTGTAAAATAATTATTATAGGACGTCATGAATGGGATTTATTGAAGCTTACATACCCAGGGGATGTTCCATAATGGAGGAAGAAGCTGGCCCCCTTTCACAGGCCCACATCCAAAAACCTCCACCAGCACCATAAGCAAGCACACTCCAGGAACCCCCAGGCAGAACTCCAGCAATCTGCATATCTTAGTCTGGAATTGCAATCCACCCCCAAAACACACCTTAGGGATAGACCATGAGACCTACTAACCCACAGGACCTCTTCCAGCCAGTCAGCTGGAAATCCAAGACTCTTTAATAAAAGTGAATCTACTGGGGGACATCCATTCAATCTACCACAGTCACACTGTCTATTGTGTGTGACCATATACTTTAGGTTTTACTGGTGAAGTTGTGATGTTTGCAAATGACATACTGTAGAATATTTCACTATTATGCACTTTAAAAGGTGGTTTTTCCAAAGTGGAATGGGACATTGCAATATTTGGCCTAGTAGTGTATAGATTATATATATATGTGTGTGTGTGTATACATATATGTGTGTGTGTGTGTGTGTGTGTGTGTGTGTGTGTATGTATGTAAATGTATGTATGTATGTATGTGTATATATATAATATATAATTTGGCTGCTATAAGAGAACAGACAGGGCTGGAGAGATGGCTTAGCTGTTAAGGCACTTGCCTGTGAAGCCAAAGGACCTAGATTCCCCAGGACCCACGTAAGCCAGATGCACATGGTGGCGCATGCATCTAGAGTTCATTTGCAGTGGCTGAAGGCCCTGATGCACCCTTTCTTTCTCTCTATCTGCCTCTTTCTTTTTCTCTTCCCCTCAAATAAAAATAAATAAATAAATAAAGAGAGAACAGACAAATTAGGACATGAATCTCAGGCTTGTTGGATATTTTGTCAGTATAATTTCTTTTTGGTTGGGCAGCTGTTTTGTACTTCTTTCAAAACCCAGACCTACATCCAATGTTTGGAAGCACCAATGCCAGGCTCTATGATGCTGTAATTCGGGGAAGTGTCAAAGATTCTTATTACGGAACCAGTGGAGAAAAAAAAAATGAGCGAGGCCTGAACTTTACTTTCAAATCAAATGGTTTATAGTATCTTATTGACAAAAGAAACACATTAAATGGATAAATACTGAGGTGTGAGATGCTTGCAGTCAATTTACAGAATGAAGAGCTTTTCTTTTATCCACAGCTCTAGCCTTCTGAACTGGAAACAAAAATCAAATTAATCAGCTTTCAGTAAGAAAGTTCTCATATGTAAGTTAATATGTTTCTGTGACCTCAGATAAATCCTGTAGGAATTTGCAATAAACAAGAAAGTATACATAACAAACTTCTTTTTCTGCCTTGGGGAAGATGGCTGACTAGATTAGTCTGAAGCTAATGCTATTGACAGATGTCATTTTACAAGCCTAATGCCAGCAGAATCCAGCTCTAGAAGCAGACTCAATCCTACCACGTTGCAACCCTCTTTCCTTCAGACCTTCCTTTACTTCGGGAGTTAACATCTAGCCTTGGAAGGAAGCAGGTTTTGCTCAGGGTTGTTTTGTTTTGTTTTGTTTTGTTTTGTTTTGTTTTGTTTTGTTTTTCGAGGTAGGGTCTCACTCTGGCCCAGGCTGACCTGGAATTAACTAAGTAGTCTCAGGGTGGCCTTGAACTCATGGCAATCCTCCTATCTCTGCCTCCTGAGTGCTGGTATTAAAAGTGTGCGCCACCACGCCCCGCTATTTTTAACATTGAAAATGAAATCATTGTCCCCTCTCTCTCTCTCTCTCTCTCTCTCTCTCTGTTTGCGGGGGTGGGTGTTTCCAGGTAGGGTCTCACAAGCTCAGGCTTACATGGAATTCACTGTGTATTCTCAGGGTGACCACAAACTCACAACAATCCTCTTACCTCTGCCTCCCCACTACTAGCATTAAGGGCATGAGTCACCACGCCCGGCTTTCATTGTCCTCTGTATTCACTCTCACAGCAGCATCTCTAACTTGGTCCTTCAGAGGTAATAGACAGAAGAGCCATTTAACCACTCAGTCATGTTTACCTGGGCACCAGGGCAAGGGGAGGGGTCTGTGCACAAGCAGCTGACACCAGCTTGCTCCACTTTCAAAAGTTGGGCCATTCTTACTCAAACTGCTTGCTACAAGTAAAACCATACAGTAGTCTATGTGCCTGACATTTTGCTTATGAAACTATCCTTAGTGAAGAAGTTAGCATTGGGAGGAAAGACCTCAGTAAATAGAGTTTTGTTTGCTTTTGTTAGTTGTCTTCTTTCTCTTTTTTTTTTTTTTTTTTTTTAAGGAATAGCTAGCATACGATTCTTTTTTCTCATTTTTCACTTATTTATGTGCAAAGGAAGAGAGAGAAAGAAAAAGAGGATGGGCATGCTAGGGCCTCTAGCTGCTGCAAATGAACTCCAGACTCATGTGCCATTTGTGCATCTGGCTTTTCATGGGTGCTGGGGAACCGAACCTGCGTCATTAGGCTTTGCGGCAAGAGCCTTAACCACTGAGCTATCTCTCCAGCCCCTCTTTCTTTTCTCTCTCCCTTTATTCATCCTTCTTTCTTTCCCTCTCTCTCTGTCTCCTTCCCCTCTTTTCTCTCTTTCTCTCTTTCTTTTCCTTCCTTCCTTCTCTCTCTTTCTTTTTTTAATCTACAGGGAAAAAGACCAGATCAAGGAAAAGAATGATAAAGAGATGAGCAAGGACAAGGCCTGATACATGCAATTAGGATATTTTTTAATATCCATGCAGTGAGCTTGACATTTGTGACAAAATATCTGATGCATGAAATAATTTATCTATTATGTAAAATAGTAGAATTTATTATCCTTTGACGTTTTTGTTTAGAATCACTATAATTGGAACTCTATCATAAAAGTGCACATCTTGCCCGGCATGATGGCGCATGCCTTTAATCCCAGCACTTGGGAGGCAGAGGTAGGAGGATTGTCGTGAGTTCGAGGACACCCTGAGAATACAGAGTGAACTCCAGGTCAGCCTGAACTAGAGCGAGACCCTACCTTGAAAAAACCAAAAAAAAAAAAAAGTGCACATCTTGCTTTTTTTCCATTGGTCATTCAGTAGCTATTGATTGTGCATGAACAATTTATGTCCTTCCGTTAGGTCTTTGCTATCAAATTACAGTTCTTGTTTGCTACTTGTTTTATTTGAATTCAAGCTCTTCTTTCTCAGCCTCTTGAGTGCTGCGGTTATGGGTGAGGAGCAACATACCTGGCTTTATCATAGCAATTATGAATGCATTTTATTCATCCATACATGGTCCACATTTGAATAGGTCTGTGTAAACATTGGGGAGGGGGAGATTAAAATGTTTAATTTGAACATGAATAGTCCTCCACTGGTTCTCAGGTCCCCCAGCCACACATGGATAAGAACATATATATAAACAAATTCCTGGCCTGACTTTTTAAGGGCATTGTGGCATAGCCGTGATTTTACTTCAAAATCATGTATAATAAGATGTTGCAGAGAACACACAAGGCAAGCTTGGAGGCCCTTGCAGCTTTTGCAGTGAATACTATCTTGTTGAGATAATTGGCATCTGTAAAGTATTCCTGCAGTTTGTTCCAAGTTGAAAAAAGTTTCTGGAGAGTGGAATTGTCAATCCAATTTGGAATAGAGAAAGAGAGAGAGAGTGTGTGTGTGTGTATGTGTGGCGTGCGCAACTCTGTCCTTGAATATTAGCAAGTATCCAGCTGAAATAATTGCGGAACCTCCAAAATTACTTTTGTTTTCCTGAGAGTCCTTATTCCCTGTTTTGATTGTTTGTTTGTTTGTGAAACAAGTGTGCTCATTGCCTCTTATCTGCTGGAGCATTTACTTTAAACTTTGAAGGTAGTGTTCTCAATATCCTGTGTAGGAGGATTGTACCAGTTTTAAAGAGGGCAAAATGTTGTTATTTCTTTACAACAAGCTTAGAGAAAAAACACATTGCTTGAGTGGGCCGGAATGGTAGATAAACAGGATTCTCTGCTGGTCTGAGTAGCATTGCCCTGGGCCTGCACTGTTAAGCAAAATCCTTAAGGGCAGATAAGCAAGACACTTGGAGACTCTGGCCTCACACCCCCAGGCGCTTCTTATAACTGAGAAACAAAACTATTCACAAGTTTGTTTAATCCTCTAGAATGGAATGCCCCTGCAACAATGCAAATTCCCCTTTATGTTTTAAAGATTACTTTTATGGGTATAATTGCAACATGTGAATTGTGATTTATGGCTTAACTCCCATCCTGTTTTTTCTATGAACATCACATGGTTATATCCCATAAAAGCTGACACGCTGAACTGTACAAGGCTACATGTTGAGGACCGAACTCTAGGTGTAATCCTGGTGGGCACCAGTTTTTCTCTTTTTTCTTTTCTTTCTTTTTTACCCAATAAAACTTTGCCTCACAGTCTGTGAGTTGATGGTCTTACTTGTGCGACACCGAACCCCATAACACAGTAAAATGAAGAAATGAATAAGATGTATCTGTATGCAAAGCAAGACAAACACTTTGGTAGTTATGGGTAGGAACTGAGCATGGGACAATTAAATTGTGTTCATGTATCCACATGCATACCTGGTGGCTGCTACTTGTTATCAAAGTAAATTTACATTTCAAAAAGGCAAGTGAATATGAAATGAAACATATATTTCTCTAACATAGTTGTTTTACAGACATCTACTTAGAGGCCAGGTATGCTGGCACATGCCTTTAATGCCAGCACTCGCACTCGGGAGGCAGAGGTAGGAGGATCATTGTGAGTTCGAGGCCACCCTGAAACTATGTAGTGAATTCCAGGTCAGTCTGGGCTAGAGTGAGACCCTGCCTCAGGGAAAAGAACAAAAAAAGCAAGCAAGCACACTCCAAGAATTCCAGGCAAAGCAGGCAAAGCTCAAGCACTTTTTTTTTTTTTTTTTTTTTTTTTTTTTTGGTTTTCTGACGTAGGTCTCACTTTAGCTCAGGCTGACCTGGAATTCACTATGTAGTCTCAGGGTGGCCTCGAACTCACAGCAATCCTCCTACCTCTGCCTCCTGAATGCTGGGATTAAAGCCCTGTGTCACCAGACCCAGCTCACTTTGCATATCTTTAGACTGGAATTCCCCAAACATACCTTAGAGCTGGACCCTAGAATCTGCCCACAGTGACACCTCCTCCAGTCAGGCAGCTGGAGATCTAAATTACAAGCTTTAATAAACTCCTCAATGTATTGGGGGACATCCATTCAAACTACCACAACATCTATTTAGTTTTTCAATATGTTGACATGTATCATTTTTTTTTTTTTTTTTGGAGAGAGATACAGAGAGAGACGGAGAGAGAGGGAGAGGCAGAAAGAGAGAGAGAGATACAGAGAGAGAGAGAGAGCCTCTCAGCTGCTGTGAACAAACTCCAGATGTGTGCACTCCCCTGTGGGCAAGTGCAACATTGTGCCCTTGCGTCACTTTGCATCTGGCTAAATGTGGGACCTGGAGATTGGAACCGGTGTTCTTAGGCTTAGCGGGCAAGCACCTTTACCAGCCCTTGACATGGTATTTTTAGTTCGGTTTGGTAAGCCTATAATTCAAGGGAGAAAACTGAATACTTAGCAGAGCAAGAAGGAACTAAAACTGTTCTCAAGGGCACTGTACTAGCCACATGCAGGGGCCCTTTCTCTAGTTCACTTTTCAAGGGCACACTTGTTCATAGAAAGTCAAGGAGGAGCCATTGATGACCTGACTCCTTCCTCACTGTGGCCTAAATCTGAAGAGGTTGTTGGTAATTTACTCAGCATAAAACGTAAATAATCTTTTTCCTAGAGAATGATCCATTCATGTGTTTGTTCTCACCTATTAAGAAAACTTTCAGGTCTAGAGAGATGGCTTAGCGGTTAAGGCACTTGCCTGGGAAGCCTAAGGACCCAGGTTAGATTCCCTAATACCTACATAAACCAGATGCACGAGGGGATGCGTACATCTGGAGTTTGTTTGCAGTGGCTGGAGGCCCCGGTGTGCCCATTCTCATTCTGTCTGTCTCTCTTCTTTTTATCTCTCTCTGCTTGGAAATTAATAAATATATTTTTAAAAATAAGAAAAGTTTCAGAATAAAAATCCCAAGGGACTCTCAGAACACGTCATGGGAGAAAATATCAGGAAGATGTATTCACTCATGTCTCAACGAAATTCTTCTCTGCTTCTTCACATCTATGCTTCCTTGCTGCTAGGCTCTGCTTTTCCCTATTAACTACTCTGCACTAACAAAGACAGCTGAGGTTGAGCATGTCCCAGAATGTCAGGATGGCACCAGCAGAATTAGCAAAGAGCAAGTCGGAACAAAGAAAGTTTGAGGGAAGTGTTTCCGTAGTGCGAGGGAGAATGTTACACAAGTGTTTGACCTGGAAACAGTAGTTTGGTACACCTACCTTTATCACTTGTTTGGGTCACACCTGGGTCATGATCAGCTGGTATCCCTCTTCATTGGTAAAAAGGGATGTTGTAGTTGAGGCTGTATGCCATCTTACTATTAGCAAATTTCTACTTCTGCATTAATGTTGGGGAAAGGGCCAGTTAGCAGGGACCTCTATGTTACAGAGTTCTGCTTTCTAAAACAGGGCTCCAGCCGGGCCGGGCATGGTGGCCCACGCCTTTAATCCCAGCACTTGGGAGGCAGAGGTAGGAGGATCACCATGAGTTCTAGGCCACCCTGAGACTACATAGTTAATTCCAGGTCAGCCTGGACCAGAGTGAAACCCTACCTAAAAAAAAAAAAAAAAAAAGAAAGAAAGAAAGAAAGAAAGAAAGAAAGAAAGAAAGAAAGAAAGAAAGAAAGAAAGAGGAAAAAAGAAAAAACAGGGCTCCAGAAAAATCTCAGATGTGATATCATAAATTTGATAAAATAGCATTCCTTGTTTCTTGGACACCTGGCTCGTTTCTCTTCCATAAAACTCCTCCCTAACAGGGAACTATACCAACCCTTTCTTGAGAGTGCGGGCAACTTTATGTAACTTACATGACACTTGCCACTTTTCAGTTGTGGAATTTTGGAATATAAGCAGTGCTTTAAACACAAGTAAAGAGTTAAGGTTTCTTTTCCTCTTCACCTACCATATTTTAAATATTTATTAGAAGAATAAAAGTGTTTCTGAATTTGGAATTCTTTACGCTCATAATTTATTATTTAAATCACCTATAATTTTTTCCTAAAAGGCATTTGTGTACACAGTGATATCCTTGAGTCTCTACAATTAAAGAATATATAAGCTAATATAGCAAGAGTCTTGTTTGTTTGTTTTGAGACAGAGTCTCACTGTAGGACCCAGCCTGACTTTGAACTTGGGCCCTTGCTGCCTCAAGACTCCCCAGTGATGGGATTATAGGCATTGCTAGCACAACTGGCAGTTCCTTTGTTGCTAAACACTTTTGAGGCTGAGCTTTTGTTTTGTTTTGTTTTTTGAGTAAGAAGTTTTAAGGCACTAGGAAAATTTTGAATATTCTTTTAAATAATTCTTGTACCTTCTAGATTATTCCAATGTTGCAAGAATTCATAATCAGCAAGTTGGGGCGAGCATTCATTGAGCCACCTCCTTTTGATTTGTCCAAGGCTTTTGGGGACAGTAACTGTTGTGCACCACTGATTTTCGTGCTCTCTCCTGGAGCAGATCCCATGGCTTCACTCCTTAAATTTGCTGATGACCAGGTAGGTACTTTACCACAAATGAGATTATAGTATATTATTGTTTACTTTCTTATTTTTAAAAAAAGGTATGGGGTTCTGGAAGTTGACAGAGTCCCAAGCCAAGTGTGATCACATCTCAACAGGGCACCAGATGAAGCCATTGAGTCATAGGGGAAATGAGCAAGAGTGCTGCTTTATTGGTAAACTTGGTACCAGGACAAGGGTGAAGGAGATAGATACAAACAACTCTCAACCTCTTACCCAATCAGATATCCAGAGACACAGAGACTCACAAAACCTCGTCACTGAAATAGACCTAAAATGAACTCAACATAGCTCAGGGAAATTAGCGGAAGAGGGGGCAGAAAGATTGTTAGAGCCATGAGTTGGGTCATTATGCACAGTCATTGCCTCTCCTGCATAACTGATGGCTACCCCCATAAGGCAAGACCCACATTACCCATGGGGGGAGGACAGGGAGAAGGCTAATGATGGTACCATCATGGCTGTATGTATACTATATACATAACTAATAAAAAAATATATAAAATAAATAAAAATAAAACAAACAAGAAAAAGAGAGAGAGAGAATGAGTGCACCAGGGCCTCCAGCTACTGCATCTGGCTTACATCGGTCCTGGGGAATCGAGCCTTGAACTGGGGCCCTTAGGCTTCATAGGCAAGTGCTTAACCACTAAGCCATCTCTTCAGGCCCCAGAGCTTTCTTCTTTTTTGACAGAGTTTCACTATGTAGCCCAGACTGGCCTGGAATTCATGATGCTTCTGTCTCAGGAACCCTGACTACTAGAATTACAGACACATGCACCACCACACACAATCCATAGCTCTTTCTGGTGGCTTGAAATTTAAGTCTTTAAGGTATTCTACCTAATAGAATAAAAGTTAACAGACCCCACAAATTTTATAAACTTTGCCAAAAGAGAAGGCATAACTGATGCATGTTCTTTTCTAAAGAGCATGTTGGTCTTCATGCAGCCAAAAATCAGATTTCTAACTTGCCACTTTACATGACACAAAAATGAAATCTTTGGGCTGAAACTTCTGCCCATTCAGCTGTAATTATATGAGAGATTACAATTATCGAGATTGGGCCAGCCGACCTGTATTAGGACAACAGAAAGAATGCAGTATTTTGATGGGGCCTGAATGATGAAGGAGTGTCCTGTTCTTCAAAGTCTGCTTTATTCCCTTCTGGATTAACAAATTGGCACCCCACCTGGTATTATGGAGTATAAGATATGCAGGAAAGAGAGGGTCATTGAGTTTGCAACACGGTCTTGTGTGTTGGAAATGACCATGGGCAGTGTGAGGCAGGATTGCCTGCATGCAGACCTGCTGGAGCTATGAGGATGGACTATGTGTTGCGGTGGAGACCCGGTGGAGATGCCGGGACTATGAGATGGCTGCCAGCTCCAGATAAAGTTTTCCAGGACTGTGAGCAGCCTAGCTGGAGAGGCAGAATTGGAACTCCAGAGACTTGTTTCTGGTTAGAATTATCAGACTTAGAGACTTAACACTGGTTGGTTGTTGGACTTGGAGCTACAGAATTTGATGTTTGCCCTGGTTGTTTTAAATCTTGTATTGGTTGAATATTTCTTTGCTCTGCCCAATGCCATTTTTTGCAGTGTGAATGTTTATTCTGTGCTATTATGGTTTTTTTGGTTTATTTTTAGTATTATGACTCAGTTAAATGGAGTGTTTGAACATCAATGGGAGTGATAAAAACGATGGGGACTTTTAAAGTTGGATCAATGCATTACATTTTACATCATGTATGGTTATCAGTTTATGGGCTCCAGGGACACAATGTGGTGGTTTGATTCAGGTGTCCCCCATAAACTTAGGTGTTTTGAATGCTAGGATCCCAGTTAATGGAGATTTGGGAATTAACACCTCCTGGAGGTGGCGGGCTTATGGGTGTTATAGCCAGTTTCCCCTTGCCAGTGTTTGGCACACTCTCCTGTTGCTATTGTCCACCTGATGTTGGCCAGGAGGTGATGTCCACCCTCTGCTCATGCCATCATTTTCCCCTGCCATCATGGAGCTTCCCCTTGAGTCTCTAAGCCCAAATAAACCTTATCTCCCCAAGACAATAATAATAATAATAATAATAATAATAATAATAATAATTTTTGAGATAATGCTACTGAGATTTCTAAAATCAATGCCAATAATTTTATTGAAATCATAATATAGAGCTAGAAAGATTACTTAGTGGTTAAGGTGCTTGCCTGCAAAGCCTAAGAACTCCTGTTAGAATCTCCAGGTCCCATGTAAGCCAGACACACTATGACGCAAGTGCACAATGTCACACTTGTGCACAAGGGGATGCATGCATTTGGAGTTCATTCACAGCAGCTAAAGGCCCTGGAACACTCATTCTCTCTCTCTCTCTCTCTCTCTCTCTCTCTCTCTCTCTTTCTTGCTCTCAAAATAAATCAAAAAAAGAAATCATAATATATAGTTAGCATTGCTGGATCTTATACACATTTTCTATTTTTGATGGAATCCTGCTTGGCAAGCAGTAGTGTTGTAGTTACCATTTATTGCTGGGACAAATATTTGACCAGAAGCAGTTTATAGTAGGAAAGAGTCTATTTCATTCTTTCAGAATCCAGAGGAAAGACCATCATGGATGGCAGCAGAAGCTGGCTCTCTTCCATAGCAGAGACATCACCAAACAGCCAGGAAACATGAACAGCAAGAGCTCAGACTGGCTCTGAACACACCTTAGGGCTGGAATACAGTGACACCTTCTCCAGCAGACTGCTGGATACTTAAGCAGGGTGCTTACCCATCATCAAAATCCCCGAGGCTATGGGGGACATGCATTCACATTCAAACCACCATAGGTGACATCTCCATTTCAAACCTAGGGACACTGAAGTGTGGAGAAGTAGCTTCAGAAAGGCCTTACAACTTTGGGATTAAGACAGTCTCTACTTGCCATTTTGGAATTTAGTAACCCATTTTTAAAAATGTATTTATTAGCTGAGTATGGTGGCACACACTTTTAATCCCAGCACTCTGGAGGCAGAGGTAGGAGGATCATTGAGAGTTCGAGGCCACCCTGAGAATACATAGTGAATTTTAGGTCAGCCTGGGTTAGAGTGAGACCCTATCTCCAAAAAAAAAAAAAAAAAAAAAAAAAAAAAAAAAAAGTATTTAGTATTTATTTATTTATTTGAGAGAGAGAGAAAGAGGCAGAGAGAAAGGAGGAGAGAATCAGCACACCAGGACCTCTAGCCACTTCAAACGAACTCCAGATGCATGAGCCACCTTGTGCATCTGGCTTATGTGGGTCCTGGGAATCCCAACTTGGGGCCTTTGGCTTTGCAGGCAAATGCCTTAACCGCTAAGCCATCTCTCCAGCCCTAGTAACCCTTTTTTTTTTTTTTTTTTTTTTTTTTGGAGTGAGACACAGAGAGAGAAAGGGAGAGAAAGACAGATAGAGATGGGCGCACCAGCAGCCTCTCAGCTGCTGCGAATGAAATCCAGATGCATGCGCCCCCTTGTGGTCAAGTGCAGCATTGCACCCTTGTGTCACTTTGCATCTGGCTAAACGTGGGACCTGGAGATTGGAACTACTGGAGATTGGAACCAGCGTTCTTTAGGCTTAGCAGGCAGGCGCCTTAACCGCTAAGCCATCTCTCCAGCCCACTAGTAACCCATTTTTGATATGACTATTATTCTTATACCTTAGAGGGCTGATTGGCTAACAGATTTGTATTTTTCTTTTTAGCTTTATAGCTTAGGAGTTGTTCGTGACAAATAACTTCTATGTTAAAAGTCTTCTCAATATTTTTATTTTCTTCCTCTTCCATCAATAGCAAAAGATCTTGCAAAGTTTTTTACTTATGATAGGATTGTTCTTCCCTGAGTTGCCTTCATCTGTTCTTCAGTCTAGGTACAGTGTACTAGGGCCACGTGCATTCGGACTTTCTTTGAACACTACATAATTAGATTTTAATAGAATTAATTTGAACTTTTTTTTTCTTATAGCAAGGTTGTTTCTTTGAAAAAAAACTATGATGTCAATTAACATCTTTATTGTCATACATAGGGGTATGGAGGATCAAAGCTTAGCTCTTTATCTCTTGGTCAAGGCCAAGGGCCCATTGCTATGAAGATGTTAGAAAAAGCGATCAAGGACGGAACGTGGGTTGTTCTTCAGAACTGTCATCTTGCCACATCTTGGATGCCAACTCTCGAGAGAGTCTGTGAGGTAAAATGTAAATTCATTTCTATTAGATGACATTCTCTCGGTGCAATGATTTGAAAACATACCACCCAAGTGCCACACTCCCGTTCTCTCATCTGAAGAGCAGCAGATTAATGGTACAGCTGGATCACAGAAGAGCTGGGTTCACACAGAATCTTTCTGAAAGAACAGAGGAACAGTTAGGCCTTGACAAATACTCCTTGATAGGGTCAAGGGCTAGTCCAGTGTGTTGGAGTCCTTCATCCAGAGGAATAGGCTCAAAGATGAGAGCAAACCATAGAGGGGGTTGAAACATGATTGCAATTTCATTTTAAAAGCAGTAGACCAGGCTCATAATAACTATTCCATGACCTTACATATCAGCACTAATGGAGGGGTCTGTTACCTCTATAGTTCTGGCCTGACCTAATAGAGCTAATAGTGATTCATTTTGATACATCAGGGCATACCAACCTTACCCTTTAAAATGCCCCTATTCTTCCTCCTCTTCTTTAAATCCTAGCTGGTATACTATTAAGCTACCCAAGGGCTTTGCTCACTCTTACAACCTCGCCACAGCAAAAAAAAAAAAAGGGGGGGGGCAGTTAGGCTGAACCTAGCTCTGGGCAGAGAATTATTTCTACAAATATTTCAGTAATGTTATTGCAGATCTGAGCATATTTGAAAGGACTTTGTTTTTCTTTTGGCTAACTTCAAACTGTATATCCCCCTTTAAAGTTTTACAGTCACATGAGTTAATTTTATCGAGGAAAGTGATGACACTCTGGGCCTTTTGGTGAAGCATGTTGACTCAAAGGCAGAAACAGATTTTAAGTTTCTACTGCAAATTGTAGCAATTACATCTCAATTTTATAGAACAGCTTCCTTCTCCACCCAGCCTGTCCCTTACATGATACATCAAGATTTTTTTTTCTTTGAGTCTTATTTACACTTTTGTTCCTGATTTATTTTCTTTCAGGAGTTAAGCCCAGAATCAACACATCCTGACTTCCGGATCTGGCTGACAAGTTACCCGTCTCCCAATTTCCCTGTGTCAGTGCTACAAAATGGAGTGAAAATGACCAATGAGGCACCGAAAGGTTTACGGGCTAACATCATCCGATCATACCTCATGGACCCCATCTCTGACCCCGAGTTCTTTGGCAGCTGCAAAAAGCCTGTTAGTGATGGCTAAGTCTTGTTACCTCAGCCGTGTAAAGCAATTCAAGTGGCCCCTAGTGGTCAGGGATGTGTGCAGGGAGAGTAAAACTCCACATTAAATAGGCCTCCTGCACTGCAGTGCAATTGGTTTTGATTACTGATTATTGACTGTGCTGAAGTCAATTTTATTAATATTTTATTTTAATTTTACCACTAGCCTCATTCCTGCTCAGCTGAGATATTATGGGGTGTCATTAATAATGTAGGTTTCTATTTAGAAAGCCAGCTGTAAGCCATTCCCAGTACAAATCTGCAAGGTTGGAGAACCTTGTTTCAGGATATTAACTGAGCCCTTTGCTATTTGGAACCATCTCTCTAAATTAAAACATAAAAATATTTCCTCCATATAGCTATAATGAGCGCCAAAATGCTTTTCCTTCCTGATCGATGGGACTCATAAGGGTCTTTTTCCGAGTCGCCAGGCGAGCAGGGAAAACACCCACTGCTTTCGTGATTAGAATTCTGCCTGAATGTCTGTGACCTAAAATTGTTTCACAGTGTTTTACCATAATTAAAAATGGAAGGGTTTCTTTTTAAGAGAGGTTATGAACCTGGATTAAGTTTTGCCATTAAAAAGCTCACACTCTTGATGTCTGGATATGACTTAAGGGTACACCCAAAGAAAACACTAAAAATAAAACAAGACTTTCATTAAACAAAAGCGTTAACATATTTTAAAAAATAGCACATGTATTTAAAACAAAGTCAAACTTATGGTGAGCTCCCAAGACCCATGTATGACTCTCTGTTGCACTGGTTAGACTAGGAGGAGTAGTTTAGGGCCGACTGCACAGGGGAGGCAGGGTGGTGCCTTCTCCAAGTACACACAGCCCTCCCTCCTTCAAGATCAAAAGGTCTCTCCAGCAGTAATCCCAGATTATAGAGGTCCAGGTATTTTGGAAACCATCTTTCCCTTTTTCCTTTTAAAACCAGTAAGAGAAAACTAATGATCAGGGAGAGATTTCAGGACCTTGTAAATACCTGGTGACCTCCCTGTTCATATTAAGAACCCACCGGTGGTTCTTGCCTGAGCAAGCTGGTCCCGAGGACTGCAGAGTGTGGTTCTTCCCCAACAGCTGCCGAGCTCAGCACTTGTGATGTCTGATGTTCCGCTGTGGGCAAGGGCCCCGCCCCTTCCCTTACGACAGTCATGCATCTGTTACTGGAATGGAATTAAGAATTGCTGAGGATTTCCCCCGATGATTTACCATTCGTTACTATACTCAAGCCTTTTGTTCTCAAATTGTTCCAACTTTGGCCAGTGGGAACTCCTTTAAATATGCTTCTTTGTACATATCACAGGTCCAATCACTTTAAAGAAAAAGTCTGTCATTATTATTGGCACCTGTGACTCTGTGTTTTCGAATAGTCTAGGCTCTCCTTGCCCCTCCAGTGCCCCAGTCATTTCTGTGAAGCTCCATTTCTTTGGAGGGTGAAGGGATCACAGCCCAGCTGTTAGATGACCTCACTGCTTCTGCATCCTTCTTGGTTCTTGACCCCTTCATTGGAGAGAACTTTGACACCTAGACACACTAACACACATGTGCTTACAAACAAGTACATGTAAGCATATAAACTCATCCATTCCCTATTTGCATGTCTTCTCTTTTACAGTGAAAAATCTGGCTTCCAACAACATCCACCCATGTATTGATCTGATAAGTTATCCATTATATCTAAAATAGTTCCAGAATTATCCCAGCATCTTCTACATTAATTTCGTTAGTTAAATTTATCCTTCCTGTCTTTGGTCAAAGGTATATATGTTTGTTTTCTTTCTTTTCTTTTCTTTTTTCTCTTCTCTTCTCTTCTCTTCTCTTCTTTTCTTTTCTGTGGTTTTTCAAGGTAGGGTTTCTCTCTAGCCCAGGCTGACCTGGAATTCACTATGTAGTCTCAAAGTAGGTCCAAACTCATGAACTCATGGTGATCCTTCCACCTTTGCCTCCCAAGTGCTGGGATTAAAGACATGAGCCATCACATCCAGTTTGTTCATTTTGTTTTTTTTAATCTCCCATTCTCCTTCATGTTTTTCTCTTGTTTCTCATTCTTTTTCAAGTTTATTCTTTTTGTTTGTTTGTTTTGTTTTGTTTTTTCGAGGTAGGGTTTCACTCTAACTCAGGCCAACCTGGAATTCGCTATGTAGTCTCAGGGTGGCCTTGAACTCACAGTGATCCTCCTACCTCTGCCTCCCGAGTGCTGGGATTAAAGGCATGCACCACCACTCCCAGCTTTTTCAAATTTATTCTATGAGGTAACTTTTTCCTTGTTCTTGGACAAAACTTTGGACCTCCATATGGCTTTCCTGGCTATTGTTAAGTAATACAATATAGTCACGTTAAGTTGCAAAGACAGTTTGATTCAGAAATTGGAAAGTACAGCACAATATATTATTGTTTCATTGTTACTCAAAATGTAGGCTTCAGCTCCAGAGTAGCTCATTTAACACGTAGCTGATGGCTTTCATGCTGCGAGGGGAGGAGGATGGAGCTGGCAGATTTCTTTTCCATAACTCCCACCACTGCTGTTGATGTTACCCATTCAGTTTGGAGTGTGTGTGTTTAGGATGAGAAGCAAAGGAGCAAACATTCCTCATCTCCGCTGGTAGTGCTTGGAACTCTTCAGACTGGACATGAATTTAAGTTTCTTCCCTCTCTACCCCTCCACTCCTTCCCTTCTCCCACCTCCTCCTCCCTCTTCTCCTCTCCTAACCTTCCTTCCTTTCTACTCCCTTTTCCTCCCTTTATCCTTCCCTGTAGCAGACAGCTTCAGGTTCGCTGAGATGAACTTCCAGACCAGGCACAGTTATGGAGGAAGGGATATTATTTATTGAAGCTTACAGATCCAGGGGAAGTTCCATAAAGGCAGGAGAAGGGCCCTGCTCTTCACAGAGCCAAGCAGAGAGAGAAAAGCCTACCAGCCACCACAGCACACAGAGCAAAACTACAGCCAAAAGGTCACACAGCACACTTCAGGAACTCCTGCTAGGCACATTTGCATATCTTTACAATGGAATCTCAAACCCTGGCCCCTGACCCCCAATATATTTAGCTCTTGGCCCCCAATAGATTTATAACTATCACACATTGTAAATTGTACTCAGTCCAATTTCAAAGGTTCTCACAGTCTTGATCAACTTAAGATAGTGAGTCCTGTAAAATCAAACAAGTTAAATACTTTCAACATGTAAAGGCACAGAGTAAACATTTTTAACTGGTAAGGCATAGCAAGGAGAGACTAGAATAATGCAAACTCAACCACCATCAGCCGTCATCAAACTTCTGCAGTTCAAGTTCAATATAACCAGAGACTGACAGTCTCCAGGTTTTCCAATTCCGCCCCTCCAGCTGGGCAGAGTCGCCAGGGAAAACTTTCATCCCATGCCAACACTGCACTCCATGGTAGCCCTTTTGCACAACCCTGGTATATCCAAAACATCTTCAGGTCTCCATGCAAACCACGGTCCATCTTCCAAAGGCTCTTCCAGCCTATTCCTGACGGTCTTCATGCCCTGCCTCATGCCGCATCTCAGCAGCGGCTCCTGGAACCGTGTGCAACTCATGACTACTCCATGCATTTTTCATGCTTCCAAAACTAATACCAGGTGTGCAGGACACAGCCATATTCTTAATCCAGGAACGAAATAAATCATAGCCTTGAAAAGCAGGTTTCTTCTCCAGTCAACTCTTTCCAAGAGTTTGCATTTCTAATAGTCTTTCCTCAGGCATCCTCTCCATTGTTTTAATGCAACTGCAGTCGGTCCACCTTCCTTCCACCTTCCTTAAGATTGCTAATGTGTTGACAATAGCAGCTCCAGTTACCTGAAATCAGTCTTAGTGCCTCTAATTTTAACTTGCTTGAGGTTTTCCAACTTAAAATCTTAAAATCTCAATCCAATATCTTTAGTCAAGCACATCAGTCCATTACAAATTTAAGTTTGATCAAACACTCTGGGCCTGGATAGCAGAACGTAGCCATCCCTTATGCCAGTAGCCCAGTTCCAACAAAGTCCTCTGCAGTCTTTCCTTCCCCTTAGAAAGCTCATAAGCCAAGCCTCGAAGTTCAATACTGTCTGCACTTAGCATTCTCAAACTCTCATCAGAATAGTCCATAAAACTTGGCTTACCACTCCAGAAGGCATGTTCAGTTGCAAGCACCAAGTCCATGCCCATTCCTCCAAAACAACGGTTCCAAAAGACAAATATCCACATGATCTGGTTCATCTCACCCCACTCCTGGTACCACTTTACTGTAGCAGACAGCTTCAGGTTCGCTGAGATGAACTTCCAGACCAGGCACAGTTATGGAGGAAAGGATATTATTTATTGAAGCTTACAGATCCAGGGGAAGTTCCATAAAGGCAGGAGAAGCGCCCTGCTCTTCACAGAGCCTAGCAGAGAGAGAAAAGCCAACCAGCCACCACAGCACACAGAGTAAAACTACAGCCAAAAGGTCACACAGCACACTTCGGGAACTCCTGCTAGGCACATTTGCATATCTTTACAATGGAATCTCAAACCCACACCATTAACACCTTAAGATCAGCCCCCAGTGACCTTGCCTCTAGCAAGGTGATTGCAGATGCAAACTATAACTAGTAAAACACTGAATATATTGGGGGACATATATTTAAACTACCACATTCCCCTTCCCTCTCTTTCTTTCATGGACACTTCCCAGACTCCCCCGGTGGCCTCCTCTGACTGTGACCAGAGTGCCCTTGGCAGTGCCTTTCTTTCACATGTTGCTCTAACCCCTCAGCTCTGGCTCTCCCGCAACCTTTTTTTTGTTTGTTTGTTTTGTTTTGTTTTGTTTTGTTTTTGTTTTTGTTGTTTTGTTTTTCGAGGTAGGGTCTCACTCTGGCTCAGGCTGACCTGGAATTCACTGTGTAGTCTCAGGTCTCGAACTATCAGCGATCCTCCTACCTCTGCCTCCTGAGTGCTGGGATTAAAGGCATGTACCACCACGCCCGGCCTATTCAGCAATCTTTTCACATAGTCTCTTACTATGAACTCTTTCTGAGCCAGCCCCCTGAGCCCAAATAAATAGATTTACCAAGGGGCAGTGCCTCAGGAAGAGTTCAGCACACCTGAGTATGGTGAAGAGCTGATTGGTCTGGGCTCAAGAAGGGGTCTGCACCCTGGGTAGAATGCTGGTCCAGAGCTGATTGGATGAGACTGGATCAGATCCTGAATTCTAGTTCTGCTGTAACGGGCCTGTGCTGTGATATCTTTTGGGGCTACCTCAGTTTTTGAGCCTTCCCCTAATTGGCTACCCAATAATAAAACGATCTAACTAGTTCTCTCTCATGCCCATTGGAGTTCATAATTCTTGCATTGTGATACTTCACTTGGAATCTCTCAAACCCTGTAAGATTTAAATTAGATTAACTTAATTTGGAAGTTAAATTGCTTTTTAGTTTCCTAAAAACATTGGGTGCACAGCTATGTGTGCCAACTGAACATGTGTACAAACAGGCATATTTTTGCCTGAAGAGCCTATAGAAATGCACTTGATTCTATTTTAATTGTGCTTTGAATGAATATATTCTTGTGCTATTTATAAACAAAGGAATCTCATTACATTCATTGTAAAACATGGTACATATAATGCAATGTTAGGAGGAAAATAATGATGTAGCACAATTTCTTCTCATTACAGGAGGAATTCAAAAAATTGCTTTATGGCCTGTGTTTCTTCCATGCTTTGGTACAAGAGAGACGAAAATTTGGACCCCTGGGCTGGAATATTCCTTATGAATTCAATGAGACTGATCTAAGAATCAGTGTACAGCAGCTCCACATGTTCCTGAACCAGTATGAGGTATCAGAAAGTCCCTAGCAAGGATGTGACCTTTGTGCTCTCTATTGCCTTCTGAGTGTTTGTAGAGTAAGCAGGGGTTCTGGTGAATTCTGCTCTCATGAACTAAATGTCAGGATAGTTCCCAACAGCTTATCAAATAGTACTTTATTATAACAAGACATTATAACTACTCTGGGAGGTAGTTAGGATGTTACTTTGTCTCTTAGGAACCTGTATCTTGGCATTGATTTTGACACAAAAACCCATGGAGATATGAAAGGAAATGGTATACTTATTTTGAAAAGGACTTGAGAAGACCTTAAATCAGACAGGCTCCAAAATGGCGGTGGGGGTAGGGGAGAAACCAAGTTTCTGCTTTTCTGGGGTATGACTTTGTTTTTATCCTCAAGTTTGGGCAATTTTTCTAGAAAACAAGCTATTTAAATAATCAACAGGGCTGGAGAGATGGCTCAGCTGGTAAGGTGCTTGCCTGCCGAACCTAAGGACCAGAGTTTGCAGCTGCACAAGGTGGTGCATTCATCTGGAGTTTGTTTGCAATGGCTAGAGGCCCTGGTGCACCCATTTTCTCCCTCTGTCTGTCTGTCTGTCTCTCTCTCTCTCTCCCTCTTCCTCTTTTTATCTCTCAGTGTATCTCAAATAAATAAAGTAAAAACAAAGTATTTTTTAAAACACTCAGCAGAGTTAACCCGAAGTACAGATTCTTGAAGGAAGTGGTAGCTTCATGTCACATCATGTACACCTCACCTCTACAATTTGCCTCTCACGAGGCTTTTCTCCGTGCTGTCTGGTGTCTGTTTTCATTTCTTGAGATAAAGCTTCACTATGTTTCCCAAACTGGTCCTTAAATTGTAGCAACCCTCCTGCCTCAGCCTTCTAAGTGCTAGGATTATAGACATGCTCTACCATGTCTGGAATTCCTTCCTTTCTCTTTTCTTGTTCCTCTCTTTCTTTCTTTTTTTGTTTTGTTTTTGTTTTTTCACATAGGGTCTGGCTCTAGCCCAGGCTAACCTGGAATTCACTATGTAGTTTCAGGCTGGCCTTGAACTCATAGCGATCCTCCTACCTCTGCCTCCCGAGTGCTGGGACTAGAGACATGTGCCACCATACCTGGCAACTTCTTTCTTTTATCTTTATTTCTTTCTTTTAAAATGAGACAGTGTCTCACTAAGTGCTGAGGCTGGCCTTGACTCCACTCTGTAAGCCACGAAGGCCTTGAAATTGCAATTCTCTCTGAATATGTGCTCACTCATGCTCTCTTCCTCTCAGAGAGAGAGAACAAGGTGATGGTTTTTAATATTAAACTGCTGTGGTAGTTTGACTAGATGGCCCCCAATATATTCAGTGTTTTATTAGTTTGTAGTTTGTATCTGCAGCCACCTGGCTGGAGGCAGAGTCACTGGGTGGATCTTAGGGTCCAGCCCTAAAGTGTGGTGGTGGGTTTAGGATTTCAATCTAGGAAGATATACAAAGTGTGCCTAGCTGGAGTTCCGGAGGTGTGCTGTGAAGCTTTTGGCTGGGCTTTGCTCTCTGTGTTTGGTCCTGTGAAAGCAGGCTAGCTTCTTCTGCCATTATGGAACTTCCCCTGAATCTGTAAACTTTAATTAAATATCCCTTCCTCCATAACTGTGCCTGGTCTGGAAGTTCATCTCAGCAAACTTGAAACTGTCTGCTACAACTGCATTTTTAAAAAACATTTGCATTTACTTATTTGTGATCCTTATCAGGATCTCTTGTCTCTGCAAACAGATGCCCATCAATCAGGGTTTACATAGGTAGCAGGGGAATTAAACCCAGGCAGGCAGATTTTGCAAGCAAGTGCCTTTAACCACTATGTCATCTCCCCAGCCCTTAAACTGGACAATTTACATGTTTTCACCTTTGAAAAACTATTTAGTAAATCATCTTATGTACCTGTAAGAATATTGGGCTTTTTCTTAAAGCAAGTCTTAAATTTTGGAAGAATTAGTTAAAACCTTTAAAATCATTCAATCAATTGAATACCAAAATAACTTAAGCTTTTCAAACATTTAGTGAATTTTGATTTTTTTAAAGGCTTTCAAACCATAGAGGATTGGATTCTGTTTCCAAAAAAGTAAAAGAGGAATTCAGCAAATAAAGGCAAAGTGCTCAGGTGGCATGTGTAGACTTGACAAATGTTTTATCTGAGCCTGTGTGTTTCATTGGACAAATTCTCAATCTGCATCAAATGTAATAAAGTGAAAAGGCCTTCAATTTCAATTGTCAATCTAAATTGACAAAACGTTCAAATGAATCATAAATTCAATGAGTTTCTTTCTTAGAGAGACAGAGAGATACAGTAATGCAGAAGTATCTGAGCTAAAATAATTCTACACCTCAATACAAAAAATAATGAGAAACTTTCCTTTAGCAATTTAAATATCTGGAGAGCATATTTTACTTAAAATATATTCTGTAGTGAAGAGTCAGTTGAAATATGCAGGTACGCAAGGCTAGTTCACATTTAAATCTCAAAGTCATAATATCAGCAGAGACGGAAATGAACCCTGTTGTTTGCTGAATTGAGTTGTATTTCTTTTGCATGTTACTCAGCAATGCACAGAGTTTCAGGACAGCATCTAGCCCAGCTCATTTGGGCCTGGCACACAGTAGGCGGCAGAATCACGTTGTTGAATAATAGATGAGCTCACACCTTAGTAGAGGGGTTTTATTCTCAGCCCTGGCTAAATGGAAACAAGAAGAGGAAGATCCTGGCGACGAGCACAGCCATGAGGAAGTATACACAAGGAAACTATGTTATAACAGACTCTTTATAAGATGTTTAACTTGATCGTAGTGGCCGAGAAGATGCACAGTTCCACGTGCTGTGCTACTGAAAACTCTTGGCTGGTCAGTGACTTGAGCTCTCACCTTAGGAGCTGCCTTACGATGCTCTGCGGTACATGACTGGTGAATGCAACTACGGAGGCCGGGTGACCGACGACTGGGACCGGCGCACGCTGCGCAGCATTCTGAACAAATTCTTCAACACACAATTAGTTGAAAATTCAGGCTATAAATTTGACACAAGTGGCATCTATTTTGTCCCTCCTTCTGGTGATGTAAGTATGCCCTGCAAGAAACCTAAATGTAGAAGATGAAATTTCTCTCGTAGTGATTTCTTTTTTTAATGGTGATTTTCTTCCAGACCTTTTCATTTTTGTTGTTGATAATCCTCTGTTGCACTGTCTTCAGTTATATAGGTACAGAGTACACAGCCCTGAGAATAGCTTCTTTAGTGATTTAAAATTCTATCATCATGAACTCAGTCCTTTAAGTACAAAGATCTTGCCCCAGTTAAGATGAATATAATGTGAGAAGGGTTACAAAGTACTATTAACACTAATAGTTAACATTTATGTCACAATTATTCACCATGAAATTTACACAGGTACTCTGATTCAACCCATTTCCCGATGAGGAAGCGTGTTTATTAAGGCTGACTGACTTGCTGAGGCCAGTAGAAGAGAACCACAGAGAATGAGAACCACACCCACAGAGCTGCGAGGTCCTCTTCAGCTCTTCTTCCAGCCCCAGCCATGCCCTCCAGATAGGCTCTCAATAGCTTCTAGGGGATTCCTGGACAATCCATTTGCTTTTCATTTGAACCCCACAAATAAAGTGACATGTACTTAAAATTGAACCATAGCCACATGCAATAGGGGTACATATGATAGCTCCCCAATCCTGACATCACTATCCAATATGGTTGCTGCTAGCTAAGGAATCATGCTAATATGGATGGGGGATACATTAGTTATTGGCTGCACCATGTCAACAAGGGGGCTTGGATAATAAGACCACCAATTATAAACTGTCAGGTGTCAAAAAAGCAAAATGAAGTAAGATGTGTGTGACATGGCCCATGTCATAAAATTATTAATGATGAAACTTACCAAACCTCCCTTTCCATGTGCTTATGGAGTTTTGTATATTATAATATGTTTCTCAGAGAAAATATGGAATTTGGATACATAACTTTGTAATAAAATGTGTATATATATGTATGGATAAAATATTTAATAATGATCATTTTCTAAAAATATAAAATCTTGGCCTGGAGAGATGGCTTAGCAGTTAAGGCACTTGCCTGTGAAGCCTAAGGACCCCGGTTCTATTCTCCAGGTCCCATGTAAACCAGATGCACATGATGACGCATGTGTCTGGAGTTTGCTGTGACTAGAGGCCCTGGCATGCCCATTCTCACTCTTTCTCTCTCTGTCTCTCTCCCCCCCTCTGTGTCTAATAAATAAATAAATAAAAATAAAAAAATCTTAAAAATAATAAAATCTCAAATAACTTTTCTGGATTAAGTGAAATTTCATAACAAGAGTAAACAATATAGTCAGAGTAAAGTAGAAAAGATTCCTTTTATTATGGTAAATTAAGAATAGTTGCCGGGCGTGGTGGCACATGCCTTTAATTGCAGCACTCGGGAGGCAGAGGTAGAGGATCGCCAAGAGTTTGAAGCCACCCTGAGACTACATAGTTAATTCCAGGTCAGCCTGGACCAGAGTGAGACCCTGCCTTGCAAAAACAAACAAACAAAAACAAGAATAGTCATCAATAACCTGGACATGATTAAACAAACTTGTAACCCCAGCACTGGGAAGCAGACACTGAGGCAGGAAGGAGAATTGAGAGTTCAAGGCCAACCTGGGCTATATAGTGAGAGCCTGTCAGAAATTACAGGAAAAAAGTCACCAGCAAAATAAAAGGAGGGCAGGAGAAAGAGAGGGAGGAAGGAAAGGAGAGAGGGAGGAAAGATATAATCACCTGTAAAATTTGACACAAAAAATTCTCTGATATGGGCTGGAGAGATGGCTTAGTGGTTAAGGCGCCTGCCTGCTAAGCCTAAGAACCAGGTTCCAATCTCCAGGTCCCACATTTAGCCAGATACAAAGTGACGCAAGGGTGCAATGCTGCACTTGACCACAAGGGGGTGCACACATCTGGATTTTGTTGGCAGCAGCTGAGAGGCTGCTGGCGTGCCCATCTCTATCTGTCTTCCTCTCCCTCTCTCTCTGTCTCTCTCTGTGTCTCTCTCCAAAAAAAAAAATTCTCTAATAGAATTTTATAAATGAAATCAAAATTCCTTTCCCTCATTTGAAAACCCATTCCAGTGGAATGATACACTTCCCTTTCATTTCAGACTTCTTCCATACTGTTTAAAAGTTTGGTCTGCCTAAAAGAAAATGAAAGCATTCAGAGTACAGTCTCATAAACTCTGGCCACTTGATAACTTGAGTATCAAAAAGCATCTTAAGCGGGGCATGGTAGCTCACACCTTTAATCCCAGCACTAGGGAGGCAGAGGTAGGAGGATCCCTGTGAGTTCCTGAGACTACAGAATTATGAGTTCCAGGTCAGCCTAGGCTAGAGCGAGACCCTACCTTGAAATAAAAGGCATCTTGCCTGGACAAAATTGCACCATGTGATTGCTTTCTAACCTCTCGTTTTTCATCTTTGCAGCACAAAAGTTACATTGACTACACAAAGACGCTGCCACTAACCCCTGCTCCAGAAATCTTTGGGATGAACGCCAATGCAGACATCACTAAAGATCAGGCAGAAACCCAATTGCTGTTCGATAACATTCTTCTCACCCAGGTGTGTGGTCCTTGCAGGAGTCATACCCTCAACTCTGGGGCAGGAGGCTAGAGGCTCCTGGCAAAGTCAAGCAGAATTTACAGGCAAAGAAAAACATGCAAAGCCTCAATCATGAATTTAATAAAGTACACAAATAGATGGATTTTTTTCCATCAGCCTTGAGTATCATCCTACTTCTAAGAATTCCAATTGATTTTTCTTGCACCAGCCATGCCAAAATACAAAACATATTATGTCCCTTTTAATGTCTTTAATGTGGAGAAAGAATTTTTTTTTTTTTTTTTTTGGAGAGAGACAGACAGAGACAGAGGGAGAGGAAGACAGAGATGGGCGTGCCAGCAGTCTCTCAGCTGCTGTGAATGAAATCCAGATGCCTGCGCCCCCTTGTGGTCAAGTGCGGCATTGCAGCCCTTGCGTCACTTTTACATCTGGCTAAACATGGGACCTGGAGATTGGAACCAGCATTCTTAGGCTTAGGAGGCAGGCGCCTTAACTGCTAAGCCATCTCTCCAGCCCAGGAGAAAGAATTTTTAAAACTTCTGATAAGCAGTTTGTGGCAGCATCCACAGAGAATTTTACCTATTTTATTTTCTAGTTTTCTACCAATTCAACATCAGTTCTGTTTTAATGGTTCAGCTTTCTAAAATATTCCAAAACGTTTTACTTGGTTTGTATAAAACTATTTCTTTCACATTAATATTTGATTAGATAAAGAATTGCAGTATTACAAAATGAACTCAAGTACACTCCTGATTTGAGGAAGGCTCTAGAAGGCAAACCAAACCTCTGGTGAGAGCATACGTGCTAGGGTGGGTGGGTAGGACAAAAGCCTATGTGTCCTGAGCGGGAGTCAGGGCATCAGAATGAAAAGCATTGTTAAGCCGGTGTGTAGTTAGGAAGGTTCTTGTAACCTTAGGAAGAGTCCTTCAACTCCAAACCTTGAATCTGTGTCTGTTTTTAAACAAAGAATTGGGATAAAACAAGACTGAAGAGGATAATTTATAAACCATTATATTTTTTAATTCAGAAATATCAGGGATACAGGAGAGGGAGGGTTCGCTACCCAAGGAAGTGGGGTGGATACACCCACGTGGTCATAGCGCACTTGTGGGAGTCTAACAAACCTGGGCCCTGGAAACAAAAATGTGAAAAGGGATTTTTCTAAAAAGGTGTGCAGTTTCCAAGAAATCAAAAGGCCATAAAAATAGTAAGAAAGAAATATCCCTTCCCATTTTGGCATCCAAACTGGCAGAGTGGAAAGGACATAGTCTTACTGGCACTGGGACCAGACGTGGAGATGTGCACAGCCAAAGAGCCAGAACGGGAATTTCCCTGTGAGCCCACGTAAGACTCTTTATTTGGAGTCAGGGGATTGTCTCTGAAGAGGTTGCTACACCTTGTAAGGTGTGAATGCCAACTGGCTTGGGTCAGCAAAGGGGTCCACCTATGCCTGGATGGGGTACACACTGGTGAGAGAGAAAAAGAGAAAGAGATTTGATTGGGTGAGATGCTAGGCTCTGAATTTCAGTTCTGTCTCTGAGGCAGGAGGGTGACAGAGTGATACAGAGTTTATCTTTTGTGAGCCTTCCCTATCGAACTGCCTGTCTACCAGAGGCACCTGGATAGTCCCTTTTGTTCTCTTATATTGTTCTGCCCTTAGAGAACAAGCTCACTTGTTTGTTTAATTTGTGAATGCCAATTAATCTGAGTAGCAAGCATTTTAACAAACTAAAGATCAGTGTTTGAACCAGGCATGGTGGCACAAGCCTTTAATCCCAGCACTAGGGAGGCAGAGGTAGGAGGATTGCCATGAGTTCGAGGCCACCCTGAGAATACAGAGTGGATTCCAGATCAGCCTGGGCTAGAGTGAGACTCTACCTCGAAAAACCAAAAAAAAAAAAAAAAAAAAAAAAAAAAAGATCAGTGTTTACTTAAGAAAACTATAAAACTGACTGGGTTCAGATTATTTGTATGGAATTCCAGCCTGCCATTGGTAATGGGTAACGTTATACAATACTTACCCCATTGCTTTGAGAACTTTACATGTAACAGTACAAAATGGTGACATTCCTATGAGGCAGAAGCCATTGCTGTCCCCATTTTTACAGCTAGAAAACTGAGGCATGGAAAGATTAAGTAGTTTGGTCAGGACAATTTTAAAGCAGGACTCAAAGCCTAGCTCCAGAACCTGTGTTCTTAACTGCCATCCGTCACTGTCCTTCAAGATTCTAAAATGGGGTAAGTCCTAAGATGAAAAAGCCGAACATTAGTAGGAGACTGGTGTGTGATAAAATCGATGGAAGAGTCAATGAAACGTTGTTTCTAGTCTACAATAACATTTTCTAATAAGACAAAAAGGACAGATTTTTTTCATGTCCATTTCACACCTTGATGACGTGAAACCTTGTTATTGCTAGGATAGGCACTAAAGCACATGACCAAACATGAGTAAGTACATCTTGAGAAACGCCAGGTGCATGTAAAATACCATAGTCTGACAACACTGCCTTTTGGCTTTATGTAAACTCAATGGTGTGTGTCACATTACAGAACACACCAAGCAGTGGGCTTATTCCAACAGAAAATGACTCAGAACCAAACAAATAAGTTTAAATACACCAGGGATATCTTCTCATTATGTGATTAAACAAACCATTTCAATATCCTCTGACTCAGATTGGCTAGTGATGGGCACGCTGTGGTTCTCAAATCATAGTTCAGAGGCAGTGAGACCCGAACCACAGAGCTTGACCATCAAGCTGATGATGACAAGACTTTTGCATTATTGTATTTAACTAAGGGATCTTAGAAAGAATAAAAAAGGGAGATAGCATAGTTGAAAATGAATTTTCTAAATTTATTAATTTTTTTTAATAAAAGGCTATACTCTGACATCTCCTCTCCCCTGCCCCTATTCTACTGAGGGTCCTCGTGAGTGGGATTATTAGTGGTCATGTTGGGGTCCTAAAGGCCTTAGTCAGTCTCTGTGGGAGCGATGGCTCAGGTTAATCCCACCCACCCCGAGGCTCTTACAATCTTTCCGCCCTTTCTTCCTCAATATTCCCTGAGCCTTGGCAGGCATGTTAGTGATCTGATTTAGCATTGCTTTCTCTGTAACCTCTGGATCTCTGTTTTGATGAGGTCTGAGTGATCACAGTGGCTGTTGACCTCTCCCTGGAACTGGCTTTGGGCTAGCTCTAAGAGTAATACTCATGAATGAAATTTTTACAGAGATCTTTTCTTATGTTTAATGGTCATTCTTGAACCAGGGAAATTATAAAACTAGTATCTTGTAAGTTCTCTGAAAAGACCTCTGCAAGGTCTATTTAAAAATAAATACCACTTATCTTTATTTAATGAAAGAAAATCTAGCCAGAAGTGGTGGCTCATGCTTATAATACCAACACTTGGGAGGGAGGCAGAGATGGATTTTAAGTTCAAGGTCTGCCTTGGCCCCTGTTTAAAAATAAAAAGAAAGGGGAGGGGATTAGGGGTATAACTTAGTAGTATAGTGCTTGCCTAGCAAGCATGAGGCCCTAAGCTTTATCTTTAATACAAAAAAAAAAAAATCTTAAAGGATTGCAATTGGCAATTATGAAAACTCGAAAGAAATGTAGAAAATATTTTTCTTAGTTTTTTTTTTTTTTTTTTGAGGCAAACCCAACAGACTGGCCTTTGTTTTTTAATTTGTATATGAGAGAGAGAGAGGGAAAGGGAGTGGGAGGGAGGGAGAAAATTGGCACCCCAGGGCCTCCAGCCACTGTAATTGAACTCCAGACACATGCACCACCTTGTGCATGTGTGCAACCTTGTGTCACCTTGTGTGTCTGACTTACATGAGATCTGAAGAGTTGAACATGGGTCCTTGGGCTTTGCAGGCAAATGTCTTAACTGCTTAGCCATCTCTCCAGCCCTTTCTTACACTTTTATTATTTTTTTTATTTCAGATATATATATATAGAGAGAGAGAGAGAGAGTGGTCTCTCAGCCACTGTGAACAAACTCCAGACACACAAGCCCCCTTGGTGGTCAAGTGGAGCATTGGCCCTTCATCACTTTTTGCATCTGGCTAAATGTGCTGGGATTAAAGGCATGCACCACCAGGTCTGGCAGTCACACACTTTTTTTTTTTTTTTTTTTTTTTCTTTCTCACTCTAGCTCAGGGTCTTGTTGTAGCCCAGGCTGAGCTCAAAGAAGGTGATCCTCACTACCTCTAGTCTCAGGCTGGTAAAGGCATGCACCACCAGGTCTCACAACAATTTTTCCTACCTGAGCTCCCTCCCCAACACTGGGAGTCCCAAACAGGGGAGTCACCATGTGCGCCACCATGTCCACCTCCTTTCTTACTTTTTTTTTTTTTTTTTTTTGGAGAGAGACAGAGAGAGAGAGAAAGGAAGACAGATAGACATGGGCGTACCGGCAGCCTCTCAGCTGTTGTGAATGAAATCCAGATGCGTGTGCCCCCTTGTGGTCAAGTGCGGCATTGCGCCCTTGCATCACTTTGCATCTGGCTACATGTGGGACCTGGAGATTGGAACCAGCATTCTTTGGCTTAGGAGGCAGGCGCCTTAACCGCTAAGCCATCTCTCCAGCCCCTTTCTTACCCTTTTTTTTTTTTTTTTTTTTTTTGGTTTTTCGAGGTAGGGTCTCACTCTGGTCCAGGCTGACCTGGAATTAACTATGTAGTCTCAGGGTGGCCTTGAACTCTCGGCGATCCTCCTACCTCTGCCTCCCGAGTGCTGGGATTAAAGGCGTGCGCCACCATGCCCGGCCCTCCCATTCTTACACTTTTGATGGATCATAGGCCAGGGTTTTTTTTTGTTTTTGTTGTTGTTGTTATTTTTGTGGTTTGGTGTTTTTTTGTTTGTTTGTTTGTTTTGTTTTTGAGGGAGGAACATAACTCCTCTTAGAAGATAGTTTTTAATGAGTTTGTACTACCTTAAATGTACATCAACAATACATATTATTTTGTGAATACAGTAGAAAAAGATATTGCACTAGTTTGGAACCAATATTCATTAACACTTTTGTTCTGTATGATTTGGTCTCTAGATATTAGCTGTAAACTAAATACTTTAGGATTGTAAGAAAGAATTATCATATGGACATATCTCTTCTTAACTATCATGTAGTTAAAACTTACCAACATTAAAATATTTTATTGTCTGACTTACAGGATCTTATTGTGGTATGTAGAAATCTAAGTTTAAAAATAATACGTAAGAGCTGGAGACATGGCTTAGTGGTTAAAGGCACTTGCTTGCAAAGCATGATGGCATAGGTTTGATTCCCCAGTACCCTTGTAAAGCCAGATGCACAAAGTGGCACATATGTCTGGAGTTCATTTATAAGGGCATTAGGACCTGGCATGCCCATTCTCATTCTCTCTCTTTCTCCTTGCAAATAAATAAATAAATAATTTTTATAATAGTTAATATTTACAGAATAGATTCATATAATATTTAATTTATAGTAATAGAAACCAGAAAACATAAACTATGACTGAAAATTAAACACAATTTCCTTGGACTAGAGAAATATGAGATATTCATTTATATTCTAATAGTGCTTATTCTCTTTTGAGTTGTCCCATGCCCATACTTACATATACATACATACATACATACATACATACATACATACATACATACATACATACATACATATTTGTTCTGAGGATTTTAAAACCTTTCCAGAAAATATAGATTCATTTATGTGATGCCACTATAAACATAAAAAACAAAAATTAAATTGAAATTCTCCTTCCTTGCTTCCAGTGTGAATCACTACCACCTGTCTTTCGTCCATAACTCTTCCCACTGCTTAAAAGAGATGAGCTTATTCTCTTTGCCCTACAGGTTCAAGGAGAAAACTCTATCTCTGCTTTTGGCACTCGGTGTGCATGGGAGTTATTAGCAAATATATTTTGTGGCAAGCTGTCTCAAGGCTTGATCAGACTGCCTCCTTCCCAGCCACTTGGCCAAGGTGAACGCCGTCTCTACCTACAATGCATACTGCTCCTCGGCCAGGCAGCAAAACCTTGGGAACATTTCTATCTTCAGATCCCATTTTGTCTCTGAGCACATGCACTCTTCTCTCTCCCACCATACTATCATTTTCTCTCAGGCATGCATCCCCTGTGACTCTTCCCATCACTTTAATAAACCTTATGTGTGGGGAAGGATCGAATAGCAGAACAGAAGCCGGGTGTGGTGGTGCACATCTTTAATCCCAGTACTTGGGAGGCAGAGGTAGGAGGATTGCTGTGAGTTCGAGGACACCCTGAGACTACATAGTTAATTCCAGGCCAGCCTGGACCAGAGTGAGACCCTACCTTGAAAAAAACAAACAAACAAAACAAATAGCAGAACAATGTTCATTCTTAGAAAGATTTGCTAAACAGTTTTCCCTTTTCAGCTATTCTCAGATCTTTGTGAAGATTTTTGAGTTATAGTTTGGATTTTCCACAGTCTCGTTCAGCAGGCGCTGGAGCAAAATCATCAGATGAAGTAGTAAACGAGGTTGCTGGTGACATTTTGGGAAAACTTCCAAACAACTTTGATGTTGAGGCTGCTATGAGGAGGTACCCAACGACTTACACGCAGAGCATGAACACCGTGCTGGTCCAGGAGATGGGACGATTCAATAAGCTGCTGAAGACCATAAGAGAGTCATGCATTAACATCCAAAAAGCAATCAAGGTAAGGCAAAGTGCTGAAAGGAACCATGAAGCTAGACATAGTACTCATGAACCTAGTGGACACTTATTAGGTACAGATACTGTGACATCATTATTCTTGGCTCTAAGGATAGATTTTTGTTTTTTAAATCCCTGCTTGGCCTGGAGAGATGGCTTAGCAGTTAAGGTGCTTGCCTGCAAAGCCAAAGGACCCAGGTTCAATTCCTCAGGACCCATGTAAGCCAGACACACAAGGTGGTACATGTGTCTGGAATTCAATTCCAGTGGCTAGAGGCCCTAGTGTGCCCA
The DNA here is from genome assembly GCA_036365145.1 of Orientallactaga sibirica. Lineage (NCBI taxonomy): Eukaryota > Metazoa > Chordata > Mammalia > Rodentia > Dipodidae > Orientallactaga > Orientallactaga sibirica. The sequence goes on from JAEOAD010000004.1 coordinate 23,174,561, forward strand.
TTCTCTATCCCCCCACCTCTTTCAAACAAATAAATAACAAATTTAAAAAATTCCCACTCTTGCTGGGTATGGTGGCGCACGCCTTTAATCCCAGCACTCAGGAGGCAGAGGTAGGAGGATTGCCGAGAGTTCGAGGCCACCCTGAGACTACATAGTTAATTCCAGGTCAGCCTGGACCAGAGTGAGACCCTACCTCGCAAAACCAAAAAAAAAAAAAAATTCCCACTCTTCATGAGCATATTATATAAAATTACCTTTAGACTATGTGCATAAGATAAATTTTAGGTAAGGAATATTTTACCCATAATAATAAAATAATAAAAGTAGGGATGGAGAGATGGTTCAAAGGTTAAGGCTCTTTTCTGCAAAGATGAATGACCTGGGTTCAATTTCCCAGTACCCACATAAAGCCAGATGCACAAAGTAACACATTTGTCTGGAGTTTATTTGCAGTGGCAAGAGACACTCTTTGTCTGCCTCTTTGTCTCTGTCTCTCTCTCAAATAAGTAAATAAATTATATATATATAAATTAAAAGGCTATAAAAATTGTACTATAGGGCTGGAGAGGGGGCTTAGTGGTTAAGGCACTTGCCTATGAAGCCTAAGGACCCATGTTCAACTCTGCAGATCCCATGTAAGCCAGACACACAAAGGTGAGGTAAGTGCAAGGTCGCACATGCCCACTAGGTGGCGCAAGTGTCTGGAGTTCGATTGCAGTGTGCCAATTCTCTCTCTCTAAAATAAAATAGCCAGGTGTGGTGGCACATGCCTTTAATCCCAGCACTCAGGAGGCAGAGGGAGGAGGATGGCCATGAGTTCAAGGCCACCCTGAGACTACATAGTGAATTCCAGGTCAGCCTGGACTAGAGTGAGACTCTACCTCAAAAAAACAAAAAAAAAAAATAATAAAATAAAATAAAATTAAACACTATAGTTGGTATCATGAATAATTTATCTCAACACATTCAAAATGATAAATGAAATGAGAAAATTTGTGAGAAAACACAAGACCAAAATGACACAGACAATTAATAGTCCTTTTTAGTGTTTAAAAGTTGAATGCTTATTTCGAAGTCTCCTCTTGCATACTGGAAGCCTTCTCTGGAATCTGATCATTTTCAGCTGTGTGCTTCTACTTGAGAACAGGGCGTTATTGTGTCCATGGACACTGAGGACACTGCCGCGTGAGAATCAACCACAGTCCTCGCTATGGTGTGATCCAGCCGGGCTGATTAGCAAGAAACATTCAACATCATTATGTTTTTCCTTGACCTGGCTCTTCCTCTTTCTCTCCTGGAAAATAAAAGCTGGGAACTAAAGAAGGAGAGGCATAGGAAACTCAGCTTCCAGCATCCAGACATTAACTGAATACCCCTAGTTTCAGGATGGAAACTGACCTCACCTTGACATGGCACCCCCACTCCAGATGTTTCTGCTCTTGCTTTTCTGGGTTATATTCAAGGTAGCTTGGGGGAGAAGACCTAGGAATGTGTTTTGTAACTAAGGCTCCGAAATACTTTCCATTTAATAGCACCCTTTTTCCCAATTTTTAGACATATCTAGGGTGACGGTGGATATAACTCAGTGGTGGAGCATTTGTCAAGCATGTGTGAGAGCCTAGGTTTCAGCTACAGTATCATTAAAAAAAAAAGTATATAGGACAATTAATTCCCAAAGTTCTGGAATAGTCCTCAGAAAATAGTAAGTGATTCTTAGCTTTCTCTCTGCTAGTTCAGGATCAGGTTTCTTGTGGCTGCTAAATCAGCTACCAGTAGTCCATGTGCTTTCATAACTCCCAAAATGTGTTGCTGTTTCAGTTTTTTCTTGCATTTGTGGACTGATCCCTTTAAAAAATAGAATTTCTGAGTTGGGCATGGTGGCACACACCTTTAATCCCAGCACTTAGGAGGCAGAGGTAGGAGGATCAACATGAGTTAGAGGCCACCTGAGAATACAGAGTGAATTCCAGGTCAGCCTGGGCTAGAGTGAGACCCTACCTCGAAAAACCAAAACAAACAAACAAACAAACAAACAAAAAGAATCTCTGCCAGGCATGGTGGCTTATGCCTTTAATCCCAGCACTCAAGAGGCAGAGGTAGGAGGATTGCCGTTGAGTTCAAGGCCAGCTTGAGACTTCATAGTGACTTCCAGGCCAGTTTGGACTAGAGCAAGACCCTACCTTGAAGAGAAAAAAAGAAAAGTAGACTCTCTACTATAGTTCCAGTGATGTTCTGAGAAGGCAGGAGAAATATGTGTTGATTCCATCAAATTTACCCCAAATCTTCATACATAAGATCCAATAACTAGAAGAAAACAGAAATGACAAATAACAACTGGCAAGATTAAATAGGCAGGATTTTTTTTTTTTTTAGGATCCCAAAAAGTTCCATAAGGTGATTTAATATCTTTACAACAAAATAAACACCATCTCAGCTTTTAGGATTTTTTTTTTAATCAATAAAATGTTTAGGAATAATGGGAAAAAAAAAACTGATCCCTCAAAGCCAGTTCCTATTACATTCTCTAAGCTGGGAATTTTGAAGAGCCCCTGACCAACATCTGTGTGTGGGTGATTCAAAACAGAATAAGGTCAAGTCGAGTTCACAATCAAATTCCAGAACATTTTAACTTTTCAAAGCATGTCTCATAATCCTCCTAATTTTATATTCATTACTGTGCCTTTAAGAAGGCAGGATGGGGCTGGAGAGATGGCTTAGAGGTTCAGGCACTTGCTTGCAAAGCCAAAGGACCCAGGTTCAATTCCCCAGGACCCACGTAAGCCAGATGCATGAGGTGGCACATGCATCTGGAGTTCCTTTGCAGTGGCTGGAGGCCCTGGTATACCCATTCTCTCTCTTTCTCCTTCTCTCTAATAAATGAATAAATATAAATATAAATATAAAAAAAAGAAGGAAGGATTAAGCTATCTTTGCTAGCTTTTTATTTTTTATTTGTGTGTGTATTTACCTATGTGAAAGCCAGAGGAAAATGTCGTGTGACCTCCTCTATTTCTCTTCTACCATACTTCCCTGACACAGACTCTCACTGAACCTAGTGCTCCCTGTTTTCCAATTAGACTGGTTAACGAGGGAGTTCCAGTGATCCTCTTGTCTCTGTCTCCCTCAGCGCTGGAGTTACAAGCATGCACGGCCGTGTCTGGGCTTTTTACATGCTGTGGATTGACCTCGGGTCCTCATACTTCCATAGCAAGAACTCTTCCCCACAATGCCATCTTCCCCAGGCTGATGGAGGTATCTTACTATCCATGTAATGGGCAGGTAATTTTAGTCCAAGGTAGACCGTGATGTAATAGATGGTGAGTAGCCATCAAAATTTGGTTAGAGTAAAACTGTTAATCTTTTCCAAGGAAAACTTGAAAGAATCCATGCCTGCCTCCTAAGCAAAATCAAATGTCACTTTCTATAACAATGGATGATTGTGAAGGAGGAATGTAAGAGAGGACAGCCATGTTAACCGAGGTTCGATGTGTTTCAGGGGCTTGTGGTGATGTCCATGGAGCTTGAAGAAGTAGTGAACAGCATTCTGAACGTGAAGATTCCAGGAATGTGGATGGGTAAATCCTACCCAAGCCTTAAGCCACTTGGCAGCTATGTGAATGACTTCCTTGCAAGATTAAAATTCTTGCAGGTGAGATCATGCAAATGAGCACATGCTATTGTTTCCACCCGTTTTATTGTCATCATCAGATGCCAAATGTGATGAGAACAACTCTACTTTCCCTGCATGTCCCAAACACAGATGACCACTACCTAACGCTATGTCCTATAATGTATATCACTTGCACTGAGCTGTCAAATGTTAGTACTGGGAGTAGAAATTTTACCTACTGCCTTCTTAGTGGATTCAATAGAATCTGATATTCCAATCAGTGACATTCAGAGGGAAAGAGGGACTTGGTGTGCTGCTTTACCATTCAGTGTTGAGCATTGAATAGATTATAAAAGAGAGCGTTAGCAAGAATGGCTTTGCAGGTCAGCTGCCTTCCAGCTCATGAAATCCAAGACAGTGGTGATCTCAATGGCTTCAGGGCCTGGAAATGCTGAATGGCAGAAGCCTACCTCCTACATAGTAGACAGCATTCTTCTAAATCCTCAGTAAGAATTGTACACATTAGGGCTATGGAGATGGCTTAGCAGTTAAAATACTTGCCTGCAAAGCCTAAGGACCCAGGTGCAATTCCCCAGTACCCACATAAGCCAGATGCACAAGGTGACATGTGTCTGGAATTCACTTGCAGTGGCTCGAGGCCCTGGCATGCCCATTCTCTCTATCTGCTTCTCTTTCTCCCTCTCCTACTCCTTCTTTCTCTCAAATGAATAAACAAAATATTAAAAATGTTTATCCTGGGCATGGTGGTGCATGCCTTTAATCCCAGCACTTGGGAAGCAGAGGTAGGAGGATCACTATGAGTTCGAGGTCACCCTGAGATGACTATATAGTGAACTCCAGGTCAGCCTGGAGTAGAATGAAACCTTACCTTAAACACAGTTTTTAAAAAAGGAATTATACACATTAAAAAATCAGCTTCCTAGGGTTGGAGAGATGTTTTAGTGGTTAAGGTGCTTGCCTGTGAAGCCTAAGAATGCATGTTCAAATCTCCAGGTCCCATGTAGCCAGACACAGTGACACAAGCATGCAGTGCTACACATGTGCACAAAGGGGTACATGCATCTGGAGTTTTGTTTACAGTGGCTGAAAGGCCCTGGCATGCACATCCTCTCTCTCTCAAAAATTAAATATTATTTAAAAATTCAACTTCCTTGACACAGTGCACACAACTTAAAAACTGTGAGGAAGCCAGGCATGAGCCATCCTAGAACTTGGAAAGTAGAAGCAGTAGGTTTGCCACAAATTTGATGCCAGGCTGGGGTATAGAGTAAAACCTTGTTTTCAAAAAAAAAAAAAAAAGAAAAGAAAAGAAGGAAAAAAATGTGAGAATATCTGCTCAGATAAAATGATTTACTTCCCTTTCCATGATACAGGCTCTTTGTTGTACCAGCACCAGCATCAGGTACTGAAATCCTAAGACAGACCCTGAAACTTGAGAATCAGCCTTGGGGCCCTACAGAGAAAAGCTTCGCGAATTCATCTCTTCAGACAGGCTTTCCTAGCTTGCTCTTCAGTCAGTCTGATTCCGCTGCTCACCATCAGAATCTGACATGAATACGGAATTGAGGCATCATGTTTCTGAAAACCTTAGGCTCTCACTACCCTGCATATTTCAATTCTTTATATAACACTGTGTTACCGTATGTTGGGAAGAAAAATAGGAAGAAAATATTCCAAAAGAATATTATACTGCGTATAAATTGATGAGCAAAAAGTGAAAAAAATTACCATGCAACTAGACTTTATGGAGATCTCTATTCAAATATATAACATGATATACTTTTTAACAATGCATATAAGTTTAGTATGGTATGTAGATTTTCTGAAAGAACTCTTGGGCTAATGTAAAATAGATATCTTCATCTGTATTCGTGCACATTGTAATTCCTAAGCTGATGTAATGGAGATGCGGTTGAAGTGAAAACAGCCTCCAAATGGTACTTATGTTTGAAACCTGCAATGTATGTGTTGTGATTTCTCAGAGTTTATTGGCTAGTTTACCTAAAAGATAATAAGCATTTAGGGGACACAGTCCATTAAGCAGTGTTTTATTGAAAAATGTGAAAGACTATAGTGAAGCCATTTTTGTCTTGGTCCACCACAGCAATGGTACGAGGTTGGCCCTCCTCCAGTCTTCTGGCTCTCTGGCTTCTTCTTCACACAAGCCTTCCTGACGGGCGCGCAGCAGAACTATGCCCGAAAGTACACCATTCCCATTGATCTCCTTGGGTTTGACTATGAAGTGATGGATGACAAAGAATACAAGCATCCTCCTGAAGATGGTAAGTTATGGCATAAATTGGCTCATTTGTGGGCACTGAACCAAAACAAAACATTCTTGCTTACCCTCTGTAGCAGTCAATCTCACATTGCTGGGATGAACTTCCAAACCAGGCACAGTCACGGAGGAAGGAAGGGTTTATTGACACTTACAGGATGAAGGGAAGTTCCATAATGGCAGAAGAAGCTGGTCACTTTCATAGGCCCATGCAGAGAGAGATGCTACCGCCACACCATAAGCAAGCACACTCCAGGAACCCACAATGGCAGAACTCCAGCACTCCGCATATCTTTTGTCTGGAAACAGATCCGCCCCAACATGCCTAAGATCCATCTGCCCACAGTGTCACCTCCTCCAGCCACGTGGCTGGAGATCTCTTACACACTTGAACAGAAGTCCTGCATCTCCTGGGGGACATCCATTCAAACGACCACACCCTCCTTAGCTGCTAGAGAGTAATCATGCATGTAACACCCTGAAGTATAGAAAGAACAAATAGCAAAACAGTGGAGGGAGAAAATGAATAGAGTATGTGAATCTGGATAAAGAGCATGTGCCCCTTATACTGTGTTATTTTTTCCACAGTTAGGTGGATTAGTTACTTTCTCTTTGACCAAAAGCAACATAAGAAAGGCAAGGATTCAGCTCAGCTTATAGTTTCAGAGAGGTATGTTCCATCATGGCAGGGAAGGCACAGTGGAAGGAAGCAGCAGGTGAACAGGAAGTGAGGCCAGGCCACAGAACCTTAAAGTCCACTTCCTCCAGCAAGGCTCCACCTCCTGAAGGTTCCTCAGCCTTCCCAAACAGTTCTACTAGCTGGGGACCAAGTGTTCAAACACATGAGCCTATAGGGGAGTTTATATTCAATCATAACATTGGATAAATTAAATATTATGTGTGCTGGGCATGGTGGCACATCCTTTAATCCCAGCACTCGGGAGGTAGAGGTAGGAGGATGCCATGAGTTTGAGGTCACCCTAAGACTGCATAGTGAATTCCAGGTCAGCCTGAGCTAGAGTGAGACCCTATCTCAAAAAAAAAAAAAAAAAAAGAAAAAAATTAGGGGCTGGAGAGATGGCTTAGCAGTTAAGCGCTTTCCTGTGAAACCTAAGGACCCTGGTTCGAGGCTCGATTCCCCAGTACCCACGTAAGCCTTATGTACAATGCACATGCATTTGGAGTTTGTTTGCAGTGGCTGGATACCCTGGTGCACCCATTCTCTCCCTCCCTCTCTCTCTCTCTCTCTCTCTGTCTGTCTCGGCTTCTTTCTTGCTCTGTCTGTCTGTCGCTCTCAAATAAATTAATAAAAATAAAACAAATAAAAAAATGTTTAATTATGTGTAATAAGTTAAGAAGGTAATCATCAAGTCAACAGCACACGGGCTAACCAACCATAATCTTATGCTGTCCTTGGGAAAGGAAAATTCAGCATTGAAAAAGAAGGTTTTCCTGGTTCCTCAAGGAACAGAGCTTTCCAGACTCCTAATACATGTGTCCCTACTTATCCTGGACATCACTGTGAAACTTAAAGCTAACAGGCAGGTTGGTGTAGAGAAATCTTCATTTTCTTGACTGTCTTTTGAATATTTTGTGGTGATCATGATGTTTTTATTTCAGATTCATTGGACAGGGTCACTAGTTTAAACGTGCTATTTTTTAAGTGCCGCAGATCCTAAATTTGACCAAAATGATGCTGACTTTAAATAAATGACATCCATCCATCTCTAAATGACTATTAATGTATACTGAGCCAATGAATGTGCCAAAGGCCTCTACTTTATTGACCATCCCTGAGTTATGGATTTACTGGCTCACTCTATTAGGCACTGGAGATGTCAACAAGGAACAGTTTGGGATCTTTCAACTAATTTATATTCCAGGGCAAGATACTGATGAGTAGATATATAATCACAACAGTGTCTGATAAACACATCACTGTGCCAAGTGCTTTCACTTTAAATTGGTTGTCCCACATCTCAAGAGGATTTGGTAATGAGAAGTAGCTCTACCACTACCCCACTGGGAAATCTGCCTTGCCGCTCTCAAAAATGACCACTTACATTCTCATTGCTTCTCTCTACCCCACTCTGTTCATCCTTCCTTGCAAAAGATAAAAGCTATCAAAAGCCAGCTTTTAGCACCACCCAGAGGGGTCACACTCATACCCTCGGGGAATCCAAATCCCCTTTCATTTATCCTCCCCCACGGCTTTGCTTCTGTAATTGTGGTTCCTTTTTCTATATTATACATGCTGACTAAAAATATAATTTTAAAAAACACCAATGTTATTCAACTATTCCATAAAACAGAAAGGAAGTCGATGCTTCATCACTGATCCAATCTTACCCTGTTACCAAAAGGAAGCAACAAGAAAAGCATAGACCAATATCCTTGATGAACGCTGACACAAAAATCCTCCACAAAACACTAGCAAACAGAATTCAGCAACACATCCAAAGTTCATACCTTATGACCGAGTTAGTTTCATTCCAGGTACACAAACGTAGTTCGGAATATAAGCCAGAGCAGGGATACAATCACATGATTATCTCACAGATACAGAAGAAGCCCTTAACAAAGCTCAGCAAGCCATTGTGAAAGTAGAAGATGCACCATGAGAAGGAAAGCAGGAATCTTAAACGAAGGACAGAAGGAGGAAAAGGTCATGTGACATGAAAGCAGAAGGCGGTACTACTTAAGAAGGGGACCAATAAGAGTGGAAGAGGATGTAGATCAAAGTGTATGACATATGAAAATGTCGCAAGAGAACCCATTACTGTGTCTACTAACTTAAAAAATGAAAAATTGAGAAAATAAGAAAAACAACCTTTTATTATAAAATCCCTGAAGAAAAGGGTATGAAAGGATCATATTGCAATGTAATAAGAGATATATATGACAAACCCATAGCCAACAACATATTGAATGGGAAAAACTTTTAAAATGAAGACTTTAAAATTGGCCACTCTTAAACATGGTGCTTGAATTGGTAGCTATAGCAATAAACAGAGAGGAAAAGGGGAATATAAATAGGAAAATAAGTCAAATTAGACTTATTTGTACATGATATGATTCTATACTTGCATGACTTAAGGACTCTACCAGAAAACTCAGATCTGATAAATAGATTAGCAAAGTAGCAGGTTACAAAGTCACTATGTAAGTCTGCAGCTTTTCTGTACATAAATAATGAACTTGCTGAAAAATAGATTAGGAATTAATCTTGTTTACAACAGCCCCATACTCAATAAAATACCTAGAAATAAACCTAACCAAGGAAGTAAAAAGACCCTTAGCAGTGTAAATGATAAAACTGAAGAAATTGGGCTGGAGAGACGGCTTAGCAGTTAAGACACTTGCCTGTGAAGCCTAAGGACCCATGTTCACCTCTCCAGATCCCACCTAAGCAGATGCACAAAAGTGAGGCAAGCACAAGGTTGCACATGGCCACTCAGTGGTGCAAGCGTCTGAAGTTCAATTTCACTGGCTGAGGCCCTGGCATAACAATTCTCTCTCTCTCTCTCTTTCTCTCTCTAAAAAAAAGACTAAAGAAATTGAAGATGGAAGGACCTCCCACATTCTCACATTCAGCAGAATTGATATTATTAAAATGTCCATATTACTGAGCACAAAATTCATCTTTAAATTCTTATCAAAATACAAATGACATTATTCCCAGATATAGAAAAAAATCCTAGAATTCAAATGGAAACACAATAATCCTGAATTGCAAAAGCAATCCTTAGTCAAGAAGCAAAGCTAGAAGCTCTTATACACTGTTGGGTATAAATGATATAGTCACACCAGTAATCAGTATAGAAACCTAAAAACAGAATGGCCATGTGACCCAGCTATACATACCTGTGCTTATGCCCAAAAGAATCATTAAAGTCGGCAGGCAGTTGAAATATTTGTAAGACCATGCTTACTGCAGCCCTATTCATAATAACTAGTTAAGAAATCAGCCTAGGTGTCCATTGACAGATGGGTTGAGAAAGAAAATGTGATAAAAATACATATAATGCAATCAAATATAAAGAACAGAATGTTGACAGCCATGGTTAGCGGCACCTAAGACAGAGCACATTGTGCCACTAGTCATGGCATGTGCAGCTTCAGTTCCTTTCTCACTTGCCTGAAACAAATAAAGCTGCCTTCCTATGCCTCCTCACACCCCATCCTGACTCTCCAACCGGACTGGTTTTGACTAGAAGCAAAGACAACCAACCGCCGATTCTTACCTGTTGCCTTTACAGATTCATTTAGAAACCTCAAATAAGGGGCTTAGATGTAGCTTAGTGGTAGAACACTTGCCGAGAAATCTAAAAGATAATGTATCTACCTCTGAGGGGTTTCAAGATGTTAAGAGATTCCTTATGCCAATCCCAAATTATCCTAGAGCAAACATATAATACAAATACCATGAAAAGTAGTCCAGGCTCTACTTTTACAGATGAGAAAGCCAAAGCGTGCTCCCCCCCCCACTACAATATTACCTGGGAATCATACATTAGACCTACAGTTAGCAATAAAAAAAGCAGAGAAGCCAGGCATGGTGGCACACGCCTTTAATCCCAGCACTCGGGAGGCAGAGGTAGGAGGATCACCATGAGTTCAAGGCCACCTTGAGACTACAGAGTGAATTCCAGGTCAGCCTGGGCTAGAGCGAGACCCTACCTTGGAAGGCCAAAAAAAAAGAACAGAATGCTGTTATTTACAGGAAAATGGATAGAATTGGAGATCATGTTAAGTGAAATAAAGCAGACTTGGAAAGACAAGTAGTACCTGTTTTGTGTCACTGGTGGAATCTATGGGGGAAGATATGAAAGTAGTAGGACGACTAGTGGAGAAAGAGGCAGCAAGAGAAGAGGGTAATGGGACTAAACATGATGAAAATATGGTTTGTACATATATGAAATGATGCAGTGAAACCCGCAGTTTTATAGTTTTATAAAGTGCTTCCAGGCATGGTGGCTCACGCCTTGAATCCCAGCACTTGAAAGGCTGAGGTAGGAGGTTTTGCCTGGGCTAGAGCAAGACTCTGCCTTAAATAATAATAATAATAATAATAATAATAATAATAAAAATAAATAATTAGTCCTGGCTGGGAGTGGTGGCTTACACCTTTAATCCCAGCACTTGGGAGGCAGAGGTAGGAGGATCACTATGAGTTTGAGGCCACCCTAAGACTACATAGTGAATTCCAGGTCAGCCTGAGCCTAGAGCAAGACCCTGCCTCAAAAAAACCAAAAAAGAAAAAAATAAAATTAGTCCTACAGTCACACTGATTTTGTTAAAGGTTAGCTTTGGGGGTTTTTGTTTGTTTGTTTAACATACTTGGGATTGAATATAGGCCCTGGAACATGGTAGACAAGAATTCTACCAGTAAGCTAATTTTTATTTTAAGATAGAGCCTTTTTAAGTTATCCACACTGTCCTTGAAATTGCTCTGTATCTCAGGCAGACCTTGAAGTTGGGATCTTCCTGTCTTGGTCTCCCAGTACCTGGATTTATAGGCCTGTACTACCAAGCCTGGCTAAATGATCATTTTTCAAGTGCTGGATTTCCTCACATAACTGTCACATGCCTGCCTGCCATGCTGGCGAGCACAGGCATGGAACATTTCCTTTACTGCAAACAGTCCCGTTGGACACCACTGCTGCAGTAGAGTTTTATAGACCATTGTGAAAAAGCACTGTCACTCACATTAGCTGATTTAACAACCCCAGAAGGTAGACAAACCAAGTGTTATCATTCGCCAGATGGAAAACAGGTTCTGTGGTTATATCAATTTTTCAAGGTCACACTGCAAATTAGAAAATTCAATCCTGCTGGGTGTGGTGGCACACGCCTTTAATCCCAGCACTCGGGAGGCAGAGGTAGGAGGATCACCATGAGTTTGAGGCCACCCTGAGGCTACGTAGTGAATACCAGGTCAGCCTGAGCTACAGTGAGACTCTACCTCAAAAAAAAAAAAAAAAAAAAAAAAAAAAAGAGAAAGAGAGAAAGAAAATTCAATCCCCACCTACATTCTGCGTTGCTTCTGTCGACACGTCTGCAATAATCATAAAGAACATCTCTATGTGCAGATACTGTGCTCAACCCACGGGGCTCTACAGACGTGGAGCTGAGAGATTGGCCTGCAGCTCCTTGATTTCCAAACTTGTGCTCTTCTTCCAACTAGTTAGTGCGTGATGTTACGTATCTAGAGTGTTCACTGGCATGTCCTTCACTATGTAGACTAGGAGAGGAAGTAGAATAAATTCTGAAGGGAGAGGAGAAAATGACAGTAGAGATCTGCAGAGGGACATCCTTTCATATGCTGCCTAGCAGTCACCAGATGACCATATGATCACACTAAGAATGGTATGTATGTTTGTGTGTGTGTGCACCTTTACTGTGTGTTTGCAGATTAAATAGGGTCTGACAATATAATTATTGGACATGGTGGAGCACCTTTAATATCAGCACTTGGGAGGATGAAGTAGGAGGATCACTGGGAGTTCGAGGCCAGCCTTAGATACAGTATATTCCAGGTCAGCCTGAGCTAGAGTAAGACCTTACCTCAAAGAACAGCGTGTGTAGACCGGGCGTGGTGGCGCACGCCTTTAATCCCAGCACTTGGGAGGCAGAGGTAGGAGGATTCCTGGGAGTTCGAGGCCACCCTGAGAATACAGAGTGAGTTCCAGGTCAGCCTGGACTAGAGCGAAACCTTCCCTTGAAAAACCAAAAAAAAAAAAAAGAACGTGTGTGTGTGTGTACTTGTAATGTTCATATATACTGAGAATTTTTCATAGACTAGTTTCCTATCCTTTCCTCTTCTGTTTTCCATAACTTAAATTTAGTACCATATTACCTTGTTAGGTACAGTAGAGCCTGCATAGCATTCACACAGATGAATTTCAGATCCAGCACGCAATCACTCTGCGTTTTAAAGTGTTGTAGTAACTTCTTTCTTTGATATTTAGGTGTTTACATTCATGGATTATTTCTGGATGGAGCTTCCTGGAATAGGAAGATCAAGAAACTTGCAGAATCACACCCGAAAGTTCTTTACGATACAGTACCTGTGGTTAGTACTTTTTAATGATATGTGTTTATACACACACATGCTGCTGGGCTGTGGATATGGACATTCGTCAGTCAGTTCTGTTTAAAGGCACCTTTTCAATAAATACATACGGTTGATTCATTAACATAATTGACCGTCAGCAGTGCCATAACTCTTGCTTGGGTGTAGCACACTGGATATTCCTGCCTTGCACTCGGAAACACTAGATACACTGCACCATCACCCTTGGGAGTAATTTCGAACCACTTGGCACAAGGATGTGAACAAGTGAGCACCAGACAGACCATGACGATACTCATGTACAGTCCCAAGACCTGAAGTGAGAGAGCAGGGATTTCCCTGGTTCAACCTTAGCTGGCAACATGTCCGTGAGGATAAAGACGACTCAAATCTTTGTTGCTTTGTCCACATCTTCCAGTGACCACCAAAGGGGAGCAAGCATTAATGTGGGGATTCAAAATACATTTTGATGTGGAGGGAGAGTTACAAATGCAAATCCATGGTTGGTGAGGAGCAGCGGCACAGAATTGCTTCTGTGCATTATTATATACTCACAAAATAATGCTGTTTTTATATATTATTTATTTATTTGAGAGAAAGAGACAGAGAGAGAGAGAGAGAGAGAGAGAGAGAGAATATGGATGTGCCAGGGCCTCTAGCCACTGCAAATGAACTCCAGATGCATATGCCACCATGTGCATCTGGCTTACATGGGTCCTGGAGAATCGAACTAGGATCATTTGGCTTTGCAGGCAAATGTCTTAACATCTAAGCCATCTCTCCACCCCAATTTTTGTTATTTTGTTTTGGGTTTCTCTCTCTCTCTCTTTTCAAGGTAGGGTCTTGCTCTAGGCTAGGCTGACCTGGAATTCACTATGTAGTCTCACAGAGATCCTCCTACCTCTGCCTCCCAAGTGCTGAAATTAAAGGCATGTGCCACTATGCCCAGCCAAAAATAGTTTTGCACACAATTTGAAGGGCAGGTCTATGATGGTATGATAAAACACAGGCTCTCAGAGTCACATGAATTGTGTAATTCTCTGATAGCGAAAAGTCCCCAGAGCAGCTGTAACCAAAGTGTAGGGGCAGCCCAAACTTGAGAGTTTTACCAACATCACTGCCATTTATGCCAAGATACTAAGAGCAGAGAAAGTACAGGAGACAAAGTGAATTCAGGAGGGCCAATGAATGTCTGTAACTTCAGGAGCTGATTGGGGTTGAGATTCTTTTTCTTAATAGGGAAATCCTTAATTAGCTTGAAATGAGTAGAGGAACTATATTTATAAATAAATATTATTGTAAGAGAGTAAAATTAAAATTATATAAAATTATTCATTGGAAAATGACACTTTGGGCTAAAACAGTACATCTAATTGAGAGTGTTTCAAGTTTATATTATAGTTAGTAAATGGGAAACCTGCTTGCTTCCTCCCCTTCTGACAATCTGGATTGCACAATTAGCTTCTTCGTGCAGTTTGTGCTTTGACCTGAGAACCCCAAACGAGGGTTCTGAACAGTGGGTTGTCAAGTCACATCACCTCAAGGATGACAGTTCGTTACTACTAGAGAAATGAATTCAGTTGATCAAATTCTAAACCATGTTTCAAGTCCAAGATCGTCATTTTTTGTTTGCTCTTATAGTCAAAGGCTACCCTTTCCTTAAAATCTGATTACTGATTATTGAGGCTTGACAATAAATTGTACAATAAGCATTCTAGGAACTTGGTTAAGGAGTAAGGAGAATGTTGGGTGTATTGTAGCAAACACAGCAATGGAATTATATTTTATTTTAAAGTGGGAAAACAATGCTTTATACAACAGTGCTTTCACATTGTCTGAAGAAAAACATAGTTATTAGCACATATGATACACGTCAGTAGGATTCACTGTGAAATTCCCATACTTGTATTGTACGTTGATCATGTCCTCTTACCTTTACCCTCTCCCTGTGGCATCCTTTAGATCCCTAAAATCCCTACTCTATTTTCCTGCCGTTTGTTTCTTTGTTGCTTCTGAAGCTTCCATGTGTTGGGGTTATTAAATCAGGGTCTATGTAGCCCAGGTTAGCCACAGACTCGATCTTCTAGCCTTGGCATCCCAGAGAGGAACACGTGGTGCTTCCTTTCTGGCTTATTTCACTCAGGCTGATGTCCTTCAATTATAGCAACACATGACTACAAACGACACGACTCTGTTCTCTTTCTGCTTGAACAGCTCGTTTTGTATATATACACCCTGCTTTCTTTGTCCGTTAACCTACTGATGGGTACCAAGGTTGATTCTGCACCCTAGCTATTATGAACAGTGTTACAACAAGCATGTGTATACAACTGTTTCTTTTGAATGTTGACTTCCTTTCCTTCAGGTGTATGCCCAACAAGTATAGCTGGATCCTGCATCTGGTAGTTCTATTTTCAATATTCTTTTTTAGAGGCTGCATGAATTTACATCCTCACCAAGTGGGTAAGGCTTCCTTTCTCTTGACACTTATATGGGCATATGTTATTTTTTTAATAGTCACTCTAATTGGATTGAGATGTTATTTCATTGAAACTTTGATTTGTATTTCTTTGGTGACTGGTAGTATACACACACATTGTAGACAGATGATAGACAGACAGACAGATAGAGATAGACATACTGGGGTGGGTAGAAATAATCTTTGTAACCCTGGCTAGCCTCAAACTCAATCCTCCAGTCTAGCATCCCAAGTAATGGGATTTGAGGAATGTGCCACCACACCTAGCTTTCAAATAGTTATTAGCTACTTGTACTTCTGTTTAGAAGCATCTATTCAAATCATTTGCTCGTTTTTAAATGGATTCAATTAATTTCCTTTAAATTATGGTGGGCAACCACCTCTGTCCGATGAGTAGTTAGAAGATATTTCCTCCAATCCTGTGTCTTCACTGTGTTGGTTTTCTTTGCTATGGAGATGTCTGGTTTGGCATAATAATAGTATTTGCCGATTTGCTTTTATTAACAACATACTTTGTATGGATATATCATGTGTTGGTACCATCTTTTCTCTCCTCCCTGGCTCCATTCAGCTGGGGTCCCTCCTCAGTAGGGTTGCTAGTATTCCCCATGGAGTTGTGGCTTGTTCCTTGTGGGAGCAGCAGTAAGTTATTAGAGGAAGGCAATGCCTCTGGGCATGACGTCCCAGCCTGTGGCTCTTAGTCTGTCCATCCCCATCCCTCCTTCCATAAAATTCCCTGAGCCTTGGTAGGTGTGTTTTAAGTCTACTTCAGTAATGAGCTCTCAGGAGCCTCTGGATCTCTGCTCTGGTATGTGTTGTGTCCTCAGCATCTGACTCCACGCGGTGCTGATTGTCAGGCTCACCATGGAAGCAGCACTCTTGCTCCGTTCCCCACTTCCTCTGTGGTTTCCCCTGGGCCTTGGCTGAGATGCAAGAGTGGTTTATCTCCTCGGTTTTGCTACTTTCTGAAAAAAAAACAAAAAAAAACAAAAAAACAGATTTTCCAACAGAGAGTGAAGTCAGCATAGGTTAATAGGATAAGCATTATTAATTGAGGATGCAGCGCCTCTTTTGGCCAAAGACTTAGTGGGAACTTGACATTAGAGAGCATAATTTTGTCTCCATAGGATTCAGACCTGGTTCCCAGTTCCAGATAGGGGTTCCTTTCCACTGAGCGGATCTCTTAGCCAATCAGAAAGCACTGGTTACCCACCAAGGCTGTGTGCCACCATTGCACTGGTGGGTACTTCTTGTTAGGGTGTTTGCTTCTGAGCAGCTTAAACCCCTGCTTGCTCACACTGTTGTTGGCCACTTTCCCCAGTAGCTTCCCTGCATTAGACACGCTGTCTGGAGACTGGCTCTTTTTGGATTCCAGCCAGGTCTCTTCATGCTCTGTGCCGGGCAGCACGTGTCTTCAGCAATCGGGTCTTAGCTTTTATCTTGGGTGGGTCATCAAGTGCTTTGACAGAAGCCTGTCTTGTTTTGAGGACCTCATAGGTCTCTCCAATCAACAGCTCAATGTGGCTAGCACTGATTTCTGGTACTGGGAGTTCCAGGTCAGAGGCAAAACTTTTTAAGGTTGAGAGGGTGGGATGAAGCCTATCCTTTTACTTGTCTCCACTGCTTTTGGAGTCCTATCCAGAACACCACTGCTTGTTCCACTTACCGTGAAGTAATTCCCTTTGTGTTCTAGTGGTTTCCAAGTTTCATGCCTTTCTTACTTTGACATCTTTGATGCAGTCTTTTACTTCCATAGTGGATGAGAACAAATTAAGCTCCAGTCTAGGGCACCTCCCCAGCACCATTTGTTAAAGAAGCTGTCCTCTGGTTTTGAGCACCTTCACCAAGACTAAGTTGTCTATAAGCAGTAGATTTATTTATGGGCTTTTCCATTTTAATTCAGTGGTCTGTGTGTCTGTTCTCATGAAAATAGCATACTGCTGTCCCGAAATCAGGAAACTTCTGATTTTCTTTTTGCTTAGGCCTTCATTGGCATGTGGGGTTATTTGTGCTTTTCTAAGACCCTCTATAAGGAGATTATATATATATATATATACATACATACACACATGACTTTGTTTTTTATTTGTTTGAGAGAGAATGGGCACTCCAGGGTCTTCAGCCACTGCAAATGAACTCCAGATATATGTGCCATGTTGTGCATCTAGCTTACGTAGGTCCTGGGGTATCGAACCTGGGACCTTTGGCTTTGTAGGCAAGTGGCTGAACAGCTAAGCCATCTCTCCAGCCCGGATATGTATATAGCTTCAATTTCCTAGTTTGTGAAGAATGTCATTGGTACTTTGGTGAGGATTGCATTGAATCTCCAGATTGCTTTGAGTACTAAGGACATAATAATTCTTAAGATACTATCTTGGGGAACCCCTAGGGCCTGATGGCCAGCCAGTCTTAATTACTTGGTGAGCTCCTGGCCAATGAAAATCCTTGTCTCATAAAAGGTGGGGAACATTTCTGAAGATGACACCTGAAGTAGTTACCTGGTACACACACATGCACATGCACACACACACACAAACTTTTTTGTTTTTTCGAGGTAGGGTCTCACTCTGGCCCAGGCTGGAATTAACTATGTAGTCTCAGGGTGGCCTTGAACTCACGGTGATCCTCCTACCTCTGCCTCCTGAGTGCTGGGATTAAAAGCATGTGTCACCACGCCCAGCCAAAGAAGTAATTTTAAAAGCTGTAAGAAAATAAAATCCCCAAGTCCCCATTAGCCTCAAGAACAGCAGAGTTCTTGAGCGCAGGTGCTGAGAACTAGTTCTTGGCTCCGTTCTAAGGGGTAGACTGATACTCAGTTCTCGTGGAGGCACCCCAGGCTCTCTGCATCATACCTGCTCCCCACAGGGCAGCACTCTCAGAGGGTCTGCCTGGCTGGTGAGGCAGCCTCCTACTAAGACGGTGTGTAGAATGTCTGTGGGATCGCAGAGATGGTAATATGAAGAGTTTCTGATCCTTAGAACAATCCAGCCACACAGGTCCCTTCTCAATCAAGATGACTACTACCTACAGCCCTCTGGGAGTTTGCTGGTTGATGAAACCAACTTGCGTGTGGACATCAGGCCTCAATTTCTTTAGGCTGTGTACCTAAGGGCTAGGGACTTGCCAGTCAGCCGCATGCTATCTGCCGCGCTTTCACCTCCCCCCCACAGGTGACATACGTCCCACAACAGGGAAGATGGGCAGCAGGTGGCCATTGTTTCTCTTGCTTTGCCGCTGGCCCGGATGTCTGGATTCGATAGGGTTTCCATGACTGAATTCTACTGATGTCACTCACCTCATCCTGTACATCCTGTAGCTCTGCACTTACTCTTTAGTTCTTTGTGTAAGAGCAGATGAGTGCTGGGTACCTCTATTCGGCCATCTTACCCAGTTCATAACTGCTTTCAATAGATGGCATAATATACCCCTTTTAAAAGTCTTCTATAAGGAGGCGATCTGCTTACATAGCTGTCACTAAAAATAGCTTCATGATTAAAAAAAAATATATATATATATATATATTTGTAAGCCAGGTGTGGTGGTGCACACCTTTAATCCCAGCATTCAGGAGGCAGAGGTAGGAGGATCACTGTAAGTTCGAGGACAGCCTGAGACTACGTAGTAAAACCCTACCTCAAAAAACCAAAAACAAAACACACACACACACACAAAACAATTATTTGTGAGACAGGTTGAGTATGGATGTGCCAGGCAGGGCCTCTTGCCACTGCAAACAAACTCGACACATGAGCCACTTTTGTGCATCTGGCTTTATGTGGGTACTGGGGAACTGAACATGGGCTGGAAGACTAAGTACTTTTAACTGCTGAGCCATCTTCCCAACCCACTTCAGAATTTTTTGCAACTGGCTTTAAATTAGTAAGTCAGACGATTCTGAATATCCATGGCATCAGGATCTCTTTTAAAAGTATAACTGGACTTTTCATTTGTGTTGGTAAGCACCGAGATTCTCCTACCCACAGGTAACTACTAAAGAGGTAACAAGCAGCTGGGTAATTTGCTTTTCCAGAGAGTATAACTGGTATTTTCCTCATTTACTTTCTAAACTGGTTCTGCAGTGAGTTATGGGTCTGTAAAAAGGCTTTAAGCAATCATGGCACTGCTGACAACAACAAAATCTGGGCCACAGGCTTTCAGACAAAACTTGACTGCAAGAGCCACAGTAGGCTCAGGTGTGTGTCAATAGCCTCATCTTCTCTTAAAGAGGTATGTACTTTCTTCCAGATGTGGCTCAAGCCCTGCAAGAGAGCAGATATACCAACACGACCGAGTTACCTTGCTCCACTGTACAAGACAAGTGAGCGGAGAGGAACACTATCCACCACTGGCCACTCCACGAACTTCGTGATCGCGATGATTCTTCCCTCGGACCAGCCCGAGGAGCACTGGATTGGCCGGGGCGTGGCCCTGCTCTGTCAGCTTAACTCATAACCTGAAGCTCTTGCCTCTGTGTCCCTATTTCTTATTTGATTGTCAAGCAGAGCATATTTTACTGTCCAAACACTGTTGTCTTTAATAAATTTGATTAAATTCTTAATTATAAATTTAATATGACCTATATTTAAGATATTAAAATTATTCATACTTTAAGGATATATTCTGAAATAGAGACTAAACACATTGGTAGATGTTCTGTTTTTGAATAACTTTATTTTGGAAGTGTTCCATGAGCATCCAGAACACATAAAATGACAAACCACTGTCAACAATGAAAAAAAAAAAACAGCATTTGATCACTTCCAGCCTTATAAATTTTTTTAAAAAATGATTCAGTTACAACAAAAAAAGTTTAGATATTTTAGCAAGTATCACCTTGCAGGACCATAATCACATTTAAGCCACTGACTCACTGTTAATGGAAAAAGCTCACACTGCACCTAGTCACTATAGTATTTTTAAGCATAATCACAGCTGATTGAATGCAATGTGATATACACCAAAATTCATATGGATGTCACATGGTGACAGCATTGTACAAGTAACATGAATGATCTCCAACAAACACATGTTCAAACTAGACTGGTCAAGCGAAGTGGAATGTTGGAGCCAAACAGAAATGTAGTGGAATTAGGATTGTCTAGTAAGACTTGAAGCTATACATTAGCATGGTATAAAACTAAATACTGGTGGAACCCCATGAAAACACTAGCAGCAACTGTCACAGCCCTCCTAAAAAATGCAGCAAATAAAGACAATACCATGTCTTTCGAGAATATAAAACATTATATACTGTAGCAAAACCAAAACCAACCTGCTTTAAGTAGGCATCTGACACTTGGAGTACTTTCCAGCTATTGCTTTAAATGAAGCAGATTTAATGCTGGAATGCATAATTCTCCTTGGGTACAAAGACCCCAAAACGAGCTATAAATCTATCTTGGTTTTGAAAGCAAGATATCTGAGTCACTTAAGTTGGCAGTACTAAGTAGAACGCCAGCACCTTTCAGCAAGGTTGCTCGGAGGACCAAGTAATGAGGTGAGGACTGTCTATTCGATGCCCGATGTTGAAAATATGTGTAGAAAACTGGTACTTGCTATAAGGAGACCATGGGAAAATCTGAAAACTACTTTTCAAGTTCAAGCATAAACCATAGATGTGACAATACCTATGCTCCCTTGCTTTCCACATCACGAAACGACACTGGCGACGAAGCCCTAACACCTGGTTTATGTGTTGCTCTCAGAGACCTTTCCTTTAAGAAGTTCAGAGAGGAAGAGGAGGGGAGCTGCAGAAAGAGAAGGGCTAAGTGAAAACATCTGAAGTGGAACGGAGAGTTGGCTCTTACATATCTAAATCATAAGATTTTCAAAAGAGCTATGCTGGCCACCAAGCAGATTCCAATGAAGCTAGGTGCACACAGTTCAGATACAGGTCACCTGGCATGATGAAGACCAAGTGGCCCAAGATGTAAACAAGAGCTGCATGCATAGAACTAGTACTACAAATCATTTAGTCAAAACTCAGGATAAGCATGGCTTGCACTTCTCACAGATCACCTACAACAGGGCATCTAAAACACAGACTACTCCCTATCAGGCACCAACAGCATATCTTGGCACAAAAAGAGTGAAGTGATTTTGGGATCTGACATTTACTTGGTACCATGATAGCCACGATATCCACGGAGCTTATCTTGGTAATGGTTTAACTGACATTTCATATACAGATTACAGACATAGTAAAACCTGGGTTTTCTGCCTTCAAAGCTATTGCCAGTCACAGCATATGCTCTTAGTTCCAAAGCCAAACTGGTAAAGTAATGTGAACATTCAAACTTAAATTTCCCAAGTAGCCTATTTGATACTGGAATGCTGGACACCATTTCTTCACCATCTCCTGGGGGGTTACAATGTTAAGGAAAAATCAGCTGACTCCATGCTCTCTGGCCATGACAACCCCCACACAAGAAAAACAACAAAAACAAAATTAAAGTTAGAAAAGCAAATGGAAAAAAAAAATCCCCAAACACCAAGTATTATAATAATACAAAGAACCATTATGAATCTTTCATTAAACTGAAGCTCACACAAACATACAATCACAAATTTCAGTAGTTTAGGCTGCAGGTTTAAACACTATGCAAATATATACAAAAATAGTAACTCTAGATTCAAGAATAAGGGCTTTCCCAATGCTAAGTTCCATACTCTAATGCAGCCTGGGCTTTCCTTTAGTTCCTAAAGCCTACTTTATGCAGTTTCAAAGTTGAGTCAATTTGATCCCTACTGACCCCATACATATACATTTAGCTGAATTAAAAATGGCACTAAAATTCATTCTTAGCGCGCGCGCACACACACAACAAAATCTGCCCAAAGTCCATTTAAAATATTTTTAAGGTTTAAATGATTTTTTGGTTCAATTACTATTTCTGCATAGCCACAGAAGTTTCTACTAACAAAGAGACTAGTGTTTTATATGATTATTTTTTTAAAGTCTTAATCAAACTTATATCAACATTGGTTCATGGAGTCCCATTTTCTCCTGTCTTTATCACAAACTTTATGTTTTTAAAGACCCAGTCATGCAGGAAACACAGTACTGAGCACCAGTCTGTTGTGGTTAGGCTCAAAGCTACGGAACTTGTAACCAGTGCAAGCCACTGACTTTTCTTTGAGCAATGTGCACACAGTACAAGGAAGAGATGCAGAGCTGCATGATAACATTCTCGTGATCAACGAAGATTACTAGGAATGGTCAAAAGTGGATGTCAAACACAATCTTGTCTTCATAGAGGGCGATCACCAGCATGATGGCAAATCCAAACAGCAGTCCTAAATTCTGAAGAATGAACTGCCCAACTGGACAGAAGCCATGTTCTTCATTGTCACCATCGCCATGCAACATTTCTGGAAGCTGGAAAACGGAACAGATCTTAAGCCATTTAAAGTGTGTACAGTTTACAACCTGGCAACTTCCTACATCGTGTTCTAGTAAGACTACCTTATTTCATCTTTTCTCTCCCTTTCCTATGATTTTATTATTAAAACTTTAGTATTTAAGAATAAACAATTGAGCTGGAGAGATTGCTTAGTGGTTAAGGCACATACCTGTGAAGCCTAAGGACCACGGTTTGATTCTCCAGTTCCCACATAAGCTAGATGCACACGAAGATGCATGTGTTTGAGTTCGTTTACAATGGCTAGAGGCCCTGGTGTGCCCATTCTCCCTCTCTCTCTTTCCCTCTCTGTCTCTAGTAAATAAATAAAAAATGTTTTTAAAATATTGAAAAGAAAGAGAGGGCTGGAGAAATGGCTTAGTGGTTAAGGCATTTGCCTGCAAAGCCAAAGGACCTAGGTTCGATTCCCCAGGACCCATGTAAGCCAGATGCACAAGGGGCACATGCATCTGGAGTTCATTTGCAGTGGCTGGAGGCCCTAGAACGCCTACTCTCTCTCTGTCTGTCTCTCTTTTCTCTATCGCTCTCTCTCTCTGCTTTCAAATAAATAAATAAAAATTAAAAATTAAACAATCTAAGGCTGGAGAGATGGCTTAGCGGTTAAGCTGGCTGCCCGCTGAGCCTAAAAATGCCGGTTCCAATCTCTAGGTCCCATGTTTAGCCAGATGCAAAGTGATGCAAGGGTGCAATGCCACACTTGCCCACAAGGGGGTGCATGCATCTGGCACTCATTCCCAGCAGCTGAGAGGCTGCTGGCACGCCCATTCTTAATCTCTCTCTCTGCCTCTCCCTCTCTCTGTGTCTCTCTCAAAAAAAAAAAAAAAAAAAAAGCCGGGCATGGTGGCACATGCCTTTAATCCCAGCACTCAGGACTCAGGAGGCAGAGGTAGGAGGATCGCCATGAGTTCGAGGCCACCCTGAGAATTCCAGGTTAGCCTGAACTAGAGTGAAATCCTACCTCAAAAAAAAAAAAAAAAAAAAAATTAATCTATAGAATATTTCCCCAAATAACCCTTTCAAGCTATGTGTACACAGCAACTACAACAACCCCTTCTGTTGGTCACAACCACAGTGGAGATCCAACCTGTATGTACTGATACAGTTATAACTTGTTAAAATACACACAGGTGGGCTAGGGCTGAGGTTCTGTGCTACAGTGCTGGGCTAGCATTCAGGATTACCCTTGGTTTGACTTTCAGCACTACAAAAAACAAAACAACAATAAAAATGTTTCCGTGATAGTGGCTAAGCAGTGCTGCCCCAAATCACTAAAAGCAGACAGGTCTTTCACAGGAACATCCCATAGGCAGGCAGGCAGGCAGGCAAAGGAAAGCATCTGGGACTGTCAAGCTCGCAGGGAGTGACTTCTGAAGCTTTCAGTAAGTAAACGTCTTCCCCATACTCAAAGTGGCCTTTCTAAAATAAAAATGTGACCATGTCATTCTACCACTCAAGCCATTTAGTGGCTCCCTGGCATGTGTAAGATAAGCACTCTTTCAGCATGGCACACTGTGTGACTGTCAAGTTTTACTAACATTTTGTAATAATTTTCTTCTTTTAACATCAAAAAGTACATTAATTTTGTTTACACTGCAGTGATGGTTTTTGCTGTTTTTTATTAATGTGACCACATTTCCAGCAGTACATGAAATAAGACCAAAATGCCTGTCCTCTCTGAGCTGACTCCTTGTAGGAAAGACAACAGACTTGATAAATGAGTCAAATGTATAGAATGCTATTAAAGGAGACAAAAGCAGGACAGGGATAGTAGATGTACAATGTTAGGGAGCAGACTGAATTTTTTTTTTTTTTTTTTTTTTTTTTTTTTGAGGTAGAGTTTCACTCTAGCCCAGGCTGATCTGGAATTCATTCTATAGTCTCAAGGTGGCCTCGAACTCACAGTGATCCTCCTACCTCTGCCTCCTGAGTGCTGGAATTAAAGACATGTGCCACCACGCCCAGCCAGACTGAAATTTTAGATAAGATGCCTCAAGAGAAGGCAGTGAGGGAGCCAGACACAGAAGGTCCACAGGAACTAATTAAGACTTATTACTCTGATGGGACAGGACAGAGAAAATGAGACTAGATTAGGAAAGTTCAGGGCTGATGAAACTTTTTATTCTTTGATAGTACTAAAGGGTTTGAAGCAAAAAGAACCATGTACCATCAGATTTATGGCTTAACAGGATCATTCTAGGTGAGGTGTTAACACATGGGGTGGGCAGAGCAAAAGTAGAGGCCAAACACTGAAAAAGAGAATGATGGTGACTTAAATCAGGGTGGAGACAGAGTCCTCAGGACTTCTAGTGACTCAGGAGGTAGGTGCTTGGCAGAAAAAGGATGATGTGGACTTCAGATCTGAGCATCTAGAAGAATGTGATTATTTAGGAGATGATGAGTTCTACTATATAAGAAATGCTAGTGGAGAGTGAAGAGTTGGGGAATATCAAGAGCTATGTTCTAAGCACAGTTTGCAATGCCTTTTAGACACTGACGCAAACACAAGTATAAAGTACAAGGAAAGCATGGGCTAAAGAAACATGATTCACCAATAATAAATAATGAAATGGATGACATGAGAGTACTCATGGTATTTGTCAACATCAGATGTGGGGGAGAATTTCAGGATCTGGTAAGAGACGTGGAGAACCAAGAAGGTATCAAGAAGACTAAGAAACTACAGTGTCATAGAAACCTACTTACAAAATGTAGCTCATGGGGAAGGAAGGATCAGCTGTAAATGCTGCTTCAGGACAAGCAAAATGGAAACAAAATGATCGGTGGAGCCAGCCATGTTGGGGTCAGGGTAAACTTGACAAAGTTCTGGCAGAGAAGCCAGGGAGAAAACTGCTAACACCGTACTACGAAATAAGAACAGGATTAAAAAAGAAGTGGAGGTTTATTAAAAGAGGCAGGAAAACAACAGGGGGAGATGGAGGTAAGAGAAGGTCCTTTTGCTTCCCCCGCTTAGGAAGGGAGAAGACAGTTTACATGCTGATAGGAAGGATCCAGCAGAGAGGAGAGCTCGAGGAAGTTAACAGTAAGGGGCAGGTTCTGGGAAGTGTCTGGAGGAGCTGGCCTGAGTGGGAGGGAGGAAGAGAGGGGATGGGTGGGGGGAGGGAAGGGACACAACAAGGTGAACAGATGGGGATCTGTAGAAAGTATCTTGGTGGTTCTGTGTTCCTCATGAGTCCTCTAAGGACTGAGGATGGAAATGAGGCCTTAAGAGGTCTAAGAAGATAGAAAAGGAAATGTTCATCTCTAGGTAACAAAATAAAATTTATTTTTATTTTTTATGTATATTAAACATTCTGTGAGTTAAAACACAGGGAGCATAATGACACTTATGTGATAGATCTCAGAATCACAAAATCTTCAAAGTAATCTACTTTTTGTAACTATATCTTTAAATACTATTATTGATTAACTTAAGTCACTACTGACATCAGTTGGCCAGAAATTTTCAGTATCACAACTGAGTCCCCAACTGTGGTGGGGTTTGAGTATGAATGTATGTCCCCCAAAGGCTTAGGTGTTTTATTAAGCTTGTAAATTGGGTCTACACCCAGCTGGCTGGAGGTGTCACTGGGGGCAGGTCCTGGGCTCCAGCCCAAAGGTATGTTTAGGGGCAGATCTGATGCCAGCTCAGTTGTGCAGACAGCAGTGTGAGCTCTGCCTATGGCTTTTTGGTGATTGCCGTCTGTTTGGTGGTTTCTCTCTCTGCTTGGATTTACGTCCTCCGTTCCTAGAAACTGCATTTCTTTGCATACGTAGTATAGCAATAAAAGTTATACATATAACCACTTACCATATCCACCAATGCTACATACAGGAACATGCCTGCAGTGACTGCAAAGATCCAGAGTGTGATGTTGTTGGCATACTGGCCTACAGCAGTGCCTATGAGCATGCCTATGTAGGCCATCATGGCAGAGAGGAGGTTATACACAATTGCTTGCTTTACAGTCATTCCTGCTTTCAGAAGAACTGCAAAATCCCCTGCAATGAAGACACAATGGGAACGTCAAAACCACAGGATTTTAAAACACACACTTGTGTAAAAACTGTTAACAAAAATAAATAAATAACACTAAAAAGACACATCTTTAATAACAGACAGCAGAGGGCAGGGATCCTAAGGGTGCTAGAACTATTGACACCCTGATGTGACGATAGTTTTACAAATGTATGTATGTGCTAGAATCCAAAGACTTGCATGCACGAAGACAATTTTACTGCATTAAAGTATAGGCTTTAAATTTTTTTTTCATTTTTATTTATTTATTTGAAAGCAACAGACAGAGAGATAAAGAGGCAGATAGAGAGAGTAGGCGCGCCAGGGCCTCCAGCCACTGCAAATGAACTCCAGATGCATGCGCCACCTTGTGCATCTGGCTTATGTGGGTCCTGGGGAATTGAGCCTTGAACTGGTGTCCTTAGGCTTCACAGGCAAGCACTTAACTGCTAAGCCATCTCTCCAGGCCGGGCTTTTTTTTTTTAAACCAAGAAAAATACAAGAGAAAAAGTAATAGTTAACTCACTTCTGCTTTCTTCAATGGGCAGATATATCAGCCTTTTGAAGTATATTTTATGCTATTTACAATCATGTTTTTCCACGAAATAATTTTAATTTTAAAAATTCCAAAAGGAATATAAGGACAATAAAGAACCTTTTCCAACCATCTTCCACACTGTCGTGTAGTGCACGTGACTAACGTCACAGAGCATCCACAATGTTGAACAGAGAGCAAACACCAGGAAAATTCTGGCTGGGGAGATGGCTAAGTCAGTAAATGCTTACTGTGCAAGCATGAAGACCCAAGTTCAGATCCCTGGAACCCACAAAAATGCTGGTTGTAGATTCAATTCTCCAGGACCCACACAGATGCACACAAGGTGGTGCAAGCGGCTAGAGGCCCCGGTGCGCCCATCCTCCCTCCCTCTCCAAATAAAGAAATTTTAAATGCTGGTTGTGTTGGTGCATGCCTGCAATCCAGGCTCTCTAGAGGCAGAGACAGGGAATCCCTGGAGCTTACCTGACAGCTAGACTAATCCAATCAGTGAGCTTTAGGTTCGGTGAGAGGCCTTATCTCGAAAAATAAGGTGGAGTACTATGGAGGGAGACATCCAGCATCAACCTCCAGCCTCCACACACATCAACACACATGTGTGTGCACACACACAAAGTAGGAAAATCCTAGGATCCTTTTCCTGGAGATATAGGATATCCACATGCTTCAACAACCAATGACAACCAACCAAGAAGACTTTTTGTTCTCTGAAGTTGGACACCAAAGAAAACTACTTAACTAAGGCTGAGAAAAATGGTAGTAGAATGTGCAAAATCCTGCCATAGCTTGTATTCTTGAAAGTGAAAGGTTAAGAGCAACTGATTTACTTATTGTAACTGTTTTCTCTTTGTTTTAGTTATTAAATGTCCAAACACTCAATTATTGACCACTCAGGACAGTCAAGATATTATGTAAACACTAACTGGCTTTTTTTTCACTCTCCCTTTAGAAAGGATCTTAACATCTGTGCAATCACAATGCAGGTTCATTCTGTACCTCATGGCTACAAACCCTTAGACTGTAACAGAGAAGCCACGTTAACAACAAAGAGTGCAATCCATTGCTTTTCTATATGCCAGTAACTGCTACCAACTTCCAAAAGCAACATTATTTTGCAGATGAAGTGATCTTCCCATGACTCCCACAGTGCCATTCTCTTAGCTTGTACTGTTCTCCTTACATGGCCCCACCTTGCAACCTAAAAACTGAACCTTAATTCTCCTGAATTAAACATCAGCTTTTCTCTCTCCTCTCTCCTGGTGTTTGCTTTAATATTTCTTCCTGTTGCTGTTCCTTAGCTTCCTCTAAGGAAAGAGCCCCCTACCCTCTTCCTCCATAAATTTCTCCTGTATTTTCAATAACTCACCTTGAACCAAGCACACTAGGAAAAAGGGTTTCATTTAGCAAGGGATTTGGCAATAGAAAGACTACAGACATGCTCTTCAGGCTATAAAGGCACTGTTTCTTTTATAATTTCATAATGGATTTAAGCAGGATTTAATACTCAGTGAACACTGGAAGAGGGACAGAAGACATCAATTTTGTTGGTGCTCTGAAATTGTGGGAGAGACAACATGGCCCTTTACTTCAATATATTTTTCTGGGGGGTGCAGGGGTTTCTACTTTAATCTTGAGAAGCAGCAGACCGTATGAATTAACTAATCAAGATTCAGGAAGAATTAATCTCATTGAGTATCTTTATAAAGGCACAGTGCACACAGTTTTTTGTCTTGATGAAGAGAGGTCTATACATTTTGATAAACACACATACCTGAACCATAACCACTATCAAAACTCCAGACGGTTTCACTGACTTCCTAATTCCCTCAGGCCCCTTATTTCTAAAACAAGAAATGATCTGCCTTGTGTCCCTATAGTTTTGTATTTTCCAAAACACGTTATGAATACAATTATACAATAGGTCGTTTTTGTGGGTATGATTTTTTTCATTTAATATAATACATGGAAGACTCATCCATGCCACTGTACATTATCAGGAAATTACTTTCTATTGCACCAACAGTCTCACAAAGATGAGCCATGCTTCATTTGTCTGTTCACCATCTCAAATACATTTAGGCTATTTCCAGTTTGGGGCCATTCATGAAGGAAGTCGCTATACAGAATAAACGGGTCTACCCAAGTTTTCATTTCTCTTGGGTAAAGACAAATTGCTTTAAAAAAGCGTTCATTTCCACAAGCAATCTTTGGCTCTAGCTGTTCCACATGGGGGGGGGAGCACATAATGAAAAACCCAGAAGCTAAAATCCCATCTGGGGTGGAGAAGGGTGGGAGGGAAGTAGGAAGTTCTTAGTATATTGAGGGGTTTCTTTATTATTCTTAGGACCAGCCTAAAGACCCTTTGTCAGATATGTCTTTTCCAAATAATTTTTCAATTTGTGGCTTGCATTGCATTTTTCTTAGGTTTCTCAGTGACATTTTAAATTTGTATGGAGTTAGTTTTATATATTCCTTAACCATGTAACATGGTTTTAGCAATATATCTAAGGATAGTCTACCAAATCCCAGGACACAAAGGCATTCTGTGGTTGCTTTCAGAAATTTTTTTTTGTTTAGATTATCTATTCAGAGCAACAATTTAGGTTAATTTTTGCCAAGGGTGTGAAGTATCTGCAAACCACAAAATCAAAAAGCCAGTCAAGCTCAAGATGTACACACCAGTGCAACAACAGCACACAGGCTAAGGGGATATTCAGATGCTCTGATTGGATATGAGACCTGCTCAATGGGCAGGAATTTATGCCTGGTCCTGAGAACCAAGTCAGTAGCTTAAAGCTTGGAAGGTCACAGACCCTCTAGGGAAGCTTCGTTGTTCTTTTGCTAAAAGGAGAGGTGATGACTATCAAAAGCCTTCCGAAGGTCCATGTTATTCCCCTTTGATCTATGCTGCTCCCATACCATTCCTAGTTACAGAATCTGCTTTTCCAGGTGGCAGAAAATACCAGGGAGACCCAAGACCCATCTGTACAACAAGAAAAGAAAGCTGACTGCCTAGCATGAGACAAGTCATCCCTGTCACATGTGCCAGGGCCTGGGAAACATTACAGAGGAAGTTACAGATTAGATGTAAGGGCTGCTCTCACTGCTAGCCTGAGAACCTCCTTCAGAGAGATGGCAGCTGATACTGAGGAGACTCAAAACTCATCAAAGCAAAAATCAGAGACAGCTGAGAGCTCAACACTAAAGAAGACTTCTAACATACCCTCCAAGGCTTAGGGAACATTGAGGAAGAAGGGCAGAAAGAATGTAAGATCCTTCTGGTGGGATTGTTCCCCCTATAGAGCCTGACTGGTGCATTACTGAACCCACAGTGAATACCACTAACCCCACTGAGGAATGGGAGTGGTGGGGAGGGAACAGAAGAGCATTACCAATAGGAATATGAACAATTTACAGAATGTTCATACAGTAAAGTTCTCAATAAAAAAAACACACACACACACACACACACACACACACACACACACACACATCTTTGATCCAGTCTTATTTCAGGCAATCACTTCAGAGATTTCTATGTATTTTCTTCACTTCCTTTCTCAGCAAAACCCTGTATAAACATTTTAAAAATAAAGGATTCTTGGGCTGGAGAGATGGTTTAGTGGTTAATGTGCTTGCCTGCAAAGCCAAAGGACCCAGGTTCGATTCCCCAGGACCCATGTAAGCCAGTTCGTTTGCAGTGGCTGGAGGCCTTGATGCACTCATTCCCTCTCTCTGCCTCTATCTAGCTCTCAAATAAATAAAAATATTAAAAAGAAATAAAGGATTCTCCACAAGTGAGACCTAAACTGAGCATGTAAATCTTCAAAATATTTCAAGTCAATATTCTTTCCTTCAATAGTACAATGAATGAGGTGTGCCTGCCAAAGCTGTTGTGAATCAAAGGTTCTAGTTATGTTAACACTTACTAACAATGATTATTGAGTTTTTTTTCACCTAAAGATAATACATTTTGTTCTGTTTTTGAAGCAGTGTCTCACTGCAGCTCAGACTAATCTGGAACTCACTATATAGCCAAGGGTTGCCTCAAACTCACAGCAATTGTCCTAACTCTGCCTCCCAAGTGCTGAGATACAGGCATGAGCCACCACACCTGGCTTACGTTCTTTATTTTAATCATTTTATACACACTAAAATTCTACACAAATCAATACAGTGAATGCCCAGTATTCCCTGGACAATTTAGTGCATTATGGAAAACTTATTTTGAATTCAACTGAACCCTTGAGATACTTGACAGAAAAAAAGCTTAGCTGAGTCTTAACATCATGCTACATTAATCAAAATGGTTTTTATGGGCTTGAGAGATGGCTCAGAGGTTAAGACTCTTGCCTTCAGGGCCTAACGACTGGAGTTCAATTCCCTAGTACCAACGTGGAGCCAGATGCACAAAGTAGTGCATGTGTCTGGAATCTGTCTGCCATGGCTGGAGGCCCTGGTGCACCCATTCTCGCTAACTCTCTTCTATCTCTCTATGCTTGCAAATAAATAAAATTAAAAAAATATTTGAAAATAAGGTTTTATTTATTAATTAATGATTTATATTTGTTAATCAAAATACTTTCTTTAGGCTGAAACACATTGTTTGATATCCAGAGTTTGGGCCAGACATGGTGGCACATGCTCATAATCCTAACATTTTGGAGGTGGAGTCATACTACTGAGGTCCAGGTCCAGTGTTTTGGCAGCCCGCACAGAGTGTTCAGGTAGTAGCTGGGCATAGTGCACTTTAATCCCAGCACTTGGGAGGCAGAGGAAACCCAGTTCTGAGAAAAAACAGGTCAAGTAGCTGGAAACCCTACCTTGCATAAAAGTGGCACATGCCTTTAATCCCAGCACTCGGGAGGCAGAGGTAGGAGGATCGCTATGAGTTCAAGGCCACCCTGAGACTACATAGTGAATTCCAGATCAGCCAGGGCTCCAGTGAAACCCTACCTCGAAAAAACCGAAAAAAAAAAAAAAATTAAAAAGCAACTTAAAGGCCGGAGAGAGGCTCAGTGTTTGCTTGCAAAGCCTGATGGCCTGGGTTCAACTCCCCCGGACCCACATAAAACCAGGTGCACAGGACGGTGCATGCATCTGGAGTTCATCTGCAGTAGCCCAAGGCCCTGGTGTGTCCATTCATTCTTCTCCTTGCAAATAAATAATGAAATACATTTTTTAAAGCAATCTAAGAGAAGGTTTATTTGGGTCTACAGTGTTCTCACAGACTTACAAAGTGTACTCACAGAGTTAAGAAAGTACCATGTCTACAGATATTCAATGCATCACCTACTTCCAGTGAAAGGAAATGAAGGGCCACAGAGTGCATCTGATACTAGATGCCAGGTATGGGAAGTGTGGTAAAAGCACACTTTGAAGTAGTGGGCAGAAGTGACATAGGAGGACTACCACAAGTTTGAAGCCATCTTGTTTAGATAATGAGAGCTCTTCTCAACAAAACAAAAACAAAAATATGAAAAACTTACTTTGGGAATGTAATAGAAATAACTACTTAATAAACATGAGACAACAGTTAACCACACCAGGAGAACGGACATGAGTAGGAAAATAAAGTCAACCATTGCAGAAAAGTTTTGTATGTAAGTATTATAAACTTATCAATAAGCAAGTAAAGATTTACAACTAAAAATAAAGATTTTTAAATACTATTTCAGGACAAAGGCTTTATACTATTAAAATCATGTAAGAAACTAATGTAAAAATTGGGTTTTAAGATTACACACTCACACACACAAGCAATAAAGCCTTTCACTTTAGAGATGAAATAAGAAAGGATTACTGATCATTCCAAAACCTCAGTGTTAGTAGTGACAGTATAGACTGTCTCCCAATTTCCTTAGTAACTAGACAGTTCACTTGTTTGGACTATAATATTATCTTCTTATCATTTATTGAAGAAAAGATTGCCTCAGGTGCCTCCAATACAATTTTCAATTATGCAGTCAGCAACCTTTGCCCTGAGGCTTTCAAAAATGTATTTATATGATAAATGAAATATAATTGAAAAGGGCTAACAGCAACATATTGTGTTTGAGAAAAATTATGTGACTTTTAAAGTTAAGCCAGTGAGCTTGTCGTTACTTACGATCCTTCATCACAGCACAGTTGTCACTGACGGCAAAAAGTATAAAACCTAGCACTTTTTACCTTTCTTTTCTATTCTTTGTTTGTTTGTTTGTTTGTTTTAGTTTTCAAGGTAGGGTCTCACTCTAGCCCAAACTGACCTGGCATTTACTATGTAGTCTCAGGCTGGCCTCAAACTCATAGTGATCCTCCTACTTCTGCCTCTCAAGTGCTAGTATTAAAGGTGTGTGCCATCTGCCTATCACATTTTTTTCATTCTTAAGCAGCACATTTTTAGTCTCCTTAGGATATACTTTATAATTAGTAACACTTCATAAATTTTAGCATCTTTGGAACTTATGTAGATTCTGTTATTAAAGAAGTCTTAGATTTGACATAAGGATGTATTTACCTAACTCATGTGGCAGCTCATGACAGAAGACAGCTATGGACGTACTGATTCCTCCTGTCAACCCAGCACTGAAAGCCGCTCCTGAAGAGGATTAAAAACAACAGGAAATAATTACACTGTTTTCCATTTCTGTTACTGATATGTCTCCATCTAAATTAATTTCATAATACATGTTTTGATTCACTTAGACATTATGGCTTCTGGGCATATAGTGGTGCATGCTGTGTATCTGCCAGCAGTATTCTATTTTCTTTATTAATAATATGGTGTTGGGGGCTGGAGAGATGGCTTAGCAGTTAAGGAGTACACCTGTGAAGCCCAAGGACCCTGGTTTGATTCTCTAGGTCCCACATAAGCCAGATGCACATGGTGGCGCATGCATCTGGAATTCATTTGCAGTGGCTAGAGGCCCTGGTGTGCCCATTCTTACTTTCTCCCTCTCCCTCTCTCTCTCTCTCTCTCTCTGTCTCAAAATAAGATAAATAAATAAATAATATGGTCTTGGCTTTCTGCAAAAAGCCAAAACCTACTTCTGAGTGATTAATAAGATCTGGGCCCTGGTTATAGTAATCACACCTCATGGTCTCACAAACTCACAATGAGTTTACATTAACAAGATTTTAGTGTATGTGAATTTGGTACAATATAGATTTTTTAATGTCATAAAAAATTTCTTCACCTTTTCAATGATGGGAAAAACTTATTAAATCTAAAACTTAGACTGTTCTATTTCAGGGATATGTAAATATATTTGAAGCATAATGTTAAGGTAGCTTTTCAATAATGTGACTATTCTATGAATAGAAAAACCAATTATTTAAAAAAATACTACCAATATTTGTTTAGTTTCAGAAAAACAAAACAAAAAAACATTGAAATTTTACTTTTCTACTTCCAAGTATACGAATTGAACATAAAACCATATCCTTGGGAAAAAATAAATAGCAGAAGTTATATATACTTGGACATTTTAAAGTTCTAGATAAAATATTAGTAGTACAAGTACAGTATAAGAATAAAAACATTCTCATAGACTACACATTATAAGTTTCACATCGCTTACCAATGGCTAGCCCAGCACTGAAGTTGTGGATGCTTAAAGAACACAACATCATAAGAGTCACGTCACTTACCAATGGCTAGCCCATCACTGAAGTTGTGGATGCCATCTCCCATAATCACCATCCAGGCTATATTAGCTATTCCTGTTTCTTTCAGATCTGAGCCCGAGTGACAGGGACCGTGTGAATGGTGAGAATGCTTGTGGTGCCACTGATGGTTATGTTTCCTCAGCACGGTTTGGCTCTCATCGTGATGGTTATGTGTAGTAACATGGAGATCATGCTCGTGAATGGTATGTAACCCGTCACTTTGAGAATGGTCCATGATTTTCTCCTCTTCTATACAGAGATAATTTTTTGGAGGAGATTCTTGTTGGGTTTCTAAATCCGTCAGCTCAGTTTCATTAAGCCGATCTTCAGAGACAACTGAGTCATCAGTTCCTGTATGAGAGCAAAGGGTATGCACTGTCAACACGTGAATTTGTTAAACTCAGGCAAAACTGCAGCATAGTGAACATTTGTCAACTGAGTGTCTCTGAAGTCTTAAATGAATACAGTTCCCTAAAATTATTTAGAAGTCATTCGATCACAGCAATGTTTTCTAGTCTATTAACTAAAATTTAAATAACTTGGCCAAGTCAGATAGTCAGCTAAAGGCAAAGTTCTTTAAAAAAACACCTCAGTGCTACCTCACAGTGACACAGCTACTCTAAGATCACTGCTGGAAGGAATTGCAGATGCCCTTGCAATGACTTCTGATAATTCTCTAAATACACTTATTCAGAGCTCTTTGTTTCATGACAAAGACCTGATATTTCCCAATTGTATTCTAGGGTCAAGTTCCACAGTGGTATAGAATGTCATTGATACATTGAAAAGGAAGGATAAATTCAAGCATAAATTGAGAAAAAGTGGGTTTAAAAACATTTTTTACTTTTCCCTGAAAATTGTCAGCTACATCACAACATCTACCAGTTAACACAGTACACAGATACACATGATCAAAGATTTTAAAGATAAGGCTCAGACATCCTCCTTTAAGTACTAAGGCTACTTTTTTCTTTTTCTATATGAAACCATTTGAAACATGAAGAAGATACACAGATTCTATCCTGTCAAAAAATAATACATTGGGCTGGAGAGATGGCTTGGCAGTTAAGGTGCTTGCCTGCAAAACCTGTAGACCCATGTTCTACTGTCTAGATCCCATGTTAGCCAGATGAACAAAGGTGAGGCAAGCACAAGGTCTCACATGCCCACTAGGTGGCACAAGCATCTGAAGTTTGATTGCAGTGGCTGGAGCCCTGGTGTGCCAATTCTCTATCCTTTCTCTCTCTCTAAAATAAATAAATAAATAAATAAATAAATAAATAAATAAATAGGCTGAAATGAACTGAAATAAACTAACAAATGGAATCACAAAATACACTCACATTTAAGGAAGAATACCAGAAACTATTATTAAGAGAAACCACAAAGACAAGGAATTTCAAACAACACAGCATAGAAACAAGACTTCAATTTTAGTATCTTAGGTTTCTCATTAGAACTATGGCTACCGGCAAGAGGCTTGAGCTGAAGCCAATCAGCATCTGGTGTGTTGTTTAACTTATGATCTGAAAGTTTTCTTCCAATAGTGGATTCTTCTGTGCTCTGCTTCATAAACCATTTCTGTTTTCCCTGGAAAAGAAATCTGACCTCAGTATAAAATAATTAGCAATAATGTCCTTTTGTTAACTCCTATTGGGAACACATAGTACCAACTTTATACATAACTAAGAAAACCAAGCCAGCAGAAATCCAGAAGCTGCTGAGAGCTCAACACTAAAGTAGACTGAAAGCATACCCACCATGGCTCAGGGAATTTTGTGGAAGAGGGGGAGGAAAAATTGTAAGAGCCACAGGGTAGGAGGGAATATCCAGAGGCACTGCCTCCCTCCCCACAATAACTGACTTCTGCTCTCATAACTCATAACCCACAACCCCATGGTGAACACCAGGGGTGTGTGTGTGTGTCATTAACAAGGTATAAGAATCTTCTAACTTTTTGTTTTACTTAAGTAGAATATACTGGGGGTAACTAGGTATTACTCTTTCAAACATGTCTGTGGTATGTATTCATGACACAGCTTTTGAAGCAGACATGAACCAATGTCAACAGGGTGAGGGTAAGCTACTGTGAATGACAGGAGGTTTCAACTTCCTTCCCTGGGGATAATTTCTTATTTTCATAAATGTGACATCCAACACAGACAGTTAAGCGTAATAACCAGGCTTGTGGCACCATTTTCTCCCAACTGGTGCAGCCATCTTGAAAAACAGTAATAATTATGATTCCCATCACCTCACTCAAATGTCTCCCTACTAAGTGCTGTTCACTCCTCCAACTTCTTCCCTCTAGTACTTCTACTATTGGCAAGGCTTTTCTGACAAAAGTGCCAAAACTTTCCTTAGAAGATAGTAAAATGAAAGTCATTTAAAATTGAAGATTATCTAACTAAGAACACTGAGATGTGTTTTCAACTATTCGCTCTTGTAATAAGTTGCTCCACAGCCTTTCCCACCCTATTTAAATCAAATTGGTATAATGAAATCCACACTCAAACCAACACTGCTACAGCTAGATTTTTTAATTTAATTTTTTAAGTTTCATTTATGTATTTATTTGAGAGAGTCAGAGAGAGAAAGTGAGAGAGCGGGACAAAGAGACAGAGAATAGACATGCCAGGGCCTCCAGCCACTGAAAACAAACTCCAAACACATGTGTCACCTTGTACATCTGGCTTATGTGGGTTCCTAGGGAATTGAACCAAAATCCTTTGGCTTTGCAGGCAAACATCTTAACCACTAAGCCATCCCTCCAGCACCTACAGCTAGATTATTAATGCCAAAATAAAGGTAATGGCCAAAAAGTGACAAGGATCAAAGCCAGTTCTCCTTTGAAAATTAATATTAAAAGATGGGGGTGGGTAAAGATGTAACTCAGTGGTTAGAAGGCCTGCCTACCATATGCAAAGCCTTGGCTAAATCTCAACAACAAGGGGCAGGGGTAAGATAGAGATGTACACACATTATAATTTTGTACATCCACATTATAATTTTTTTAAATCACATGCTTACAGGCCGGGCGTGGTGGCACACGCCTTTAATCCCAGCACTCGGGAGGCAGAGGTAGGAGGATCGCCAAGAGTTCGAGGCCACCCTGAGACTACATAGTTAATTCCAGGTCAGCCTGGACCAGAGTGAGACCCTACCTCGCAAAACCAAAAAAAAAAAAAAAAAAAAAAAACATGCTTACAATGAGATAGTTTTTGTTTTGAATTGTCTGATGGTTAATCTCTACTTGTCAACTTGATAAGATTTAGAATCACTATAGAAACAAATTTCTAGAAATGTCTATAAGGGATTTTCTAGATTTGGTTGAGGTGGGGAAACACCATCCCATTAGCTGTGGTCCTAGATTGAATAAAAAGTAAAGAGTCAGGTGTGGTGGCGCACGCCTTTAATCCCAGCACTCAGGAGCCAGAGGTAGGAGGATTGCCACAAGTTTGAGGCCACCCTGAGACTACATAGTGAATTCCAGGTCAGCCTGGACCAGAGTGAGACCCTACCTCGAAAAACAAAAAAAAAAAAAAAAAAAAAAAAAGAGCTGAGCAGCAGCATTCCATACTCTCTGCTTCCTCACTGTGTGAGAATGTGAGCCAGCCAGCAGTTCTTCTCTATCATGACAGACTATAACCTCAACCTGTAAGCCAAAATACACCTGCGCTGGTTTGAATCGGATGTGCCGGACAGGGCTCCTGGTGTTAACTCTGAATCAGATGTTCCCCATAAACTCCTGTGTTTTGAATGCTTGGTCCCCAGCTGATGGCATTTTGGGAGGTGGAGCCTTGCTAGAGGAAGTGTTGGTGGGGAGGATGCTTAGGGATGTCATA
This sequence comes from Orientallactaga sibirica, assembly GCA_036365145.1. Classification (NCBI taxonomy): domain Eukaryota; kingdom Metazoa; phylum Chordata; class Mammalia; order Rodentia; family Dipodidae; genus Orientallactaga; species Orientallactaga sibirica. Next base: position 23,213,511 of record JAEOAD010000004.1, read on the forward strand.
GACAGATCCCCTTGCCAGAGTTGGGCTCACTCTCTTGCTGCTGTTTTCCACTTGCTGTGGCAGAGGTGATATCCAGCCTCTGCTCACAGCATGCATTCCCTGGTCATCATGAAGCTTCCCATGGACATTATAAGCCAAAATAAAAACTTTCCTCCCATCAGCTGCTTTTTCACAGCAACAAGAAGGTGACAACATCAATACCCTTCCTTCCAAAAGTTGCTGCTTGGCAGGTATTTAGTCACAAGAAGAAAGTAACTAATGCAAACTGTATCTAAGAAAACAAAGTTAAACAAAATTTAAAAATACTCAGGCTGTGGAGATGGCTTAGAAGTTAAAGGCATTTGCTTGCAAAGCCCTACAGTCCAAGTTCAGTTCCCCAGTATCCATGTAAAGCCAGATGCACAAAGTAGCATATGCATCTGGGGTTCATTTGCAGTAGCAAGAGACCCTGATGCACTCATTCTCTTCCTCCATTCTTCCCTCCCTCCCTCTCTTGCAAATAAATATAATAAAAATACTTTAAGGGCTGGAGAGATGGCTTAGCGGTTAAACGCTTGCCTATGAAGCCTAAGGACCCCTGTTTGAGGCTCGATTCTCCAGGACCCACATAAGCCAGATGCACAAGGGGGTGCATGCATCTGGAGTTTGTTTGCAGTGGCTGGAGGCCCTGGCGCACCCATTCTCTCTCTCTCTCTACCTGCCTATTTCTGTATCTTTCTCTCTCAAATAAATAAATAAATAATTTTTAAAAATATTTTAAAAATACTTTAAAAAAATAGATGCTGGGCATGGTGGCACATGCCTTTAACCCCAGCACTCAGGAGGAAGAGGTAGAAAGATGACCATGAGTTCAAGGCCACCCTGAGACTACATCGTGAAATCCAGGTCAGCCTGAGCTAGAGTGAGACTCTGCCTCGAAAAACAAAACAAACAAAAACAAACAATAGAAAGAAATACTTACTCTCTGTTGTTTGTAGTGCTTGAACATTCGAATGCAGTGCTCAATGATGAACAGCAAGTAAATGCCTCCTAATGCAACAAGTCCTTTCAGCACAGCATCGTATTCCTCCAGAAACCTCTTGGACTCATGTTCATGAGAGTGCCCATGCCCATGTGCATGCTGGTGACTGTGATCATGACCACCCTGAGACTATTAATGAGAATGAAGAAAATTTTGAGATAATCTTAGAGATACCTTTTATTAGTTTTTATCTTGTAATCTAATTTTTAAGAAATTTTATTGGTATATTAAAACTACATATGTGTGAGGAATCATGAATTTCTCAATACGTGCATACATTAGGCAATGTTCAAATCAAGTTAACCTTACCTATTGTCAAACATTTATCATTTCTTTGTGGTGAAAAAATATCTGAAATCCCCTTTTGTAGCATTTTTAAAAGTAGAGAGAATTACCCTTATCTCCATTCATGCTTCTGTGAAACAGCACAGCAGAACTGACTACTCTCACCAACCTTATTTACATGAGC